>OU696532.1:54099450-54724450 GCA_916048285.2 Bellardia pandia | reverse complement strand
GAAGTATGGGCATTAATACTTCTTTAAGATCAGAAACTTCCCAACAGACCAAAAAATAAGTAAAGTATAATAGTTCTTTAGAAGAAGCTTTTTTTAAAAAAAATACTAAAGTTTTTTTAATCATGTTTAAGAAACTATTATTCTTCACAATATGTTTTTAAACATAGTATATAATAAATAGTATACTATAAATATATATTAAACATGCTTGTCATATTTTTTCATTGTAATTTTGATTTAAAAAAAAAATTATATTTGTAAAAATGTTTTGTTTATCCGAAAAGTTTTGATTTTTTTTTTTTTGAAAAAGTTACCTCCTGACCCACGATGTCAACCGATAACGTTCGCTTAGATAAGACTTAAGACACAAACTTGATTGTGGAATAAACAAACTTGATTGAGTAAAAAAATAGATACGATAAAAAGTTTATGTCTTAAGTCTTATCTAAGCAAACGTTAACGTTTGACATCGTTGGCCAGGGGGTAACTTTTTCCTTTTTTAACTATGAATGCCATTAAAGGTTTTTTGTATTTATTTTTTTAAGGAGAAAGACTTGTCGTCGGTAGCCAAAGCTCCGAGTTTTCTTATTTGCAGGCATAAGCTAATTCTACAATTATTGGAATAAGCTTATTCTACAATTGTAGGCATAAGCTTATCTTTATTTAGTTTAATAAAATATTATTTGGAGAAGCTGGAAATGGCTCACATGATGTCGTAGATCTTATATTCCTGTTCCAAAGAACCTTTGTGTTAGTTTGATTATCGGTTTATATTACAATATCGCTCGTAAATATCGGTACAGGTACGAGTGTTGCTGCTGTAGACATTTCATATACGTGTATATTTCAACACATATCAGAATACATTTTTTGATCTCCCTGTTATCCGTCGCCGATATGCTCGTTATAATCGCTTTATTTCAATAAATTTGAGATATTGGAAAGTCAGCCCGAATGTCGTTATAATGACTGATAATCACTGATGTTCAGGCTAAGGCTAATTTGAGTTCTCCAATCATATTTCAAATTTTAAAGTTTAAATCACATTTATTAAAAGTGGATAATGTGTTCCAAATTATTCGATGCGGAATTTTTCACAATAAAGCCCAAAATATCCAACTTCGGAAAGCTGTAAAAAATAAACCGTATAGGGATGAATGGTTTATACGACATATAATGAAATTGGAGGCTATAACCAAACTGGATAGATATTTTTATTTTCAATTTATATTAATAACCTTAAAAATCTGAAATATTTATCATTATTTTATATTTATCTTAGCTAGTTTTTCGGTAACAAAACTCTCCTTCATTATATATCGAAATCTTCTATTCCTAGTTATTTTCTCTCAGTGTAATGGTGCAAATACATGCAACTGCAGCATTGTAGAAGAGATTTTGTAAAAGCCTGGCCTACACACAAAAAAAAAAAAAAGATTTTACTTAATAACCACTTGAAAATTTTATGACGGTACCAAATTTTCGAAGGCGTAAAAATCTCTATGACGTCGAACAATAAACAACACTTGAAATCACTGCGGGGAGTAAAGTAATGGATGAAGAATATAACACCGCTCTTCGTCTTCTACTTCTTTGGCCAAGTTTAACTAAAAGGAACCCTAAATAAAACAACAGCAACAATAAAATTAAAAAACTCAATAGCAGAGGTGCGAAGTTTCTTTGAAAACATATGCAGTTATTTAGCTGGATCTCAAGGACCTTTTTCGTTTCGTATGGTCTTATTCTTCTCATTAAGAGAGAAGAAAGAATTGTTGCTTACCTGCACAATAAATAGCCTAAACAACAATAGCGGCAATAACTACAACGGCAACAACAACATTACCGTACAAGAGCAAGAATAGCATAGACGACCTATAAGTGTCATAAAATGTTAAAGATAAACTCTCAAGATCGATTATGTACAATAGTCAGCCAACAATAACAATAAAACTAGCAAAGTAGGTAGATAAATGGCTGGGATACAATACTAAAATACTAAACACTTGCTCTATCAAAAACGAAACAAAAAGAACAACATAAAACACAAAGAATAAGAATAAGACAAAACAAAAGCAAAGATAGAGAAAAAAGGTTTTGCAAGTTGGCTGCGCTAACTCTAAGAACTAGAGATACAGCCTAAGTACATACACAAGCTGGAATATTTTCAAATATTAAACAATGAAGCCATTGGAAACTCAAAGAGGGAAAACATCTCATACGGACACGGACAGACAGACAGACAAATAAGATACGAACGAGTACTAAATAAAATACCAGGCGCTTCTAAAGATTTAAATGAAAGTAAACAATGAACGAATTTCAAGTATCATAAGACTCATGCTAGACTTAGAAGCGCCATGGTTACACTAACAGACAGACAAACAGACTCTGGGTACTTCAAAATTCTTTATGAAAACAACAACAACAACAAAAAGGAAAAACTCATTAAAGTATTTTATTTATTTGTTGCTGTTTTTGCTTTTAAATCTCTGCGCTGCAAGTAGTAACCTGTTAAATGTAATAATACGATGTGTTTTGAGGTTGAATTTCAAGTGGCTGCAATAACACTTCAATGGTAGATTAACATGTAGGATGTACAAATGTACAAAATAATTTTTACTGCATCTTCTGAGGAATGTGGACAACTTAACAACAACAATAGTAATTACCTTAAAAAATTTTAATATAATTTCCAAGAATTAAAGGTGACAAAATCTTGTGAAACGTCATAAATAGTAAAATAAGTACCTATATACCTATAAGTATGTACATACATATATATCTATGTATATATGAATGCATAAAATAAATATTTCATTTGAACTACATATATAGTACATGTTTCTTTTTTTCATTAGAAGTGATAAATGGAGTAGAAAATATATTTTATATTCAAACGTAATACATACCAAGAATGATAAAATAAAGATTACGCCATGCGCAATATTTCCCGTTATTTGACGTAGTAGTTCCATTCTAAGGGTTACCAAGAATGTTTCATATGTTAGAATAAAATTTCTTGCGAAAAATGTATGTTTTATGTGATAGTTGGCAACCTTGCAATTGAAATCTCTGAGAGTTCTAAAATAAAATCTGTTTAAAAAAGAAAAACAAACAAAAAAAAAACAACAAAAACTATAAACATGAAGAGTGCAGTGAGCAAATGCAAGCAAAACATGAGTAAAAAAAAACAAGTGAGAAAAAATTAGCCATTAGAAACACAGAATGTGTGACGTCACAGGGCCTAAATGCGCAGAACATTTTAATATTTTACGCGCGTTGGCGTAATCTTTATTTTATCATTCTTAAAACATACTAACTATTTAGTTGAGAACTCTTTAACTTTTCGTTATTTGCATGTTCAATCATGCTCTTCTCTCTTTACACTATCTGAATATTTTTAATTAAACAAATCAAATATGATCATGTCTCTGTTGTTGGCGGTTGTGTTTTATACCAAAACAAAATCCTCTGTTGATGCCCAGAATTTTGGCCGCAGAGACGAAACTTAATTTAATTACATATGTACATTTATTTATTAACATATCTGTCGTCTTCTCAAAATACTCACGGCATTAAATTGAATTGTTATTTAGTGAAAAATAATAAAAAGTTTAGAGAACAATTGACACTAATTTGCATGACCCACATTAGGGGTTAGCCAAAAAGTGCTGAAGCTAATATCCTTCTTAGTTTGAAAAGGACTATGAGATGCAGAAACTAATTATAAGCACACCATAGAAATAATGTCAAAGTGACTAATGTGTTGAACACGATTTCAATACATTATTACGAGAAAACCCTTCCCAATCATGTCCTTATCCCAAATGACCTGCCTAGATCGCTCTGAAACCTGGATAACTTTTCGGTTAATAAGTTAACTAACGTATTTTTTTTAATTATAAACTAAGTTGGCGCAGAAGTAATCCTTTAAATTGCCAGGTTATCTCACGTCGATTTAAGTAAGTTCCAAGTCGAACTACACCTTCGTATATGCTTAAATCTTGCATTAAAACAAATATATAACATGTGACTAATGCACAACTTCGAAAAACCGTAACGCGGTACAGTTAGACGACGCTAAGCACTAACAAATGCAAGAGTAAGCCGCATATCTCTCAAAGCCAGTGAAAAAAGTACGGCCTGATTGTCCTTAAGCGATAATGACAATGATGTAAGAGTTCTTCCTCCACCCAGAGCTTAATTACGACCGTAACATATTGGTGTTTTAAGACATCATACTCTGCAAAACACTCATGTATTTTCATATCGCAAATTATGTGGGTAGAAACATCCATGGGAATTTTTTGATGGACAAACAAAGATCCCAATACGAAGTCGGCACTTTTCAGTGATCGCCAATTTCGGGAAAATATCATGCCACCATATTAAATAATGTTTTATTAATCATTCCGGATCATTTCGGAACTAATATTTGATTTGCGAGAAAACGCTTAAATATTGGGTGATTCAAGTAAAGATACTTTTTCCAATAGCTTTTTTTTTTTTGACAGATTACGTGTCATGCTGTCATGTTATTTTTGTTTAGTATTGTTTGGCATTTCATAATGGAAAGACTTACGCCTGAACAACGTTTACAAATCGTTCAACTTTATTACGAAAATTCACGTTCTGTAAGTAATATGTTTCGTGCACTTCGCCCAAATTATGGTCAACATAATCGGCATACTGAGCGTACCATTCGCAACGCCATCACCCATTTTAAGACCCAGCATTCATTATGGGATAATATTCGATCGAGTAGACCACACCCAGCACGATGTGAAGCAAATATACATTACATAAGACTCGGTTAGTTCCGAAACGAAGATCAAATTGTCGAAGAAACGGTTTAACGTAATCTTTTTGTATATAGTACATACATATGTTAACATTCAACAATTAGATACAACTGATTAGTTGTCCAATAATCTTAATGCGTGGCCATGCCCGGAAAATTCAAATTTTGAATTTTCAAAAGAGTTACTACAAATTCAGTAGAACTTGTAATAAAGCCAAATCTAAAAAGCTCATCAATACTAACATTATCGTATATGTCATTGCAAGAGTCAAGAGTTACTGTATTAGTTTCCATAAATGTGGACTGTAAACTTATTAACGAAATACCTTATGCCTAAACAATTTCATAAAATCTCTTCTTGGAAGAATACTTTTAATTTAATGTTAAAGCAAGGAAATAATTGTTGGGTCGAATTATTCATTCCGTTCCGCGATTGCGGAAAGAATTTTTTTGTGCGGAAGCATAATTTGAAATTATACATTCCTTTGCTGCGATATTTTTTCTTTTTGCGGTATCATCTCTACACAGACAGTATTGCGGTATGCCGCAGGAATGAATAATTACATTTTACATATCGATCAATATTTCTTTCTGTTTAGTTTTCCTTTCCGTGCGGAATCAATAATACCAACCATTATCTTTAGGTTATTTAGATAGAAAAACACAATATAAGAATTAAAAACCAAATATGTTTAATAAGATAAAATTTACAATTTTTTATTTAATTTTTAGTATTAAGCTTCCCAAAAACTTTCATAAAAGCCCTCGCACATTGCTCTTTGGCAGCAGTAATTCAATACATAATTATTCAATTTAGTAACGGTTTTCTTTGTGGAGCATTGAACTCCCTTAAGGAAGATTTGCCAACAAAAATTCTCAGCGTAA
The DNA here is from genome assembly GCA_916048285.2 of Bellardia pandia. NCBI lineage: Eukaryota > Metazoa > Arthropoda > Insecta > Diptera > Calliphoridae > Bellardia > Bellardia pandia. The sequence goes on along the minus strand of OU696532.1, from coordinate 54,718,764 downwards.
CAACTTGAAAGATTAAATTTCAAACACTGAGTATGATCATAATGCTATAAAACTGTACAACACGATTTTCAGATAATCATTAAGAAATTTTAATAATAAATAAGAATAAGTAAATAAGAAAACAAAAAATTCTATATCTAAAATTGTATTCCTGACATTGACAGATAAAATAAATATGTACAAGCATTGTTAGTGGGTCAAGGAAAAAAAAACTTGCATACATTAGAAATCAAATCCAAATGTTTTCTTTTATTTTTATATATGTAGGTATGTATATAGGTATAAAGCAAACAATTATTATCAAAAAAAACCGTTAACCATTTTGTAATCTCCGTTAAAAACGTTTTGGTTTATTTATACATGTGCTTCGTACAAAAGAATATACATATGTACATACATATGTATGTATGTATAGATAGGTATGTATATCTACAAGATATAATCTTTAAAATGCATTTCGTTAATGCGTTTTTAAGTGAGTAGCAGAGAGAAGAGAACTTTTTATTAGTTTGAATATGTTAGTCTGACAGACGGACATGAAACAAGTTTGGCTGCAATCGAAAAAAACATAAACTGACGTCATTCTTAAATGAAATGAAACGTAAGTGAAATAATGCTCGTAAATATACGAGAGCAATTTTGAAGTCATTAAAAGAGTTATTAAATATAAATTAACAAAGACTGGTTGGTTGAAGTTGATCAAGTGTCTTACAGAAATTTGAGAATTTATTTGGAGATCGTTGTGCCTACTGATACACTTAAAGATTGACAAATTTCTTCGAGATATTCCGATACTCGTACTTGATATCAACATATTTCTCTTTGCGTTCCTTAGAATGAAGCATTCACACAGAAGGGGTTATACGATTTGTATGTCTTCGAAGTCCCAGAAATATTCTTATAAGAAGTGAAATCGAATCTGTGTTTAATGCCAGAGGGACTAGGGCAAATGAATGCCACACAGAAGTGTTTAGACCTACGTGGTTAGTTATGATGGTAGTTCATAGTCCATAGACAGTCAAGTAGATTCGAAAGGGCCCCATTTTAACAAAATCCAATATGTAGCCGTACGACATTTGAGTAGTTTATTATTTCTGGACCCAGATAACTCCACAAGGTTAGTTACTGCGGCAATCTTAACAGTTACTCCACTACTAGATGAGCCATCGTTTGTTTCGCACAATAGTAGAACTTCGGCAAATAGTAGTTTATGTTCTTCTGCATAAATTCTTTGTAATTTTTTAAAACGAAGGCGTTTTTATATAAAAATTTCATTTGATGACAGAATTAGTTAAGCTAACAAATGTTCTGACAACGTTAATCAAACAAGAACATACAATCGACAAGAGTTCTCCACATGTGATGTGCAGTTAATAATTTGTCAAGACCGACCGATGGTTATGGCCGGATATTCGTAGCGAAGGTGGAAAACCATTTACTCTTTTTCGTGGTCCTTGCAACTTCGGTAATGGGCGGAAAGTCCAAGTCGACTTACATGCTTAACTATTACCAAGTGAACCGTTAATACTGCCAGCAATCTTCAGTTAATTAGCAAATAAAAATTCAACTAAAAATAATATGTCATCTATTGTTTAAAGGCCTTTTTAGCTTAACCACACAAAAACTATCTAAAATAAAAGCAATCGCCGCATCATAAAGGTTATTGGGAATGTGAGGGAAGATACACTAAAGACAACAACATAAACGATCAAAACACTTTAACGAAAGTTATTGAAAACGAGAACGAGAGAGAGAGCCGGTTAAAGCTTACAAAGTTATGTTTTGTTTTTTATTTTCTTGTTACTGTTGGAGATTTTGTTGTTCGTGGCAGGGATGCCAACTTTTGAGACTCAAAACGCGTAAAAATTTTTGAAAAAAGGGCTAAAAAGGGCTAAATTGAAAAAAATTCATTTAAAGCCACATCCTGTCAAAATTTTCGATAACGTGCGAAAAGGGGCTAAATTATAAATGTTTATTTTAAAAATCAAAACAACAAAGACTTTTTATAAAATAATTTATTAGAAAAAAAAAATATTTTTACTTAATAAAAAGATTTTTAGCAATATAAAAGGGGTACATAACACATAAAAAAAACAATAGAAAAAAAATTACTAAAATGAGATACATACATATTTAAATTATCTACATTTCATATTACATTTTAATAAATAAGGTACATACGTAGATTAAATAGTATACATTTAAAATTGGTCGTTACTGAACAAAATTTCGATTTCTTGTTCATCATCATTTTCAGTCCATAAGACACTATCAATAAAAAATTTAGATTTTTTATATGTTTCGTTCGAATTAATTTTAATGCACACTTCGGCATTTATTTTGTAGTTTGAACAACATACATTATCTCTTTTTAGGCTATATTTAATGTGTATTAAACTGTTACACGTATTTAATGACATTTTGTTTCTAATTTTATTTTTGAATAAATTCATGACACTAAAACTTCTCTCAACTTCTGCGTTTGAGTACCGATATGTCAATATGTGTAAGGCAAAACTGGATAATTTAAGGAATGGGTTATTACCAATAGCATTCGTATTTGGGAAACTTGTCAGTTCTTTCACTATTATTCCATTCACATGTTTTTAAACTTAGAAGACAATTCTCTAAACAATCAATTTCTTTATCATCAACAATAAACTCTTTAAAGCTTGGTAGAAGGCTTTTCATATTATTCGAAAAAATATTTTCAGTACTTAGTAACGATTTTTTTTGAAATATTTGTATGTTGGATGGAAGTTTTGCTCTAATTTCAATTATGACGGTTAAATTTGTAGAACAATTTTCAAAGCACATCAATTTGAAAGAAATGTATGTATGTAGATTATTTTAGATTCCTCTTCTTTTTATAAATTGTAAAGCAAACTAAAAAGTACGAAAAAACTAAAATGTAGCCATATCGAGCAAAAAGTAACAACGGGCTAAAAGGGCTAAAAGATAATTGTAAAAAGTGCTAGATTTACGCGTTTTTTAGTTTCGGGCCAATTTTCTTTTTTCGCGTTTTGAGTGACTCAAAACGGGCTAAATCTAGCCCGAAAAGGGCTAAGTTGGCATCGCTGGTTCGTGGGGATTGTGGGGAACGAGTAGACGACACGCTCTCTCTTTATGTCTCAGTTGCACAGGTTGAGATTTTGTGGATACTTTATTGTTATTTTCGTTACTGTGTTTCTCTGTGTTGTTGGTTATTGTTGAGTATTTGTTTTGTTGTCTTGTAGGCGATAAAGCACCACAAACATTTTAATTCATTTTTTTTATGTTGTTTTTCTTGTTGTTCAATTCTCAGCCAAATAACAACGACCACAGGGCTTAACGAGCGCACCAACGGATGGTTGATGGACTGAATGTCTGGTTGTGTAGATTGTAAATAAAAAATAGTTCTCGATAAATGTTGTCGTCTATAGGCTCTCAGTTTGCTCGAAAGCTTCGTAGAATAATGTCGTGACAGAATTTCAAAAGAAGAACAACAAAAAACACAGTGAAGTGAAGTGAAAAAAGCCCGTTCACAACAGATTTTTTCAGTGAGTTCTGAGATGGCTATAAAAGAATAAAAGAAAAGCAACGAAAATAATAAACAAGTACACATACTCGTACTACTTTAACTGAATGCAGAATGAAATAACACGAATGAATCTGTACAAAATATAAAAAATTCTTAATATGTATAAAGTTTTTTTTTTATTTGTTTATTGTGCTATTTGTTGTAGTTATTATTATTGTTGTTCTTAATGTTTCACAAGTTCTGTTTGATTATTTAAACCAAAGAAATAAAAAAAAATTTAATAAAAATAAAGTGAAAAAGCAACAACAAAACAGCAGAGAATAAGAACGAAATCGTCACATACATTTTTTTTGAAGTGTTTAAATTTGTAAAGCCTAGTGTTGCCAATACTTGGGGAGATATTGTTTGCCTCCAAAGGGGATTTCATAGTTAAGAGTTTGCTGCTAACAAACCGTACATAAATACAAATGTATGCATACATCTACATATTACATATAAGGTTTATTTTAAACCTTTAACATAAAATACAAAACATTTTTGAAAGCAATTCCTTTTTCATAAGTTGATTTATTTAGAATATTGTGTGTTGCGACAGCGAATGAATTTACGTTATTAAAATTTCACTGACGTCCTCATAAATGTATAAATTATCAAAAAGCTTGTATTTTGTATTTTTGCATAGCATTAGTTTCTATATTTAGATTTAGAAAGATTTTTACGTAGTACGAATAAATTTGTGCCAAATATACAATACTCGTATTTTGTTTGTCAAATTATTCGCAATGCCCTTTGTATTAAAAAAATTATATTTAGGAATATTTTGCAAATATTTTAAATAAAAAAAGGCACAAATAGAAAATAATTTTAAATTTTTTTGGAAAGAAAAAAAAAATGTTTGCATTGTCGTAATAAAATTACATTACTAGGCAACGGTTTCTGATTCAAGCTCACAAATGCTATAAATTATATTCGTTTTAAGAGGCTCAATCATTCCCTGGTTTACACAAATTGGATGTTAAATGATATTGCACAAATAATCTAAAAGGGAGCAATGTTAGATTCTAAAAACTAGTTGAAACCGTCGAGACTTATTGAGAAAAAGATCGATTTTTTATGTTCTGATTCTACTGGAACAAAAACTTATTAGAAATGTCTGCGTAGTAGTTTTTGGGATGTTTCAGCTGCACTCTAAAATACACGCTATGCTCTCACTCTTTGGGAGACGTAACTTGTAAACAATTACCTGCGGGTTTTCCGATCATGAAATTGTAGAAGTTTTATGAAATTTGTAATAGAATTTTTAGAAATTATAGTCCAATATGTGAAATTTTGAGTATTTTAGATTTATAGGGATCGCTTGGCAGTCAATATTTCTGGACTGAGTTGCCCACTCTCGGTTAAGGTAGTCCACTCATCCACACAATTGTTTGATGGCTAGTACGACATCTTGATGGAACCAAAGACCTTCAATTACAACCCAATTCAATTAGATCCTCTTAAAATCACGACATCCAATTAGGGCTTTTGTAAAACCCAAAAGCAAGTCTTAAAGTCTGATTAGTCGCAATTTACACAAAGCAATTTTTTAAGCTTTCAGACATCGGAGTGAGAGGAAGATAAGACTAGTATTATTATCTGAACGTGACTATTGGACACTATTCAATACCAAGGGATGCTCATGAACTTTTTGTATTAAATGATGTACTTACTTTATTTCGGCAAAACTCTTTGCAAGAGACGGACATTTTGGGTAATTTTGTTCGCCCCAAACATATGCTCAAACCTCGATGTTCCTGGATTGAGTTTTGCACTCTCGACACATCTGAATATGGCGGAACCGTGAGTTTTTTGTAAAACATTGTGTACTTCATTTTAGCAAAAACAGTTTTCAAGAGCCGTACACTTTGGATAACAATTTTCTATGACATCTTAACTTGACGCGATTCTTTTTGATTTTGATATTTTAAGCGGTAAAATGCTATAAGATGACACTTTATCCTGTAATTGTTTAGCTCTTTTTATTTCAAATGTAAGAATTTATTGTTTTTATCGTGATAGTCGTATTTACATCATGATAAAAATCACACGTTTTTTCTGGCCATATGGTTTTGATATATTTATTTATACATACATACAAACATATTTTCTCATCCACACAATTGCAAAAAGGGCTTTAGATTTCTAGAGTATTTTTTCAGTTTTGAGTTGTACCTTTTCCTGTTGTATAGCAATGATTTTATGGTATACGAATTGATCTGCAAAAAATTATCTAAATTATCTTAGTTCAAAATCATTTATTCCAAACTTATGGTTTGTTTCCATTACATATTTGTTAGCAAATCGGGATCCAATTACTAGTACGAGTATAATATTTCTGGTAACTCTGGCCTATATCAAATATTGTTGTCGTTGCTTGCTGATTTTTTTTTGTTGCTGTTGCTTTTGTTTTTGGATGAGACGACGGACTACTGTTTAATAATGAATTTATTTATTTATACATTTATGAAAATGAAGCCACAGCAGAACAAAAAAATAAATAAAAAAACATATAAGCGTATGAATAACAATAAAAACAACAACCACAATAGCAATAGCGAAAAACTCTTCACTCAGCACTTTGTACGAATCGGTGTTGTAGTAGTTGTTGCTGATAGCTGCTGCATAGTCAAAGTTAATACGAGTATTTCGTAAATATCATGACAATTTTCTTGTTTTTTTTTATTTTTTGTATATCATTTTTTGTTTATCTTGAATTTATTGCACCGATATATAAATGAACTACAACACCAACAAACACAGCAGCAGCAGAAAATGCAAAAGAAACAAAAAAAATTAAAACCTACATACATACATATACGAGTACGTTACAATATTTACTATACTCTACTCCACTCGTAGGCAGACGTTCCAAACGTAGAGGTTTAATAAACAATTGAAAACAAAATCAACATTCCTGAATTTCGTTTTGTATTCGTAGTTTTGGTCTTGGTCGCAGTCGTACCTCGTATAAACATCCATAAAAATACTACGAATACAATCGGTCTGTAGTATGTATGATTGGTTGTATGATGGTTGTATTTGCGTGTGTTTGAATGTTCGAATACTGAACAATCAGTTTCAGTATGGGTGAATTGGAATTCAAGATTTACTCGAAGATTGTAGTGTTTTATTTTTCTTTTTGTTCTGTATTATTATTTTGTATCATTGAGATAGTGTTAGTTTGCGTTAGTATTTTCGTCGCACTCGTGTTAAATTAATCGAGTTGCCAGATGTTATTCTCGCATAATATAATAATTGCAAATTCATCAAAAACATTCACAAGAAAAGGTATTTTAGAATTCAAACTCTTCCTTCTTCTTCTCTTGAGAACTCTTTCTTGCAATATCCAATTTGAGTTTTTATAAAGACCCAACTAAGAAGCGATAAGGAAGTAGATATAAGCAGATATTCTGATATTATAGTTTAAAATTCTTATCAGGCCAGTGTATAGTATGTCGATTAGGAGTTGATGTTTCTGTATTGATTATCAAACCCTTGGTTAAAGCAGACACATTCTTATTCTATCCATGTATGCTGCGATGATGTGGCCGTGAATAGTGTTCCCAAAGAGTGCGCAATTACAACCTATAAAAAGTTCGTAAGAATGTGGCATTTGCAGGATTATTCGTTTGGGCTTTGTTAACTTTGAAAACAAAAATGACTGATATACAAGCAAAAACACTGTGTCAACTTTTTATAAAATTTTAATTTCCAATATCACTCGCAGGGCCACAATCTAGATATTTCTACTGTTTTATACACTCCGTTCATTTCGATATCCTTAGACTGTAACCATTTTTATAAATGTGACAGTCATTCTATAATCCAGACCTGGGGCCAAATTACCGCATTCGATATCGAGTAAAATTTATCGTAATTGTCTTATTTGAGATTATGACATTCGATATCGAGCAAGAAATTTAGTACATAGTTTTGATATCGAAATCATTTTCATTCGATCACGAATGCCGTAATTTGGCACCTGTTATGTCACCAAATCATGACTCAATGGTGTATAATCTTGTTTATTAGCTAACCAATCAGTTTGTAACTCTATTTCCGGAAATCTGGTAATGCAGTTTGACTTCATATACTTTACAACCATCATGTCATATATTTCTCGCTATAAAAAGATCCCCGACAGGATAATCAATTATTTTGGTTATTGTTTTCCTTTTTGGTAATACATATGTTATATTTTTAAAAAAAATTTTGAATCGCTTGTACTTGGCAACAATTGTAAAATACTCGCCAGGAGAAACCCATTGTGTCGACTATCTCTGGAATATATCAGGAGACACAAAATAAAAATGCATCTTGTTCCGAAATGTCAAAAACCCCTTTTTCTTTTTATCTTGACATAACCTAAGCCTGCAATGAGTTGGAACAGCCAGGATGCACCAAAAATTTTAAAACTTTATATTTTTAAAGGATCTTTGAAACGCTTGGACGTAATAGAATGGCCAGGAGAAACACATTGTTTGGAATATTCCTTAATCTCTGGAATGTTGTGATGTATTCATATATTTAAAGCCGCCCTCTTAAACCTACCAAATCGAAAGCTTACACCAAAATATTTTTAAAACACTCAGCATACCCACCAGGGAAAATCTTTCACCCCTTTTATTTATAATCTGGCAACACTATATCAGTGTGTACTCTATTTCTTACACATGCACTAACGTTTTTAAAAAAGTGCATTAAGTGGGGGCAGATCAATTGTTGTTGTGGTTATAGTTGTAGTTGTTTTTATTAGTAGTAGTCGGCAATATTATTGCAAACAATGATATTTTGTTGCTCTTGTTGCTGTGGTTGGTGTTATTATGGTCTCGTCCACCAACAACAAAACAAAATTGAAATTAAAACAAAAAAAAAAACAAACACTTTAGAAGCAACAAATAAATGTGTTGTCAACCGGAATTTCCATTACTCGTTGATTGTACGCAATAAAAAAATTTACGAGTTTGTAATTATTTATATTATACACTGACGACAACAACTACAACAATAATAAGAGCAACAGCAGTAGCAGCAGTAAGCAATGGCCAACACAACAAGGCACTCACGCTCATTATTGCATCGTCAATGTTGTTGTGCTTGTATTTATTGTTGCAGTCGTTGTCGTATGTCATACGGCTAACAATACAAACTACATATTGACAATAATTTTGTGTTGTAATGTTTACCCCTAGAATATCTGATATCTATTTTATACATGTTTTATTACCTCTTTCAAATCTACATACATATGTACTTACATACATATACATACATACTTACATATGTATGTAGAATTTAGTGTTCTTCTTCTTTGACGTTTGTATTCAGCAGAAGCGAGAACAACAAATATTTTTTTATAAAAACAAAACTTTTTTTGATAAAGTTGCTTACAAAATACATACAGCATAATAAGTGTGACCAACTGGCCCGGAAAATCCAGTACATGGCCCAGTTTTGGAACCAATGGCCCGGTGTCCCGGTGACATCCCCCGGATGGCCCGGATTTCTATTTTGAATTTAATTAAATAAAAAATATGTGGACTTGAACAACAAAACAGTCTATTTCATTGAAATTCGGCACAATCGCATCATATTTTAATGAAAATTATTTCTTTTGAATGATTCATTTTAAAATCATGTGTCTATGCATATCCCCAGCAAGCCATATGAGTCCGAAAAGAGTCTTTTCTGACACCTTTTCTGGAGCGTTCATGCTCTTTATGAGCCCAAAAAACAATCATTTATGCTCCGAAAACTTTCAGAAAAGAGGGTCATTACATTCGAAAATGGTCCGTCAGAAAGAGCTCTTAGATAATGTCAGAAAAGAGTCATGTCAACAAAGAGTCATTGCAATTTTAAATACAACAAATTTAATATTCGGCTTTATTATTTTTTTTTTAATTGCTTTTACGTAAACAAAAAGGGACTCGCTGCTGCACCGAATTGGAAAGATGTAGAAACAACGATCAAATTTATGGTTGAAAAGAATTGATTAAAACTAGTGCTGGCTAATTCTACTACTTTCCATTACTCAATAATATTCAATACATTTCATTTGGGTACTCAATACTACTCGATACTTTTAACGGATTTTTTAAATTTTAACGCATAGTTTTTATCTGCAAATTGAAGTAGTTTCTTTAAAAAATAAAAATAGATCTTCAACTATTATTGGTTTTGTATGTGTTTTATTATTAAATCAAAAATAAATGTAAAGCTAACTTTTAATTCAACGTTAACAACAACTTAAGAAATAATTAAAATAAATTCTTTGTAAAATTAATGAATTTTTTAGCTTACACATTGTTGTCTTTTTATACAGTGATGTATTTTTATGCACTATTTTACCCACTCAACTTGCTTAAAAATACAACTCAGAAAGTATCGAGTAACTACTTTTGAGTATTGAGTATCCAAAAAAAGGGCAAATACTCGATACTCGGTACTCATTACTCAATACTTTGCCAGCACTAATTAAAACCTGAAGACAACAATGTAGAATTGTTTAAGGAGTTTGGTTACCTAAGCCACGTTCTACCAAACCACATCAACGTTGGGTGAAATGTTTCAAACATTTTCAAAGTAACAATGTACCGTACACTCGCTTCGCGCGAATCATTGAAATTATATTTTGTTTGTCAGCAACATCTGCAAGTGTATATATAATAGTTTAACTAAGTTTCTGCAAGAAAAAATACGAGAATATAAAAACCAAAACTTTAACATAAAATTGCAAAACTTATCGTCAGAGAAAGTAAGCGATTACTCATTATGGAAAGCGACAGCCTGTATAAAACGTCCCACTCTTCATAACCCCCCAATTAAAAAACAAAATAACTCATGGGCTAAGAGCGACGCTGAAAAGGCTGAGGAATTTGCACAGCACTTATTTAATACCTTCCAGCCCTATGATATGAGAGATTTTAATATGCCCACTATAATCCAAGAGTCTGAGGATATTCAACCAATTTCAATAACAGAAACGATTCAAGAGATAGCAAAATTGAAGTCAAGAAAAAGTCCTGGTTTCGACCTTATTACTGCTGAAGTCCTTAAAAATTTGCCACATAAAGCCCTGCTTAGTATTACCGCCATTATGAATGCATGTTTAAGCTACAGATATTTTCCGTTAGCTTGGAAAGTTTCTGACGTAATAATGATAAGTAAACCTGGTAAAAATGCAAATGAAGTTTCGTCCTATCGGCCGATTTCTTTGCTACCTGTAATGGGAAAACTGTTCGAAAAACTCTTTTCTAATAGACTAAAACAAATAATTTCAACTAAGCAATTAATACCTTCCCATCAATTCGGCTTTAGAAAAAGGCATTCTACGATAGACCAAGTGCATCGAATTACCCACACAATAGAAGAAGCTCTGGAAAAAAAGAAAGTATGTTCAGCTTTATTCTTGGATGTTGCACAGGCCTTCGACAAGGTATGGCACAAAGGTTTACAATACAAACTGAGAACAAAATTACCTGCCCAATATACTAACTTAATAAAATCCTACATGGAAGATCGTCTTTTTAGAGTTAAACAGAGGAAAGAATACTCAGAATTTAAAGAAATTGGAGCAGGTGTACCACAAGGTAGTATACTCGGCCCTCTTTTGTATCTATTATATACGTCAGATATTCCTACTCCTATAAACGACAACATAATAGCAACTTTTGCGGATGACACTTGTATCCTGTCAGTTGGTGATAACGAAGTGGAGTCTTCCACTAAACTACAATCCTCTATAAATATATTGTTAAAATGGACGGAAAAATGGAAAATTAAATTAAATGAGAGTAAATCAGTCCATGTCGATTTTACATACAAATCAATAAGATACCAACCCATAAAAATATCGAACTCTATAGTCCCATATGCTAACCATGCTAAGTATCTTGGAATGACGCTTGATGCAAAACTAAAATGGAAAGAACATATAAAAACAAAAGAGACAGAACTGAATATAAAATTCAACAAACTTAAATGGATTATTGGAAGAAATTCTCCAGTTTCAATTCAAAATAAACTGCTTATCTACAGTCAAATGCTAAAGCCAGTATGGACTTACGGAATTCAAATATGGGGCTGTGCCGCAGAAAACCAAATTAATGTTATTCAACGATTTCAAAATAAGGTACTTAAGAATATTGTTAACGCACCCTACTATATTAGAATTAATGATCTACACAGAGATCTTGGAGTTATGAAAATCTCAGATGTTATACAGAAATTTGCAGCTAATCACGCATATAAACTTCAGAGTCATGTAAATCCAGAAGCAGCCATATTGTGTAATGATGAAATCTACTCAAGGAGACTGAAGAGAACTAAGCCACAAGACCTGGTGGCTGGTTTAGCATGAATTTTATTAAACAGAAAAATATTACTTGTTAGTCTAAGACTAGGTGTAATGAAATGAAATGTATATATGTATATAATTTCTGCAAAATAAAAAAAAAAAAAAAAAAAAAAAATCTGCAAGTGTAAAGCGTATATTTTCGTTGATCGCAAAATTATGGACAAAAGAAAAATCGCAACTCAAGCTAGATACTTTGAAACATATGCTATTTCTCAAATATGTTGAATGTGTTGAATTTTACAATTATTTGAAAGAATCCCCAACATTGCTGAAACAAATTTCCTCACAGGATATATACGATTTTAAATAAAAAGCGACAGAAAATTAAATTCAAATTACTTATAACATTATAATTGTCTAAATTTAAATTGAATAATAAAGTTTATTCCCATAAAAAATGGCCCGGTTTTAAGTTTGAATGTTCCGGATTTTAGTACTTTTTTCGAAAAATGTCTCGGTTTCGCTCAAAATTGAGGTGGTCACACTAATCATAATGTGTGTTGTCTTTTTTTTTGAGACAATCAAATATTTCATTACACCAAACATACACACCGAGTCAGATAGACATACGATTTCATTCCAGACTTATTAATTTTTCAATCATGTTCCGTCTTTATGTTTTTGTAACACAACAAACACATTTAAATGTATGTCTGTACATATGTATGTACATAAAACATACATACATGCTTATTTATGAATATTTATCATATTAACTCTTTTTTCATTTGATTCCGTATTAGTTCTTTTGAATATAAATAATATGATTTTTTATTATAGCACAATACAATTTATTTGCAGGTAGATCAAAGTATAAGTTACTAAACATTCACACATTTTTCATATTTGTATCAATTCATGTCAAAGTAAAAATAAAAATTTGTAAACAAATCTTTAATTAGAATTAAATTACAGTATTTTACCTTCACTTCTATTCTTATAGAACATTCGCATAGCAATTCGTTCTTCGTCCAGAAAGGACTCAATTCAGAAATTCTGCAACAGTATAGGTCTAAGTTTTTTATGGCAAACCAAATTTAATTCATATTTTCTTTGTTAACACAATCACTTATCTAACCTATGTAGTTTCTTAATTCCAACACAATACATTGCATAAGAATGACCCAGGCATAACCAGAGTTCTGGGGCCAAATTACCGCTTTCGATATCGAGTAAAATGTATCGTAATTTTCTAATTTGAGATTATGGCATACGATATCGAGCAAGAAATTTAGTACATTTTATCATAATTTCGATATCGATAGCTCATTCGATCACGAATGCGGTAATTTGGCCCCTGATTTAAGCAAAACAAGTGTGTCGCCTTTTCGATATCCAAATTTTTTTTACGTAATAGTTGTTATTTATTCGCTTAACATTCTGCAGAGAAAATTTAGTCTTTATCCATATCGTCCGTATTTGAAATAAACTTCCCATCACTTGCAATGTGGGAAAATTCAAATGGCAGCAAGCACCCTAACACAATGCATTGCATGAGTAGGAGACAACCGGTTTGATAACTTTGAACAAAAATACCAAATAAGTTCATATTCTCGGGAGTTCCCCTACCCAGAAACGTATCAAACATAATCCATTTCTTAATGTTATCTAATTTTTGTTTATATGCTTTAATATGCTAAATATGTTAATTATTAAAAAAAAATACAAAGTTTATATAATAATGTTTACAAAATAATGAAATTTTATATTTTCTATTTATATTTAATTTAATAAAATGTTACATAATAAATGGCCACTTTGTTATCATATCAATCAATTGTGAATGAACCCACCTATGTACATATGTACATAAACGTGTATTTTTATAATGGATGAAAGAAAAAAAAGCAACAAAATTACTCTACTACTACCGCACGTACTAATGTACATACAAAGCTCCAAACATACATACTACAATGCCCACTCAAAAAGTTGATTGTCTTCTTCTTGTTGTATTTTATTTGTTGTTGTTGTTACTTTGTCTTTCCTTCTTGTTTATGTTTGGCCTTGTCGCGATAAATGTAAACATTAAGCAAAACAATGTTGTTTAGAAAATACTCGTAACAAAAACCAAAACATCAATACTGCTACCAGCAGCAGCAACAACAACAACACCAGCACCAGTAACAACATAAAAACTTGATGCGTACAACTTCTACTACTATTATTAAACTACTATTTACTAATACCACAATAACAACATCAACAAAACCAAAAACAACCACAACCGCCAAGATTACTACGTCTACTACGAGTACAAATAAAAATAGTAATTCCACACTTGTACTGTATGCCTTTAGTGTATAGTGAGTGAGTGGTATTACAATAATAAATAGCACGTTTAAAATTAATACTTGATGATGATCATCATCATCATGATCATCATTATTATTTGTAGTAGTGATGATAATGATGTCGATGATCATGATTATGATTTAGGGCTAAACTATTCATACGTAAAATATACAAAGAGCACGTCTTTCAATATCTAGAAAAATTGTAACTTTTCTGATCTTTTTTTTTTAACTAATAAACGTTTCTTCGTAAGTGCATACAAACATTTGTGCGCTTTAATCAACAACAACAACAACAGTAAAAAGTACAATAACAAAAAAACACAACGAATGATGAAGATTGATTCCATTATTGTTGTTGACGTCGTGTTCGAAGCACAGTGGGTGCTAGAAAAGAATTAGTGGTTATAATAATATAAAACTTCTATCAATGTTCACATAAAATCCGATCACACTACAGACGCTTGTTTAAAAAACCTTTCGTTTTTGTCAGTGATTTCTGTTTTAAGCATAACTTCCGTTGTTATGTAAAACAAACATCTAATGACTAGAAATATATTAGCCCGAGTGCTGATTGCAAAAGAGCTTAAATTTCCAAAAAGTACTGAAAATTATGTTATAAGAAGATACAGCCAACCTTAAAAATAAAATAAAATAAAAACTGATATCGCATAGTTGTCCACCACGTCCACGCATACAAATGTCGATTCTTCTATAAGCAATTTGTCAAAATAGACAGGTAATCACGTCACGAATTTTAAGTTTAATGGTTGTAGTAGATTCAATTAACTCTGTTTAGATTTGATGTTTAACATAGAGCCACACAAGTAATCCAGTGCTGTTAAATCTCATGATCGGGCGGCTAATTAATAGCTGATTTTTGTGAAATTATGCGATTAGGAAATTGGGTTTGCAATAAATACTATCAGCAATTATGGGTTAAAATTTAGTTGTTAATAAACCTCGATATTGTGATTCATTAACAAATGGCCCAATCACCACTCCAGATCACAAAGCGCACAATACAGTGAGGCGCTCTGTTTACAAAGGCTTCTTTGGCTCTTGGATTTCCAGAAGCCCAAAGTAATATTATCGGCCAAATTCTTCATAGCAGTCCCAGAAGGTCCATAATATTGACAAAACATATGATGAAATTTACGAAAATTTTATAGAGAATTTTTGATCGAAATTGTAGCATTTAAATTTTTCTTTTTGCTTCTTTTAAATAATAAAATAATTTGATTATGAAAACTCCAATGTACCAGAGACATCTTGTGTTCGTATTTGTCATCTCACAAATCAATATGCGAGTATAATTAAAAAGTTTTATATTTACTACCAATGTTTTTTTTATCAAACGGTGCTACTGTGCATCGTGGTCAGCAATAACTTACATTGTATATATTAGTTGCAATCGTCATATTGTTGTTATTATTGTTGCTGTTTATCGTCAACAACAATGACGGTCAAGTCAGTTGTCGGTGCTTGATTTGTATTTTGTTGTATAAAGAACAACATAGCAATGACACATAATCAAAATTTATGATGATGAAAAAATGTATGGATGTACATATTTCTATACACACAATATTTTTTTATTATATTATAACAAAGACAACAACATCAGCAATTTCTTAAACTTATGTACATATGTATGTATGTATGTATGTAAGTAATCTTACGTGCGAGTACTTGGGATTTTTTTTTTAATTCATGTTGGCTTATTTTCTATTTTGTTGTGGCTTTAAGTATTAATTTGATGCAAAAACCCTTTATCTTTTTATCTTTACTTCAGATCATCACTTTAACCGCAATTAGTTGTTGTTTGGTTTTTTTTTTCTACAAAATATCTGCAAAAATTTTACAATATTTATAGTTCATTAACTTAGTTGTTCTATTCATCGAAATTCCATTGATCTGAGTGTTATAAAGAAATTGTACTAGTATTACAACATATCGTTGTGATAATATTGGTTTTCTATGTAATATTTGTTGTTAGAAAAAAATTTAGTAGAAATACAGAAACTTTTTTATTGTAATTGTTTAACTTAGAAAATAAATGGAAACTGAAAAAAAACTTGTCTCGTTTCTATTGCAGAGCAGAGATTTTATTGCATTGAAACATGGGAAAATGTTATATGACTCCAAAAGTATTTAAACCATTTTGTTATGTTATAGATGTTAATATTATATATTCGATTTGTTTGTTCTAAAGTGCTCCAAATACGAAATTTTGTCATCGCTTGACTGCAAATTTAGAAGTGCATTAAATCAAGTATTATAGAATGGAATAATATCTTATTAATCAACTAAAGTCGGTGTTTCTCTATATTGAGTAAAAAAAAGAGTACTGTTTATATGTAAGTAGGATAGGTTGTCCAGTATAGCCCAAGAATGTGCAAGAAAGCAGACAATGATGCAAGGATTACAGATGAGTTTAAAAGATGACAGGAGTTTAGGTTTTTTTTTGGGAAGACCTTGCTCCCGTTAGGTTCTTCGCCTGCACTTTACCCAAATCAGGGAATTTTTGAGTCTAGCTGACTCGAATAGTAAAAGAGCATAGCCTGTCTCACCAATACCAATATTGATATGCATGTCTGTGATCTTTAATCAGTGTTGCCTCCAGAAACATTCAAAATTACACCTAAGATGAAGAAAAATTAGCCGATTTGAATAAAATTACACCTCATACCAAATTACGTTACATTTTATTGAAAACTTTTAAAAAACGCATTTAAAGGAGATTAAATTAGTCATATTATAGTTACATATCTAGTAACTTAAAATAACATTAAAAACTTAAAATAAATCAATAAAAAAAAGCTCCACATTTGGTTGGAAAATGTTTAGTAAATAAAATTCCTGCAATGGTTTCAGACGACAGTCTGTTTCTCAAGTTTTACAAATGTTAAGAGTGAAAAATATTCTTTCAACTGAAGCATTTGAAAATGGCAAAATAAAAATAAAATTTACTACTTTTTCTAACATTGTGAAACCTTTGCACAATAAACTTCACGTTCTAAATCACTATGAAATCTCATATTTATCAAAATCTCAGAGCCAATGCTGGCGCAATTCATTATCAAGATTTTGCATATCTATATTAAACGATGGAAATCTTTTCTAAAAAGAATCAGTGACTTTGGTTGAGAAGAATGTGCTTTTTTTTAAATTAAATATTATATTTTTTAACATGTATTGAAAAGAACTTGTAGAAACACAAATTAAAGCACAACGACAGTAAAAATTACACCTAATTCGGGTAATTACCCAGGAAGTGGCAATACTGCTTTTAATACCGTACATAACTTCCTGATTGCCAGTGTCTTCTCTTAAAACACCTTGATTTCTTTAGAAAGGGAACGAGGAACATGGCATGATCTTCAGCAGGTGGACCAAATGAGAGTCTTATTCCATACTCCTTAGAGAAGATAACACAGCTCATTTTGAACTCATTAATTAATTATTAATCATCAATCAAATAAAATATTAAACCACCATTCGAGACATTACCACTAATAATATAATATAACTTTGAATGTTCTCTCAAACTTGAGAGATTATTTCTAGTCAAAGGATCCCTTCATGTCTATCAATGTGGAATGGTTGAGAGTTTCCTAATGATTCGTGTATCAAAGTCTGTCATGTCCAGTCAACATTACTATTACATTCCTTACATCCAGGCTTTGAAATGATTGATTTTTGTTATCAAAATTCATTCTCTGGGAAAAATGTTTTCGAGCAAGTCTGGGGCCAAATTACCGCATTCGATATCGAGTAAAATTTATCGTAATTTTCTTATTTGAGATTATTACATTCGATATCTAGCAAGAAATTTAGTACATTTTATCATAATTTCGATATCGAAATCATTTTTCGATACGATAGCTCATTCGATCACGAATGCGGTAATTTGGCCCCTGTATTTATTTTTTGTCTTATACTCTTAGGTGATATGTAGGAAATGGCAGAATCATTGAAATGTGTAATCCTTTTTTAAGGATTTGTTTGCCGTCAAAGTAAGGTTTCATCAATCAATCTTATTTTTTTTTTTTAAACTTCCTATGCCAAACTTCAACAACGTTATCTATTCGTCTATCAAGGATTGACACGAATGATAAACTTAATCCGAGTTCCCCGAACGAGTCCTATTGATATATTATTTATTCAATTAAAGACCAAGCCTATCGGGGATAGAAATAATGACACAAATCACAAATGCTAAGTTTAATTAGAGCTTTTCGAACGTGTATAGCAGTAGGCAATTGTCTTTTTCGGTTACAGACTATTGATTCATTGAAGCATCGTTGCTCTCCCACTCAATATAAATTTGTCTATTTTAAGTTTCAGCAACGTATTCATTCAATTATAGGCCAAGCGTTTTGGAGATTGACACAATGAGGCCAAACATGAATGATAAGCTCATTCGGAGCATCTCGAGAGTGTACAGGAAAAGATTACAGTCTATTGATTCATTGAAGCACCGTTGAAATTTGAGTTGTATTTCACTGTTTTGTTGAAATAAGAAAGTTTTTTATGAAATACAAGTACTTCATCAAAATATTTAGTTTTTGATCGATTGAATCCCATAGACCGTATTCCACTGCATGAAACGATCATATACTAGAATAAAACTAAACCAGCAGCTTAACTAGCAGTGATCGCGTAAAACTAACTAGGTATTTCAGCAATTTAAGTGACTTAAATACATTTTAAATAACTAACTGTATATTAAACTAAATTCAGTAGCTAAAATTAGCTCAAACTTGTGAGACTTGAATACTGGCTTATAATTAAAATCAATGTTAGTTATTAAATCAAAGCTGTATTTAAATAATTTTACATTAAACCCACGTAAAAACCTTCACTATATTGACCAATTTATACATATGTACATACGTTGTTTTTGTTTTTCTATTTTGCAGAAAAGATCACAATTTCCTTTTAATCTACACAAAAAAACCGTTAATCTTAAATAGTCTTGAGTGCAAAAATATAAAGCAAACTGTGTATTCGTATAGACAGACATACATACATACAAATTCTATTGCCAGACATTAACTTCAGTAGACCGGCGATAAATACTATTTTTACGCAAATTTAAATAAACAAACAACAGCGAAATACATGTGCAAAAATTAAAAAAAAAATAAATAAATAAATAAAGAAAAAATCATAGAGAATGATATAGAATTGTATATAGACATACGAGGGCGGTTCAGAAACTTCTTAGCCTAACACAGCAAGAGAATAGTGAGTTTTTCAAAAACATTTTTATTTTTCAGTATAATCTCCTGAACCTCCAATAAACTTAGTTCAACGTTTATCTAGCAATTCTATATCTTGATTAAAATAGTTTTCCTCAAGGCCTTCAAAATAGTGGTGTAGAACTGTAATTGCATCTTCATTTGAGGTAAAACGCTTGCCAGCTAGGAATTTTTTTAGATTTCGCAACAGGTAAAAGTCACTGGGAGCTAAATCAGGTGAATAAGATTAAAACACTTTTGTGAGCAGGTGCGTTTTTCTCGAATTTTTACATATAATTGATACAAAATGTTGCAATAATACTCTGAATTTATTGTTTTACCCTTTTGCAGATAGTCAATCAATAAACCGTTGCCATAACCTTACCAGCCGATTAAATTGTTTTTACCTTAATTGGGCCACTTCCTCCAGTCTCAGTCCATTGCTTGTTCTCTGGAGTATAGTGTTTCAGAAAGTTTCATTCTTATGCGTCTTAACAAATACGGCACCCATCTTGCAGAATGCTTTTTCATCTGTAGTTCTTTATGCAAAATTACATGGACTCGACCATTTGAGATGCCCACGATATTGGCTATTTCACGCAAATTTATTCGTCGATCATTTGCATATGAAGGAGCACTATCATTATGAATTTCTTGTCCCGATAAACCTTTTTTATTTAAATATTTAATGAGACCACGAATTTCTAATTTTTCCATTGTAAAAAAATCGCGGATGCGTCTTTTTAGAACATCTGTTTCATTATGAAGAAGTTGTCAGATCGAAAAGAAATGTCAAATGTGTTCAAAGCACAGGGGCCAAATTATCGCATTCGATATCGAATAAAATTGATCGTAATTTTCTTATTTGAGATTATGGCATTCGATATCGAGCATCATAATTTCGCTATCGAAATCATTTTTCGATACGATAGCTCATTCGA
Organism: Bellardia pandia; assembly: GCA_916048285.2. Taxonomy (NCBI): domain Eukaryota; kingdom Metazoa; phylum Arthropoda; class Insecta; order Diptera; family Calliphoridae; genus Bellardia; species Bellardia pandia. Next base: position 54,698,368 of record OU696532.1, on the reverse strand, counting down.
TCACGAATGCGGTAATTTGGCCCCAGATGTAAGTTTCCAAAACACTTAACTTTGTTCTGTTTATAGCGCGCTTTCTGTTCTAGGCTAAGAAGTTTCCGAACTGCCCCCGTATTTATGTATATATAAACAAGCATGCATATATTCCCAGACAGATATTTTAATCCCACTTTAGTACGCGAATAACTAAGACAGTCTATCGGTATCTGTCCATGTGGTGGATAGAAGGGATTTATAGTTATAAATAGTATCAAAATTCCCATTAAATGAAGAAAAAAAAATTTAAACATCAAATAGGCTATAGCAGCGGCAACAAAGACAGCTACAACAATTTAAAATGAAATAAAATTATTTGTCTGACTTTGGATGGATGGCTGGCTGGCTGGCTGGTTGGTCGGATGGATGGATGGATGGACATATAGTAGATAGATAGCTAGATGAATGGCTGGTATGCAATGCATTCGTTTAGAAATTCTTTAATATACTATAATAATAAAACTATAATTGATAAGGACAATGATCTCTAACTCAATTTAATTCTTATTTATTTTTACATACATATGTACATATGTATGTATGTATTTAGTACATATTTGTAAATATTTAGTTTCTATGTCGTCGAGTTAGGAATTTAACATTAACATTAAGTTTTCATGTAACAAACAGCAATCGATCAAATCAAATCATATTTGTTACACCACAAGGTAGCAACAACTCAGTAACAAGAATAACCACAACAAGCCAATGACTACTACTCTACTACTATTGCAATGAATACAGATGCAGGGCTTAGAAGGAATGATATCTTATTTAACCAAAAAAAAAAAAAAGATATGGATGTAAGAAGAAAGTTTATAATAAATTCATTGTTTCGTTGTTTGTATGACATGTGGCACCGTTCTGGTTAAAGTTCATATCAGTGATATCCATATCAATATTGAGGAATTCCGATCTTTTTTCAACATTGCGGCTCACAGCTACGATATTTTCACTTGAACAATTCGATCGAACAAATGCTGACACATTACTTAGAGATTCTGTCAACTTAAATTAATCAGCCAAAATCTTAATATTGGTCTCAAGAGGACGATTGTGTTACGAAATTATAGCTTCGAGAAATCCGCAATATGTATTTTAATGTAATTTTCAAGCGAAATTAAATTTGTTTTAATAATTGTCAAAACTTACTACTAACAACAAGTCAACAAGTAAATTGACAAAAACTTTCATGTTATTCCAATAGACCTTGGCTGCAAAACAAAGTTCTTGTTGAAAACCCCATTATGTTATTCAGTGTCTGTCATTACCAATGTTAAAACTGCTAAATAATCGTTTGTTGCTTCAGTCCCTATATAATTAATGTAGAGGTTTGAGATGATCGTTTAATATCATTCCAACACAAATAAAAACAATATTTTGTAAATAGAAATCTGATTGTATTAATAAATTATACAATTTAGTTTAATTCGCTGGACTAGAGACAATGGAATGTAAATGTCTAGAACAACAATTTATGATGATACATTACAAGGTGAATTTAAATACAAGGTGACAGCGTAGCGCCAGCTGATTATTCATGGTGAAATTGAAAATGTCAAAAAGTTGTTTACAAATAGTCAAAGTTTATATAACAAAAAAAAAACTTTTTGACAGTGACGAAAGTTTTTACACATAGAAAAATGCCTGTTGTTCTTGCCTTGTTGTAATTGTTGTAGCAATGCTGTCACCTAGTAATTAATTTCACCATGATACATTAGCTCTATTCTTATCAAGTTTATTTGTGTTGTGTGACTTACTGAGCCTTATTTTATAAATTGAATAAATTAGTTTGGTATCAATTCATGTTTTAAATAACTTATGTACTCGTATATCTTGGTTGTTACTTGAGGATAAAGCCATTAAAGCTGTCTGGCTAAGAATGCAAAAAGAAATATCCCAGTTCGATATACAATAATATTTTTGTTAAAGAAAAATCCAAGTTTTTATGGCCACCTCCAAGTATTGATTTTGCCATACTATTTGTACAATATCGCATTGAAGTTCCCAAATATTGTCTGTTGTTAAAAATTATTTTATTTTGACTGAATTTTTAAACAACAGAGAATGTTTGGTTAATTCAATGTTAATAAAATGACAAAATCAATTCTTGGAGGTGGCCATAAGAACTGAGATTTCTCTTCTCAATAACAACGATTCCAGTAATTTACGTTCTGACCACAAAACTAGCAAACGAATAATGGAATTACATATTTCTTAAATGTTCAAATACAATAAAGAAATATGTATTGTACATATGCATGTATGTATACAATGCTTGTATGCATGTATAAAGTATAAATAAGAAAACTTCTAAATCAAATCAATCGTAACAAAAATTATTTGGGACGCATCGTCATGGACGCACTCAAGTGAACATTTTTGTTTATGAACATACGGCTGGTCGGTCGTTCGGTCGGTTGTTCAGTTGATAGTACGAGTATTGTAAACTATAGACTGTTATAACTGAAAAGTGGTGTTGGAGTGCTATACAATCGAATTGGTTTAAACTTTAAAGAGTAAAAGAAGTTGATATCAGAAACAAAAACAACAGCAGCAGCAGTAGTAATAGTAGATAGTCGTATTAGTATAGTAGTGGTAGTAGTAGTAGTAGTAGTATTGGAGTTGTAAGCAAAGTAAGAAAAAAGAAAACCTGTATAACAAGAATTGGTACCTGTTTATGTTTTTTTTTTTTTAAGTTTTTATTTTTGTTTTTGGTATGCATACTACGACGACTGACTAGTACTTTGGCTGCTTCAACAGTCAGCAGAGATTGAAAGGTTTTTATGTAATGAGAGTGTGCGTTTATGTTTGTTTGTAGTATGATCATGATTATGATGATGTTGTGTGCCCAAGCCAACAACAACCTCATCATCATACTACAAGATAGGTATTCAGACAAAATGACCGAGCAGCCGACAGACTGATAGATAAACGAATGTTTCGAGATAGACGGACATACATACATATACACACATATTTTTTTAATTTTTGTTATTAATATGTATTTTAGTTGCTGCTGTATAGTGGTGTATGTTTAGTACGTATCGATCGCGTTTGAGGAAGAAAACAAAATCAAAGAATAAAAAAGAGCAGGTCAGACTTATAAAAAACTAATAATGAAATCTTGCATTTATGTTAATTAGGATGACCAGTTGTGATTTTCGAAATTTTAATTGAAACTGAACATTGATCACCTCAGGGGTTTGAAGACGTTTGAAGGTTTGTCATACAAGTTTCTTAAGGTTTTATTGTTTGAAATCAGAGATATTTAGTGACATTATCAAGGTTTTCTGTTAATAATCTTGATCGCCCAAAAACAAAATTAATTCAGGAGTGCCAAGAATTGTTTAGTTTACAATTACACATACAATGGCTCTCAGCTTATTTCAACTATGTATCTTGAAAAGAATGTATAAAACAAAAGTGCGAGAAATACCTACATATGTATGTTGCTTAGGTAATACAAAACAGAAAAAGTAAATATAGTGCAAATTCTTCCTTTACAGCTTATTTAAACCAAACACTCGAGTAACGGTTATTATGTAGTTATGGTTGCAATGAATTTTAAGTATAGTTGTTAAGTTAAGTGGTTCATTAGTTCGACAATGGCCCGACTTACTATTATAGAACAGATAGAATCGTTAAAAGCCATTTTAAAAATGTCCACTCGTGCCGAAACTTGCTCAAATAGTTTACCCAAGTGATTCAACAGTGCAAAGCATAATATCTCGGTTCGTGTTCCAGAATAGAACTCATGCTAAAAGCAGAAAAGCACCTAACAAATTGTTTAATGATATTGATGAGCGTCACATTCTGGGAAAAATAAGGCAGAACCCTAAGTTGTCGGCTCCAAAATTGGCTACGCAAGTTAAAAATGAGTTTAACAAAACCTGTAGTGCAGAAACTATTCGTCGTGTACTTCGAAATCATGATTTTAATGGTAGAGTGGCCCGAAAAAAATCGTTTTAAAAGTCAAAATCAACAAGCGCGTCTAAAATTTTCTAAAGAGCACGTTACCAAAGACCTAAACTTTTGGAAACATGTTATTTGTGCGGATGAGTCTAAGTATATATGTATTTAGCTCGGGTGAACAAACTTACATTTGGTGCAAGCCTAATAGAGAGCTAAAAATTAAACTTAAAGCCAATAGTGAAGCACGGCGGTGGCAGTGTCATGGTTTCACATGGTATGTCATCAGGTGGTGTGTGAAACTTGCAGTTTATTGAAAGTACAATGGACAATAATATGTACCTTGATCTTTTAAAGTCCAATTTACTGCAAAATGCTGAAAGCAATTTCGCTTCTATTAGGAAAATAATCTAAAACATAAATCAGGTATTGTGCAGTAATGGCTGATTTTGAATTTTCCCCACTTGTTGCAACTGCCGGCACAGTCGCCTGATTTGATCGTTATTGAGAACATATGGGCAATTTTTAATCAAAACGTCAGACAGATTTCGAACAAGAATGACCTTGAAACTTTCCCAAAGGAGGAATGGGAAAAAATATACCCCTCAAACTACACGAAAGTTAGTGGAATCTATGATCAAAAAGGAGGACATACTAAGTTTTAGAGATTTTTTTTTTTTAAGCTTCAATTGATAATAATATTCAAAAAAAGATTAAAAACTATTTTCCCTAATTTCAATGTTTTTATTATAACTGGTTAAAATAAGCTGTGAATGGTTTTGTGCCTATATTTTAAGTTTTTAGTTTAGTGTAACTTAAAGACTAAATAAAAATCCTATTTTTGATTTTAGAAGATGTTCTATAAACCTTTATTTACATTTTTTTCATATCTACATATGTATCTTTATTTCGAAATTATACGCAAAGCTGGCTAAAATAAGCCGTAAGCCACTGAATTTTACATTATCAGATATTATATATTAGCAAAATTTAATACTAATTTGAAACTGTAAAATATTTCTGTATATATCTCCGATATTAAGCTCTGTACGCAGACTATATGTTTTTCAAAGGTCTTTCCCGCGACTTTCTTTAAAGTTTTCACAGATCAAGGGTATATAAAATCTGCTTCAGCCGAATTTAGCACTCTAACAAGTTCATGTAACTAATTGCTTTGCATCAATATAATTTCTTATCCGATCATTCAAAGTACAGTGTATATGCTATTTTAGATTCAAAACACTCAGGCGAGAATTTCTAAGTTTTCATAGCTTGAGTTATTAATTTTTATTATTCCTAAACAGACTATGAGCAAGTTTGAATCTCCTAAAACAAAAAAAGCGATTTTTTTTTATTCGAACTACATGCGGTAGGGTAGTGTGTGAGGAATTGTTAAGAAAATAAAATGAGATTACCAAGTTGCTGAATGAATCACTAAAGGAGAAAGCTATCAAGTTAAATAAAATAATTTTACCGCGCATGACAAATAAAGCTTAATGGTGTTGGACACTTTAAGTTTGGTTTTTAAAAAGAAGTATAAAAGTGCATTTTGTAATTGCATTTCAACGAGGAATGCGTTTTTTGTATGTTAGTTAAATTTTGATTAATAAAAGTTTTAGAATTCCATAAGATCTAATTATATATTTAATGAATATACTATCAAGCTGTGGCTGCACATTTTTAGAGGGGGTGACAAGAATAGAATTGATGCATTTTTGGGACATTTTTTTAAATGGTCTGTAATTCATCTATCTTAAATTACTTTTTTACAAACCAAAAATTCTATGTTTACAATTGATTTATATTTGATTAACACAAAGTATCCAACAGTTCTAGATAAGTGTGATTTTTCCTCTTCATGGGATCAATACTGGTTTAAGAATTAGCTATGTGACTAGTTATTTTAACATGGTCGTGTCAGTCCGGCGAAAGTCAATTGACATTTACTTCTCCTGTAAATAAATAAGTAAATATCTAATTTCGTAACTGCAGCACAAAATAAAAGTTTAGATTACTTAGAGACACTAAAGTGATGATTGACTGCAGGCTGGATTACCTGGGCTGCACAAAGTAACTAGATACAAAGAGCTTATAAATATTAAATGCTCCAAATATAAAACAAAATTGTAGTCAGCCAAATGATAGTAGTCAATGAAGAATCTTTTTTCTCTATACAAGCATTTGAAATTGTTTTTATATTAATTTATTAGCGCTGAAAGTCTGGTCATCCTTAAATTAATCAAGCTAAAAAATAAAAACATTCATAGAGAATTTATTTTAAATGTATGTATGATCGTTCGTAGTATGAGTATGTAGTAAAACTTAAGCATATTAGGCGGTATGTATAGCCGTAGTAGTTAGAAGAATGTTTCAGAAAATACAAACGAGGATGGATGGATAGATGGTTGGGCTGGTTGGCTGGCTGACTAGATAGATTTGCTAGATTGTTTGTTTGTTCAATCGCCTGCTTACTACATACATATATGTATTAGGGACAGACAGAAAGACATGGTTGTTGGCTGTTTAGTCGGGTTGGATAGAAAGATATTATTTTTGTTGTTGTTGTGTAGTGTGTGTGGATATGAGGTTGCCTATCGTATGAACACTAGCACGAGTACGACTCACTCAGTGACTGACTAATATTCCCGTGGTTATTGTTGTTGTTATTGTTGCAATAGTAGTTGTAGTAGAATTTGTTTATTTATTTATTTTTTATTTTGTTCTTGTTCTCTTTTTGTGTGTCTGTCCGTCTATACTTAGTCCCGGATCACACACTGCCACTTTAACTGAGCAACTTTTGAGTTTGTGGATGAGAGGAAAAAAAGAGAGAGAAAGGCAGTGATGCCATTAGGATACGAAAGATACATTTTCCGTATCTTTTGATGACTTCAGGTACCATGTATAATCCTGGCATTTTTCGTATCTTTTAAATCTGGACGCAAAATCTACAAAAATAAAATACTAAACTTTCCGTCTGTGACAAAGATTTTCAAAGTTATCATTTTGCTATTCCCAATTATTTTATATTGAAGTTTTAAAACAAATAAATTTAAAATTCGTATTTACCGATAAAATATTTAATACATATTATAAATATGAATGAGAATTTTTCCTCTAATTGTAAAAATTTTTTATAAATTTTTTTTATTCGAAGGTTTACTTCTAAAATTTGAAATAAATTTTTATATTTAACTAGAAGTAAACCTTCGAAAAAAAAAAATTTTATAAAAAATATTATAAATATGTTTAACTAAAGGAAGCTCAATCTTTTAAAGAACTGTTGTATTAAAAAAATTTCCGTCTTTATTAAATCACGAAGAGCTTCTACATGGCCGCTGATGCGTATTGGGAAAAAGACTTTAATTTAAAAAATTTTGTTAATGAGCCGATGTTTAAAAATTTGAAAAAAGTAGTTTGTTTCATTTTCGAATGCATGTGTGGTGGAATTTTTAGCCAACTAAAACTTATTAAGACTGATCATCGTAACCGACTCAATACTAATAGCAATAGCAGCTTTAATAATGGTGAAAGAAAACATTAAGGAAGTTTCAACATACGATCCACCTAAATCGATGATTACTAGTAGTGCGAAGTTGTTCTGAGGAAATATGAACATATTTTCCATTTTCAGGAAATTTATAAAATTTATAAACGCCTTAATTTTTACAAAAATGAAGTTGTTTTGATAACATCTAAAGATAGTTACATATAATTAATTTAAAAGTTTGCTTACTGTATTTTTAAAAATTACATATGTACCTAATATTTATGACTTAAATAAATATAAAAATTAATTTATATATCATTTTCTTTACAATATTCATTAAATATGAAATAAAAATGTTATGTTAATAAATGTTAAATGTTAAAAATGGATTTTCAATTTTTTTCAAAATGTATCTTTTCGGGAAATAATGTATCTTTTTGGACACTAAAATGTATCTTTTTCGAAATTTCACTGGCAACACTGGAGAGAGGGGACCACTCTTCTTTCTCCTCTCACCAACAAACTCAAAAGTTGCGCAGCAAAAGTAGCAGTCTGTGATCCGGGACATACGTCTGTCTCCCTGTCTGTCTATTAGTGTGGTGTTGTCTTTGGTTGCGTCGCTGTTGTTATTGTTGTTGTTGTCTTATGTTCTATGTATGCGAACGCTAGTGTGCTCTTACGAGAAGGCCAAACGATTAGTTAGCTGTCTGTTGAGACATCGTGTTAGTATGAGTTCAATAATCAGAGTGAGAAGAAGTAGTATTAGTAGTTACGCGAGAAAAAGGCGAAAACATAGAACACCAACCGTAAGACGGTTATGGGAAAAATTCTCTAAGAAAAATATCAGAAAAAAAAAATACAGATGAAAAGTGATCAAGTCATATATAAACAAAACATTTCAAAGTGAAAATAAAAACATTATTAACAAACGGACCGAGCCGGTCGGTGTACTCTGACGTGTGAAAAATAAATACTACCTATATAAAATATTCGCTTTTATTTGATTTTTTTTTAATTTTTTTGTTTTCATCTTGGTCTAAAATAAAAAACATTTTAAAATAATTGATCAGAACTATTTTTGGATTAAACAACAACCACAATAAAAATATATAATAATATCAGCAACAACTTGGTAGAGAATGAATAAATATAAACAGCCATAATGAATTCAACACAAAACTAGATTGAATGAATGAACAATTTAATATTAGTACGAATAAATATTCTTGTTAATTTAACATAACAAAATAATAACAATTCTAATGTGTTTTATTACAAAATTATAGATACGTGCCTTATAAACAACAAACTTAAAAGCCAAAATTATTGTAAACAAAAATGGATTATTTCGGAGTGTATGTCTGAGAACAAAGTGCCAAAATTTAAAAAGTCGACAAAAAACATCTTGTTGCTGCTTTGAATGATCTCCATTGATGAAATCCTTTACTCAATCATTGTGTTACTTCTTGAATTGATGATTTCAAACATCAAAAAATAAAATAAGTTTATATGAAAACAGCCAAAAAAAAAAAAAAAAAAAAAAAAAGTGAATTTTAATTGATATTGAATCTAACGAATTGTATTGAAACGAATTGGCATTTTAATAATCAGTGTAGTGGTAGATATTTTTGTGCGTGTATAAGTTTAAATTGTATAGGTATCTTGATTATAGCATGTCAAATGATGAATACAAGACATCTTTGCTGAATTATAATCGCTTTTATTTTGGTCAACCCCCAACAAACAACAACAAATATTGCAGCAACAACTACCATAACAACAATAATAACAACAACAACAACAACAACACAAGCAGCAGCATATATCAAACAGTATTTCCAGCTAAACAAAGTGATAAAAACTCTATAGCATTAATAACAACTCCCTCATCTCAAAAACCTACATATCAAACGGATGATGTTAATGACAACAACAATAACGACAACAACAACACATATAAACGTGTTATAGATTCCCAATTTGTGCCTATGAATCTAATAACAAATACGGGTTTGGATTTAAGTCATTCGATTAGAAAACCAACATTATTTACAACATATTACCACAACGAATCATTAAATCACAACAACAGCAGCAACAGCAACAGCGGCAACAACAACAACTCATATGTATCATCGCCCTCTTCGTCCACATCACCTTCAATAGACGTAGAAAACGACGACATCGACGATAGTGGTGATCGGATTATGTCCCCCGTAAGCATTCCATCCCACCAGCAAAAGCCTCTTCTAAACGATACTCGCAATCCCAGCCAAAGTGCCTTTACAAATATGGAATTGACAGCGGGCTCAATACACTCCGGCTTTCCGCTCAACTACCAGCAACTTTATGCCAACAATGCGGCTCTCTATGGAGCTCCTGTTATGTTCTCTGGTGCCATACATGCTGCTCATGCCTCCTATATGGCGGGACTGCCGCTACATGCGGCTTTCTCGCCCAATGAAACCTACCTTAAGGCCATACAAGCCGCTGCCTGTGGCATATACAGCCCTACGGCATTAGCGCCACCACCACCTCCCCCAACATCTTCATCAGCTTCTGTGAATTGTTCACTAATTTCTATGAAACCCTCATCACTGCACAATCCCATTGGTTCATCAATGATGGCGCTGGCGCCCTCCTCACAGCCTATGGGTATTTCCAAATTACATCAGCAGCAGCAGCAGCACTATTCGACGAATATGGCAAATAACAGCATGGCGGAAGTTGAACAACAGAAAAAGGATTATCATGTGGCGCCATTAAATTCACGGACAGCATTGAAATTAAGTTCTAGTGGCAGTGGCAATGACAATAGTACCGGTACCTACCTGAATGATAAAGTGAATGAACGTTTGACAAGTGTTGATGCCACAAAAGATTCGCATTTCAAAGTTCCAAATGGCAAAGAAGGATCTCTTAAACATCGCATTTTACGACCACCCAGCAATAGTGATTGTGCAACGGAGCCAAATAAAACTCCTGTAATGAGGTATGTATTATTAATTAATTAGTACATTAAATTAATTTAAATGCTAGAAAAACTTTAAGTAGAGCTTTAGTTTGCAAAAGATCTTCTTTAAGGTGATTTGAACTTTGATTTCGTTAGATAGAATATTCTGAATTAAATTCATTAAACTAACTGCCTGTTCCTATAGCTTAAGCTATAAACTTGAGATTTTTCAGTGCTGAAGATCTTCCATTATCAGTTCTTCAACAACAGTTATGTTTTTTCTGACAATATTTGAGCGATAAACTCTAGTTCTAGTTTGTTAGATGTATTCTTATTATTGCACGTTATTTTCCGGTTTTTGGTAAGACACAACTTTTACACAAATCCAACTAACAAAGCGTTCTAAATGAAGTTCATGACGAATTTAATAGGGTGACAGCACGAGCAAATTCAACAATTTTAAATGGAACTTGGTTCGCTATAGTTTGGACGATTATTGATATAAAATTTCGTGATGGGAAACCATAGCAAAACGTCGTAACAAAGTTATTGTCAAAAATGTCAAAGTGTCCAATCAAAACATCAGCAAGGACCACAACAAACTTAAAATTAAGAATGATCGCAATATAATTAGTTACCATTTTGGCTTAAGTCGGTTTTAGTGACTGTTTTCAAATCACTATCAAAATTTTATCACTAATAGAATTTTAAATTCTGATTAAAGTAAATAAAAATTGGGGCGGTCACGCCTATTTTCGAGTGGGCGGGTCTCCAAAGTTTGTAATTTATTCGGCTATATCTTAAAAACTACATTTTTTATTAAACGATATATATATATCAAATGATAGGACCACCTATTGATAAATTTCGCAAAATTATTTTTTATCCGAAATTTTTTTAAAAAATCTAAAAAATCCGGGAAAAAGGTCTATATGAGTAAGTACATAAATGTCAATTTTTTCAAGTGAAGAAATTAAGCTTTAATTTAAGGTACAATATGACCATTTAGGTAATATAAATCCGAAGATATTAAAGAAAGATTATGACATTTCACCACAAAAAATACAATCTGTACTATGCGAAGCCGGTGTTCTGGATAAAATTTTCCGCCCGGTCATAGGCCCGCAATACAGGATATTTGTACAATGCGAAGCCGGTGTTCTGTATACCATAGAGGAAAAAATCCTATCTTGCATACAAAATTTTGAAAAAATGTGTTTTTTTTAATTTTTCAGATCTTATATGTAATTCTATGATTATAGTACCTACAGACACATATGATACCTTTAATTAAAGCTTAATGTCTTGGCTATTTATATTAATAAACTAAAATAACACTTATATAAACATTTTTTTAATTTTTTTAGATATTAAAAAAATTCGGGTCTAAAAATATTCTTTTCGGATTTAACCAATATTCGGTCCATATTTTATAATCATGATATATATCGTTGGAAAGGTATTTTTAATACCTTTAATTTAATGTATTATCAGACACCCAGTAGTTTCCGAGATATAGACCTATATATTTTCAACTTTACGGGCCCGCCCCCTCGAAAATAGGCGTGACCGCCAACAAATTTTTTTTTGCTGGCATCTCCTCTAAAAGCCCTATTTGATGAATTTTTTTTTGAGTAAAGTCACTAAAACAAACTTGTTCCACCATTTTAATAAGATCCAAATATCAGGAGTAATCTATTATATTAAGGAATACAGCAGATACGATTATATAGCTAATAAAACCTTTTCACCCAAATTAAATTCTCGGCATATATAATTTTGCTTCCGATTTTCACTATTCATTAAATTTATTGCGAAAATTTCTCTCGCCTTTTTCTAATTATCTTACACAAATAATTGTTTGAAAAATATGGAAATTAACTTTACTAATACATATATTCTTTCTTTACTTCCAGAACCTATAGTAGCAATTCAAATTTTAAGAAAGGAAACTACATTGAACTGGCTAATGGAGCTTTACGCAGGATTGAAGATATGCGCACAGAAGATTTCATACAATGTGCCGAACGTAGTCCACATCATCAGTTGGCCGAGTCTACTGTAGTTAAGATTAATACTAGTCTACCCGCAATGGCTGTGATAACATTTAGTTATGATAGAAACCGATCAAAAGTAATGAATTGTTTGAAATACTCCAATTGTCATGATTATACTAAATATAATATTTTTCTCTTTCAAATAGGTTGATATGGAAGTATCATTCGATCATCCATTCTTTGTTTATGGTCAAGGTTGGGCCTCGTGCAATCCCGAAATGTCTATGAGAATGTTTGGTCTTAAGTGTCAACGTTTACAAGTCGGTGACATTTGCATCTCATTAACAAAGCGTGAACAACCACGGCAATCAACACCACCTGCAACTGTGCCGCACAAAACACAGAGCAGTTCATTGTCTCAATTGAATGAGACTCTAAATTATCAGAGAAGACACACATTGGCGGTGTCTAGCCCTAATGCAGCTAATCTTAAGTCACCCGCATTGCCCACAATGAGTGCAACAACGGAAATGCCTTATGCTCCCACAATGAATGCTCATGCTTTCTCAATACCTCTAACACAGACAAATCATCATCTGCAACAACAGCAGCACCAGCAACATCATCACCATCAAGTACAACAACAGGCTTATGCCGAAATGGCCAAGTTAATGTCTTCCTATGCCTACGCTAAGGGTCTGCCACAACTGCCTCACGAACAGCTAAAAGAAGTTGTTATGGATGCTTCCTTGTTGCAAAATTTACCACCAAAAATGATGTCGGCTTTTTATCAAAATCAAATTTTCCAATTAGCCCAACAGCAGCAACAACAACAGCAGCATCACCAGCAGCATCACCAGCAGGAACACTTGAGACAAACAGAACTGAAAATTGATCAACAAAGAGTAACAAATACTCATTATAATGTGCCTACAAGCCTGAACAGTAGCCATAGTCCCCAACCCACCGTTTTGAAGAATAACCATAGTCAGCAACAGCCACCCCAAACTCAACCTTTGGATGTTACCATGTCACGTAAGAGACGCTGGTCTGCCCCCGAAAATATGTTCGATGATGATGAGTCAGATACTCAGCCACCTCGCAAGAGATCATCACCCGCCACTGCCAGATCGTAAAACGAATTTGAACAACGAGAGATAATAGCGATCTATCCTCGTTTGAATCAAATCGATGAGCAAATAGACAAACCCAACACAACCAACCAAGCAACCCCATTTAAATAATGATCTCAAATATTTGTAAACAAATGCTATGACAATGGATGGATTATTATCCTGTACTTTTTTTTGATCGATTTTTATTTTATAACTATTATTTTTAATTACTACTAACTAACATGTAAATACGGATGACTGCAAATTGTCGCAAAAGATAAGTTTGAAACTTTACTCAGCACAAAACGAACACAACAAAACAAACTAATTAATACGTAAACTTTACAATATTGTACTTTCATTAAATAACCAAAAATCGAAACTAAACAAACTCTGGGTAAAGAATCTACTAAATAAATTTAAAATTTGAAAGTAACGAAAATTTTAAAACTATTTCAAACTAGACTGCAAATGTATAGAATACATAACAACAACAAACAGCCATATAAACAATATAAATAAAACAATTATTATTTTACACATAATCTTAGTTTAAAAATATAACAAACACGAAACTGAATATTATTTTAGTCATTTGAACCAATTGCCAATTCAACATAAAAAACATATTACAAACCATAATTATAATGAAAAAAAAACCCCACAAACAAATCTACTACTAAACTCAAGAAACAATAATACAGCTAAAAGTCATATATAATTAGATCCATACTCCTCTATCAATAATAAAATACAAAATACATACATATATGTATGTATACATTTAAAAAATAATAAAAACAAATAAATAATTAAATATATATACAGATAAACATAAAATCAGGGTACATAAAAAAAGCAATTATACAAATAAATATACGTATATGTATGTATACATTTTGTAAATATGTAAATTTATGTTATTGTATATTTTATTAATTGTTCGTAAATAAATCTTTAGATGTTAAACAATTTTTTATAATGTCAAAAAAAAATATAAAACAGTTCGTTTATTTTATTTATGTAAAGTTAAAACAGAACCAAACAGAGGAAAAGAATTAAAGAGCAGAACAATCAGTAGAATTCAGTATTCAATGAATAATGTATGAATGAAAGAACGGGGGGAATAAATAAATCAGAAATTTGAATGGGATTTTAAAACATACATATGTACCTACTTACGAAGAACATATTCCAACATATTCACATTTAAGACAGCAACAGCCCGAAGGTAAGCATCCGATTTATAATATCGAGTGCCCGATAGACTAGGCGATAATGTGCCGAACTATCAGTCAGAGGGTTGCGGGTTCGATTCCCGCCAAAGACTCTGGGTGTTTTCTGCAGACAAGCCAAAAAAAGCTTCGCAGTTTGTGTTTGTTAATTATTAAGTTAAAAACTGAATTAATTAAAATTGAATAATATCGTTACAATTTAGAACTTAATCATGCTAGAAGTGTTTACGAGAATGACATCGTTTTGAAGGGATTTTATTATTGTTTAATGTGTATGTACGAGTACATATGTACATATGTATGTCGACAAAATACTTATCTGACAATGAATGATTGTAAAATATTTTTAAACATAATAAAGTCTTAATGTTCTAAATAAGCGTACTAGAAGTATTCAGGGTCAAATGTTTTATTATACGTTTTTGTTACCCCACGTCTTGACGGACCATACTATTGTCGTCAGAATTACGGACACAGATTTCATTGTCTTCTTCTGTGTGCGAAAAACTTTTCCATGTTCATAGTTTTCTTTGTAATTTTAAGAAATTACAGTCTTTTCAGATGAAACTGGCAGTCATACTTACTTAGTTGTGTGACAATATTCGAATAAAAACATAAGACACACAAGACAAATTCATGCGCGAACAATATTATCATAATATTAATCATAATATTAATAACTCTTCACATATGTATGTACATACACACATACTCGTATGTACATAAATATATGAAATTTTTTTTATTCAATTCAATTTAAACCTAAATCACTAAAGACTTTATACAGGTAAGAGAGTTATATTCGACTATGCCGACTCTTATACATATGCATATTGATTTTCTGCCTTTTGTAAAAAAATATTTATATGGTTCTCCCGATTTGGTTGATTTTACATTTCCTATTAGCTGTATAACTTTAAAATGTGGGATTTTTTTAAATTTTAGCTTTCATTTTGAAATATTTTTACAATATAAATTTATAAAAAGTATTGGCCATTGTCAGCTATGAACTTTACCCATCTTTCTGGCAACATAAAAATGAATCGCTAAAAGAATTCCAACATTATAACTATGTATGACAGACAGACTTATTATTATATTTTAGTGTTAAAAGTAAGTTTTTAAAAATGACTGTTTCAATTTACAGATTTTTGCATTTTTTTGCCGTGTTTCTAAACCCATGTTCATTGCCAATATATTCAAAACAACATAACGAAAAATACTATCGAAAAATGGAAAACATAACTTAAGATTTGTCGCATTCTTTATAAACTTTTCATACAAATATTAAAAAAATATTTTGAGAATGTATAAATAACAAAAAGTGACTCACCTCCTGGTATGTACTCGTACATATATCAAATGTATTTTCATTTTAGCTGCAATCATTGTTATTTATATATGTAGGTACACTTTTATTTTATTATTGAATTTTGTGTGATTTTTATATTCTCAATACTATTTTAAATTCATATTTTTATTTAAGGATATTTTAATATTCAAATAAATTTATTTTAATATTAAACTATTACCGGTTCTAGTATTATTTTTTTATTTGTACCCTATACCACAATAGTGGTATAGTGTAACGCCCATAAATATTGGTCCAACGCCTACCTTAAAGTATACCGATCGACTCAGAATCACTTCCTGAGCCGATTTAACGATGTCCGTACATCCGTCTGGCTGGCTGGCTGTCCATGTAAAGCTTGTGCACAGCGTACAGGTCGCAATTTTGAAGATATTTCAATAAAATCTGGTACGTGATATTTTTCCGCCCAAGGACGGATGAAGTTGAAACTGTTGGAAATCGGTCCATTATTTCACCTGGCCTCCATACAAATGTCCTCTCGAAATATGAGTTTAACGATCATAAATGTTTTAATTATGCAAATATCCAAGCAAATTTCACCACAAATGAGTAGTAAATGAAGCCAAATCACATCTACAAATTTCTTAATGATCGGTCCATAATTGACCACAGCTCCCTTATAAGCCTTACTTCCGAAAATCACTTTAAAGTGCATAGCTCTCTTAAAAATGTCGTTATCCAAATAATATTGAACACAAATATGCTCCGTATATATACATATAATATGGTAGAATTTCGTGATGATCGGTTCATAATTAGTCGTAGCTCCCATTTAAAGCCCACATCCGAAAATCACTTTAACGACCATAAATCTCTTAAAAATGTTGTTATACGAATAAAATTTAACAAATAAGTTTCATATGTACAGAAATGATGACACCTAATTTTGTAATGGTCGGTCCATATTAGTCAAAACTCCCATATAAGACTATCTCCGTAATTCACTTTAACCTCCATAAATCTTTTAAAAGTATTTATTCGAGATAAAGTATAACATACATAATATTTAAAAATCTGAAGATTTGCACAGTTCAGTCAATTGTTAACGAAGATAAACGTTCGACACCTTTTTTAAAAGGTAGAACAGGAAAGCACTGGTATTTAGGTTTCTTAAAACGCCATCCGTGTCTTGCTAAAAGAGAATCAGAAGGAATAAGCAAGTGTAGAGCTATTATAACTGAAGAAGGAATACACAAATGGTTTCAAGGGTTAAAAGATTTTTTGTTGGAGCGAAATGCCTGAGATATTTTAGATGACCCATCCCGAATATTAAACCGTGACGAAACCTGTTTCAGTATGTGCCCTAAAACCGGCAAAGTAATAGCACCAAAAGTGTTTTCCATTCAAAAAGGAAATGAAAAAGAAATAATTATTTTAATATTTTCGCAAATAGCAAGACATTGAAACCAATGCTTATTTTTCCATATGTACAACCTCCAAAAGACTATTTATTACTAGTCTATCAGAAAATTGGTTTCTCGGTAAGTTCGAATCAGAATAGATGATAAGCGATACGTTTTTTGAATACATCTCAAATGGAATTCACAGTTGGCTGGATAAGCATAATGTAAAAAGAAGCAAAATTTCCATACAAAATTTGACTTCACAAATGTGTTCAAAATCGGAATCTTATTAAACCTAATATGAATATTTTTTTCTTTAAGTAGTTGTTTATATATATAGATTTAGGAAAATAACATATTTTAAACAAAAAAAAAATATATGTAACTACATATTTCATAAAACATATAAATTTTAACAAAAAACATTTGAATATTTTCTTATCAAAAACCATTGCTGACAATAGGGGCATAAAATGCCGAACTTAGGAAAAAAATCGTATATTTTAAGACACTCGTAATTTTTTCAAATGAAATAAAAACAAACAATAAAACAGTTAATTGAGTTAAAAATTATACAATTTGCTCAGAAACTATAATACATTGACAATACAATAAATACTATTTTTGAGCTTAAAACAACAATTATTTAAAAACGAAAAAAAGTCGACTACTGGTTCACCCTATATCTTTTTTATTATTTTTTTTTTCAATATTTGTTTCTTTACCTTTTAACGAAGTCGGTTTTAGTGACATTGTTAAAAAAAATTTATTAAATAGGGCTTTTTGAAGAGATAAAAGCAATATAAAAATTTCGAGTATGCGGGCCCTCAAAGTTGAAATATATATGTAAGCCTATATCTAGGAAACTACTGGGTGTCTTTATAATACAGCAAATTAAAGATATTAAAAATACCTTTCAACGATTTATATCAATTATAAAATATGGACAGACTATGGGTTAAGTTCAAGAAATATAATTTTTGACCCCAAATTTTTTTAATATCTAAAAAATCTTAAAAAATTCTATGTTAGTGTTATTTTAGTTTATTAATATTAATAGCTAAGACAAGCTTTAAAATTATGTTATTTAAATTAAGCTTTAATTTAAGGTAAGATATGTGTCTGTAGGTACTATAATCACAGAATTATAAGATCTTAAAAATTTAAAAAAATATATATGTATTTTTAAAATTTTGTATATAGAAAAGGATTTTCTTCTCTATGGTATACAGAATACCGGCTTCGCATAGTACAGAATTCCTGTATTGCCGGCCTATGGCCGGGCTGAAGAATGTTCTCCTCTATGGTGTACAGAACACCAGCTTCGCATAGTACAGATTGTATTTTTTATGGTGAAATGTCATAATCTTCTTTAATATCTTCGGATCTGTATTACCTACATGGTCATATTATACCTTCAATTAAAGTTTAAATTATTGACTTTAAAATTTTGTGATTTGTATACCTACTCATGTAGACCTTTTCCCGAATTTTTTAAAAAATATCGCATCAAAAAAGAATTTTCCGAATTGGACACGTTCGTCGGAAATGGTCTTTCTTTTGACAGAAATAGCATGTTGCATCCTTGGCTCGGCACTCATTCATATGACTGTTAGTCCACAGGCCTCCACTAGTGTTTTTAATTTCGGTTAACCGAAAACCCGGTTTTTGGGCAAATTTACGGTTTTTAGGAAACCGGATATAAGCCCCTCCCCCGGTAAAAATCGTAAATTTTTCTTATTTTTTCCGAAAGTTTAGAACAACAACTAAACTTGACGTTAGAATCTATTCAAGACTTGAGTAATAAATGCAAAAGTGTTATTCTCAATAACTTTACATATGACTTCGAATATTTGGAAAAATTTAACAAGAGAACGGAAAAATTTAACATGCTCTTCTTACTATTAATCCGACATCAACTGTCAGTGAAAGAGTCTTTTCGGTATCAACACTAACAAAACCCAAATTGAAAAACAGAATGTCTCCTAAACATTGGGATTGTGTTTTGTTTTTGAAATATTACTTTAAAAAAAATCATAAAATTCACATTTATTTACGCCCTTATTCATAAAAACTTGCAACAGGTTTATAAAGCAAATTTTGTATAAAAATTATAAACCTGTTGTAAGTTTTATGAATAAGGGCATTAGTCTTTATAAACAAATTTCCACAATATAATTTTCCGACCCTATAAAGTATATATATTCTGGATCCTTATAGATAGCGGAGTCTATTAAGCCATGTCTGTCTGTCTGGATGTTGAAATCAATATTTTCAAGTCCCCAGATATCTTCGGGATCCAAATCCGTCTACAAATAACGGAGATATGAGCAAAAATCCAAGACAACCTCTGAAAATTTCATCAAAAAAAGTAAGTGTATTAATATTGTTACAATTAATTTTTTTAATAAACAGATGGCGCTGTTCAACAAAGTGTTTAAGTGTGTTCTTAAACCGTAATATGAGCAAAAATCCGAGACAACCTCTGAAAATTTCATCAAAAAAAGTAAGTGTATTAATATTGTTACAAATAATTTTTTTTATTAAACAGATGGCGCTGATCAAACAAAGTGTTTAAGCGTGTTCTGAAACCGTAATATAAGTGTGTAAAAAGACAGTGGTTATTTTTTTTAAATTGTGTTTGTGTAGATTTAAATAAAGACTCGTTATATTTTCTTCAAACTACTTGACGCTTTTATTTTGCATTTAAAAAGAATCCGGTTTATTTAAAGGAAATAAACCACCGTTTTTAAAAGGTAAAAACGTAACAATATAATATACATATTTATGTATGTATATATAATATAATTATGCATCCACAACAAAGGTGAAGGCTATATAAGATTCGGCATAGCCGAATATAGCACTCTTACTTGTTTAAGTTATATTTGTTGGTTTTTAAATTAAAATGAATTGTTTTTTACGTTTAATTTATTTTATTCATTGGCGGTTTAACCGATTAACCGGTTTTTTCGACTTCGGGTAACTGAAAACCCGGTTTTCAAAAAAGTCGTTTTTTTAAAACACTAGCCTTCATAGTTTAAATAAATTTTAGTTGCTGGTTTACTATTGTTGTTGGTTTTAAGAGCATTTACTACGGGCAGTTTGGCATCCAATATGCACTTGTTTGTATTGGTAGCCTCGTGCGTTTTGCATATGTCAATGACTCGATCCAATTTTTCATCTGGGCCATCCAGAAGTTTGAACTGCAACTTCTTGTCATGAACACTCACAATAATACTTTCCACAATCACATTTGTATTCGCAATAACCTAGTTGTGTTCGCAATTCTTCTTCTTTTGACAGATAACATTAAATTTATATGACTCCATTGCTACATTTCGCTGCAGTAAGCAATGCTCGTCAAATTTTACCAATACCTCGTTAAGGCTGCGTTGATTCACCTGTGTACCCACTTTGACAGTACCTAACAATGAATTTTTTGAGCCATCATTCGGGAAAAGGGTGTTATATAGATTTGCACCATCAGTCCCAATCAACCAGATGAAATTATCAATCTTGGTATCTTCTGGTTCTTTATTCTTCCCACTGGCAATCATGTATACCAAAAAATTTCTCTTCCAGTCAATCCACTCGTTGGCTAAGTTAGTGCAATCTAATTGAGATGGTAAGCGATCATTTGATGCCATTTTACACGTGTTTAAACAGGTCCAGGCAATGGAGTAGCTTTTCTTGCCAGTATACTTTTTCCGCTGAGAATCCCACTTCTGTGTTTTAATTATTTATTCGTACTAGTTTTATTTGACAAATTAAATTCTTATATTCTGTTGTCGAGATGATTACTTTCAGTTACAATGAAATGATGTTGCCTATGTAGCGATAATTAAATCTACCATATTTACATAGGTGGTCCATATAAATAGGTCATGTTATATATCGTTTAAAATACCTATCATTTAATATATGTATATATCGTATAATAATGAAATGTAGTTTTCAAGATATACATAGCTAAATATGTATGTATATTACAAACTTTGGATCCCCGCCCACTCGAAAATAGGCGTGGCAGGCAAAATTTTTTTTATTTTAATCAGAATTAAAAACTCTATTAATGATAAAATTTTGGGAGTGATTTGAAAAAAGTCACTAAAGCC
Source organism: Bellardia pandia (assembly GCA_916048285.2). Taxonomy (NCBI): domain Eukaryota; kingdom Metazoa; phylum Arthropoda; class Insecta; order Diptera; family Calliphoridae; genus Bellardia; species Bellardia pandia. The sequence goes on along the minus strand of OU696532.1, from coordinate 54,676,803 downwards.
GACTTAAACCTAAAATTTTACTTTTGAACTATTTGACTTTATTTTGCTGAGTATGTTGTGTGTCCATTTTGTGTCAAATAACTGTAAACACTTCTTCTTGCCTTCGTGCTTTAAACTTTTCATTCACAATACAGATTTTTTGACGTTTTTGGCATGCCATGTCACGATATGGCATCTCTTTAACAAAGACAGCTGTCAAAGTTTTATCACCAAGTTGCATCGTTATTTTCGTGGAAATTGTGTTTATTTCTTTTTTTGTCTATGGAATTAAAAAAAACAATATTAAAGTTTATATTCATTTTGATTGATTCAACAACTCACTTACATGTTGTTTAATTTTGACAAGAGTTTAACAATCCCTAAACATGGATTGTAATGATGATTTTAGTCCGAGCCGACTTGAACAGGAAACTACTGTCATCAAACAACGCCACCTCAATGATAAAGATGCTGAAAATCATTTGGTGGGAAATTTTCAACACGCTCTTTTAGAGGAGAATGCAAATAATGAGTGGCGGCCATTTAATGGCCTACGCCACCAAAGCATGTACGATTACCAAGAACAAGAAATTAGGCAACAACAATACGACGGACATGATGCTAACCACACAGATCATCGTGACAACGTGTCGTCTGCTTATTATGCCAAAACACAAACAGACCAAGGAGGGCACTTTAATGATATACTAAATAGTAATAGGCAAAATGTGGAAGGTGGGTGTGGACAACAATTTAACATTTAAGAATTTAAATTAAAAGTAATAATTTGTAGGTTCCCAATTGAAAAAGGCTACCCCAGGCAACACTTATGAATCCAGCAATAAATATGGACGCATGCACAATTTACCCATGCTATCGGAAGACTTGCGCATCTCTAAAATTATACGACGGCTAGTGATAGAAAACAATCGCAAGGCTGCTATTGATCTGTGCAAAAAATTGGAATCTGCCGTACGCAATCAATCTAATGTCAGTTATATATGCCGTTCATTTGATATTTTGTTCGATAATATGCTTACGGTGCTGCGTCAATGTCCTATAGAGTGCTTAGAGTATGCCAGCTCAATTTTAGGCATCATGGGCTACATAAATCGCTATGATTTTGCCGTTTATAAAGGACACTTGACCAAGGCTTATGAAAACTTTAAAAGTATACGCAAATATTTAATGATGGCTCTGAAAAAAACATTGAGGTTTGTTTATTTGATTTGCTTTACTTTTATTGTAAAAAATATGTAAGTTTTTACGGAAATTTAAATGTTTCTGCAATGTAGTTGTTCTTGTACCCCATGTGATTTTTCTACACGTGGCAATTGATTTCGAAACAACTTGTTAATAGAAACAAAATAAATTCTTTTAATTTCTCTAAATTATAGCAGATCTTCTCTGCTTTCAGCAAATAAACGTGCTAACGTCTGTTCGTTTTATTCTTAACATTTTATTGAAATCATTTGCTGTTTTTCAAGTTATTTGTTCAGATTTAGTTTCTAGTAAGAATTACAGATTGTATTCCGAAATAATAAAAATTAATAATTAGTAGTATTTTTGTTGAACTGGTAATATTTCAAAATAAAAATTAATCGTATAAACATTAACATATTTTCTGCAACTCTAATAAATCTGGCTAGTACTAAAACAAATAAATTTATATATATTATAAAATTTATAATTTTGTCAATTTAGCGTTATTGCTAATTTATACATATCGCACCATAAATACAAAAGGGCCACACTCAAAATTTTCCAAGTACACATCTCTAACTACTGCACAAATTTCTTTCACATCAATATCTTCTTTAACTTGAAAAATATAGTTATGTTTATTTTTATGTTAAGTGTGTTGCTTGTGCACGATGAAGTTTTTTGTCTCTCCTGAAAATTTTAGTATTTTGAGTTGTGTCCCTTTTGTATTTAGGGTGCGATATATTCCTTGGAATTTATCACCATTTTCTAAAAGTTCAGCATTTTTAAATAGATATTTAGAAAATATTTGGAAATGATATTACAATGCCAATGAACGGCAAGAAAGATATTTTCTATAAAAAATAGTTTCTATATTTCGCATCCCAACGGTTTTAGAAACGCATAATCAAAATGATAAATAATATTATTTTTCAACAAATGTAGAAACAGAGAAAGTGTAAGATAAAAAGTAATTTCTAAAAGTAAAAAAAAATATAATTAAAGATATTTATTAAGATTTTGGTAAATTTTATAAATTATAAACAAAAATTTATCCTGAAGAAGCACTCAAAGAGTAGCGAAATATTGAAATAAAAGTTTAAATATTTTATAAAAAAGACCTAAAGCTTTACTGTCGTATTCATAAAAAATAAAGTAGGTTTGAAGTGTGCTTTTAGACAAAATTTTCTTAAAGTACATTTGAAGTCTACTTTAATTTTTTATGAATAAGGGCATTAATAATTACTAAAATCTTAATAAAAAAAGGTCAAATAAACAATAATAAGAAATTAAAGATATGTATATGTCATAAATAGATTCGTTTAATCATAAATTCTATAATCCATCTTTAAGTTAAATTAAATTTATTTCTTATACTCCCAACTCCTTTAACAGGTGTGATGCTGTCAATCTAGATCTAAAAACTTACAGCGAACGACTTCTAAGTCTACTCAAAGAATATCTCGAAAATGCTGAAATATCTGAAAATTTCATTTCAATCAGTGAAACTATAGCTGAATTTTCCAAAAATTACAAGACATCATTTCAGCGTCATTTCACCGATATAGTTGATATCATTATAGGTTGGCATTTAGAGGTTGAACAGCCTACGGAACTAAAACGACACTGTGCCAAGGTTTTACAACAATTCGCCGAATATTTTCTTAATGAGTTGGATTTTACATTCGGTCTGTTAGGGCAATTTATTGAGGATATAGAGGCCTGCCGCGATGACATACTGAACGAGGAGGATAGTTCGGCGGGGACAAAACAACAAACTGAAATTCGTGTTGGCTCTTTCATAGGTGCATTCACTTCAATTGTAAAGGCATTGGCCTCCAAAGGAGTTAACCTCAATGAATTTGGCACGGCAGCCACTATTTTAACAAACGCTAAAGAAGCTGTCAACAAAGTAGCCAAAATATGTTTCGATTTCATACCTATGTTAAGTGAAGAGACCGTTGTCAATTTAAATGAGTTTTATTGCATGATTCTTCTGTACGACAGAGGTGTAGAGAATTTAAATGCTTTTGAAAGCATAATCCAGCTGCAGCTGAAACATCTGACAGTTTTTAATGAGAACCAGCAGTCAAGTTTTCTCTATATGGTTCTAATTATTGTAAGACAATATCGCACACATCTTCCTCTAAGTTTTATTACTCTAATAATGGGCACCGATTGCGAAGTATTGCAAGATATTAAACTAAGTTGCGGTTTAAAAACTAATAAATTATTAATGAAAATCTATCATGAAATTTTGATTATAAAAAATGTGCCCTTGCTGCAAGAAGCCTATCGCCATATACTTGAAGACGTAAATAAAACAATAGCCACATTAAATACCGTAGATAGTACTGCGGATTCAATGATGAGATGTGAAATGTTATTGAATTTCCATTTGGCTGGCTTAACAGCCCTTGCTTGTCAGACTTCCTCTATTATTGGCTTGTATGCTTTGAAGCCTTCTATTTTGGAATTGCTTATCAAGAATTGCCAGGGCTCAAATTTCTCGTTATGGAATAAATATCCCACTTTACACCTGGCCCTTTTGGAATTAATGATAGATCACTGCATGAAGAATCATAATTTCCGTCAGTCCTCGCGTTTGCTGAGACAACATCAAGACTCGCCTTCTTCGGAAAATTTTGCAATGATCTTAAAATTTCTAGCGGAATTACTAAAGTGGCATATTTCAGAGGAAATATTTAAATGGCTGGAAAATATTTTACAAGAATGCTTGGAAGACTTTGAAATATTAATACATAATAAACACTTTATGAGTATATGCGAACATATAACAATGGCAGCTTTTAAACAGCCTCTTTTATGCTCAACTATAATAGAATCATTGCTCACATATCCCAAGATCCCACATTATATACAGTCCAATATCAGAGATATTGCTTTGTGTATTGCAGAAAGTTCAGATAAAAAACTGGCGGCTGCTTATTGCAAAATCCTGGCACAATTACCTTTGGGAATTTGTCTAACCCCCAACTACGATAAACAGTTTTATGCCAAAAACAAAGAGAAGCTTTTCACTCTATACCAATGGCACAAAGCATCCGCTTGCTTTAATGGTTTACGGCCAAAATATTTCAAAGCATTCTTGGAATCATTGGATCCCAGTGCTCACACAAATAGTTCACTTTATCCTTCGTTTATAGAAAAGAGTTCTTGTAATTTGCAGCGTGAACATTTTGTAGAATATTTAAGGATTTTGCAAGACAATCATCAATTGCTATCATATCACTTGCAGTATGAGGCGGCCCGTTATTGTGTGCAACACAAATTACGCACTACTCTTGGAAAACCTCAAGAAACCTTCCTCGGTATTGAAGGTGTGGTAATGAAATATGCTCGTTTCTTAGCCGAAAAGGAGAGTTTGCCTTTGCCGCACAAAAATCTACAAAATGTCATGCAAGTGCAAGAGAATTGTCGCATGCTATTGGGTTTTCTGGAGTGTTTGGAGAAGCATATTTACAATGCCGCCGAGGGTACAGCATATGCCATGTTGCCAGCTGAAAAGCCGGCAAAAACATTTTTTCGCGTTAATGCTTCCACGTGCAGGGAATGGTTTAAACGCATCCGTACCGCAGTGAATTTGATATCAATACATTGCATGGAGCCAGAAATGGTGATACGATATTCTGAGGTAAGTCAAGAAGATAATATTAATGTATGTATTTACTAGAGTTTTCGGTCTATGTATTTCTTAATTTAGACTATTTTGCAAATTGAGGCAAATCACAGCAATCTAGCTCTACTCGATCGTACAGTGACCTCTTTGGTTTGGGCTCTTTATAATTGCGGTGAATCAGATACTCTGTATGGCATAACAAGCTGGTTGAAATCTAAACATGGCAAACGTTTCGAATGGATACAATATGTAGCAGAACAAACCAGTGGACATTTGGAAAAAGCTGCAACTGGTTATCTGTATACACTACATGATGAAAATAACAAATCTATGGACTCGTACATGAAGGAGTTCATACAAAGACAATTAACAGAGTGTTTTTATCACACAGCCCGTTGGTCGGAAATTCCCCCTATATCACAGGAAACTATTTATTCGAAACAACATTTACAAATCATGGATAATGTCTATCAGTCGTTGGGTTATCAACAGTACAACCACTGGCAAAATCAGGAATTAACCACAGCCCTAGTAGAATTAACCGAATGGCCGGAAGAGTTAAGAAACAGTGATAACAATATAAATAGCTACACCCCCAAGTTGGAGACCTACTCGTATTATGAGGTTTTAAGAAAATTACAGGATTCTTGTATCCTGAATGCCAACTCAAGGGACGTAAAGCAGGGTGTTTATGAATCCGTGAGAAACTGTGTGCAACAGGGTATACGAGAAGGTTTATTACGCAGTTACGAACCTGGATTCAACAACAATCAACTAAATGAATTAATGGTTATTAACCACATTTCCCAAAATTTGCACAATCAACAAGATGCTAATATTTCCACTGAAGAGAATTGTTTGGATACTAAAATGTCTTCCCTTTTACTAAGCAAATGTTTACATTGGTCCCTGATAAAGGGCCACCAAAAGAGCCAACAACAATACGATCTTTTGTTACATTTATCTTCAAAAGCTCGTATAGAAAACAATCTAAATTACTGCCAATCTTTGCTCAGCCAATTCTTTCAATCGAAGCACATTAATTTGCCCCTCAATGAAATTGCTCAACAGTTGAAAACAAATCAATTAAATATAGATTATAATGATAGAGTTTTGGTACAGGGTGTAGAGGAATTGGTTAAGTGTCTACAAGCGCAAACCACTTCAATATCTGAGGCTTTAGAATTGGGCTCGGCCTGTTGTTCAGAAGTTATACAATTTCAGCAAAGCCAAGATAAAACTGAAACTGCGTCTTATCCCGACTCCATATCAAATCTGCTTTTAACCATGGCTGATTGGCTGACCATACATCGTTTAAATAACACCAATCTCACAAATGGTCAGCAATTTCAAAAATTACAAAACCAGTTGCCCGAAATACCCTGCTGTTCTCATTCGGACAGTGCTAAAACGAATATGTTACCTTCTTTGGAATATTCGGTGGGTAAATTATTAAATGCCAGCATCAGGTGCAAACAGAATTCGGGAGAAGCTTGGTTTTCCTATGGCAACTGGTGCTATCGTTGGGGTAAAAAACTCATGGAGATCAAAGGTTCCGATCAGTCATCATCTGTTTCTGTTAATGACTTCAAAGACATTAAACTTACCAAACGTAATGTTTCTGCTATACAAGATATACTTAAAGATAAATTTGATACCGATTCCGTACAAAAAATTATTGATGTGCTTAATAATCACATTTTAAATGCCATGAATTATGACAATACGGAAGATTTGGATACAAACTCGAATTCGGTAAATTCGACAGAAATTTTGCAGCGTGAATTAAAAAATGTTTGTTCTCTTAATGCGGAACAATTAAATGGTGTTATATCAATATGGCGTCAGGCACAAAAAGGTGTCTATGGTTTTTACGAAGAAGCTACTAGAGCCTATTTCAAATATCTGGCCATTGAAAGTGATAGTGTTGACAAAAAATCGGATGTTACAATCTCAGATAATAATGAGGTGGAGGACTGTACTTTCGTTACTACGACATTGCGGCTGTTACGTTTGATTGTTAAACACGCTATTGGATTGCAGGTAATTAATTTTTTTCCTAAACATAAAAATGATCATTTACTTTTTGTTTAACAATTTCACTTAAACTTTGTTTAACAAAAAAAAAATTAGTTTCGCCAAAAATTTTTCTAAAAATTTAGTTTCACTAAAAATTTGTTTCACCAAAAATGTTCATTAAATATTTATTTCTTCAAAAAAGTTCATTAAATATCTTACATATATATTTATCCAACATTTTTTTTCACTAAACATTCAAAAATGCTGAAAATCCTTATATCATTATTTTTCAAGGATGTTCTTGAGGAAGGTTTACGTAATACTCCCCTTAGACCTTGGAAAGTGATTGTACCTCAACTTTTCAGTAGACTCAATCACCATGAGCCCTATGTGAGGCAAAGTTTAGCCGAATTATTATGTCGTTTGGCCGTTAATCAGCCACAACTGATAATTTTCCCAGCTGTAGTAGGTGCCCAACAAGAACTAAAATATCGTAATAATGCCGACACCCAAGTACAGTTAAGCAACTGCTTTGGAACTCTCTTAAATTCTCTAGCCGAACAAGCGCCCAAAACTGTATTACAAGTTCAGTTGCTGGTAAAAGAACTAAGACGTATTACTCTGCTATGGGATGAACATTGGATACACAGTTTGTCGCAATTGTATGCGGAGTATTCACCTCTTTATAATGCTCTTGATGATGAGTCTAAAAAATGCAATAACTATAAACTGATGCAGGCTAAATATGAAGTATTTGGACAGCATTTGTTGACAGACTTTAAACAAATCACTGCTGTTACCGAAAAGGCGCCTGAAACTAATTATGAACGCAGTTTCCAAGAACGCTTTGGTACATATATCGAGGCGGTATTAATTGAATTGCAGAAAAATGTCGAGGAAACTAAACCTTCGGAGTATTGGCAAAAGATAAAACAATTGTACACTGTATTCCAGCAAAGACCTTTGAGAGGAAACTCTTCAACGCTACGTATATCCGAAATTAGTCCCGTTTTGGCAAATATGCATAATACCACAATAGCTATGCCCGGCGTTGATACTTATGAACAGCCGGCGGTTTATATAAAATCTGTAGATGTCACGGCTTTTATATTTATATCCACCAAAACTAAACCTAAAAAAATTTCCTTCTATGGCAGTAACGGTCAACGCTATACGTATCTGTTTAAGGGCCAGGAAGATTTACACTTGGATGAACGTATTATGCAATTTCTATCCATATCCAATTCCATGATGGCTCGTTCTTATGGCTCCAAGGCAAAAACGGACTGTTTCAAGGCCAATCACTATTCGGTAATACCTTTAGGCTCGCGTTCGGGTCTAATAAGATGGGTGGACAATTGCTTTCCCCTTTTTGCCATATACAAGAAATGGCAACAGCGTGATGCTTTGCTTAAGCAACAGCAAAAAGAACGCCAGTCATCGGCTAAGGGACAAGAACAAATACAAGAAAGCCCTGCGGCTGCCAATGCTACAAGACCCTCTGAATTGTTTTACAATAAACTAACTCCACTGCTAGCTGAATATAATCTCAAAGTTACCGATCCACGACGACAATGGCCCATGAGCGTTTTGAAACGTGTCCTTAAAGAACTCTCCGCCGAAACACCCAAAGATTTGTTATCCAAGGAAATTTGGTGTTACTCGGCCAATGCTGTGGAATGGCGTAGGTCGGTGCGCCGTTATTCTATGTCATTGGCGGTCATGTCTATTATTGGATATGTCATTGGCTTGGGAGATCGTCATTTAGATAATGTGCTTATTAAATTGGCTACAGGAGAAATTCTGCACATCGATCATAGTGTTTGTTTTGAGAAGGGTAAAACTTTGCGGGTACCAGAAAAAGTGCCCTTCCGCATGACACAAAATCTTAAAAACGCCTTGGGTTTGGTGGGAACAGAGGTGAGTGCAATTGAATGTATTTATAGTTAATTCTAAGGTTTTATGATTTTATATCTATTTTTTCTTACAAAATTGCATAATATCTTTCAATATACAGTGGTGGACTTATAATTACAAACGACTTTTCAGAATATATGTATATTTGTTCATATATTTTAAAAACTTAGTTCAACATATTAAAACTAATAACTAGAAATAATAAACTAACAAATTATGTATTATTAAGTTTAAAATAAAAAAGTTCGCAGCACCAATACTATTTTAAGGAAAATTAACTTAAACACCAAAAAATGCAATATAAAATTGGTCACATACTTAGAAACTAAAAAATATATGCAAAAAACCTTAGTTAGGTTTAACAAAGCGGACTTATGATTGAATATTTTGTTGGATAACCCTTGTTTTTGACAACATTCCCCAGTCTTTTTGGTTAACTCGTAATTAAACGCTGGCATGTTTGCAGAGATATGTTTTTCCAGCTTTGTTGCACCAACTGAAAAAAGTCATCATTATTTCGTGGATTTTTGTCCTTTAGGTCTCCTTTTACAATTGCCCATAAGGGGTGACCAGTCAAGAACATCAATATTTTGATCCAAAATCCAACACTTCACTAACCGTGTGCTTTTGGGTTAACTTAGTTTCGTCGCTCCAGAGAACTTTATTCCAGTAACGTGGATCTTTTCTTGGCATTTCTCTTTCAAACCGCAACCGCTTCGTGATTTTTTTGATATTTTTTTAGTCACAAAAAAACCTCATGTCTCAAAAGTCCTGACTCATTTAAGCTTCTTCTTAATATTTTTTTTTTTTTAAGTTTTAATAAACCGTTTGGATATTTGTGCGCTTATTTGTTGTCCAATTTCAGCTTTTATTTCGCGCGAAGATAAAAATGTTTTTTTACTGGCTCTACAAATAACTCTATTTTCTGCTAAAGTGGTCTTTCGTCTCCTAGGTTTTCTAGCTGGGGTTGCAAACTCCTTTGTATTTTTGTACAAGTGAATTTCACCAAATACCATTTTTTTGAGCAAGAAAACTTTTGTGCAATAGCCGACATTGAAAGTTTTTCATTTCGGTAACACTGCACAATTAACCGTCTTATTTCTGGAGTACATGACTTGTTTTTGCCCATTTTCGTAACTAAACCGTATCAAAATTATTACAAGATAATATATTGTTCAACAAATTGTACTCACTTTGTCACTAATATTTAGAAAAGTTTAAAAGTTGAAGAAAAAAATACGTGTTTCTAATTACGTGGCTAGCAAAAAAAGCAATTGTGAAAATAATATTTTTATATTGTTTTTTTAATTTAATTTAGAACTCATTAAATAATGGTATATATCTTTAAAGAAGCTACACAGCGATCTTATTATATCAAAGCATCGTTTCTAATTATATGTCCACCACTATATAATTCTTCTTTCGCTATTCAGTAAAATTTTACCAATTACTAATACCGATCAAATCTATAACCTTTTAAAATACATTTTACATTTTAGTACAGGCCTTACAAAAACATTTATTACATTAAATTGTTTAAACTTATAATTCTGTTATTATTTAAACTAAATTTCTCTTTTTTGTTTAACAATAACAAAAAATTCTTTATTAGTATGCATTTTTTTCAATGCATTGATAAGCAATCCAATGTTGTCGACATCGAAACTGTGTAAATTTTAGGCAAACGTTCTGTTTTGATTTGCAACGTACTCGCATGAATTACACACACTTCAACATCAGCTCCACTAATCGCACACTCATCAACATTATGATTTATAGGTATATCAGCACTTGATATGGAACATCGTTTGTTTGCTATTGACGAGTCATTTCTAGAACTACGTTTTTGTGACACCGGAGACTCTTTGCTAAACTCAGGTGATGTCTGATAACAATTGGGTGATTTGCAATGTAATAGACGTATAAAGGCTTTACGAAAATTCGAATTTTTCCATGCATATATAACAGGATTAAGGGCTGAATTGGTCATAGCCAAGGAAAATGTTGCTTTGTATAGTAAAGGTGTTATATTATAGATTTTAAATATCTGTGAACAGGCCACTATAAAATAGGGAAGCCAACATATGGAAAAGCAGCCCATGATGAAGACCACAATCTAGAAAGAAAATAATTTATAGAATTTGTTGGTCGTCAGAAATGTTAAGTACAAAACACTAACCTGTACAGATCTCCAATCAGGCTGTAGATAATTTGAAGTTCTTTTTCCTCTTGTATTTTTCAATTGTTTAGCTTGTTTTGAGGCTTCCTTCATTATGCGCCAGTACATAAACAACATTAACATCCATATAATAGTAAAACCTGGCGTTATAATGCCGGCCACGTACCAGGGTGGCAAAACTTCATCGAACTCACATTGAAAAGCAGTACTCCAATTGTTCCAAAACATGGGCACTGCTGCCACTGTAGCACCAAATGACCAATTAAATGCTATTATAAATATAGCCACTCGACGTGTCATATATCTGAAAAGAAGTTTGAAAGGAATAAATTGAAATTATTAGAAATTGCTTTCGCATTTTTCAGTCTTTTCTGAATTAATAAAATAAAATAAAACATAAGAAAAGCGCTCCTACTAATATTGTCACCAAATAGGTTTGGTGTTGTAAAATAAACTACATACACATTATAGGCAATTATTTGCATTTACATGAACAAGGTTTCTGACAAATAACTTTCCTCACCACTGTATTTTGGAAAAATAACACTCACTAGTTTTTGTTTATGATGTAAAACATATACATACATATGTACCAGAAAACGGTTTGAATGCAGATTTTTATGCTTACGAATGCAATCACGAAATGTGAGCATGTTGTTGTCAATTCACATCATTTGACAAAAGCAATACATGACAACATTCAAATAAATGAACTATGACGAATACCATGCATTGCATTGCATGTCTTCTATTAATGTCACCTAATACTCACAAAAGCAACGAATATACAACGAATGGTACGAATGTTTGTAATGCTTATTGAATGAAAAGTTCAAATTCAAATTTTACTTTTTGAGTTTTTTTAAAGGTATGAAAAACACCGTTATTTACTTTTTCCAAAATTTCTGCGTGCTGCATTATTTGAAGTACTAAAAAACATATCAGTCGGCCAAAACTATACACAAATTACTCCAACAGGTCAACGAATACTGTACGAATGGTGCGAATGTTTTTAGTTTTTTAATGTATCATCATTTCATTTCGTTGCTTGATATATAAGGCATTATAAAAAAACTAATACGAAAAAGACAATCAATAAAAACAATGTATGCATTACATGGCAACATCAATAGTTGCATGGCAAAAGCAACGAATGGCGTGAATATGCAATGAAAGCAAATGCTTTCATTCTGTTCTCTGATACATACATACCGTTTTGCTACCATCTACATAACTGCTGATAAAAGATTGAAAGAATTTTTAGAGATATTTTTCATTATTATACCCTACACCACAATGTTGATGTTTGTAACGCCCATAAATATTGGTCAAACACCCACCTTAAAATATACCGGTCGACTTAGAATCACTCCCTGAGTCGATTTAACGATGTACGTCCGTTGCTGGCTGTCCATGTAAAGCTTGTGCTCAGAGTATATATATTTAATCCTTTAATTCCCAGTGAAACAGGGCCGCAGAGTACAGGTCGTAATTTTGAAGATATTTCAATAAAATTTGGTACGCGCTATTTTTTTCGACCCAAGGACGGATGGGATTGAAACTGGTGGAAATCGGTCCATAATTTCACCTGACCCCCATACAAATGTCCTCCCGAAATAGGAGTTTAACGATCATAAATGTTTTAATTATGCAAGTATCTAAAAATATTTCACCACAAATGAATGGTAAATGAAGCCAAATCACTCACATCTACAAATTTTGTGAACAACGGTCCATAATATAAGTTATTGATTTTTAAATTTTCGGTTCTATTGTGTTTCTTGTATAAGAACAAAAATAAAAGCAATACAAGAAACACAATAAAACCGAAAATTTACAAATCAATAACTTATATTCCGGAAATATCAGAACGATTGAGGAGATCAACAATCTTTGATACTGATAAATATAGAATGGCTTATTAACACATTAGATAAATTATTTAGTAAAACAAAAGATAAAATAGGAAAATGGAACATGTCAAATGTTGTATATAAAATACCTTGTGACGGAAATGATAAAGAAAATTGTAATAAAGTATATATAGGTACAGTGCAAGCTCGGTATTCGCGACTAATTAAAAACCAGGCCAGTCGCCAAAACTGAATTTTCGCGATAACAGAACCCAAAATTTTATTGAAAAATTGTATGTAATTTTTAGAATTAAAGTTGTTTTTATTGATATATTTACACTTTAAAGATTGTTAAAGAAATTGGAGATTTTGAGTTACTTTTTTGGCAAATTATATTTAAAATAACAGCTGAATCACGTAGCTCATATAGTGCAGTTGTCGGCTTATCATTTTCCAAAGCCCATTGTATGCATATGTTTATCGATGTTATACAATCGTCCATCGTATAAATTTTCCGATTCCGTATCTGATAATTCCATTTGCTCCTCATTACTTTCCACTTGAAATTCTTCTTGAATCCAGTTGTTTATGTCAGCATTCGTGGAAATATGTTCCGTACGAATTTGAGCTACAAGTGTACCAATAGTTGAAAGATCTTCGTTTTCTTCCTGAATTATATTTTGTAAAATATTTAAGAACATGTTATCCTCTTCACTCCATTCACTACCGAATTCGAGCAAGGCGTTCCACGATTTTCGGATGTTGGACACTGATATTTTATCCCAGGACGTAGCTATAATCTGAACTGCATTTTTGAGATTGAAGTTTTTTAGTTTGAGCTCCAAATTTGTTCCCTTCTCGCCAAGCATTTTATAATTTAATTTAACTAAGTTGATAACGTTTTGATCTAACGGTTGAATAAGCGCAGTGCAATTGGGTGGTAGATTCATTGCTTTAATTAAGCCGTAATCACTTTTTAGTTTCTAAACTGGGTGACACGTCGCGTTATCTAAAAGCAAAACTGCTTTTTGCGGAAGACCTTTTGAAGCCAAAAACTCTCGAACCTAAAAAATTTTTAATTATGAAGAACTTACTTTTACTAATTGCTGAAAATTAACTTACGTGGGAAATGAATTCGTGATGGAACCAGTCCTTGAATATAAATGATGTCATCCAGGCGTTATTACTGGAGTTGTATATTACAGGATTTTTGAAAAAGCATTTAAAGGCGCGTGGGTTTTCGATTTTCCAACAACCATTAATTTTAGTTTGTCAGTGCCATTCGCATTTGAACAAGGCAAAAAAGTTATTCGCTCTTTACATACTTTTCTTCCGGGAGCCGTTTTTTTCATTACATGTGACAAGAGTGTGATTTGGAAGCATCTTATAATATAAACCGGATTCGCTTTATAATTCATGCAAATTGAATTTATGGAATCTCCACTTTTAAATTTTTTTAAAATATCTAATTTTTGAGAAATCGTTGGCTTTAAAATATGTTGAACTTTTCCCATATTAAGAAATGACACGATCAAAATCATCCAAAAAGGTTAATAAACCAAAAGACGGGGATTCACCTTTTTTGGTTATAGACATTGTAATCAAATTGAAAAAAACAGACAAAAGTCGTGAAAATAGAACCCGTTTTTCGTAAATTGTCGCGATTATAGAACCTGCAATTTAAAAAATCAAGCCGTCGCGATAACCGGGCCGTCGCGATAATGGGTAGTCGCGAATACCGAGCTTGCACTGTACCACGAAAAATTAACTAAAAACTAGAATTGTTGGACATAAATCAGACCAAAGATATAGTGACAATATTTATTACTTTACAAAAAATAGTACATAAAAATAGTACATAAAAATAACACAACTTACAAATATTGTATAATTACATAGTAATATTTTCTACCTGTATTAAATTGTTTTAATATTTTGTTATGTCAAAAGTTTTCATATCCTTTTTTCCTATGACATATTGTATGTAATTATTTGAAATTTATGAAATTATAAAATTTTTATCCTGAAGAAGCTACTCAAAGAGTAGCGAAATATTGAAATAAAATTTAAATTGTTTATAAAAAAGACCTAAACATTAAATAATTACTAAAATATATTTATGGGTCGATTACGGATGGCAATCGAACCTCAGTGGAGTTGACAGTTGCCAAAAACATATTACAGATGGCAACTGACAACTGTAAGCTGTTAACTTCAGTTGCCAAACATGGCAACCTAGAATTTGTGGTTGCTTTGATTTTTATTTTAAGTGGCAAATTTTAAATGTTAGTTATTTTGTTGTTAAACTATTTATATTTTTAACATATAAATGTTTGTTTTCTACTCGATAATTCGAAAAACAGATTAAACGCGAAAGTTGCCTTATATAATAACGACTTGCATGTCAGTTGCGTTGCCTATTGGCAACCCAACTCCAGTTTGGTTGCTATACATAATCGACCCATTATATTTCCTTTACATCAACCGTATTCATTTAAGCGTTAAGCCGTTTAAAGAAAATATAACGAAGGTTTATTTATTCAAATGTACAAAATAAAAAAGGTAAACACCCTTAAATAACAGTTTAAAAAACACACTTAAACTACAGTTTTAGAAAGCTTGGATGTTCACTCAACGATGACTCACAATAAACTAACTTTGAGTGACCCTGTATTTTGTATTTATACAATAGCGCCAATTTCTGGTAATTTTCGGCGGCATCTAGTTAGTCCGCTGGAATTTTACACCAATTCGATTTTAAAATGTTTCTTTATTCCATGTCAATTACTAAAATTAAAAATTTGTGTTTCCATAATTAAACGGTAATGGCATTTTAGCGATAACAATATATCGTTAAAGATATCTTCGCCGTACCGGTAGTTAACCCATTTTAGTCGACTGGGTATTTAAATACCCAAAAAAGTTAAAGTAGTAAAAAAAATCCTGCGTTGTCCTGATAAGAGATAATGACTGCAAGTTGCTTTTTTATTTAATACTAGAGATTGATTAATGTTGGAAAAATTAAAAAAAAAATAATTTTTAATTTTTACTTTTAGTTTGAGAATTGGAAAAATTGCGTTTTTTGTTTGTCAAAAATTGATCAGAAAAAAGTTTCTCAAATAAAGGATAATGCGAGAAATGAAAAATGTCCGCACATTCTATATAGCCTTAGGTGTGAAATAAATAAAAGCGGTTTGTCAATATACTTGGAAGTCACACGCTAAAAAGTGAAAATGGGTATTTAAATACCCAACCGTCCATAATGAGTTCTAAATTTAACTATTTTTTTCTATATTGAAATAATTCTTTTTGGCGTAAATAAAAGGCGAATTTATATTTTTTAAATTTATTTAAAGAAAAATTCGCCTGGCACTTCAAACATCCGTACTATGTTTTGCCTCCGCACTGCCGGCAGCGACGACGCGCTGGGAGTTTCCCGATTAAATGATCGACGCGATCATATCTAACTTACATCTGTGCTCCGGAAATCATAATCTTACCTGCATTTTGCCTATTAAACTTCATCATTATCATCTCGCATACTTCCACTCTAAAATCGAATTGAGACATTTGGGGTTTTTTAATATTTGCGACAAAGGCAATGCAGTTTCCATGCATTCGCCATAGCCGCATCGAAAACGTTTGTAACTAATGACCAATACCACTTTTTGCCCCGAACTCGAATGCGATAATTGTTCATGGCGTTATAGAAAAAGTCCACTCCTTCCATATATTTATTATATTGGTGGACTAAATAGGATTGTTCAATTGCAACGATAAAGAACACTAAAAATCCCCCTTTTAAAAACAAACTACTAAGCTATAGAGTTTAAAATTGGATTTACTTTTTATGGCGTAATTTTAAATATTTGTTACGCTCTTCGAAGCAACCCTGTACATTTTAAATTTAATAATTTTGTAAACAAATAAATAGCTTTTTATTTATACTGAAATAAGAAAAACAAAATTATTAAAAAATATTTAAGAAAGGATATCGTTAAAGACGGAATGTGAAGGAGATAATTTTTTTTTACATCAATCAACTTCTGTAGACCTCCAGGTAAAATTCTGAAAGTTACGCCTAAATCGTACAAGCGGTCTTTTTTTTTTGGAGACGTAAGGTTTTTTGTGCAATGCACCCACGAGGATAACAATGAAATTTTTCACTGGCTCTACAAATAACTGTATCTTCTGCTAAATCGGTCTTTCCTCTCCTATGTTTCCTAGCTGGGGTTGCAAACTCCTTTGTATTTTAGTACAAGTTAATACCAAATACCATTTTTTTGAGCAAGAAAACTTTGAAACATTGAAAGTTTTTCATTTCGGTAACACTGCACAATTAACCGTCTCATTTCTGGAGTACATGACTTGTTTTTGCCCATTATCGAAATTAAACCGTATCAAAATTGTTACAAGTTAATCTATTGTTTAACAAATTGTACTCACTTTGTCAATAATATCTAGAAAAGTTGAAGAAAAAAATACGTGTTTCTAATTACGTGGCCAGCAAAAAAAAAAAAACAATTGTGAAAATTATATTTTTATATTTTTTAAAATTTAACTTAGATCTCAACGTGTTGAGTTCTTACTCATTTAATAAGGGTAAAAACAATTTACAGTGTAGGTCTTTAAAGAAGCTACACAGCGATCTTATTATATCAAAGCATCGTTTCTAATTATATGTCCACCACTGAACGTTTAAGTTAAGTACACATTTTATTATAATGAATTTGTGAATCCAACACACTTGCCAACAATTTCTCCCCAACAACCTGACACAAACACACAATTTCTTTACGAGCACTTTGACACTGTTCACTTTTTGTTTACACGTATATCTGCTGTAGCTATCTTTTTCTGCTAGGAGGGAGGTGCAAATAAACTTACCTTCTATAATGTAGCGGATAAACGATTGCAATATAACGATCAATCGATATGGCTATCAGTGTTAAAATTGATACACAGCAAGCAAATATAATCAAAAAGAAACGTATAAGACACAGTTCATGTACACGACCCCAATTCGAGCCCAAATAAAACGCCAAATGATAGGGCAAACTTAAACCGACAATAAAATCCCAAACGGCCAAAGAGCAAATAAACATATTCGAAATTAGGCCACGCAAACGGCGGCATGTGCGCACTGCTAAAATTGTAAGGGCATTGCCGCCCAAAATGCATATGAATAAAACTACATTGGTGAAAGCCCATAAAATGGTGCTCCAGCATATATCCGTAACAACAGCAATAGGATCGACATTAATTAGGCTATTATTACTTAATGTTGTTTTGGTTGGTGTGATCAAGTCACTTATAAAAAACTCCATAGCATATTGTTTGAAATTTTCTATTTTAATTTATTTGTTAAAATTTTTGTAGTATTTGCTGTTGCTAATATTGTTTGTTTGTGTTGCACTCTTGGCCAGGCATTTTGTTAAAAACGAATTGTTTAATTCAGATTTCTTTTTAAAATAACTTATTTCAATATTAGTTTTGTGTTTGATTGTCATTCATTAACTTTTTTATTTGTGTTTTTCTTTTATTATTATTATTATTATTTTAAGAACCGCTTATTAGAAAAATATCAACTTATTCGTTGTTAAACTGATTGAATATTGACTATGATTTAAACTAAAATATATAAATGCTGTTATTATTTTTTTTTATTCTTTCTGTCTTTTTGATTTTATGATTATTATTAGTAATATGTTATCGTTGTATATTTGTTTGTTTTACATACATTTTATACACACTGTGCATATGTACTACATAGGTATACGAGTATGTACTTGTACATTATTTAATTTATAACTCTTTTAGTGTGGGCGAGTTTTGTTGTTTTCTATTATGCTGTTGAAAATGTATGTACGAGGTCTGATCAAAAATAACCGTTATTTTCAAATTTCGTGAGTTACAAATGTTCGATTTTCGCATTTTTTTTCTGCTATGTTGGTACACATGTCTGTTGTATATGTAGGTAATATCAGCCATGTTGGATTGTCAGTTTGATTTTGACAGATAAAAAGGTTAGTCGTGTTTTGGTGTGCTCTTCGATTTTTTACTATTCGAAAAAATGGGTCAAAGAAACTGTATTAAGTTTTGTGTAAAAAATTAATTTAAATGCGCAAGGACATTTGAAATGTTGACTGTGGCGTTTGGCGAGTATACTATGAGCAGAACACAAGTTAAATTGTGGTATAACCGGTTTAAGGAAGGCCGAGAAAATGTCAATGACGATGCTCGTCCTGGTCGCCCGAGCACGTCAACAACTGATGAAAACATTGAAGCAGTGAAGAAAATGATTTTGGATAATCGTCGAATTACTATCAGAGAGAATTGTGGAAAACCCAATCATGGATTTTGCACCATGATAACGCACCAGCTCACACATCGATGCTTGTACGTGAGTTTTTGGCCAAAAACAAAACCGTTAATATGTCTCAACCCACCGTATTCACCAGACTTGACCCCCGCTGACTTTTTCCTCTTCCCAAAACTGAAGACATCGATGAAAGGAAAACGGTTTGCTACGATTAAGAGATAAAAGAAAAATCGAAACAGGAGCTGTTGGCGATACCAAAAAGCGTGTTTCAGAAGTGTTTCGAGGATTGTAAAAGTGTATTATATCTGAGGGAAATTACGATGAAGGGGACAAGATAGTTATTGATGAATAAATAAATACTTTTTGAAAAAATTTAAAATAACGGTTATTTTTTGATCAGACTTCGTATATACCTATAGTACTCATATAACAAAAAAAAAACTGCACTGACTTTCTTCATGGCAAATATATGCCGAAAAAAGAAGTAACCGCTAAATAAAATATATTTGAACTCGTTTATTTATTAAAAAAAACTTCGTTTATTTAGGACAGGAGACAATAAATATTTTGTTTTATTTTATTTGATGCCGTTTGATCTTGCAAAACTCTTGTAAGAGTAAACAACGTCAAACAAATTTGTGCTAAAACAAGTGGTTACGCTTTTTTGAGTGAATATTTGCCAAATGTGGTTGTACCTTTAGATTTTTATTTTGTGTTGTGTTTGTTTTTCCTCCTGCCGGTATCTACTTTGTTCATGGAATACAAAAGTTCATACAAAATCATTAAACTAACACCACATACTCATATTAACTTTGATATATTCTGATAAAAAAAATGCCAATAAAAGCAACACTACTAAAACAATAACAACTACAACTACAGAAATGTAACTTCGTTTGGTATATTTGACCAACTGTGAGTGCAAAAACTGATAACAACAAATAAAAACAATTTATTCCAAAAAAATATATGTAAATTAGGGAGAAAAACTAGTTACTACATTTGTCCAAAATACTTCTTTGTAAATACCCTGCAAATAACGTGACTAGTCCATACATGCATGTAAAGACTAGACCAAAGAAGAGTAGGAGTACTCCAAAACTACTCCAAATATATGAAAAAAGGTGGTCGATTTAACATTGCGATGTCCTAGGATTGGACCATATAACCCATTGGAGTAGTCCCAAAACTACTCCATGCTTCTACTTCATGGAGTGGTCAAGAGGGTTAGTTTTAAACAACAACAACTCAATATGCAATCGTGTTAACACGAAACCATGTCGTTTAACTACAAACTCTTGTTTAACTATGACATGGTCCATGACTGCATTACATTGGACCATGTTGTAAGTAGTCCATATCATCTAAAATGGATCACGTATACCAATATTATTTGCAGGGTATATGTAGTATATTTAACAACAATATAAACAAAAAAAATGTTAACACTAAAACAATAGAAACAACATGTTGTATTGGTTATATTAACAATCCTCAGAACCTCATGAAACACATGTATTTACTAGAGATGCCAAACGGGACTGGCACATGGATTCATTGCGGGATTTCGGAATTTTTGTTTCACATTAAAACAAATTGGTTTATAAATAATAACAATTTATTTCAAAAAAGTTACTTATGTTAAATATGTATGTTTCAAAACAAAAATTTTAAATTTATTAAAAGTTTATAAAATAAACCATGAATAAATAAAAACATATGTAATAACATTACACCTAATTCTGTTTTTGCAAAGCCTTTTTTGCCGGTTTTGTTTTAACACGGTTTGAAAATAAACAAATTTAAATTTTTTTACACGATTTTATCTCATTTAGCACGAATATAAAATCTTTTAGGCTTAAATTTTTTTGGTTAAATTTAATTTTTGCGAAATCACAAATTTATGCGAATTACCTTTTTGTGGATACATACAAGCATATTTACTGGTCAGAGCAATTGTAAATAGCACAAATTTAGGGTGAATCCCTTTTTTTGCATTATCTTTTTTTCTAATATTATAAACCTGAATAGTTGTTCTTAAAAAAAATCATTGTTTTTCAGTCTTACAATAGGTTTTAGAGATGTCTTTTTTTTACACGGAATTTCCTGGGACCAATTACCGTGTTAAAACAGAATTACATAGGTGTATATTAAAATGTTAGATTGACAAAAATAATATGTCATTTTGCCTTTAATTTTTATATTAATTTAAAAGCAACAGAATATTATCGATCGATAAAGCTTCTTAAAAATATTAAGGTAGGTATCTATAGTAAAAAGATTCTTGATTTAATTTTGTACCAATATATGAAGCTGACGAAAAACATCGTTTACATCGTTTGTAGAAAAAAATTGTTAGCAAATTCTGATTGTATTCTGATTGCATACACAATCCTTTCTCACCTTCCGAAACAAATAATTCTTAATCAATATTTTATTCCATATTATTACAGACATTAGTAAGTGCTGCGGGGGGGGGGCTTTTATATATTTAAATTACATTCATTATATCATTCGTTTCGCAATCAACGTTTTTAATTCATTTCTAATAGCAAACATCTCATTATCAAATTCACTTTTTAATTTTGGGTTTTTTTTTTCAAAAATTTAAAAGTGTTGAGTAAATCATCCTTCTTTTTTTGGTTTCTTTAAGGGAGAGATTTATATAGATCACTTTTTAATATCTCTTTGAGCATAAATAATAGGACAACATCAACAGAGATTCATATCACTGTGACAAAGAGCTTTGTTTGTTACTTTAACTGGATTTCAAATGACAACTATTTGTTTAAGTAAACAAATTCTTCATCTTTTGAGGTTTTAACCATTCTTTGCATAATGGTTGAAATAACATTGAATGCATTATTTTATTTCTGTTTAGTATGATCTAATTATCTTGCATTGCATGAGGATGGAAATTTTCTTAATATTCACCCCTATCGTGAATAAAAATTCCACATTAAATTTATTCCCTTTTCACATTTTTCCTATTTAAATTCAATGGTAAAAATATAAAGGGGAACAAATTCCATGTGGAATTTTTATTCACGACCCCTATCGTTTCTTTTTGCTAAATTTATATACAGGTAAACCTCCTACAACGCGGTGAATAGGTTCCTGAAAAACTCCGCGTTATAGGAAATCACGTTGTAGGAGACTCTAACATACAAAAATCAGAGTTTGGTTCCAAAGTAAAAAAGTTTTCAATAAAATATTGAAATTTGTATAATAAAAATATGTGCTTAATGTAATTTTGTGTACATATTTATTTGTTGAGTCATAAGAATATACATATATATTATGTAATTTAATAACACTCCATTTATTTAAACAAAAACAAAACAAAATTTCAATTCTACATAAAATATTCAAGTTGAAAGATTTAATAAATTAAAGCCAAAATAGAACGATAACTTTCTACTCCTACTCATCACTTAGTACTAGTTCAAAATCTGAGCGTGATCCACTATCAGATTCGGGCATCCTTTCGACGATTATTGGTTTGAAAAAATCGTGCATTGAAGTTTGTTTGCTCTTATTTTGCAAATCTTTATAAATTTCTTGATAGGGAGTTAAATTGTTTTGAAGATTTCGTTTAAATATTTCTACTCTGTCACTTAAAGGGTCGTTCTCCAAAATGTATTATTCCAACTGCTTTGCCATATTTAAAACTTTCTCGATATTTTTTAGTGAAAAGTTTTTATTTTATTATTAATTTGGTGAAACTACTTTGTGGTTTTTGCTTACAAAAATTTAAAAACAATCAATCAAAAGTACCATATACCTCCGTGTACTATTGTATGTATAACGTATTTTCTTTTAATCATATAGAGTTACTTTATTTCGAATAAAACCCACAGTTGTGAATGGATTATAACAAGATATAGCTTGCTATATGCGTCGCATATTTTCCTAAATGACTAAAGGGAAAAAATGGAAAATTTGTCGTCTTCTCTATTTTTTTTTTCATTCAAAGTTGAGCGATATCTCCGAAAATACTTCATGGAATCATAATAATGTTAATGGTAGCCGAATTTCGATTTATTTTATTTTTCTGAATAGAATGAACCGTTTATTAGTTACGTTACTGTAAATAGTTTTTTTAAAAGATTAATATCTCGAAAACTAGAGCTGATAAAGCGTGATCCATTTTGAGGTTCCCTAATTTTTTAAAGAAAAAAAAAAACAGAAAATTTAAATTTAATGGGTAGTGTTGAAAGAAGATTCTTTGGCATTTACTTTTTGAAGATTATCCGTTGAGTACAATTTTCGATGACTCGTGAGAATTTCGACTGGTAACTGGCGAATAACACGCGTGATGTTTTAATCCAAGGCCTGAATCAAATCCTCATAAACTTTAGACTTTACATATCCCTACAGGATGTGATATTATACGATCTTGGTGGCCAATCAACCGGCCCAAAACGTGAAATTATGTGCTCACCGAAATGTTCTTTCAATAAATTCATTGATTGATGTGAGGTGTGGGAAGTGGATGGTCCTGCAAACAGTTGATTTTGCAACACCATGTATAACAGCAACTTTACGATACTGGCAACCATTTCCGAGCCAATACAAGCACAGTAGTAGTTGATTTTCAGCCGGAAAATCATAACTGCGCTGTGTATTGTGCTCTAATTTAAAATGAAATCAACTTGGATTTGATTTAAACGAAAACAGTCTTTAAAATTAAAACTTATCAAAATTAGCTTTGAAAAAATTTACAGTTTTTGTGGAACGTAAAAGCATAATTATTTGCAAAGTCTTTGCAAATTTCCCTTTTCAATATCCCTTGTGCAAACTCTGGAACAGAAATTTCAAAGAAAACATAAAAATTACAAAAACTTTGCAAATTACACTTATGATTTTCAACTTTTCACGTATCAAATTTTATAGTTCTGAGGTACAAAAAGTTTTGCAAATTGACGAAAAATTGCATAGGTTCAAAGTGAAAAGTTGATAAGTTGTTTTGTGGAATAGAGGCCAAGGGTCCAAACAAATGGATTTAAAAATCTTAAGAAACGTGGAGCAGCTTACGTGCCTGTTTTCAGAAGAAAAATATCAAAACAAAATCTAGCTACTGATGGACAATAGTATAATTATATATTTATTAATACATATTTTTTAATGTGGCTGGGGAGCCTTAATCTAAGTGATAAATTCTTTTGTTTTATTGAATTTGTGAATTGAAAATAGTTATAAGAATCAGGTATTATTTACTTGTAATATTGTTATTTTGGCCTATAAGGCTTGATATTACATAAATGAATAAATAAATAAATAAAAAAAAAAAAAAAAAAAAAAAAAAAGATTTGAAGCTGATTCGGAGATTTCAGCTTCCCAAATATATATGTACATACATACATATGTATTTGCGTAGACAAATTAGATTAGTTATTATTTTATATTTAATTGTACTAAACTTTAACTATTATTTGTAGTAATTTTAAGTCTGTAAAAACTTTTTTTTTTTTTTTTTTGCATTTAATTATTTATTGAATCTTCATATTTGAAATGACAATAAGTATTCAAATCTTAATACTAAAAAGAAAATAATAAGCCCAGCCAGTGCTAGACAAAAATTTTTATGATACTAAAAAAATTTCACATCAACTGATCCAGTCATCTATTTTGCGCTTGAGTTAAAGCAAGGGTATCCCTCCTTCTCAACCGATTGTGGCCACTAAAGTTAAGGATGTCTCGTGCAAGTGGGTTTGGATGGTGTTCAAGTTTGCTGACATACTTTGACGCATATTTTGTAAATTCGACTTTTACTAATGGCATGCCTAGATCTTTGTGGATTCGTGAATTTTTAACATACCATGGAGCTGCTGTAATTATCCGTAGAATTTTATTTTGACCCCTTTGAATTTTTTCAATGTTTGATGCTGAGGCAGTACCCCATAATTGAATTCCATAACACCAGATTGGCTTTAGAATTGCATTGTACAACAAAAGTTTGCAATCCAATTTCAATGTAGAGTTTCTGCCGATTAACCAATTAAGTTGCACTGCTTTTAATCTCATTTGTGTAAGTTTCGCTTCAATATGAGACTTCCAAGTTAAACGGCGGTCGAGGTGAATGCCGAGGTATCATTATGTTGAGGAATAATTTGATTATTTATTCTGATGAACGAGCAGGTATCTTTTTTTGCTCATTTACCCTGATTTTCCAAAGCTCTAGCCAATTCTCTAGTTTATAAACATAATTCTGCAAATTCTGTGATGCAACTTGGTGGTCCTTATGGACGCTGACAAAGGCTGTATCGTCTGCAAAAGTTGACGTGTGGATTTTGGGGTCTGACGGCATGTCGGAGGCATAAATCAAATATAAAGTAGGGCCCAGTATGCTACCCTGTGGCACTCCTGATTCAATTGGCTGAGCGGTACTTAAAAAATTACCTTCTTTGATTTTAAATTTGCGACCGTATAAATAACTTTCCATGAGTTTATGGGTGTTAGCAGGCAGAGTTAATTTAATTTTGTGCATTAAACCGTCATGCCAAACTTTGTCGAACGCTTGGGATACATCAATGAAAAGGGCGGAGCAGTATTTTTTATCTTCAAACGACCCTCTTATCACATTTACCAATCTGTGAGTTTGTTCGATGGTACTGTGTTTAGCTCTGAATCCGAATTGATGATTTGGAATACATTCAGTGTCATTCAGAATTGGAGTCAACTTAGTCATTAACAATTTTTCGAACAGTTTAGAAATTGTCGGCAGTAGACTAATTGGCCTATATGACTCTACTTTAGTGGGGTCCTTCCCTGGCTTAAGAATCATAGTGATCATAGACACCTTCCAATCTGCAGGATAGTATTCTAGGCGTAAAATAGCGTTGAAGATAAAGAGGATAATTCTTCTTGCTACACGAGGTAACTCCACAAGCATTTTATTGCTGATTTTATCCATACCTGGGCCTTTCTAAGGTTCAGAGTACCAATAGCGTTTTGGACATCACGAAAGTTTAGTCTTAGAGGTACAGGAGGTCTTATAACAAGTGGTGGCAAATCATGTTCGTTATTTGAGTTGTTTATAGTGAACACATTTCTCAAATGGTTAACAAATAATGTCCCTTTCTCGGAATCATTTCTAGCCCAGTCACCAGTCGGATTTCGCAGAGGAGGCTTTCCTCTAACTGGTCTTTTTAAACCTCGTGCCGCCTTCCATAACTAATAGTCAGATTGTGGGGTACTATCAAGACCTTCCAAGTAAGATCTAAGTGAGGCCGTTCTTTGGGTTTCTAAGAAATGTCTTAGTATATCTCTGCATTCCCGTAGCCTAGCTTTCAGTTCAGGAGACCTGTGAATTTGCCACTCTCTTCTCATTCTTCTTTTTTCTGATAGGAGATGTTCGAGTTCAGAGAAATAAGTTCTGTTTGTCCTATTTCTACATTCAACGTGATAAGTGGAAGCGTGATGCACAACTCGTCGAAGGTCCTCGGTAAAGTTGCCAATCGACTCATCAATATCGTCGGTAGTTCTCAACACAACATTTTCCGTGCAATGAGAACTTAAATACTTTTTGTATTTTATCCAACTTACTCGGGTCTTAGTCATGTTCATAAATGGAGAACCACACACTTGAGGGAAATGCATTGAAATGATAGTAGGAGAGTGATCTGAGGACAAGTCCAGTGAAGGATCCACTTGCATCCATTCTACAGGGATATTTTTCATTACCCCAAAGTCAATAACATCGGGAATCTTCCGTCGGTCCGTCGGCCAATAGGTGGGATGTCCACTTGAGAGTACATCTAAGCCCATTTTAGCAATGGTGTTGAAGAGTACGCGACCCTTTGGGGTTACCAGACGTGAACCCCAAAATGTGTGTTTGGCGTTAAAGTCACCAGCAACTAAAAATCTAGCTCCAAGGGATTTAAAGAAGTTATGGTATTGGTGTTCTTTTATTGAAAATCGAGGCGGAGAATAAATCGATGATAAAACAAATTTGTATTGACAGAATTCAATGCAAATGTTTGTTGCTTGGAGGTAATCCTCACTTATGTTATTCATTAGATAATGCTTTATTCTGTTCTTTATAAGAATTGCCGATCCTGCACATGCTCTTCCGCGGGGATCTTTAGTATCATACAACACGTAGCCATTAATTTTGAAGTACGCTGTCGCCGTCAAGTGAGTTTCAGCAATCATCATGACATCAATCTGCTTATCCATCAGGAAGTGTTCCAGTTCGTTTTTATGTTGGCGGAGGCCGTTCGCGTTTCAGAAACAAATTTTTAAATAAATCATTTCTTTAAAATGGCTTGCAAGATAGTGGATTGCATTTTCAGCATTTCCTGCATCATGGATGTCATGGTGGTCGTGAAAGTGTTCATAGTTTGGACAAGTGTCTGCAATGTTGTCTCTAGATTGTTGATATGCGGCTCAGAATATTGGGGTTTAGGTTCCTGCTCCAGACCTGGCATAGTAGATTTAACGACGTTTGCGTAAGAAACTTGTCTAGAACTAGGCGCGTTTACATGACTAGTGGACCGTAATAATTGAGGGAAATTGTCACTCGATGCTAAATTTGGCTGTTGAGGGCGATTAGGCAATACTGACGTCTTGTTGGTGCTTATGCCTTTCAAATGAGTGTAAATTGGACAACCTCTATAATTTGCGGTATGATTACCTCCGCAGTTACTGCATTTTTTGATTTTTGAGTCAGTTCTCGACTTATCGCATTGAGCAGTTGCATGTAGCTCCCCACACGCAACACAAACTGTCGGCAATTTACAATACGCCTTGGTGTGACCAAATTCCTGACAGTTGAGACACTGGACGGGTCCCTGACGCTTATGTGGTTCTTCCACGGTGATTCTACGATGCAGAAGGTACATCAGATTGTAGATGGGATGGGACTCGTTTTTCTTTAAGACAACATCTCCAGGTTCCAATTCTACCCTGAACATGGGCTGAGGGATCTTTTCACGGTTTCTAATATTCACTACGCTCTTGATTTTGAACCCTTTGTCCATTAAACCGGTTTTTATCTCCGCGGGATCAACACATGGGTCTATACCCTTTAGAACGACTTGGAGTCCTTTTGCGCTTTTGAGCTGGTAGGTATAGAAATCCCTAGTCTCCCTTTCCAGCTGGTTGGACAATTTTCGAAAATCATCTTCTCTATTCACTTGTATCTTTGTCTCGCAGATATTTCCATGTTTCATTGAGGTTACGCTAAACATGTTTTCAACTATTACAGCAACAATTCCTTGTACCAATTTACTGGAAGTCGGCTCTCTCAGATAAATTGGTGGGGTCTTAAACGTCTTCTTCGGAAGTTCTGGCTCATCCGTCTGGAGGAGAGCAAACCTATTTTGATCATTACTCACGGTCTTAGGAGCTTTTGCATTTGATGACACTTGAGCAGACTTCGGGCTCCTCTGTCGCTTGAGAACGGTTATGTACTTATCCATACCTACTTGTTTTTTGGGTTTGACTGCACTATTTAATGAAGATGATGTTTTTTCATCTGTTGAAATCACTATATTGGGCGAACAGGAACGACGCACAGTGGCTGAAAATCGTTTTTCATTGGCCAAAAGTCGAATTTTTTTTTGTCACCGATTTTTAAAATTTTTACACCTTTTTGGAGCTAATATATCCATATTAAGGTAGCCAAAAAATTAGGTTAAACTATTAATAATTGTGGGCGTGGCATGCTGTCAAACTCAACTGTTTTTTTAATTTCAGAAAAAGGTGTTTTTTATTTGTTTTTTTGTCAAAAATAAATGGTTACTACTCGCAAGCTATCATCGATAATGGCCTGCGGTCTTTTTTATAATGTTGGTAGGATTATAGTCTTTAGTTGTTGTAAGTGGTTACCGCTCTAGCGTTTAATATTAGGGGCGTTCTGAAATATTTATGAAACTACTATATTTTTCTGAAATTTAAACTTTAGTGGAATAGAACTTCTAGGGAACAAAAGGGAACAAGAAACGTATACCACCCGAAGAAAGGTGAAAGTGTCTTCTTTAACCCTATATATACTTTTGCACCCGCCACGACCCGCCGGTAGAACACTTTTTTAATTTTAATGAAATTACTCTAAAAAAATTCAAATTACGATAATTTAAACAGCCCTATAATTACTCGTATACAAATTTTCACTTTTTCGCATAAAGGTTTATGTTTCTTTACTTTAGACTACGTAAAACTAAAATAATTAAATATAATACCTGGGAAAGGGTTTTATGGCTTTGTTTTGATTAGCAAAAAGAAATAAGTCATAAAAATATCACAATAGGTTCTACAGTAAACATATGATCTCTTTCTAATATACCTGTTATCAACTGTTAGGGCCAACCAAAGTCATAAACAGCGTTGCCGTTTTGGTTACTTTTAACCAAAATTGGTTACTTTTTTTTCCAATGTGTACTTGTGTACTTTTTTTCCGTTTTGGTTACTTTTTTTTTAACACAAAAGTAACCATTTTTTACATTGTTTTTACTTTGACTTAATTTTTACCACTAATTTTGGTGATAAACTAAACTACCACATTTTAAGTGTTTTAAAAATAAAACACTAAACACAAGATTACAAAAAAATACATGCCTGTCTCCAAACATAACAAACACAATCATTGTATTGTTGAACGAGTAAAAGGTTCTTCACAAAAACCATCTAAAAACATGCTACAAAATGCATTTTCATATTGATGTTTGACATCGGAGCAAGTTAATTATTCTTTTGTTTTAGATATGAACGGACCTTAATAAACATTCATAAATTATGTTTTTTATCAGAAAACCAAAAAAAGCTTTTTACAAATTAGCGTGCTATTTAATTTTTAATTAATAAAGTGTTTTTTAAATAGTTAAGATTGGGTTTCTTTCGTAAAAAATGGATAAGTTTGTATGTACTTCGAATTAAAAAATAATAATATTGGTTTTAAGCACAATTTTTATTTTTGTTAGATTTTTATTTAAAAAGGCTGCTCAAAGTAAAACTAATAATGTCGAGTTATCTTCTGGAAGTGATGATGAGAATAGGCATATTTGCATTCAATTTCAATAACTTTTTTTAAATAATATTTTGTTGTTTAGTGATATTAAAAACAGCACGAAAAGAAAATTCCGTGTATTGTGGTTGGATGAGTTTCCGTGGCTAAGAAACAAAGATCGATGTTGTTTCTGCGCTGCCTGTGAAAAAAAATTCCAAATCACGTAAGTTATTTACGAAAGCACACAAAAAAAGTGTCATAAGCAAAATGTGGAAAATAAAAACAACATTTGCAAGTTCTCAAAAAGAAACTCTTAATAAGCAAGTGCACCAAACAGAGCTAACATTAGTAATGTTTCTTATTACCCACAATTTGCCTTTTTTTATTAATGGACTATCTACCAGGCTTATTAGAGGAGCGCTGTCCCGACTCTCAAAATTGCGAAACACATTAAATGTGGCAGGTAAAGCAACTCAATTAACAGAAATGTTAGGAAAGTTTTCGTTAATAGTAGACGAAACAACATACGTATCCACAAAGAAATCACTAGTTCTAGTCGTTCGCTATATGGATAAATCATCTAAGAACATTCAAGACAGATTTTTAGCCTCATCTACTTAAACTTTATCTACTAGTGTTTTGTAACAAATCTAATGAAATTAATTACATTTGGTTTTTATTAATATTGTTATTGCTGAATTATTTTTTTCTTTCAATTGTACCTAATTATAAGACTAAACTAGAAACTGAAATGCAATGGTTAATTTATATTTTACATATATATTTTTTAGCTGAAGTATAAATAAAATAAAATTTTAAATATATAAAAATTTTGGTTACTTTTTTTTGCTTTTGGTTACTTTTTTTTTACATTTTGGTTACAAAATTTTTTTGGTCGTGGCAACGCTGGTCATAAACAATTTTATAATAATAATCGCGACATTAAACCACTAAAGAAAAAAAACCCAATATTGGCCAGATACTAATTAGTTTTACCTGATATTAACCCTTTCGGCCGCACTTGAATTTAGCTGTGACTACCAAGAGCATCACATATTTTTCATGACTTTTTACTGTGGATCAAATGACGACTTATGGAACATATACTAAAAATCAGTTATGATTTGGATTTCGGGTCTTCAGGATCCATAAGAAACAATGGAACCAACAAAGAGTTAAGAAGTTCAAAAAAGAAACATGTTCAAGATGAATATCGCAAATTTGGATTAATTATAGATCAGCCAAAACAAGGGTCAGGCAATACAAATGATGACAATACCGCACGAAGATTCTTTTTAGATCCAGAAACAGCATCTGAAATAACAGGAGTGGATTTAAACCCTATTTTCAGATTTAAAATAATCCTAGAAGTACTTGCGTGCAATGAAGAAATTGACGCTTGACAATTTGGAGATTATGCTAAGGAAACTGCAAAAATATATACAACCAACTACCCATGGAGAAATATGTCTGCAACAGTTCACAAAATCCTTTATCATGGAGAAGATATCATTAAATATCATTTGGTGCCACTTGGAGATCTATCAGAGGAGGCTCAGGAAAAAAGGAACAAGGATTACAGATTTTATAGAGAGCACAATACTAGAAAAATGTCACGAAATTCCACAAATGAAGATCTATTTAATATATTATTGGCAACATCAGATCCGTTCATATCCAATATTCGAAATCAATGGAAAGTGGAACATCGGGATTTAGATGAAGAAGCCAAAAAACTACTAAAGAAGAGAAATAGCGCAGAACAAAATATAGAATATTTGCAATCAATATTTGTTTCAAAATTCAATAATTGCCTTCATTGTTATTTAAGTACGAAAAACATAGTATTAGTAAATAATTCTTTAAAAAAAACCGACTTCAAAATTTCGGCCAAATAAAATGTTGGATTAATTTTCAAAAATGTTTAATATAACTAATGTTGTTGCACTTTTTTTAATTGAAAGAAAGAATTTTGAAAATCTTGTTAATCTTCTAAAAAATCGGTTTATGCTAAATCTATAATGTTTTCCCATTAACAGAGCTAAATTTTGACACCCATATTCGATATATTCTTAAAAATCGGTTTATGCTATATATCCCCGAAATTTTCATTTTTTTACCTTTAATATATTTTTCTGCAAGCCATATCTTCCAAATAAAAAAATTATTTTTAAAATTGATTCATAAATCACGAAGTTATTCAACAATTTATAAGAGAAGCACAAAAAAAATATAGATAACGGTAAATAAAAAACCGTATGTCCGTCCGATCTTCATAAAAATTAAATGGGTCTCACCTGCAAGCAAACCCTTTCAAACAAAAAAAAGAATTTTTAAAATTGGTTCAGAAATGGTTATCGTGGAACAAACATAAAAAAAGCAACACCATTCGAATTGATAACCTCCTCCTTTTTGAAGTCGGTTAAAAATAATAATAAATAGAACCTACTATTGTTACAAATGCTAATAAAATCTATTGCAGTTTTTATTTTTAAAATGTTTTTTAAAATTATCAAATCTGACAGCAAAAAAGAATAAATTTTTCTGTAGTAACAGCAAAATCTCCAGTGAATTTTACTATTTTTTTTAGTGTAAACATTTTTTTGAGTGTAAAAATTTTTTTGAGTGTAACATTAAAAAAATTCCATTATCACAAAAAATAATTATAATTATTATTAAGTTCCAAATATTAAATTTTTTAATATGTAAATAAAAAAATAAACCCATATTTCACTCCAAAAGTTAAAAAAAATCAAAAGTTCAACTTTGACCTAGAAGTCCTTAAAAAGTCATCAATCAATTTTAATGTAATTAAAACTGAGCCAAGCTGAACTAAATATCTATCCATTAAAAAAAATTACTTCAATATTTTGATCGGTTCAAAAGTTACAGAATTTTGGCCAACGAAAAACGATTTTCAGCCACTGTGCGACGCCGTTCTACGGCTCTTGTAGTGAGAAAATTTTCCAGAGATTTTTTTATGGATTCTTCCTCAGAGAGCCATTTAATTATTCTAGACTAGCTAAGCTCTTTCTCAGAATTACATCTGAGAGGAACACTCATACAGTTTTTATACGATTTTTTTGATGTTTTTTTTTTTTATATATTTTAACCTATTACGATTTTTTTCACTTTTTTGTTTAATTTCAACTTTTTACACTTTTTCACCTATTACGATTTTTTCACCGAAAATTCAGCCGCACTAAAAGTAACACGTCCGAACAGTTCGATGAGACGAGACTGACTGTAAAAACTGTAAATATCTTTACTAACACTTATTTCGTAAATTTCAGGGAGCTTTTCGTTTGGCCTGTACTCATGTTCTGAAAATATTGCGCAAAGAACGAGAAACTTTATTGACATTATTAGAGGCTTTTGTGTATGATCCCTTGGTTGATTGGACTGTAAGTGATGATGGTACCACCACGGTTTCAAGGAGAACATCAGCTCATAATGCGGCAAATATAATAGCATCACTTGACGTCAGTACCACGGCACAAAATTTAAGTCCTAAGAGTCTCTATAACAATAGAAAACTGGAAGTGGATTTGTCTAGACAATCTATTTCCTTAAGAATAACGGAAATTAAGCCAACCTGGATAAAATATAAGTAAGAGTTGCATTGGAAATACTAAAAATACACTTTTAAAATTTTGTTTGACTGTTAAAATTTTTTTGTTTTTCGATTTTAGGAACGATTTCGATTTCCAGCTAAATGCTTTGAACTCACATCTACAAAATATTTTAGACTATCGCAAAAATATTTTGCAATTGGAGCAGGAACGCGATAACTTCACCAAAGAACAAGCAATGGTCAGAGAATTAGAAGCGCTAGGTTCAGCACAAGCCAGCCATGCATTCATTCAACGTTATAATGTCTACAAACACGATTTAGAGAACTATAACAAAATTAAATTGATGGTACAGAAAACTGTCAGCGAACTGGATTTGTTGTTATTAACATATTTTAATATTGTATTGAATCCCGAGGCAATGCATAACATTGATGTAAATTCAAAGGAAAATGATATTGTAGATCATAATGAAAGTGAATTTGATATTATTAAAGAATTGCTGATCGACAACAATTGGAATAACGTGTATGTGCAGGCAAAGTTTAACCGGCACGACATGGAAAATACGTTCATACAAACACAACGTTCGGCTTTAGAATGTCGCGATCTATTAATATTTTACAGTCGTGTGATGCAATTTTATCCACGTTCACAATTGCAACATTATCGTTTTATGAAATATAAGAAAAATTTTACCAACTTAATGGGAATTGAGGAAAAATCAAATGATGTAATGGCAGCACAGCCTAAGAGTAATATTGAACATTGCTGTCAATATTTTGAGTGCATGAGAATGATTTCGATAGATTTACAAAAGAACATAGTTCAGTCTAAACAAGTTTTAGAACAACACGAACAGCAACCGGTGAGTTAAAAAGCTTCAGATTACAAAATCAAAATGTTTTTCAATTTATTTCAAAAATCGGTTTGAAAAGTAAAATCGAAGATAGTATTTAACACATATTTTGAATTAAAGTTAATTTTATTTCTTTTAGATCATTGACAGTGCAATTGCATTAATTTCCATCAATGAATTTGTATCGTTAAATCCATCATATAATAACCAAATTCTTATTATATATATGCTACGTCACATATTACAAGCATATCAAGTTTTCCAACTCCATGAACAAACTCTCAAACAAAATCGTGATTACTTTTTGCCAAACCAACAACTCAGTTTTCTTCAACTAATAAACACATTTATCGGCTCAATATATAACACCTACAATAATCCACTTCCCAACAATGAAATCCTGCATTTGCTTATAACGGCCCTGGAATCCATATGCCATCTAAGAGAAACCATGGAATCAGTAATTTCTAAACTATTTAGTATTTTTATGATGGACGATAATATAGAACTACAGGATGTATTGAACAATTTTGGTAGTGAAATAAATAATGCGGTATTGGAAAACCATGCACCACTAAAAGATATTGTAAACAGTATTGATGCAGCGGTGGAAAAATTAGAAATGTCACTAAAAATGTTGCAAGATAAAATATTGGTTATACAAGAAGTCCAGAGCGCTACATCAAATGATCTCCTAAAGGTGTGTATTGTTTTCTTACATTTAAATAATTTAGTTTTATAATTTTTTCATCATACGTTAGTTGGAACATTCTTGGAATATAAATGTCAGCAATATTATACAAAAGCTATGCATTGATTTGAAGATAACTTTAGTGGGAAATCTGAAGCATAGCGTTGAATCATTTAAAATAAACAATATCAATAATATTTATGACATACGTAAAATACGTTACGCCATTGACGACCTAGTCTTTGGTGTACAATCAACTCTTTTTGAAGGTTTATTATCGTATGCCCTTGAGAACATAAATCACAATATAACAAGCACTCTAATACCACTGGAAACAGCTAATGAAATTGATTTATCGAACGCCGATTTATTGTGTGGAAATCTGTATGTAGCTTTACAACACGAATCATTACAACAAAGTGATAATTATGTGGTAGTACATCATTCAAAATTGCTTGAGGAATATCAATTGATAACAACGGCCTA
The DNA here is from genome assembly GCA_916048285.2 of Bellardia pandia. Taxonomy (NCBI): domain Eukaryota; kingdom Metazoa; phylum Arthropoda; class Insecta; order Diptera; family Calliphoridae; genus Bellardia; species Bellardia pandia. The sequence goes on along the minus strand of OU696532.1, from coordinate 54,641,132 downwards.
TTATTGGTTAAATGAACCGCATTTGAAGGATGTAACCGACGCACATACATTCGTCACGAGGAAGCATGAATTTTTAACCAGACTTCAAGTAATCTATCAAGTTTTAGTAGTGTGGAAATCAACAATGTTAAAAATACAGGCTGATTTGGAGTTGCATAGACACTCTTTTAAGGATCTTATACAATCGTTAACATCTAGCGCAGATTTGATTGTAAAACAACAACAATTTGATGATGCCATCAATTTTATCAATCAACGTTATAAATTCTTTTTAAATTTGTGCATTACTTTGTCAGAATATGCGGCAGTACTGTTACAATTTGAAATGTGTTCGGATGAGCAGTCATTTGAGAATTTGCTAAAACTTTTTGCCGATGTTCGCCAGGAATGGCTACAGAGTAAGTCGTCTATAACAGCAGTAGAACGTAATTTGGTACAGCTTTTAGATCCTGAGGATAAGATAGATCAATATTGGATAGAAAATGTGTCGGGCTTATTGGACGAAATGATCTATAGTGTACAAAAGAAAATCAGCGATATGGAGAAAGATGATAAATCCATGCAAAATATTTTGCTGGCAGATGGTCAGCAAATGCAGGTAAGGCCCCAAAACCCAGGCCTTTTTTCTTAAAATTCTATAAAACATATTAAAATTTTTGTTATTACAGTCTCTTTTGGATTCAACATTACGCTCGGATTTACGTCAGTTATTGAAAATGTTAACGAAATTGTGCAAACAAACAACAAAATCTGATAGTGAAGAAATGTGCCAAGATCTAAGGGATACACAACAATCTTTAAAAGTTTTACAAACAAAGCTAAATGAGTTACAAGCACAATTGTTTTCTAGAGAATTTGATTCGCAATCTTTACTACAAATGCAAAACAAAATTAATGAATTACATGATTTATGTCATAGAAATACTGAGGATTTAAATGGTTTATTAGCACGTGTTCTGCAAATTTACAATGAACGTGAAGAACAAGGAACTGATGCGCAAAATAAAACAGCGTCACAGACTGATCTTGTCAATAAAGAGGGTAATTCTAAATATACATACACATACATACATACATATCTATTGAACAATTCATATAATTTTTATTTTTATGTGCCAGTTTATTCTTCAGTTAACAACAGTCAAATTGGCGAACAAAAACGTAATGCCTATGCTGTTTCAGTATGGAAACGTATACGGATGAAATTGGAAGGTCGAGATCCCGATCATAATCGCCGCAGCTCTGTTGCCGAACAGGTGGACTTTGTAATACGCGAAGCTACTAATGAAGAAAATCTAGCTTCGTTATATGAAGGTTGGACTCCTTGGGTGTAGTTTGTTACGGGCAACAGCTCCCTCAGGCAAGGAGCATGGTTAAGGCTTTTGCAACAAATACAATCATATTAAATAGAATTTAAAACCAAAATGATTCTCAGAACCACAACAACATGCAACATCAACACCAATCTACAAACAAAAAAGACCGGTCATTAGAACGACAACCACTATAGGTAAAATTTGACGAAACCCCGTGCGAGATAATTGAGCTGTGTGACATTAATTTCTCTTAAAAGGTTTTGTTTTGAATTGCAGGTTAAATACTATGTAACATCTAGACAGCCGACCCTTTTAGTTGTCACTCAGTCAGTACGCCAGTAGTAATTTAAAACAAATCTTCGACGCGCTTTGCATTCGTTATTGAAGATGGCGTAGAAAATGTGATTGATGATGATAATGATGGTGAGGATAAATAATCAAGTGAAAGGAAACAGACATGAAAGGCGGTGTGATGTTGCTGTGTTATGGTTGTGGACATATTTTTGGTGTGTGTGGTTGGACAGTGAAGTTTGCTCTTAATTTTTTACTACCAAGTGTTTTTTGTCAACAATTTACTATTTCAAATATTAAATTTTATATACATACGTTTGTTTCCTTTATCAACTATAAATATATAACTAAACACGTAAACAGTTCTTTAATATATTTTCGGTAAATTCTTTTTTATGTTTAACCACCTTTATTGCTTAATTTTAACATTTTTTTTATTATATTAAAAATAAACCATTGAGAATAAATTTTTAATATTATTTTTGCTTGTTTGGTATTGTTTTTTTGTTGGTATGTATATATGTATGTACATATAAATGAGAAATTTAAAATTGCATTAGTTTAAATTTTTTAAAAAGTTGATTTTTAAAATGTCACGAACTAATTTATTTAGTGTTGTACTATAAATTAATTTAGTAAACTATGCAAATGTCAAATCATTTTGGTTTGTGATAAAATTTGGGGTTTTGAATTAATTTTAAGGGTCTCCGCTTATATTTCCAAAATTTATCTGTCGATTTAAGTCATATTTCAGAACGAATTTAATTGCATTCTAAAGAATTTTCATTTTAAAAACGAACGTAATTGTACGTAATAATGTATTATCTAATTTCAATAGTATGGAAGAAAATTCAAATTTAAACCATTTTTCCCAATATGAAGAATGTAAAAATCTTCGAGTGAAAGAACTTGTAATAAATATCTTTTATACATTTCAAGGGCCAGTTAAAAAAAAAAAAAAAAAAAAAAAACATGCTCCAGGTGAGGCTCGAACTCACAACCCCGGCATTGCTCACAAGTTACTGATTATAAGTACCGTGCGCTAACCAATTGCGCCACTGGAGCTGTGACAACGTTGTTGACAAAACGCTTAGATTAACACATACTTTCTCTCAATCGTTCTAACAGAATTTTTTCTTTATACCAGTGTTGCCACATTTTGTGATATATTATTGAAAATCTCATAATATAATTGAAACATTTTTCTTTTGGTTGAAAATTTATCTAAATTATTATACAAATTTTAAATATAAATTAATTAAATGATAATTAAAAATGTATTTTTAAGATATTATAATGATACAAAAATTACTATTTATTTTAATATCATTTTTGTAAAAAGAAGAGACTTTAAAAACCATTTCTTTGGCTCAAAAAATTGTAATTATGGCAACACATCCCGTATCTGTTCGTGTCTTATACTCAGCGTTACCGTTGATGCGACTAAAGTGGCAATTTGACCCTTTTACAGATGCCTTGCCACTTTTTGTGTGCCTTTTTTTGTTTTACTTGATACAAATTAGTTTTTTTTATTAATTTTTTTATTATATGCATATGTAAACATACAACATTTAAATGAAAAAATACGATTTTTATTTTTGTTTTGTTTATTTTCCATCTTTTTAAAAGTGGTGCCCCTTTTTTTTAAGAAATCCCCTTTTTGTGCGACTTTCTCAAATTTGCCAACGGTAACGCTGCTTATACTCATACATGATTTTAAAAATTATTATTTTTATCTCTCTCTGAAACCTATTTTATTTCATTTAATACAACTGTGTGTGTTAGAACAAAAAAAAAATAAAAAGAAAACAGTGAAAATATGACGTTGAATACGTAAATAAAGGCATTATTACAGAAATTTTCATCAAATTTCCAATAAAACTTAAAATAATGGTAATGTGTTGCTTAAAAAGTTAAGATATTAGAAATATGAGTTGGTTTGATACAAAAAGTTTTGCCAGTTTGGCAAAAACAGCTTTAAAAGAAGCCCAAAAGAAAATCGACAAAGTTCTTGACATACAAGAAGATGATTTGGATGGAAGTATTGTTGGTGGTATAGGTGGAGGAGAAAATGTTTTGGACGGCTCAGCTAATGCAATAACAACAGAAGTAACAGGTAATGTGAAGAGATTTCCCGGAGCAGCTAACCGTTCGGAGAGTGCAGATGATGCAAAACCTAGCAATACGGAACAGTGCGCTATGCAAGTTTCTGCGTCATCACCGGATTTGTCTGCTGATACATTTTCCAAAGAACAAAAGGAAATGATAACTATAGCACCAAAAGTGGGAGAAATTTCTAAAGAGATTGAAGGGTTAACAAAGTCGACAACTTCTTGTCTAGAAATCGCTACTCAAGTGTCAGTTAAAGTGCCTGACAAAAGACCATCTGTAGCTTCCACATTAGAATCAATAGACGTCTTATCACCTCCTCAAATATCACCATGCTCCGATGAAACTACTGATATTTCTGAATCGGTTGAATTAATTACCGCCACCAGTGATATGGTGACTTCAGAATCCGAACATCTATTGCCGGCTACAGCTACATCCGATAGTATTGTCATAATAGGTAGATCAAGTGATGCGGGCTTAGAAGGTGAACTGAACCTATTGGAAATGGAATGTACGAAGCTAGATGATTCGTCAAATTTTGATACAAAAACATTGGTGGAAAGTATGGAAGGTAAAAATCCTAACTTTCCATTACATTTGCGATTCAATATTATCAATTTTGTTTTTTACAGAGACAACACAAAGAACATTTAGTGTAATGGAAGGCAGTACTGCAAGTAATAAACTATTAGAATCCATGGAAATAGTGCCATATGAACTTCAAACTATAGATTCTGATTCAACACAAAGTTTTGAAGATGTTCAACTGCATTCGCCAACAAGTGGTAATAATGTAACAAGCTGTCAGATTATTAATAAAATTTCACATAGTAGTAAAAGTGACACATCTCCACCTAATTCCAATGACGAAATGGAGACAGCCACCTCATCAGATATCGAAATTATCTCTAATCCTAATGGTGATGCATCAAGCTCGACTAGTACTACCACACGTACAAGTCCTTTGAAAAATGACAAGAAAATAGAAAACACACATATTTCCACACCACCAATGGCTGGCCATAGTTCATCGCTAACAAACCGGAAAGGACATTGTCGTGAACCTTCGGAAATATCAATACTTTCCATGGACTCACAATCCGAAGATGAAATTGAGAAACTTTTAAAGCGCATCTCAGAATTAAATAGTCTAGTGGAAGCTCGAGAATTGCGACTGCTGCAGTCTGAACGACAAAATGCGGAATTACAAGAACGTAACAATGAACTTCAGGCTTTGGTCAACAGCAATAATTTGCAATCATCTGAAGAATATACTAAACGAGTATCATCACTCGAGAAGAAATTTCAAAACTGTATACGAGAACGCGATTCGTTACGTACGAAAATAAAGGATTTAGAAACAAAAATACCTAAAAATGATTTAAACGATGCCCTAACTGAAAGCCAAAATATGGTCACAGAACTAAGACAGGAAGGTGAGAAACTGGCCAAGGAAATTCTACAACAGTCCAATATCATTAAAAAACTAAGAGCTAAAGAAAAAACTTCAGATAACCAACTGAAATTCTTTAAAGATCAATTGTCTTTAACACACGATGAAGTAGAACGGTTGAAGAAGACCCTTTCGGCTAAAGAAGATGTCGAGAGAGCTCAAATAGAAGCCGTCCACAAAATGACCTCAGAAAATCAGAAATTAAGCACTGAAAATTCGCAATTACGAAGTAAACTAGACGATACACAACAGAAATTAAATACCCTGCAAATAAGTTTCGATGCTGTCAAAACAGAGCTACAACAGCGTTCCAAGCAACATTCCGATCTCTCACGTACCGCAGAGAATGTACAAGCAGTCGAAAAGGAAAAAGCTCTAACAAAAGCTGAAAACCAACAACTGCAAAAACAATTGCTTGAATTAAGAGAAAAAATAAAATCAACTGAACAGCAAGCCATGAAAAGGGACCAACAATTGAGGGAAGAAAACCGCCAACTAATGGCACGTCTTGAAGCGGCCGAATTACGTGCCGAATCTTCAACACAGGAAATTAGTCAGACTACTATACCGCTTATGCGTCATTTAGAGTCGCTACAACAAACTCTAAATCAGCGTACCTCCAATTGGAATAAAGAAGAGAAATTACTTTTGGAGAAATTAGAAGCTGCTCAAACTCGTCTTAAAACTTTAGAAAACATTGAAGACTCTACCAAAGCCAAAATTGTGCTGTTGAAGACGAGATGCCAGGAGTTGGATGAAAAACTTTCACACGCTGTTATGAAGGAAGAAAAGACCAAAATCTCATTGCAATTGGAATTAAGACAGAAAGAAACTGAGTATAATAGGTAAGATTATGGTATATTTATTACTCTTATTATATAGTGGCAAAAGTAAATAAATTTTACTTAACTTTTTCACAGACAAATTTCAGAAATTAACCAAGAACTGGAATTAAGTCAAGTTAAAATAAAGACCCTAGAAGATTCTCAAATAGCCTTGAATGGGAAACTGAAAGAAGCCGAAAGAAAAATAATGGCAGCTGAAGAAAATTTACATAGGGAACAATCGTCACATTCTTTGAGAGAATTACAACATTCCCCAACAGAAAACCCCCAGAGACCACATTCTCCAGCCATTAGTGCAGGAGTAAATTCTTTGGAAGATGGCATGGGTGACAGTATTGATTGGCATCAGGTAATTTTTATTATAAAAGACTTTTTTCACATTTCTTATCTGAATTCAAATGTATCCAGGATGATTTAGATTGCATCTCCAATTCTGGTCGACCTTCGGGCATTCAAGGGTTTGGTGTACATTATTTATCACAAAACACCTCAAACTTTGAATATTTACAATCGATGGTAAAACAAAGAGACGGCGAAGTGGCTCAAACTCAGTGGGAGTTATCTCGTTTACAGGTCGAAAGAAATATGCTACAGGAAGAATTATCTCAACTTGTAATGGAAATGGAAAATGTAAGTTTATTTTTTATTGATGTGTTTGGATATGTTATAATTTTGGTTTTCCGACCAATTTCTTATCGACTTACTCACCAGCTTAAAGATAAATTACAATCAGTAGAAATGTTGGAAGCCAATTACAATGATTTACAAACTCGTTACGACGCCTTATTACAAATGTATGGCGAAAAAGTGGAACAATGTGAAGAATTAGAATTAGATTTAAAAGAGTGCAAAGATGCCTACAAAGTTCAGATACAAGAGCTTTTAGGCAAATTAAAAACATGATGCAATTTATTAGTTCTATCTGTTTATCTTCAAATGTGGTGATGATATTTTTATTTCAGTTTTTTTTTTGTTTCTCCTTTTTTTATAAGTTTTAGGTCTTGTAAAAAAAAAGGAAATATTTAAAAAAATATGAAACTATTATTGAAAACTATATAATACCCCCTCACTCCTTATTATACATAAATGTATTTGTATTGTTATGTTATGTATTTTACTAGTTTAGTTAAATAATAAAACTATTATTGCAAATAAATATTTAAATTAAAAACAAAAATTTAAAAGTTTTCTAATAAAAAAAATATATATATAAATGTATATAAATTGTGTTTATATTTTTGTTACGATTTATTTTTTTGACTACAAATTATTTTATAAACAATGAAATAAAACAAAATACTAATTGCGTTTAATTGTAAACAAGAACTTAAAAAGGAATGCTTTAGTTATCTAACCAAGATCTACACCACTCCAGTGGGACGTGACGTGGGTGGCTGAGCACTTGGTTTCGTTATAATATCCATGGCATTTTTAAATAGTTGTGTTTTAACAAAGTCTGTAGCGGCGGAATTTAAATCCTTGTTGGCTCCGAAATTACATTTCACATAGCCATACAGATTGGCTCCATTTAAAGCTAAGGCAATCATAACTAACAGCAACCATTTGAATTTTAGGCCAAATAAGGCTACAGTGAAAAATAATCCCCAAAAAACTGGACACAGTATTAAGCCTAACCAAAATATGCGAGCCTCGTGATTGTTAACTTTTCCCTGAAATTAGAAATAATGTGTACATCGATATAAATTAAAAATTTAAGATCGTGCAAGTTTAAAATAAAGTTATCAACTTCAAAAAGCAATGATTTATTTGAATGTATAATTTGAATATACATAGGAGTTAATAAAACCTTCTTCCTGGTTGTGAATTATGAGCATTGTTATTAGCTGACGCTTTTTGACATAACCCAGATTCACTAGGAACAATTATTTAGGTATGTATGTATGTAAACATTGAAAAAATTTTACGTTTTAGCTGTTTAGAATATACTTCTTGTGAGCTTTTATGAATTACCTTTTTTGCTTCGTATACCCAGTGTGACACTCCCTCGTCATCCACATAATTCCACCAACGCAGTCCTACCAATAAGCGACCAGTAATATTTTTTACTGTCCAAAAATCGGCCGATAAAAACAATACAACAAATACAAAACTTGTTATAAAAGAATCGCTAAACCAGCCACAGAATATATAAATCAGAATGGCAGCACCCCGGAAGAAAAGATGGAAGAATGTGACATAGGGATGTCTGCAAAACAGAAAACAATTCGTATATATTACAAATCATAAAAAATTTTACTTACGTGTATTTCTTAGCAGGCGCATTTGGATCTTGCATTTCATCTTCCTCGCCAAATGGTATTGTATCGTCATCAAGTAGTGGTACCTTAAGACGTGGAAAGTATATAACAAAAAAAAAACATTGTTTACATTTACACTTGAGATAGGGCAAGTAAGAGGTTTTTATTTTTTATGAGACACCACAAAATAAGACAACAAACAAAGTTTACGATTTATTTTACCCATTAGTCTGCCACCAAAGCAATAATTTACATTTATTGACCCAAAAATACAGAGAATATAAAATTGTGTTGAAAATTCCTTACATTTCTTACCGTGGCCGAAGACATTATTTTTTAGGATTTTAAACACTAAATTTTAATAATATATATTATTTTTTTTATTATTATTAATTCTATTCTAGTATGACACTAGTTAAAAGATAAAAAAACTAGAGACACAGTTGTAAACAATAGGTCGAACTGAATTTGTTGATGATAAAGATGCCACCTGGCCATGTGCCGAAAATACAATGCGAAATTGTAAAAGTTTATGACTGCCATCGTTTTGTATGTACAGAACAAAATGCCGGTAGAATTACGGACACTTATTTGTTCATGTTCTTCTATATGGAGCAAACGTGACGATATTCATTTTTATTTGTAAAAATTAAATTTGTTAGTAGACATTGTCAAAAATGTCAAATATCGATATACTATTTTATATTCAGTACTTTAAAGTAAATTTTATGGTCTTATTTCCCCATATATTAATATGGCAATATTAGTTCAAAATATCTGCATTTGTCATACATATATACAGCGTTGCCATTTTAGCAGTTTTTCGGCCAGACATGATGTTTTTATTTCGTCAATTACGGACAGCTGAACTATTTTTTAGCTACTTTTTATTTCTACTTTATAGACATTTAAGTCAATCACATTATTTTTGTTTCTTATTATTACTTGTGCAAATTATTTATTTTGTGTGAAATCTATTACAAAACAAGTAAAAAAGTATAGTCGACCGACTATACCAATAATATAATAAGATTTAACGTTTATACGTTAGTCTGTGGTTTATACATGGTAGTATTTAGCCGAGTTTCAGCTGGTTCAGTTTTAACGTTTAGCGGTTTCTGGCGTTTTTTTCATCCATTCTGGCTACTTTTTGCTGTCATGTTTTGGCAACACTGCATATATATATAAATAAAAATATTGTCTCTTTTCACTCATTGGATTAATATTGGTAAATAAACACAAAATAATTTATAAAATATGTCCGATGAATATGCGTGTGTATCAAACAGTAAATTGAAACTTAAAAATGATGGCGGAATTAAAAAAAAAAAGAAGAAAAGTAAAGATAAAGACAAGGACAAGGAACGTGAAGCTTTTCAACAAACACTGCAACAACAAACTAGCAGTGGAGGCTCCAAAGCTAAACCGGAACGACAGCTGACCAAAGCCGAATTGGCTTTCAAACAACAACAGGAAAAAATGGTAAGTGCTTACAAATTTATACACTTTTCTATGTCTACATTTTTACTGCATTCTTTAAAGCGCAACAAACGAATAATGGACAAGGCCTCAACCACCCACAAGGAGCGAGTAGAAAAGTTTAATGAACATTTGGATTCCCTAACCGAACATTTTGATATACCCAAAGTATCATGGACCAAATAATGGGTACTCGTTTTACTATAATTTCTCTAGAGATTGAAGTTTAATTTTAAAAAATATACATACAATTTAAAACAAATGGATTAATCTTTTTTTTATAATAAATAACAAAGAGCAAACAATGTAGCTAAAACCTGTCTTTGGTCTGTCATAGGTATAATTATTACTTAGTATTTCTAAATTTGTTTCAGGATTTTATAAACGACTTCAGTTAAGGGAAATAGTTTGCCCTCCACGCAAATTCCTTTGAAATCATCAGTATTCAGAGAAAACATCATTGCTCCACCAAGACCATGCATTTTAATGTACTTTGCCTTACATGCTAAGCTAGTAGCCTGATCAAAGGCAATCCATTCCGAGGCACTGCTGGCATAACAGGAACAAGCATCCTTATCATATTCTAACGAACTCAAAATGTTGTGTTGCAAAAACCAACATATTTCGCCTGATGATACAAAACCTTGATTTCCGGTATGACCATAACCTTCGGCTGGAGCGCTTATGGCAGTATTAAATGGATTGATCAAACTGCAGAGTAAAAAAAAATATATTTATTTAAAACTATTTTTTCTTTAGAGATTAATATATGTAGATGTTATACTTACGTAAAGGAATGACCATAAGTTGGCAGACCTACAATTAATTTTTTTCGTTCCAAACCATTCTTAAGCCACCAGTTTACCGAGTAGTTTATATTTAACGTGGCAAGAATAGAAAGTTCATTACTTCGTGCATATAAGGGTGCATTTAGTCCTAAAAATATTATTTAGAATATTGTATAATTTATAAAGCTCATTTATTAAAACTCACCAGTAAATGGCGTTCCTTTTGTGTAAAAATGATAATCATATGACATTAAATTGACATGATCTGCATACTTATTAATTTCACCTACATCGTACGCGAATAAAGCAATGCCTTCTGGCGCTGCCACTGCTACAGATAACAAATATGGTCTCTTTTCTCTTACATACTCCTGTCGTATTTCATAAAGTAATTGGGTGAAATGCATACGTTCACGATTATAAGCGCTAGGAAATTCCCAATCTAGATCACAACCATCTAATTCATAACTTCTTAAAACTTCCTTTAATGATTGTATAAATACTTTGCGACTCTGATGATTTTTCACCATATCCGAGAAACCATCACTTGATGAGCCACCCCCTCCAATACACAAGAGGAATTTTAAATGCGGAAATTGGCTTTTAAGTCGTGGCATATCATATAGTAATGTGCCATTTAAGCCTTGACTAATGGCAATAGAAGAATTATTTATAAATGCCATACCCACATTAATATGCGTACATAGCGTACCATTGACTTGTGTTAATTTCAAATTCTCATATTGCATGTCCTCACTGGTTATCGTAAAATAGCACACCACTAGAGTTTCATTAGGCAAAGGTGCTAAAATACTGCTGGTTTCTGTTGAAGAGTTGTCATCTTGATCGGAATGTAAATATTTTATACGAAATGTAGAATTTTTAACCAGACGAAAATCATGTGATTCTTGGGTTTGATTTTGATACGCTAGGCTATACATAGTGGCTCGATCAATCCATTCAGGTGGTATACCTTGAAAAAAGGGTGAAAGTTTTTCAAAATAAATGAAATTAATTGATAAATTATACTATGTATGTACATACTTTGCTTGAATTGTGGATACCTCAGTATGACCGTATAATAGGGTCCATAGATATGTTGCCATATCCGATATACCAAAGCCGTGGAGCACATACATAAACTCACTAATAACGCTATACGCCAACCTATATGTTTGTACCTATGTATTATAATAATATGTATGTATATACATTAACAACATTATAACTTCCTTTTAATAATTTGTATATGTATAGTATACAAATTATTGCTTAATCCTACCGTACTCCATTGGTTTCATCTATTAATTCATAATTAGCCATTTATCATGTTTTTCTTTTTGTACTGAGTATTATTTTTCTTTTCTTAAAACTTCTATGTAAATGTTTTTAATTGATTATTTTTTGTGAAGAAATAATTTTATTATCAAGTTAATTCGTCAGTTATTTTCCCAAACAAAAAAAAAACAATTTCATATACTATTGTTGCGAAAGAGAATTTAAAGGAAAACACATAAAATAAACAAAGGTCTTTTGGGATGCCAGATTTTATATGGTTTTATCAGGGTTTGAAGTTCTTTTAAAGCAGTTTATACTATGTTTCCACGACGACTTGAATCACCTGCTTCGCCTTCTGAATCATGTTTATGAATCATGCTGTTTACATGACTAATAAACTTGATTCGATTTGACAGTTGTCTTTAATAAACAAACAGAATAAAAAAACAGAATTTACAATTTGTGGAAAACAATTTTTTTTAATGGACAAAAAAAAGTGAGTGGAAATTAGTTAGCTTATGTGAAAAAAAGTTATACTATGTTTCCACGACGACTTGAATCACCGGCTTCGCTCTCTGAATCATGTTTATGAAACATGCTGTTTACATGACCAAAAAACTTGATTCGATTTGACAGTTGTTTTTAATAAACAAACAGAATTTACAATTTGTGGAAAATATTTTTTTTAATGGACAAAAAAACTGAGTGAAAATTAGTTTTGAAAAAAAAAACAAACATTAGTACGTATTTACTTGCTTTACTTCCAGCAACAAGAAAATAATTTGCTTTGTTTACAATATTAATTTTTTACAGCTAGTGCAGATAAACTTGCGATAAAACTTATGATTCCATATGGTGAATGGTGAAGCAAGTTGTTTCACTAATGATTGGGGTGTGAAGCATGAATAGAGAGCGAAGCATGTACCGTGGAAACGTAGTATTACTGCCTTGGCAGCGACGAATTAATAAACACAACAGGAGAGTAGCAAAGTAGGTCTGTGATGATTACCAACTTGAACGTCATTTTATTTAGGCCCGCTAATTCAAGGATTAATTGAATTATATTATTCATTAATTTTAAATTAATTATCTCAAATAAGATTTTAGTTCTGACCTACATTGATTGTATGGGTATGTTATATAGTTTTTTTAAAAAAGATATTTGGAAAATATTCCATTCCAAGTATTAAACTAATAAATTAAAATAAATAAATAATTTTATTACATTCATACTCACGCTGAAATTATAACTCTCTTCATACTGCACTTTTCCACTGTATATAGAGAAATGTTAGGTTTCAGTCCCAATTCTAATGGGACAAAATTATAAAAATTTTGGTTTTAAACGACTTGCTCTTGTAAATTGTAAAACAGGGGCCAAATTACCGCATTCGTAATCGAATGAGCTATCGTATCGAAAAATTATTTCGATATTGAAATTATGACAAAATGTACTGAATTTCTTGCTAGATATCGAATGCCATAATCTCAAATAAGAAAATTACGATCAATTTTACTCGATATCAATGCGGTAATTTGGCCCCAGTACTTTAACTGATTATCTGGTTTTCGTTAAGGAAGAAATTTAACAAATCATCGCTGAAATTACTTCAATTGTTTTCAAACATAAAAAAACATATTTATATAGATTTTTTATTAAATTTATATTTTATTGGTGCTCACATCTTAATCCACCTCGTCCATTCTTTAAATTTATGTCTAAATTTACAGAAAATTTACGTCAAAACAGTCTGAAGATAAAAACATATCTTAATCTAATATAATATTGCTGTATATGTAATTCAGATTATACTTATGTATATATTTTTTTATATATTCATATAAAATTCTAATTTATTTCGACTGAATTAGTTTTACTATAGTTCATTTGATTTGAAACTACTGATATTATTGATATTATGATATTATTCACGATTAATCATTAGTTAAATGAAACTATTAAAATTTAACAAAACTTCACGAAATCGAATAATTCTCGAAAAATAATGTTCGTAAAATTAACGAGAAATTTAAAAATATAAAGGTACTGAATTATTCTCGAAACTCAAATCAATAGTGACTATTTTTCGAATGGGTACATGTTAATTGTTTTAGTTTTTTTTTTATTTTTAAGACAGGTTGATTGATAAAATGTTTAGAAATTTTTGAATTAATTGTTACTATTTTTATTAAATATTTGAAGTGAAGTTGATGTTACTGCTATATATAAGTGTAAGTTTGTAAAACTTATGCTAGAAAATACTACTTTAATATGTTGACATTTTACTCAGATGAAAAATAAAATTAATATTTTTATAAGGAAAACTTTAGCATTACTTCTTACCATTATAAAAGCCAAAAAAAACTTTAAACAAAATCTTTTCAGAGGCTTTAAATTCCAAATAAACTCCATTGTTGTTGTTTTATTTATTTTTAAGAAATCTTGTGCTATTCTTTATTTTGAGACATTAATTATGAACATAAAAAATACATTGAAAATTACAAATTGAAAACTATTATGCTGTTTTTTTAGAATATATTTAAATACCTACTGATTTAATTGGAAATATTTTATATTTCAATATAATCCATAGATATATTGCATTTGCCGGTTGTTTTTTATTTTATTGTTGTGTTCTGGGAGGTTAGTGTTATATTGTTGTTGTAATTGTGTATGTAGTACTCCTTTTGCTGTTAGTTTCATTTAAAGTTGTTCCTTTCCATTGAAAGATATTCAAAATGGACATATTGTATAATATAATATTCATACGAAGCTGGCCAGCAGCTGCGTTTTATTAATTATATTTTATGATTGTATAATAGAGATCTACAAAAAATAACCTATGTAGATTATATTTCATTGTTAATTTAAGAGCAAAGCAATTTATTTCATATTTGTTGATGATTTTTGACATGTTATTTCAAATTTAATTAAAAATTTCATTTAATACTTTATTGAGTTTTGTGTGTTTTTGTGTCTGTTTATAATTAAGTATTTTATTATAATGTTACATGTTGATGTTATTTTTAAGCATATAATTTCAATCATTATGATTAAAAATATTTTATATATTATATTTGGTTTTTGTTGATATTTTTAATGTTTTTATTTATTCATTTATCTAATTTTTTTGTAATAAAAATTATTGTTTATTAGTTCATATTTTATTTTTTAGTTTTTTAGAAATTTCATTTCAAATACTGGGTTTTCAATTTATTTACTTTATATTTAAGAAAAAAAATTTATAAAAAAAAGTTAAAAATTAGATTTAATATGTACGTAGTTTTTATTCAAAAATTTGAAAATATAAATTACATATTTTTGAATAAGCTTTTTATTTCATTTTATCTGCAGTGTAAATATCATATTTAAGCAAGTCTTCTTATTTATGTTTTAATTCAAATTTCCGATATTTCAACTGTTATAAAAATATATCATGATTTTTCTTACTAAACTTATATAGATTATTTGAGTAATTGTTTTAAGTAGTAAAATTTAGACTAGCAATTTAGTTTTGATCTTTATTGAATTCTTTGTTATAATTAGAACATAGTATAGGTATCATGTCAACATTTTTTATATTTGCAATGACTTGAACACTTTAAGCGAAAAAATGACAAACGTTAAAAATTTGTTAGTTCATAATTTTCCTTCATCTCTTTCTTTCTACCAAAGGCATACGAGTTGTATGAACTAATTTTCTGTATAGTTGACATATGATTATGATGAAACATATGTATATGTAGGTAAGAAGTTGTTGTTGTAGCAGCAGTGGTAAAGGTCCGTTGGTCCAAAAAAAAAAAATGTACATATGTGTTTCAAACTAAAATGAATGCTTAGTTTTATTATTATTAAGATTTAATTTCATATAACGAATTTGTTGGAAATTATCTATAGAAACAGTATGTATTATATGAACAAATTTCGTTAAAATTAAAATTTCCCTGCGGGAAAACATTTAACATCAAACAGTTTTCGACTTTATACAAGAAGCGATATAAAGCTACTACAAAGCCATAATAGTTTTTGTACTTTTCCGAAAATAATTCTAATAACAACTTAAAAAACATAATGTTTGTAAAAAAATTCAATTTCAAATAACACATAAATAAGGAGGCATTGCCGCGAAAGTGGCTTAAGAGACATTATATTCGTTTAATATTTAAACGAAATTAGTTTTTAAGGCATTTTTTAAAGTGTTCATCTCAAATTTGTATCTAAAAATGTTTGAAAACAGATTGTATTAAAAACATTGAAAGTATTCATGTCACCGTATGTGCGAATTTTAACAAGGATAAAAAAACGTGACGTGAATTTTCATAATGAAACAAAAATTACTAATAAATAAGTGAATTTTTTTGTAATGAAAAGTTACACACCAAAAATGTACGCACTTGTTATGAAACATTTTTTTTAATAAGTCTGCTAAATTATAACCACGCCAATAAAAATCTATGTTACGTAAAATACTCTTACTGAATCTCTTACGTCTATTTAAATGAATTTCAAAACTTTGGTATTTAAATTATGACAGTAGACTATTTGCATTAATGTCGTAAATAGTGTAGTCAATTGAAACAAAAACTATCATCTTAAATAGTATTCAATCATTCAAAATGTACCGTTTAGTGTATGTGCATGCTGTGTGTTTTATTTATTATTATTTTCAGTTACTTCATGTCTATGTAGAATTTAAATTAATTTCTCATATACATTCATTGACCCCTATTAATAAAAAAATACCTTGGTATGGTATGTTGATATATGTATGTAAGTAAACATTTTCAGTACACTTTATATAAAGAACTCAAATGTATTCAAATAAATGTTTAAAATAAAATAGATAAGGCGACGAATCTAAAAAAGGAACAGCCAAAAACAAAGCTCAAATCTTTAAGTTTAAATTGTGTAGCAAATCAAAAAAAAATGCATTTTTTATTCATATTGTTAATGTTTTTTGTTGGTTTTGTTCTAAAAAGCTTCTTAAAAAGTATGTGTGTGTAATGTTGGGTGATCATACAATTGCTACTGATGATTATTATTTGTCTGAATGTGTTTCGTTTTCACAATTTTTCTTTTAATAAGTACATATGTGTATAAAAAAAATCTTTTAAGAAGGAAAACATGGTTTTCATTATAACATCTTATTAATAGTTTTTTCAAGCGCTGTTCTTAGAAATGAATATTGTTTTGTTTTTGTTTTTTTTACTTATTATTTGTATATAATATTGTAAGAGAAAACTGTATAGTGATTTTTAAGAATTGTATTTGTATATTTGTTTCCAATATTTTATCAGATTTTTTTTATAAACAAATTATACATAAAATACATACATGTACTAGTTATTATTTTGTTGTTTACACAGTTTATATTTAAATACAAACTTGTCTTAACAAAAAAGAAAATAAATATTTAGAATTTACTTTAAAATTAAAAGTGATGATAACTGTCTTTGTGATTATAGAAGAAAAAAGTAATTATCAAGAAAAAATTATTGTATGTTTTTCGCTGAATGATTTTAAGTTTTTTTTTTTTGGCAAAAATGTAGTCCCTGTGCTTTGCTAAATTTCACCCAAAAAGGCAGATTTAAAAAACGCGTAATATTTGTTTCAATATGAAACCAATTGCTAGACTAAGGACATCATTTATTTTAAGAATTGAAAATGCCATAAGATAATGTGATATATATATATATGTATATACATATATATGTTGTATACATATGTAAATTACATATATGTACATATATTGCACATGTTTAATAACTTTTTCTATAAATCATGAATGTAATGTATGTATAGTAAATGACGAGATGGCGAGTTAAAAGAATGCTATTTTTTACAAGGTGCTGGTTTAACTAAAATGAAACTTTAGGCCACCAGTATTTAATATATATATTTATATATAAAATACACAAAACAAATTTACATCTAACAAAAAAATAATAATAATAAATAATTGTAAATAAATTTAAGATTTAAATTAAAATGAAAAAAAGAAAAAAAAAATATTGTAATAACTAAAACATATACAAACTATTAGAAAAATAAAAATGTTATCCTTTTTCGTTTTGGGTAATAAGGAAGGGTAAACGTGGTTATTTTTGGTGATAAAGTGTTTGTGTTTTTTAGATTTTAGTTATGTGCGTGAATGTAACATTTAATAAATTTTGTGTATATTCGGCAAGTGCTATTTATTGATTATTTAAATATTCTATGTATATGTCACTTTAGCTTACAAGTTAATAAAACCATAAACTTATATGTATGTACTGTAGTTGCAAAATAAAGGTAAATAATCATTAATTAGCCCAAGCCTAAAATATTATTTATTCAATGAGTTTTATTTAAGTTTAATGTGATAACAGAAGAAAATCTTCCAAACTGCATCACTTTTTGGTTCGTTTTTTGTTTCTAAAAAAAGAATATTTTTTATCGTTTTATAACTTTAGCTTACAAACAACTTCAAAGAATGTAAGGGAGAGTTATTTCTGCTTATACAAAAGTCAAGCTTCTGTTACTTTGTTTTGTTTTTCTACATATACTATAAATCCTATCACAAAAAATAACAATTTCTTTAAAAATAAGGAAAAGCACTTTCAAACATTTGCTCTTCATTGTGCAACAACTTTTTGGCTGTGTTTTTGTTTGCTTATATTTGTATGTTAGCATGCGGCTAATATTCATTAAACCTACACAGTTTCCAATGCTCGTACATCTTTTTGCACAACATAAAATTTATGTTTTTTACCCACTAGACCCCATATAACAGCTACATTCTCGATTACCACATTTACTGGTATTGTACATACAGCTCCCATTACGCAGGCTAAAAATTTCACTAAACCGAAACGGTATAATGAGAAAGATTTGATGACACCAAACACGTACATATATATATTGACGGCCGCTATGAAAGCACACACGAAGTCGACAATATTGGGACAGGGTATTGGATAGAGTCCGGCAAATACAATATTTGATGTTGACAAGGGCATGGTCACCCAAGAATAAACACTAATCCCTAACAATAGTTTATGTTTGAGGGGTATCATTTTTGAGTGTACGACCAGTAGGATACCTTGAAGCCAACGTTTACGTTGCTGCAAGAAATCCAGCAGGGTAAATGGCGATTTTTCATACATTTCACCTTCGATGAAATTGAAGGTATAACCTTGGGCAAAAGCACGCATAGCAAAGAAACAATCTTCGGCCACGGAGCCATCAATGCCATTATCGAATGATACTTGACGTTCAGCACCAACCTGGAAATACATATAAAAAGAGAAATACATTAGCAGGCCGTACGTGCACAATTTTATACAGTAAATTCATGGTAAATAATTCAAAACTTAAAGATGATTTTAATTTACAGGCCAAGATCCTTGAAATAGTTTGGAAATGTCTTGATTATTATTAGATGTGATAAGCTACGTTATCTGTTTAATTTATGATTTCTAAAATGTGATCTAGTGTTTGTTGTGAGTACAATAAATATAAATAAGCTTATCCTTCAATTTTATAATTTTGCCACCAAAAATGTTATTTTCTCGTGTATTACTAGCATTAAACATTAGCTTACAAAATATAGTAAGTAATATACCTATAAATGAAATAATTTCAGAGATTATAATTGTGATTAGACATCGATGGCGTAATTTACTGAAAAAATTATCAATTTTTAAATAAATAGTTAATTTAATATTTGTTTGATTTTTTCAATTTCGAAAACAAAATATTTAAAACATTTGCACAAATGCGACAACAAGTAATTACATATAAGAGTAATTCATGTCACCATTTTTTAGTCCTTCGAAATGAGTAAAAAATTACAACAACAACAACTTACATTTTACACATAGTTGTTGCAAATACGAGAAAGTTTGCATTTTCGCAAGGCTACAAAATTATGATGTATGTAAATAGCTCAATAAATTACAAAATTAACACTAAAAAATTTTTGCAATAACAAATATCTATAAATGAACAACAAGCGCCTAACTTATTTTTGTACGTAAATTCTTAAAGAAAACATTTGTACATTGGAATAAGATATGAATATTGCCCTAGGCACATATCATATGTATGGTCCGCATTGTGTGGCTTTCATTCCTTTAAGTTCTTGCCTAAATAGATTTATATGGAATGTAAATACATAGTTCATATTAAAAACATTGTTTAGTTATATTTTTTTAATTTAAATTTTATCTATAGCAATAAATAATCTTACCTGAGTTACAACATAACTGCCTTTCCAGCTGAACAAGGGTTTATGGAACAATTTGAATTGTAAACGCAATTTACCCATATCATCTGACACACGGAAACTATCGGCTAATGTCGTCAGCCAATTGACCACATTTTCATTGGCATACGTAATCAAACCCTGTCCAAATGGATGTTTACCATCTAAAACAAAATTGATAACACCGCGCACAGAATTCTCTGTGAGCAATGTTTCCTCATCTAAATGTACAATCCAGTCGTTGTCATTTAAAACGTTAACATTATCCTCTAAACAATACTGTAAAGCACGCGCCTTAAATAAGGCTCCTGTTCGCGTTTTATACTCTTTAGGCACTACAATTTCACGTATGCGACGGTGATGTGCTAAATTTACCGCCTTATCGGTTACAACTTCTATAAGGAAATTTTCCAAACCTGTATCTAAACAAGTATTCATATTCCTCAGTACATTTGTCTTGACCAATTCTGGAAAATCTCCTCGTGTCACGACACGTATACAGATGAAAGGCGCCAGCAGCGGGCTACCTTTGAGAACAACTTTTTCGGGGAAAGCATTGTAAAAGACTAAACCGCAGAAATTAAATAATACTTGCGGCAGTGTTAGGAACGTTAGGAAACGTAATATGTATAGTAGTACTGTTGCTATTTGACCATATTCCGCCCAGGGATCCAAAACCGTAAATGAATTTTCATCGATTTTTATGCCACCAGAGAAAATTTCAAATGATACTATGACCACTAGCAGTAAAGTACAATGAAGTAAATGTTTTGTGTTTGAATTCATGACGAAATAAATAATTTAATTAAAAATGTTGTTGTTGTTGATGTAGCTATTACAGCTGTAGTGCTGTAGTGTTCGTTTTTTTTTTTTTTTTTTTTTTTTGATTTTGTTGATTTTGCTGACTCAATTTTAAGTATGTTTCTTATAGAGAGAATTATCTTGTAGGATGACAGCACTAAACATTTATTCCATGCAATTTAATCCAAAACTTTGTTGATGTTGTTTCAATGCGTAATTTCTTGCTTTCTTAAGTTGTTTTTATTGTTTGTTTAATGAATTGTTTAAATGCAATTATTCACAATTGTTGATTATCAAATCGAGTCAAATGTATAAAAAAGCACCTTTATACTTTAATTTGCTACGCCAAATTCTATTAAGTGCAGCAGCAGCAAAAATATTTTCTATAGACTATGGCCGTTATAGTTGCAATAAGTAATTATAGGCGTATTACAGAGATCTATTTTATAATTATCTGTAATGACAAAGAAAAAAATATACGAATATTTAAACAAAAGAATATATTAGTTTATATGAAGTAATAAAGTAATTAATATGTACAACAATGTCTGTTGTACATTTGCTTTTTTATTATTATTATTATTCAGCTACACCATTTGTGTTAAAAAAAACAATTCCCTTAAATGTTATATTAGTAGTTGACGTTTTCTTACTGTGTGTTCACTTATGCACAAAGTTCTTCTCTCCATGGAGCAATTAGATTTGATAACAAATCTGTTTTAATTGCAACAAAAAAACACTAAATAATACGATAAGATAATGCAAACTATGTGCTATTTTTCAGTGACACTTACTATGTATGTTAAGTGATTTTTTCTTTATTTTAGCATTTACTTCATTTTGTTGTTGTGTGTACTACATTGGACCTCGATTATCCGTGATGGTCGGGACTGGAAACATTCTGGATAATCGATTTGCCTGGTTAATTTAGGAACAATTTTGAGTAGTTTTTTTTTAATAATTTTCTTTATTAATAAGGACTTTATTGTACATATTTATATAATAACCACTTCAATACATACATACCTACATGCAAATAAGGGACTTCCCATTTTTCGTTTACTTCACATACGCTTCTAATCCCGGATAATAGAGGTAATCACGGTTAATCAATGCAAAAAAAAATTAAAACGGTGCAAAAAAAAAAAAGCTTCTTTCCCGGATAATTGATGTTCCCGGTTAATCGAATCACGGATAACCAAGGTCCAATTGTATTTATTTCTGAGATTTGAATTCTCCTAATACATATACATACATATGATGATAAGTTAATATTGTTTTGTTTTACAATTGTTAACAACAAAATGTTTAATAATTTTTAGAGTGGTATTTATAATTATTGACAAAATTCAATGAAATACGTTTAAAGATAAGATTTTAAATGAACAATTTTCAAAATTACGCAACGGTTTGGCAACAAGGAAATGATTCACAAGTAATATTTCGTTATCACAATGGATAACTTCTTCAGGGATTTACAATTTTAAATTAATTTAATATATATATATATATATATATATATACATATATATATGGATATAAATATATAGAAAGAACATTTTTATATAAATATTAAAAGTGACCTCATTGCTTGAAAAATAAATCAAAGAATAAATAAATATTATTATAACAAAAATTATATTCTTCAAAAATTTCGCTGAATTTCACTTAAATTCAGGATTTCCTTAAACACAAAAAAAATTACCTTTCCACATTAAAAAATTATAATTATTTGTGTTACAATTGTCAAATAATAAACAAAATTTATTGCGCATTTAAAATGTTAATTTTAAACAATAAATAATTGTAGCTTTAACAAGAATAAGTTTAAAAAATTTAAAAGTATTTAAAAAATAGTTTTTGTTAAAAAAAAACAATTAGTTTTCTTTCCATATAAGCATAATATTTTAAATATATTACATGTCTATCTCTTCTCACCTTGAACAATTGATGAGTTTTTGTTTTACATACATAAATATTTAAGAAGAAAGTAAGCACATAATCAAAATGGTATTCTACAAACGTATAAACAATTTGCAAGTAAGTCTGGGTGCAGTGTGTACTTTATAATTATCGAATCTTAGTACATACATACTTATATTGCTATTAAATATAAAAATTAAATTTCGAAAATCATTGTTGTTTAAACCAGTTTTTTGTTTTGTTTTTATAAATCAATGTTCTTTAAATTGTAATCACGAATACAGTATAATGAACTCTAAAAAGCATTTTTATCATTAGCAAACGCGTTTTATTTAGGAGATATGCGCCGTATTTATTAGGTCACACTCTGTGAGAAAAAATTTAAATTATACCATAATATATATATCGTAAACATTATTTATTACTATTTGGTACAGTCCAACCAAAAACAGTTTTTTCAGGCTGAAACCGAGCCTAACCTAATGTTTGGCCAAAAAATTAGAGGAAGATTTTTTAGCAGCTTTCTTTTTGGCAAGACTGTTGACAGCTCAACTGTTTTCGTGTTACATGTTACTGTTAAACATGTTCAGTTTGTTCTATAATATCATCATTAATCAACTTACAAACGAACAACGCTTGCAGATTACTGAATTTTGTTATCAAATTCATTAAAGACGACGAAGGCAGGAACGTTACTGTAAATGACGAGCGCTACCGTGCGATGGTTACAATTTTGTTTGCCCAAAATGAAGTTGGACTTGGCTGAAACCAGAGCTGTTAAATTTGGATTAAAATTAATAATCAATTAATTAATTTCTTTATTTTTAATTTAATCGATTAATTAAAATTAACTTAATTTTTATAGATTAATAATCGATTAGGATTAAAGAAGATTTATTTGGATTAATTTATTTTTTTTAAATAATCCTACGATTAATACATTTAATCTAAAATATTAATCGATTAATATTTTAGATTCATTTGGATTAAACAGGATTATTTGTTTTTTGGCAACTCTATATAATAAGTTTCATCAACTTTCATGCTTGTTTACTTATAATAATTTCCACATGTTTATTAACTTTTGCACATATGGTCATTAGGGTGACCGTTAGCTATATTAATTTTTATACCCTTCACCTTCATGAGAAGGGTATATATATGTATGTTTGTCATTCCGTGTGTAATTTCCACAATATAATTTTCCGACCCTATAAAGTATATATATTCTGGATCCTTATAGATAGCGGAGTCGATTAAGCCATGTCCGTCTGTCTGTCTGTTGAAATCAGTTTTTTGAAGTCCCCAGATATATTCGGGATCCAAGTCTTCAATAATTCTGTCAGAAGTGCTTTCGAGAAGTTTGCTATTTAAAATCAGCAAAATCGGTTTAGGTCAACCAGAGTTATGGACCAATATGTGAGACAACCTCCATAAAAATTTGATAGTTTTTGCAATATTTTGATATATATTGCATATAATACCATGAAATTTTGTATACGTTGTTTTTATGATAAAAGAAGAAAGTGTGCGGAAAATAGTAAGAATCGGTCCATGATTTCTCATAGCCCCCATACAAATATATATATTCCTGAAATATGGCTTAATGATAAATAAATGCCTATAAAATTGGGATATCAAGACAAAATTCAGCAAAAATAAGTTTTATACAAAAAGAAATCGCAAAACGAAATATTTTTTAGTTCGATCCATGTTTGACCATAGACCTCATATAAAGTCCACTTCCAAAATTCACTTAAATACGTATAAAACAGATATAAATAATGCTACACGGGTCAAATTTGACATAAATACTCTTTAAAAACAAATAAATTGTTGTACTAAATTTTATGGTGGTCGGCCCAGAACTAGTCATAGCTCCCATACAAGGACCACATCTGAAAAATACATTTTCCCTATATATATTGTATAAATATTGGTACCGACTCAAAACGTTGTACAGATCATTTACATATATACAAAAATCATCCCACAAAATTTTGTGAATTTCGGTCTATTTTTAACCGTATGCCCCATATAAAGCCCTCTTCCCAAAATCACTTTAATATTCATAAATCTCTTATAAATAAGGGTACCAATCCAAAATTTTACACGGATCATTTACATACATGCCTAAATCAAACTGCTGGATTTTGAGAATATCGGTCCATATTTGACTATATCCCCCACATAAGGTCCACACATAAGGTCCATACACGTTAATACTAATATATATCTTAAATATACCGTTATTATGTTGAAATTCGACGTGAAATATCCTCATATGCATGAAAATAACTGTTCCAAAATTTAAGAAGATCGGCCCATAATTTGTCATAGCTGCCATAGAACCATTTCCAAAAAACAAAAATTCGGGTCAAAAAATACTCTTTTCGGATTTAATGTATTACAAATTATCAAGCACCCAGTAGTTCCCGAGATATAGGCCTATACATTTTAAAAGCCCTATTTGATTTTTTTTTTTTTTTAGCAAAATCACTAAAACCGAATTGTACCCCTTTTTTATACTTTGTTTGTTAAGTTACACTCAAGATTATTATGAACATCAGACAAACTCTGTAAATTATGGTAAGAATTGGTAATTAAATCAATTAAAAATGGTGAAAATTAGACAACATTTCAAAATATTTAACATAAATTATGTTGGTCGTAAAATTGTCTTTCAAACAATATATCAAATACTAATAAAATTTGCACTAAGACTGAATAGAAAACACGTTTAGGTGGAGGGTATTTTAGATTCGGCACAGCCGAATTTAGCACTCTTACTTGTTTTTCTATTTATTTTAATCTTAAAAACACACAGATCGGTGCCAATAAATTTAAAAAGAAATTTTTTATAACAGATCAGTTTCATAAACTTATTTCATATGTTTATTTGTATATTTGAAGTGAATTTCTATATTTATTCTGTTAAGTGACGATGAAGCAAATTTTATTGGACTACAGTGAAAGTGATTTGTTCAGCAGATGATGAGGTTGCTGATCCTAAATATACGCCAGAAGATTAATCCTGAATTGAATTGTTTAATCCTGAATTGTTAATTTTTTTTTGTTAAATGTACCTGCACTACATGTACCAATTTTTTTTTTTGTTTTTTTTGATTATAGATTAATCCTGTTTAATCCAAATAAATCTAAAATATTAGTCGATTAATATTTTAGATTAAATGTATTAATCGTAGAATTATTTTTAAAAAATAAATTAATCTAAATAAGTCCTCTTTAATCCTGACTTAAATTTAATTCTAATCGATTATTAATCCTTAATTTCGATAACTAATCTTAATTAATCAATTAAAACAGAAACAAAAATATTTTAATTCGATTACTAATCATTAAGATTATTAATCATTAATTAACAACTCTGGCTGAAACCACATTTCAACAAGGTGGTGCCACATGCCGCAAATCATGCGAAATAATGGCCCAATTGAGTGGCAAGTTCGGTGAACAGTTTGCTTCAAGTTTGGGGCCGGTCAAAAAACTGCCTAGATCGTGCGATTTAACGTCTTTAGACTATTTTTTGTGGGGTTATGACAAGGCTCATATCTATGGGGACAATTCCGCAACGGTTAACGCACTGAAAGCTAAGGAATTTATTCGTGAGATACTGGCCGATATGTTTGAGATAGTATGCTTTATCGACTCAATGATTAACACATTTCTCTAAATTTTACGTGTTGTTTTTAATTAAATTCAAGAGCTCTTAAAAAATCTCTTTTTATTATTTAGTCTAATGCGAAACAAACAGAAACATTTTCAATCTACTTACTTTAAAAAAAAAATATTTTTTATTTTTTAACAAAATGTTTAGTTACTTTTAAGCAGCGCAGCAGCATCCAAAATCTATTTTTAATAAGAAAATAAGCTTAATCTGTAATAAGAACAATTATTATTTTTATTTGAACTGTTAATTTTTCACTTTTTGATCATTTTTAGTTGGGCTCGAGTTCATTAAATTTAATTTTCATTAAATTATTATTTTTACTGAAGCTAGGAATTGTTTTTACAACATGAAATCTTATTAAAATTTTTATTGATAATTTTTCTTGGCTTGATAAATTTTCTTGTTTGACTGTTGGCTAGCAGGCAACGCAGTGGTGCAGAGGTTAGAACTCAAAGAATTCTGATGAAAGAATGTGGTGATTCTTGAAACATGTAAATTCAGCCAAGAAAAATTATCATTAAAAATTAAGTATTCAAGAATTTTCGATCAATTTTAAGTCAGAAATATGAGTAATCGTTTATAGTTCGGTAAATTCTGAGTTTTTCTATGTTTTTTCTAAGGTAATCTGAAGCACAAAAAGATGCATTTTGAAAAAAAAAAAAAAATTTTAAAATTCATTTTTAACATTAATTAACATAACATTTTTATTTCATATTTAATGAATATTGTAAAGAAAATGATATATTAATTCATTTTTATATTTATTTTAAATCATTGAATTTGCTAAATATTGTAAAATAGATTGTAAATAAAGTTGAATTAAAAAAAAAAAAAAAAAAATATTTATTTAAGTCATAAATATTAGGTATGTAATTTTTAAAAATATAATAAGCAAACTTTAAAATTAATTATATGTAACTATCTTTGGATGTTATCAAAACAAATTCATTTTTGTAAAAATTAATATACGAGTTAGTCGTTTGTACTGATTTGTTTTAAAACTTCAATATAAAATGATTGGCAATTTGTTTAGTAAATCATATTTCCTATGCTGATTTCTATTAGGGTAGCAAGCGAAGTATGAGCTAAAACACCTGAATAAATTTTTTCAATTGGTAAAAAATAATTCGGATTTGAAAATTCTATTTTTAAAGCATCTGTTGCCTTTACATAGTTAAATTATAAATAGTTGCTAGCAATTCTTTTAATTAATTTTTCAACTTCAGATTGCAAAAGGCGTAGACGAGGCTTTTCCAATGTGTATGACATAAATTCCAAATAAATTTTCGTAATGTCATTACTCAAAAAAATATTTTAATTTTACATTTTTCGTACAGATTTAAAAGATACGAAAAATGTCAGGATTATACATGGTACCTGAAGTCATCAAAAGATACGAAAAATGTATCTTTCGTATCCTAATGGCATCACTGGTGTGTATACTCTCACTCAAATAAAAGTATGAATGATTTAAGCAATAAAATTTTGCTTTGTAGATATCGAAGAAATAATTGCATAATTGTTTTCAATACGAATGGTGTCGTCTAAATTGGGACTAAACGTATTGGTTTCGGTATTCGGCCAAATTTCGAATAAATACCGAATACTGACCTACCCCCTCGTTATAAAATAAAAATTATTTATATATTTATAAAAATGTATTTATTTAATTTTAATTTAGTTATTGCAATGCTTTAGGATATAGAATATTTTTTGTTTGCCATCAGGAGCATAAACATATAAATCGGTGGGTTTTCCTACACGGGAGCATGCAACATAAAGCTGTCCATGCGTGAAATATTGATTTGCTAAATTTAAACCGCAAACTTGCAGAGATTAACTTTGAGCTTTGTTAACAGTCATCGCGAACCCTTACCGAACAGGAAACTGCAATCGTTTAAAATCGAATGGTAAATCTGTTGGTATTTTTGGAATGCGTGGTAAAAGTACATCTATCCCTTTATATTTTCCTGTTATAATGGTCGTTTCTATTAAATTATTTCTCAGTTTTTTTTTACTGCAAATCAAGTGCCATTCAGGCACAAAAATTATTGAAATCTTGTGATTTAAAACCGGTCACCTAACAGCCTAATGATCACTTAGAGTTTTTCAAGCATTTTTCATTGAACTCTTGTAATAAAATTATCACATACACTTAAAATAAAACTAACTATTTTACACAGAAAAAGCTTAAATTTTGTATCATGGTAATTTTAAATCACGAACGATTTTGAAATCACGGGAGGAATATTGTCTGGAAAACTTGCCAACGGATTTTTTTGCACGGAAGGCGTTTTAAATACCTTAGATGATTTTCAGAACATGCCTGTATATTGCGATTTTTGATTTGCCTAAAAAAGGGCGTAGTTCCACCCACTTTTCTACTGTTACGTATTCACAAGGGTTTGACCTCCTATTAAGCACAAACATACAGACAGACATGAATTTATATATATATATATGTAGATATTGTTTTGTTTTATTGTTCAAAAAAATACACATGTTAGTATATCAATCGTAAATAAAAAAGATATAAATACATACATATGTATATATGTACGTACATTAACAACGCCCCAAAATAATTCTGAATCACAATTAATGTTATGCAAGCATGATAAAAATGTACAACATGTTGAAAAAATTTATTTAATTTTGAGGAAAGCAATAATAAGCTAAATACATAATATGAGTATGCATAAATTACCAGTTTGGTGTTCCAGCTGAAAAGGATGTACAAGTATAAAATAAAGTAGAATTTATTTATTACATGGATTATTTTCTCCCATCCAACTTTACGTTGCTAGCTATCAATGTTAATATTTTCCAATGTATTTACTATATACGCTGCACCACCATAATGTGGTGGGTATAATAGACTCAGAACCACTGAGTCGATTTATCGTCGTCCGTTCGTCAAGTTATAGACAAACCCAAATCACACTTAAAAATTTTATGCATATCGGTCTATAATTAATCATAGCTCCCAGTATGTATTACATTGTTACTATGAAGAAATTGTTTTGTTTATTCTATATTAAAAACTAGCTAAACCCGGTGTGCTTTGCTACCCCCCCCCCTCGTCATAAAATAAAACGTATTTATATATTTACAAACATTTATTTATTTAATTTTAATGTATTTATTGCAATGCTTTAGGCGAGACCATGCCCCTTTGTCCACTTACATAATCAAGAATTTATTATTTCGTAAGAATATCCTGTTGTGAAAATTTAATGACGATCGGTCCAGTAGTTAAGACTATATTACGATGTTTAATTTTCCTAAAAAGGGGCGTGGTCCCACTCACTTTTCTCCTGGTACGTATTCCTAATTATGCCAATACCATATGTACCGACGTACGTCAAAAAATGCCCAAAATATGGCGGGTTAAATTTGTGGGTTATATGGGCGGTGCCACCTCCGTTTGTACAATCAAAACTTCATATAGCCTATTATTCATTCCAGAGTCACAGTAACATGCTGTAAAAATTTCAGGCAGATTGGTCCAAGGGTTTGGCCTCCTATTAAGCACAAACATACAGACACACATTCATTTATATATATATAGATTAAAAGCAATATAATTTAAGGTGAAATGGGGATTTGGTAATAAAAAAATGTATGTAGTTAAAAAGTATATAAAACTTTAGGTAAATACATATTACAAAAAAAGTATTTTGTATAGCAAACATTGTTAGTGGTATACGTAAGTATCTGAATTAAAAAAGGGGGCGATGAAGTAGGCGTGGTTCATAGTTATATGGCGACGTTAACAGTATTAAGAGCAATATACTACCAAATAAAAAAATACGTTGGAATGAACAAATTTGTATAGAGAACAAAAAGTATAAAACTTTCAAAAATTTGGCGTGAAAAGGGTGGTGGCTTAAGAAATCTTTATTTTTACCTCGCCTGGAGTATATAATGTGTATACATTTTGAAGTAAATCTGTTAAAAACTATATGGGAGCAATTACATAATTTTTAAAAAGTGGGCGTAAAAATGGGCATGGTCAAAAAAAGTACCCTATTAATCATACCAGATTCCCAGTTAAATGCTGGGAAAATTTCAAAAATATCGGTCCAAAGGTTTGGTCTTCAATTACAATATTTTTAAAAAGTGGGCGTAAAAATGGGCGTGGTCAAAAAAAAGTACCCTATTATTCCTTCCAGAGTCACAGTAACATGCTGTGAAAATTTCATCAAAATCGGCTCAGCCATTTTGGAGTCTATACGTTACATACATACATACATACATACAAACATACATACATTGAATTTTATTTTATTTTAATATTGATATTTATAACTATTTTTTAAACTTCAACATATTTAATTTTTTGTTTTTTGTTTTTTTTCTACTTTTTGTTTATGTATTACAAAAATTAATTTGAAAAAATAAATAAAATATTGAATTGATAAAAAGTTTTATTTTATTTGACGATTTTTTGACAATTTTGAAAAATGCAATTTGACGATTTTTTATTAGAGATTTGACGATTTGAACCCTTATTTATCTGGCAACTATGGTGCAGTGAGCAAATGCAAGCAAAACATGAGTAAAAAAAACAAATGAGAAAAAATTTGCCAATAGAAACACAGAATGTGTGACGTCACAGGGCCTAAATGCGCAGAACATTTTAAAATTTTACGCGCGTTGGCGTAATCTTCTTGTGTATTTCCACATGTATTTTACACATGCAAAGTTTCATATGTATTACACGATGTGTACAACTTTTACAGATGGAAAATTTGACAGTACATATGTATGTATGTAAAATACATCCCGTCTGATAGCACTTTAATTTGTATATACGCAAAGATCATACTATTAGATTTCATGTATTTACAGCTTTCATATAGCGACCATTTCTGAAGAACAGTTTTTGCTCATATACTCGGTGTAGTGTATTATATGGTTATAAAAGACTCTTTTCTGACAAACAATCATTATTGCTCCGAAAACCTTCAGAAAAGAGGGTTATTACATTCGAAAATGGTCCGTCAGAAAGAGCTCTTAGATAATGTCAGAAAAGAGTCTTTGATGAGGGTTTTTTTTTGGCTCTGAAAGAGCTCTTAGATAATTTCCGAAAAGAGTCTTTCATGAGGGGTTTTTGGGCTCAGAAAGAGCTCTTATATCATGTCAGAAAAGAGTGATTGCAATTTTAAATACAAAAAATTAAAAGTTCACATTTATTATTTTTTTTTAATTGTTTTTACTTAAACAAAAAGGGAATTCATTTACAAATAAACTAAATTACAAATGGAAAAAAATAAATAAATGGTATTTATAGCGTGTTCACATATGCGCCTTAATTGCGTTAATCGCAATTAACGCCATTATTGAGCTCAATATTCTATATAAAATCTCAATTAATTATTGCGCAATAAGTACGAAATTGTTATAATATTGAGTAAGATTTCGAATGCAACACTGCTCAGAACTGTGTTTAGTGAACAAAATTGTATAAAATGGCAAATGTCAACAAAAGAAAACAAAAGAAATCATTGAAAAGTCAATGTGAAGGTAAGTTTGTTTACATAGAAACACAACAACCATTTAGAGTATTTTTTGTATTGTTTTCCAACTGTCAAATGATTATTGAGTAAGCTGAAAATTTCGTATACCTGAACACTTAAAATAATATTGTAAATTAACTGAATATTGAGTCAATTAAGTTTCATATCTGAACACAGTATTACAGTAAAAAAAATAAAATGGAATTCATTTAAATAAAATATATAAAAATAGAAAAAAAAATAATTTTTTAAGCAAATTTTTCTTTCGCTCCGAAAATGCTTTTTAGTTGGACTCTTTTCTGACTCCTTTTTCGGAGCGCTCCTAGAATGGTATACTGGGTAATGACCCTCTTTTCTGAAGGTTTTCGGAGCAATTATGATTGTTTTTTGGGCTCATAAAGAGTGTTAACGCTCTGAAAAAGGTGTCAGAAAAGACTCTTTTCGAACTCATATGGCTTGATGGGTTGTTCTTGTGCGATATTCATGCATTTCCGAACAATTAAGAAATTTTGACATTGATTTGTTAGAGCATATTGCTTTTCCAATTCACAGCCGTTTTAGTTTAAATTATTTGGCTTAAGTCGGTTTTAGTGACTTTTTTCAAATCACTATCAAAATTCTATAACTAATAGTATTTTAAATTCTGATTAAAATAAAAAAAATTGGGGCGGTCACGCCTATTTTCGAGTGGGCGGGGCTCTAAAGTTTCTAATATATTTAGTTATATTTTTAAAACTACATTTTTTTTATTAGACGATATATATATCAAATGATAGGTATTTTAAAGACCAACGATATGTAACATGACATATTTATATGGACCAACTTTTGATAAATTTCGCAAAATTATTTTTTGATCCGCAATTTTTTTAAAAAATCTAAAAAATCCGGGAAAAAGGTCGATATGAGTAAGTAGATAAATTACAATATTTTCAAGTCAAGAAATTAAGCTTTAATTTAAGGTATAACATGACCATGTAGGTAATATAAATCCGAAGATTTAAAGAAAGATTATGACATTTCACCATAAAAAATACAATCTGTACTATGCGAAGCCGGTGTTCTGTATACCATAGAGCAGAAAATCCTTCCGCCCGGCCGTAGGCCGTCAATACAGGGAATCTGTGCTATGCCAAGCCGGTGTTCTGTATACAATGGAGGAGAAAATCCTTCCGCTCGGCCACACACTATGGCCGTGTAGTGTATTTAATGGCCATAAATCAAGGAGGTTGCGGAGCTTCATGAAATTTTGCACACATTTATTTTAAATTTTTTAAGAATTTGATATTTCTTTTATTTCGGCTCGAGTTCATTAAATTTAATTTTCATTAAATTATTTTTTACTGAAGTAGGAATTGTTACATGAAAATTATTATTAAAATTTATTGATAATTTTTCTTGGCTTAGGATTTGAACCTGGGTTGTTGGTTGAATTTACATATGTTTCGAGAAACACCACTTTATCTCATCAGAATTCTTTGCGTTCTCACCCTCTGCACCACTGCGGTGCCCGCATTTTAATAATAATTTTCATGTAACAATTCCTACCTTCAGTAAAAAATAATTTAATGAAAATTAAATTTAATGAACTCGAGCCGAAATAAAAGAAATATCAAAGATTTAAAATTAACAGTTCAAATAAAAATAATAATTATTTTTTAAGAATTTTTTTTTTTTTTTACAAAAATACGACCACTTTTACGCGCACCTCCCATACAACTTAAATAGAAAATGTGGCATAACTTCCATGATTTTAAATATATCAACTCAATTTTCATAAAACATTAATATTATAATTGTAGAATGAGCTCCTGAAAATATGAACTTAATCCGCCAATTTTTACGCCCACCTCCCATACATATGATATTTAAAAAATGCCATATCTTCTGAAAATTTGTAACTAGAATGTTTATTTTTCGCGAAAATGCATATAACATCTATTAAATACTGTTTTCAAAATCTGAAAAAAATCCGCCCACTCTAACAACCACCCCCCATACAACTCTAATACAAAAATTTTGTCAGTTTCACTCTATTTCATTTATTAACAACTTTTTGACATCTTCGTGATAATCTAATTTTTTAAGCTTCAATTTCGTTCTAAATCCAACCATAATGTGCATAACTAGCTTAAGCCAACTTAAGCAACGGTGCGAATATATGTAAAACGTATGGGGCAAACCATAAGGTACTTAATGAAACTTTTCGTCAAGTTTCGTCAAATGTCATTTGCTTAAGCAAAGTGCCAAACTGAACGCACTTTCCGTACGGAATCATCTGTTTATTGATTTCATTCATGCAAAATCAAGAAAAAGATGATATTACTCATATCTTATCACTTTTTTATTATTTATTCAACAATTAATTAGCAGTTTTTACTGTTTTCAAATTTTCAATAAAATAAAACATAAAATAAACAAATACAGGGCTGTAATTTTTGGTACTTTTTAATTTAAAGTACTCGCAAAAAAATAAAATACTGGACAAATATGCTACAAGGGTTACATGCATCATGTAAGTACATTATGGCCACCTAAAAGTCTTCTTAAGTTTACTTAAGCTATGTGTCCACGATCGTCAGATATTACAACGTTGTCCGAAAAATGTTCAGAAAATGTTTAACAACCGTGTAAATTTAAAATTTTTGCCTTCCAACGCAGAGCAAACGAGGTTGCAAAAATCAAAAAAATTACCTGATTGCTTTGTGTTTCTCCTGGTAAATCACTATTTAAAAACTATCCGTTTTTTCACTATTTTTCAACTTTGACGGAAAATAAAAAAAAATGTATATTTTTGTATATTTGCCATATTTGCGAAACCTGTTCTTTGATTATTTCTTTACATAATTCAAAAGGTTTTATCTTCCCGTACGTGCCTGTTTGGCTTCTAGAGGTAAAAAAGGTAAAAAAGACATGGTTGCAGAAATTGTATTCCGCACAGTGGCGCCATTTGAGTTTTTTCGTTGCAAAAATCATATCTTTTGAACCAAATAAGAGAATTGAACAGTTTAAACAGCATATGATAGATAACTGTTCAGCCTATGAAATGAGCGTTTAGAAAGGGTGCTACGCTTTGTGGGGTCCTACTTATGGGTTATCAAAATTAAAATTAGTAGAAAAATCAGTTTTATGAATTTGGGGTCACAATAATGCTCCAAAAGAGTCAACTGTAAAGAGATTAATGGATAAATTTGCCGAAACTGGGCCTTCGACCAGGTCCATCGACCGAAAATGTCGCAGCTGTACGTGATGATGTCGCTCAAACTCCATCCACCTCAATTCGACACCGAGCTCAGCAAATTGGTGTCTCCAAATCCACAATGCAGCGAATTATGACGAAAGATTTGCATCTTCGTGCATACAAAGTTCAATTGACTTAGCAACTGAAGCCAGCTGACCATGGACAGCGAAGGGAGTTCGTTAATTGGGTATTGGAGAGACAACATGAAAATGCTGATTTTGTCGATGAAATCATCTTCAGTGACGAGGCCCATTTCCATCTTGATGGCTTCGTCAATAGGGGTGAGGAAAATCCTCGAGTGATTCAGGAGAAGCAAATGCATCCTCAACGTGTCACTGTGTGGTGTGGTTTTTGGGCTAGAGGAATCATTGGACCTTTTTTATGAAAATAAGGCAGGTCAAGCGCAAACAGTCAATGGAGTTCGGTATGGTGAAATGATAACCAGTTTTTTCTTGCCTAGAATTGAAGAAATAAATGTGGAGGGCATACATACAGCCAGAGAAACAATTCAATTGCTGCATCAGTCATTTAAAAATAGCGTTCTAGTTGGGACACCCTTTATATAGCACACATGAAATGAAATTTTCGTATTTCTCGCTTCCAAATTAGCACCGGCTACGTGTACGAGTAACAAAGAAAGAAAGTAAGAATGCGCAGTTGTTTTTGCATGCGTAAAATAACGCATAACGCATATTTTTTTATTTTGTTCGGTATCGTGAAATGATAACCAGTTTTTTCTTGCCTAGAATTGAAGAAATGAATGTGGAGGGCATGTGGTTTCAACAAGACGTGTCATACAGCCAGAGAAACAATTCAATTGCTGCATCAGTCATTTAAAAATTGCGTTCTAGTTGGGACACCCTTTATATAGCACACATGAAATGAAATTTTCGCATTTCTCGCTTCCAAATTGGCACCGGCTACGTGTATGAGTAACAAAGAAAGAAAGAAAGCGCAGTTGTTTTTGCACGCGTAAAATAACGCATAACGCATATTTTTTACTGTAATTTTTTGGTTTTTCGTTGTTTTTTCGGCGGCGGGCAAATTGGAGCAGGTTTTTTGTTAGTCTGTTAGCTGAGACTCTCACCTTAATTTGGTATAGGACTCCATATATCGCACTGCTTCGCACACAACTAAAAGTCTAACGGAAAATCATAAGTGTTTATTTTTTTGGCTCAAAATATATTGTCAAAGGAAATTGTTTTTTAAATTTTTTACATTTTTTTTTTTTATTTACATAATAAAACTTATAAGGTACATTCGGTGTATAGTTTACAAATAACAAGCTTTTGAATATGACATAGAAAACTATCACATTTGAGACTTGTTCAAATACTTCAACTTTGCGCTGCTCGGGACAGAAAACCAATGGAGATATTTTTGTATGAAATTTTCCACACATGACCTTTAGATAGTTTTTAACCATCTGTGCAAACATCATCAAAATCGGAGAGCAGGTCTAAATTGATTTATTGCCGCAGTGGACAGACACAGTAGGCCGGCAATACAGGAAATTTGTACAATGCGAAGCCAGTATTCTGTATAATATACTATACTATAATTCTATGATTATAGTACCTACAGACACATATACCTTAAATTAAAGCTTAATGTCTTGGCTATTTATATTAATAAACTAAAATAACACTTATATAGACATTTTTTTTAATTTTTTTAAATATTCACCCCTATCGTGAATAAAAATTTCACATGAAATTTGTTCCCTTTTCACATTTTTCTTATTTAAATTCAATCCCCCCTATCGTGAATAGAAATTCCACGTGAAATTTGTTCACTTTTCACATTTTCCTATTTAAATTCAATGTTAAAAAAATAAAAGTGAACAAATTTCACGTGGAATTTTTATTCACGATAGGGGTGAATGTTAAAAAAATAAAAGGGAACAAATTTCATGTGGAATTTTTATTCACCATAGGGGTGAATAAAAAAATTCGGATTTAACCCATATTCGGTCCATATTTTATAATCATGATATATCAGACACCCAGTAGTTCCCGAGATATAGGGGTATATATTTTCAACTTTACGGGCCCGCCCCCTCAAAAATAGGCGTGACCGCCAAACGAATTTTTTTTGCTGGCATCTCACTCTAAAAGCCCTATTTGATGAACATTTTTTTTGAGCAGTCACTAAAACCGACTTGTTCCAATTACCTTAGCGTTCAAATATTGCTACAGCTTTTAGAACAGTTATTTTCTTATTGTGAAATAATTAATTTTCTAAAAAATGTTATGTTAAACAGATGTTAATATAATAAACTACGAGTATTTGTTATTTATATTTTTTCTTTTGTTATTAATATTTACCTTTTTTACTATTATTAGGGATGAAATTCATTAA
This sequence comes from Bellardia pandia, assembly GCA_916048285.2. NCBI lineage: Eukaryota > Metazoa > Arthropoda > Insecta > Diptera > Calliphoridae > Bellardia > Bellardia pandia. Next base: position 54,603,527 of record OU696532.1, on the reverse strand, counting down.
ATATTTTATAATAATTATCAAAAAATATACATACATACAGTGGGGAGCAGAGGTGAGTACATGTTCTTATTTTCTGCATTTGCAGGTGCATAAAAATGGTAATAACAAAGCGATTTAAATTATTACTCTTTTATTTTATTTATTAATTAGTGAATTACAATAATGATCTTAAAACAAAACAAAAAAACTACGTATTCAGGGAACAAACTAAATAAAATTAAATCTTATGTACTCAGTTTTGCACTTTCAGGAAACAAAAAAAACTTTTAAATTTTTAGTACTTAGTACACAGCCCTTTATTTTTTAATACACTATTTATGAGATTGGGCATACTTTCAACCAACTTTTGGATAATTTCATGTGGAATTCTCTGCCACTCCAGCTCCACACGTTGCCACAACTCAGCGAAGTTCGACGGAGCTGTTCGATACTGTCCCAACCGTCTTTTCACAATTTACCACAAATTTTCAATTGGATTGAGGTCGGAACTTTGCGGAGGCCACTGCATCAATTGAAATGTTTGCCCATTCAACCATTCCTTAACGATTTTCGAGGTGTGTTTTGGGTCTCCATCCTGTTGAAACACAACTTCTTACTCAGGGTATGCGCTCAGATCTACAAAATCGGGAAGTTGAATCAGCAATATTTTTAAATAGTCTTCTTTTCTTATGATTTCATAAATCTTTTGTAATCTACCAACATGCCACAATGTAAAGTAACCCGAAACCATGATGATGCTTTACAATCTGTTTAACATGGTGTCGTTGTATACTCTCCCGCTGTCGACGCCAATAATACTTTTTACCGTCAGATTGATATCGGTTAAACTTGGATTTCTCTGACCATATTACGCGTTTCCAGTCATCAACAGTCCAATCTTTGTGTAGTCTGTCGAATTTTAAACGTGCTGAAAAATTTTTATCTGACAGTGCTGGTTTAGGTTTTTTACAGCTGAGATGTATCCAATATTGTGTAGCGCTCTTCTTGCTGCACATCGGCTAACATTTTTATTTATTGCTCAGAAAGCTTCTTTTAGGACTAAAGACGTGTCTGCTCTCATTTTTCTCATTATAGGGCGTGCGTCTCCATCAGATAATAATCGTTGGCGACTGAAGGCCTGTCTTTAGAAGCTACATTTCGCCGTTTTAACACTCTAACAACTACTGATTGGCTTATATTAACCTCTTTTGCTATCATACGTGACGAGGAGTCATCCTTTGTTTTATTTATTATCAAATTTTCCACGGCTATCGATAGTATCTTCATTTTTCAAAAAATATTAACTTTTACTTTTTTAAATTAAAAAAACGACGTTTTTGGAACACAGTTATTCAATTATGATTTAAAACTAAAATTCATATTGACAAAACTAAAGATTGCAGCAACAAATTTGAAAACTTAATTTCAAATAACGGTAAATTAATAAATGTTTCAATTATTTGGTTGATAACAAGTGTGAGCAAAACTGAGTACATACAAGTTGTTTTGTTGTTATTTAAATTACAATCTTGTTTTATTGGGCTTTTATTTCTCTTATTAAGAATTATGTAAAGAACTAAATAAGAATTAAAATAGAAAAAGAAATTTAAAAATCGCTTCACTATTACCATTTTTATGATCTTTACAATGCAGAAAATACAAACATGTACTCACCTCTGCTCCCCACTGTATGTATGTATAATGATGATAAACATTGTGCATATGAGTTCATGCAGTCATACATTTTTATCTTATTCTTGTTTTTTTTTGTTTATTATGTTTAATTAAAATTAAAAATAAAAACACTAAATTCACAATTAACCATACAAAATTAAATTCATTTTACCAGCAAGAATAACAATAAAATGTTATATTTTAAGATAAGAAAGCACCATCATGCCCGTTCACATATTGTCGCACTACGTCACAACAATGTACCGGCATATTTGTATGTATTTGAATGTTCCTACATTCATGCACTAGCTCTCACCGCCGTCAGCTAGTCATGTTCTGTTATTTATACGATTTGTATTGTATGAATCTATGAGCAATAACAAAAAATATTCCATTTCTTGAAAGAAATTAATGATGATAATGACACTGACGTACATACATACATACATATATGCACATGAATATGTATGTACCAATAAATGTATTAAAATATATTTGCTTGTATTTAGTAAGACTATTTAAAACTAAATTAAATATTTTTATATGGTGCAATTGTAATAAATCCTACTTGAGCATCAGTTATATTTCTTTTAGAATTTAAAAGTAAAGTTCTTGTAAATAGGATCATATTTAGTTTGTTGCACATTTTGCAACCATTTAGAAGTTTAAGATTTTTTAATAATGATTTTAATTAATTTTCCGCATAAATTAATCGAAATTAAATGTTGGGAATAAACTACAAATAAATTGGTTAGTTTGTTTTTCTATATTTATATATTTTTATGTCTGGAAGACCTGATTCTTCCCCAAAGTTTCGCATAATAATTAAAAAAGCTTTTAGTGAAAAAAAATATTTAAAATGCTTCTTAATATAAGAAGCAAAATGCCCTACTCTAATTAACAGCTAATGTACAAAATATTGATATTCTTTTAGTCAAAATATTTCCTAATATGTACTCTAAACTTAATTATGAACTAATAAGAATTCGTAAAAACCATTTTTAATTTTTGTTTTTATTCTATAAAAATATTTATACTGCTTTTATTTAATATTTTAGTCATCTAATTTTTTGCAAAAACAAATAACAATCTAAACCTTAATTATGTTTTATGGTAAATAAGAAACAAATTTTATTAAATACTTTTAATAAACCATTCAGTTCATTTCCCCGCCCATAATGTTATTAGGAAATACATATTTAATAAAACTTAATTACAATTCATCAGGTGGGCACAATCGTTTAGACTAATGGAACACGTGCTACATTTTAATACAATCTTCGAAATACAAATAAATGTATATGTATATGAATGTGTATGTAAGTATGTATAAACAGTTATAAAAGTATAAGCATTTAACGATTTTAAAAATCAATAAATAATAAATTTGCGAAATATTTCAAAACATCAAAATAGATCAAGACAAAACACTTTTGTTACTCCCGCTTTGTATATATGTATGTATAAGTATATTCATTGTCATATGCAAACTATTTAAGTTATTAAATCGATACATACATTATATATATATAATTATTTTATCATTATTGATATGTACATGTACAAGTATACGCATAGGCATACTTGAAAGAATTTTATTAATACTCGTACACGCGGAGAACGCGTTATAGGTTACAACCACAATTATAAAAATTGAACCATAACTTGTTAAAAACCAACTGAACAAATTTAATTGACCTTTTAAATAGATCTTTAAAAACATTGGAACGCAATAAAAACACAGGCAGTAAAAAGCATTATAAAACAGTAATTGAACGAGCAGTGTATAAAAATAATCGTACAAAGTTTAAACAAAAAATTAATTATACATTTACAAATTCCACTTAACATGTACACAAGGTATTTTTCTATTACGAATAACTACTGCGTATACATTCGAGTACATTAGGGTGGTTTTATTGAATATGGGAAAAATTTTTTTTTCCAAATTTGTAAGTGCTCACGCTTAGAAATGTTCTATTTAGTGTTAAAATACAATTGTAAAAGTTTTAGCTCAATCGGACTATGCCTTCCCGTGCCGAAAAAGCCCCAAAGTTTTCGAAAATGCACCTACCTAATAAAATTGATAGCTGTTCGGTTATAACTTTTTTTATATCCGCGACTGTATTTCTTCTTTTTACTCTCAGTTTCTAATTTTCCGATTTTTCCATCGCCGGTAAATACATCGTCAGAAGCCAGTTCTTCCACTTCCGATTCAGAAGAGAATGAGATATTTTGTAAATTTTCTATTGCAGTGAGAAAAAGAACACATTTTGTAGATTCCAATATTTAATTTTTTTTATTAAACTTGGGCAAATATGGTAGAAACTTAGTTTTTGAGTTTTGAGTTTTGCGGCTTCACAGAGGGGTAATCCAATGTTACGCATTTTATAAAAAAATGCCTTGTATGTACTTGATGGTTTGATGGTAGCTTGCTGCCGGTTATTTGTTGAGATGAATGTCCAATTAAATAAATCTGAGTTTTAGCACGGATATGAACATTGAACGAAGTACTGCCATTTTGACTTAAATATCTTTCTTGTACGAACTGTTCACTTAACACAAAAACCTTTAAATGAATATTTCTCTTAAAGTAACATTACAAGCGCAACATCAAAATCAAATTAGGGACTCCCCGATTTTTAATTTCTGCTTGAATATTTTGTGCTTGAATATCAATGTAATTACCTTTCATTTGATAGTAAATTTATTGTAATAAATTATGGCATTTATAACTAAAGGCGCTATTTCGTGAAAAACAGGCATTTTTGAAAACTTTGAGGCTTTTTCGGCACGGGAAGGTATAGTCCGATTGAGCTAAAATTTTCGCAATTGTATTTTAACACTAAATTACATAATTCTAGATGTGAGCACCTTTAAAAATCGAAAATGCATTTTGAAAAACCACCCTAGAGTACATACATATAAACTAATTATTCATTATCATTATTTATTTTTTTACTATACTGGTATACATATTGTCGTATTTATATTGAAATTATTTGAAATACAAAAAACCACCGTAATTTCCGAGAAAATCCCCATTTTATTCCACCTCATTGTATTTGTTGCTAAAACACATACATACATTTTTATCTTATTATACCTATATGATTTTTTTCTCTCAATATATTTTTATTTAGTATACGAATTGAAAATATGTAGTAAAAATAAAAAAATATTTGCAATTAAACAATAGCACAAATATATTTTGTTTATTTTAAAAATACCCAATATTGTTAGTTAGATTTGTTTTATATCCCCAGAACATTTAAAGAATGTAATAACTATTATAATTAAATACTGATTTTAAAACTACTTTGCAAATTCAACTTTCGATGTACATATTTATTTTTCGTATGTAATTATTATACCCTTCACCATCATGAGAAGGGTATATATAAGTTTGTCATTCCGTTTGTAATTTCCACAATATAATTATATAAAAAAAATGTCCGTCTGTCTGTCTGTTGAAATCGATTTTCTGAAGTCCCCAGATATCTTCGGGATCCAAATCTTCAATAATTCTGTCAGACATGCTTTCGAAAAGTGTGCTATTTAAAATCGGCAAAATCCGTCCATAAATAACGGAGATCATCAAAAAAAACTATCAAACAAAGTGCATTAATTTAATATATAAATGTGTGTATGTATATAATATAATTATGCAACACAACAATGGTGAAGGGTATATAAGATTCGGCATAGCCGAATATAGCCCTCTTACTTGTTTTTACATAGAATTGGGTGTGTGGGAAACACGGTTAACCTGATTGACTTGTAATAAATTTTTAAAATGAAATGAGTAAAAGATAATAAAATTACTGGAATATTATACTATTAAGTATACAATATACAATTACGTATTTTATAAAAATTGAGATCTTAAAACAAAATACAAAAATAAACTTAATATTTAAAACCTTTGCAGTACAAAGTTAATTAATTCCATTTATATTTAGCAAAAAGCGAAAAGAACAGAACCACTTTCATTTTAGTGGTTAATTGGCACCATTTACCATTTAAAAATCGTGTATCACAGTGAGAAACAGAAAATAAAAGAACGGAAGTAATCAAAATGAGTGATTTATAATTCAATTTTTTTCGTAAAGGTCAGGTTATAACTTTTATTTTCGAACTTTAAAAATAAATGGCAAAAGTTCATTTGATGCAAATCAATGATGCCTGAATTGAAATATTAGAAATAATTGTATGTAAAATTTAAAAAATCGAAAAGTTTTACAAAAAATCTAAAATTTATACGAAATAAAAAAAATTACATAATTAAAAAAAACGTAAATTTTGAAAAAAAAAAATTGGAAAAACAAAACAAAATCCACAATTTAAAAAAATTTAAGTTTTACAAATCATAAATTAAAAAACAAAACAATTGAAATTTAAACAAGTATGAAAATATGGTCGGGCAAACCCGATCATATAATACCCTACAAACAATATATGTGTAACAATTGATTTTCAGAAATGGGCTCTATATAGAAGCTTTGACCTATTATGAACCAATCATGCAAAATTTTAGTGGCTGACTTCTGTGTATATAAGTATTCTTTGTGTTAAATTTTATCTCGATAAAAGATTTATAGATGTTAAAGTGATTGTCGAAAGGGATTTTATATGGGAGCTATGAATAATTATGGACCGACTGTTATAAAATTAGTTGTCATGATTTCTGTATGTATGAAACTTATTTGGGTTAAATTTTATTTGGAAACTAATATTATTAAACGATTTATGGTTGTTTAAGTGATTTTGAGAAGTGGGCTTATACATATGGAAGCAAAGACTAATTAGAAAATAATTCTGAGACGATCGGTATACTTTATTGTGTGTGTTAGACTAATATTTTTGGACGTTACAAGCATCAGCACTAATCCAATATACCCTGCCCACTATGGTGGTGTAAGGTGTAAATAAAAGAGACAGAATGTCAAGAGTTATTAATATAAATCACTTTTTTGTATTTTGATCATATGGGACGAGTTATTTACGATCTCTGATATTAATGTACAAAATTTATGTATTAATAGGTAACATTTTAAAATGTATTATTAGTATGTCTCATATCCGTTTCTGGTATACATTTTTGCAAATAGAGATTTAAGATAAAATAACAAAGATGTACTAGAAAGTCTTCATATTTCTTTTTGATATATGATATGATATGATATGATTATACAAATATTACAATTAAAAAATAAATGTTTAGAAGTTTTATCAATAAAAATTTTATCAAAAGAAGTTTAAACTGCATTAAGAAGATATTTACAAAATGTAAGATTTACGCATGTTTTTATCTCTCCTGTAAAATTTGTAAAAATGACTAAGAACATATGCAAATAAGCTTTACTCAAAAACGAGTATTAAAGTTAATAATGGTTTATCAAGCATTTTCCATATAAAGTTCCCGTTCTAAATTGAATAATCGTTTTTAATACTGACTTTTCTTTTGCCATTGAAGAACAACCAGTGTATTTTAATCCGTATATCGTTAGCTTAATTTGCAAAAGTGCTAATTCACTTTTTATTAATTTATTAAACAGTAAATTATAAACATCTTTTCAATAAATTATTACTTACAACATTGCTTCAATGCTTTAATAATATTAGAATTGAATCTTTGCATATTCTGCTAAAAATACTTTTTCGAAATGTGTATGTGCCAAATCTAATTAACTTATAGCTGCTAACAATGACAATGAGAAAGAAAAACTAACTAACTTAATTTATTTATGTTAATAATGAAATTTTTTTAAGGTTTTATCAACATTTGCATGTAAACACTTTATGTAGTCATCATCATAAACAATACGCATACGTTTAAGTTGTAGTTATTTATACGGGACATGAAACGTTATCAGTTTAATGGAATACATACATACAGTATGTAACATACTCGTATATAACTGTGACTAGCAGTCTGCTATTAAAGTCAACTAAGTACAATACGTCGGCACTTGCGACTGCAAAGTTTAAGACTTTGACATAGAACTTTAATGAATCACATTTAAAAAAGTGATTATTATTGGTTTGACTTTTATAAATAATATATGATGAATGTTTCATCGAAATTTGTGGTAATGACTGCGTAATACAATTACGATAAGAATTGTAAAATAACAATGTGTTAATTTTTGTTTACAATGAAGATTTAAATGTTTATCTAGCATCACTAAGGATGGCTGGACAATATTCATTCATTTAGTTTAGTATGTACTAAACTAAAACAAGTTGCCGTTTTTATGAAAAAAAATTGTTATAAAAAAATTGTCAACAATAGGTTTAAAGATAACATTTTTAGATATTTATTCTATTCTTAAATCAGATTTTCTCTTTATTCTATTAAAACAGTCTATTACAGAGTATGCAATTGATAATTTCAATTTAAAAATAAAATTAGTTAAAATTTTACAATTTTAAAATTAGTTAAAATTTTACAATTTTAAAATTAGTTAAAATTTTACAATTTTAAAATTAGTTAAAATTTTACAATTTTAAAATTAGTTAAAATTTTACAATTTTAAAATTAGTTAAAATTTTACAATTTTATTTTTTATTAGGAAACCATAAAAAATGTTTTTTTGAAAGATATTTAAAGATTATATTTAGTTAAATAAATATATAAAATATATACGAGTAGTCATATACATACATATATAAATATGTATGTAAAAAATGTGCGTGCAAAAAACTACTGTTTAACACGTCATATTTTCTTTGTATTTGCTAAGGTAGATAAAAATAGGGTAGAATTTTTAGTGAATAATTTTAATATTTTAATTATTTAATTAATAGCTAAATAAATTTAGCTTTATATAAATCGATATTTACACCCACATTTCACACTCCTAAAAAATTATATAAAAACGTTTTCATTGGTTAGTCCTCGTTTTTTATTACTTTAAATAGTTAAAAATTAGATTTATGATGTATATGGTGAATTTCACGTCAAGTGACTCAATTTTAAAAATCAATGTCTTCCGATTTGGATGAAATTTGCACCAGAGGCCAGAGTCAAATTTTCAGCTCTATCTGTCAAGAACTGCCGGAGATAGAGGGGGTCAAAGTTGGATGTTTTGGTCCATTTTGGCATTACGGGGGTTTTTTTTAAATGAGTGTAACTTTTCACCTATTTGTCCTAGCAAAAATTGTCCAAAAGACTTTAGATAGCTATTTCTTCAATCATTTAAAAAACAATCCATTTAAAAAAAAAATGGGGGAAAATGAAAATGATACATGACCAAATATTGAAAAATCCTATTCTTGAGTTAAAAAATAATTTTTTGATATACATATATCCCACTCGCATCCCATTAAGCGATTATAAAGGCCTTAAAGTAAATTGTATAAGCTTTCTTTTGAGAAAAAAAGGGCCCAAATTGAAAAAAAAAAAAATAAAAAATAATAATTAAAAAAAAAACTATCCAATAGTACTAACCTTGGTGCAAATTTCATCAAAATCGCAAGACATCGATTTTTAAAATTAAGTCACTTGACGTGAAATTCACCATATATTAAAGAGTTATTGCAAAAAAAGATAACCGTAATATAGATTATTTCGTTAACGTCATGTTAATGATATTTTCGGTCTCACTTATGTATAAGCTCAATTACCAAAAAGAAAAATTTGTATTTTCATAATTTAAAATTATTTGTCCTGTTTCACACTCATCAGTTCTGACTGTCAAGGCGTTAGGTTAGGTAGAAAGTCTGGTGTGAAGTCATCCTCACACCCTCACCCAGAGACCAATACGGTAGGTGAAGTAAAAAAGCGAAAGCCCAAGACAAGAAAAGAATAATAGAATATAAACAGAAGAAAGAGATCGGACCAAGGCGTTCCGCAGGACACTTTTGTACACATACAAATATTTATGTATGTACAATGTGATAAAATAATTACCTATATTTTTATTATTATAAATATATATGTATAGTCAGAGGTTTCAATGGAAACTTCCAACAAAATAAAAAATAGCCAAAAGAGTTCTTTATATGAATACCATTTATACAATCAATTTTATTATCTATGAGTATATTTTCATTTTGGCTTTAAAAAATCTCTGATAAGGCAATAGGTAGACATGTGCGAAATACTGCAGTGAACCGAAAAAAAAACAACAGCATATACATATGTAGGTACTAATAAGAGCGGCCTTGTCAAGAAAGACGTTATGCCGCTATGTACTGTTTCAACTTTTAGTAATCAATGAGTACAATTTTTTCAGATAAAAAAATGTAAAAAATGTTAACCATTAAAAGGCAATCAACAGTGATAAATAACTAAAATTTGTTAAATAAAAAGTAAATAATGTTAAGATTAGAAATTTAACAAGAAAACATAGGATTAGTTTAAATTTTAGTATTGCTACAATAACACTGTTAAGAAATTGATTACAATAAAAATATTTAAATTATTTAATCTATTACGAAACAGTCGTTGTCGTAAAAAGAAAACGACACTCATAATAAGGCTGATTATTTACTTACTTCAATTAATAATCAGCCTTATTATGAGTGTCGTTTTCTTTTTACGACAACGACTGATTCGTAATAGATTAAAGAAACAAATTTAATTTTATATTTAATCTATTACGAAAGAGTCGTTGTCGTAAAAAGAAAACGACACTCATAATAAGGCTGAATGTCTTAAAACTAACGTTATTAATATGTATGTACATATCGACAGTTCAATTCAAAACCATGCTATGTCGACTTAGCATGTTTTTAATTTTTTTGCGTTTTTGAATTTAGATTTTTTCTACTTAAATTCTGACAAATCTTGGTTGTGTTTGGCTAGTCCAATCAATAGTTATAAACAACAAAGTTCTACCTCATATGGTTTTTTAGATATCGCCTGTAAACTTTAGGAGCTTTTCCTGCAAAACTCACTTTTTCGGCTTAGCATGTTTTGGAATTGAGCTGTCGATATAGTAATTACTATTATCCCAATAATATTTCAGATTTACATCTACTGATGTTTTTAATAAACTATAACAAAACGTGCATAAGCAAATTTACATAAAAAAACAAAAATTTTAAAATAAACTTACCGTTATAATTACTATAGAATGATTTGTTTATTATGCACTCAAAACAAAACAGGCAGGGAATGACTGCACTTGTCTTTATATGTAAACACACAAGAAACTCTCTATTTTTAGGGTTAAAATTGATTTATTTTTTGCTTTTTTGTTTCAAGTATAGTGTTTATTATAAATCGATAATGGACGGTCGAATTGAAAGGTGATGCTTGGCGCCTATTAAAACAAAAGCTTTAAAAACAAACAATTTGTCGTTGTTTTTGTATACAATTAAAAGTTAGTGTAGTATGTATGTGCGTTTTTCTCGTTTCCTTTCTTTTTTAGTGCTGGTTGGGCAAATAAATATGACTTCTTTGTTGTTGCTAGGGTTTGTTGTCTAACTATTGCCACTTTTGAATTTGTTTGTTATTATACAAATTTTGCAAGTGAATCAAAACTGAAAATCTTTAACACCCGGCTGTTCTAATTATTTTGATTTGATAACTATGTATATGTCTTTTTAAACAATTTTTCTATACTAATTTTTTTGCTGGTTAGATAGTCACAGGTTTGCTACGGCCTATTCGATCGATTTTTCACTTTTACGTTTTTTCACTTTTCGCTTCCCACTCACTCTTTGAATATGCAATTTTTTTAGCTTTGGCCGGGCTATTGAACTTTTTATTGTGATAAATTAAGCTTTATTCATACAAATATTTAAAAGAAACTAACTTGTTATAATTATATTATAATTTGTATGCGAGCTATTTATATTGTGATTTTTTTTAATTATTTTTAAAATTTCTTTGAAAAAATATTAGCAACGCCACGGCCGAAGCAATCGAGAACTAGAAATCGAATGAGAACTAGAAAACAGAGTTGTTTTCAACAGTATCAGTAAAGAAGAAAGCAATTAAAAAGAGAAGTCAAAAAATACTATGACGCAAAAAGGTAGTGCCAAGTTTTAAATTATAGTGTTTATTAAATGCTAGTTCTTCAGCGTTGTAACTTTTGGAGCTTTCGCACAATTTTTGGTGATTTTTTAAATTTTTAGTGTGAAAAATGGTGAAATTTCAATTTCAAATTTGTTTACAATTTAGTTATGTCAAAAGTAATACATTTTCAAGTATTTTTGACAGTAGTACATTATTTTACACAATCAAAATGCCTGTTGCTTCTGTATTATGTTGTATTGGTTGCCGATTTGCACTCACCTTGATTTGCACCATGCAATATTCAATGTTATCGAAAAAGAAGAAGACTTAAATAAAAAAAACTTAACTTGCTGCAGGGCTGCCAGAAATTATCAGCAAAAATCTTAATTTCACCAAAAGTCTTATTTTTGAAGAAAAAATCTTATTTTTGGAAATAAGTAGTACAAAACAGATTGTTTTTAATTGAACCTAACCTTCGTATAGACAAAACAAAAATTCTTTTTTCTTAGAGAAAAAATCATAAAATCTTTTTTCGTTAGGTAAAGTAAGGTAAAATCTTACTTCTGGCAGCACTGCTTGCATGGCTGTCGTCTGGCTACCACCTTATTTAATATCTCTTGTTCTTGTTTTTGACGTTTTCATTTTCGCTCAAAATACACATGTGACGTTGGCAACCATATCTATTAGTTCATCTTATAACAAAGAACGGTTAGGCAAGTGTATTTATTTTGTGAAATCCAAAATTCCTTAATATCAAAGAAATTCTTCGAATTGGTCCATTAAATTTCTAAATTATAAATCGTATGAGGTGATCCGGATGAGGATGATGCCAGTTTCCCTAAAATTTACACGTAAAGAAACAGTTAAACAAAGAAAAAAACTGTCCATCGTTTGACCATTGAAAAAACATCGAGTGCGGAGCAGAGAAAGGTCAAAAGAAACAAAGAGGAAAAAGATTAACCAGAAGCAGTAGTTAAATAGATTAAATGAAGGTATTTTAGAAAAATACATAATCTCCACATTTTCCTTTGATGAGGGTCAAGGATTTTCTAAATCAAAAAGAAATGGGTTAACTTTTTTTCTTAAATTCTTTGTGACTGGCATATATATATATATATATGTACATATATATTTTCTTCAGTAATGTTTCATTTTATACTTTGCTGACATTTCGTAAATATCAATAAAACAACAAGAATAAGAGAAATAAAAGACGTCAGTTGGAAATTTACAACAAATAATAATCGTGCTGCCAGATGGAATTGAGACATTTTTGTAAAATAACAATCTTTAGGAATATATTCGAAGTATGTTAAGATTAAGTTTATCGGAGAGTTAAAAAAAATCGAGATCAACACTTGTATTTTAATAATTTTCTTGGTGTTGTAGGCTCTCCTAACTATGATTATAAATACATTAAAATGATTGTATTGATTTGTTACGAATACTTAATATTTTAATGCTTTAATTAAATTATTGTTTTATACTTTTCGTGTTAACTTAATAAATATAATTCATGACTTTAAAATGGGTTATCCAACAGATTTACTTCATATCCAATATTGCTGCAAGTAGTACTTGTTTATGTATATTTGAGTATGCTGTTATTATACATACATATGTGTCTGATATGACGTTATTGTGTTAAGTGGCACTCATCTCATACTTCTAGTTTTCAATTATAAAGCCAATTAGAAGTATGGAAAGTTCTTCTGGATCAATTTTTAAAAAAGGTTTTATATAAAAATTTTATTTGATAACTCTTAAACTATATTTCCTTTTTTAAATTAAATTTTACTTGTTTTAACTTATTGCTAATTATTATAATAATTGAATATCATAAATTTCTACACGAGAAGTTTTATAGCTTTAAAAATAAGTCAATATATATATATATATTTATTACATTTACAGATAAACCTTACCATTATTTAGATCATACACCCACTGCCATTACTTTAATGTTTAGCGTACGTTATTAGACTAAATTAATATAAAATTATTTTCATCAAACGATTTAAAAAAAGGCAACAAGAAACCAAAATATATAAAATAAAATAACTTTAATATATATTTTGTAAACGTTAAAGAAAAGCGTAAAATCCAAAAATACATTATGTCCAACCATTATCACAATCATAATTCCTATAATTCGGGTGGTAACAGTAGTGGGTCCAGTCAACTCTATACTAATGGCGATGGTAAACATGATTACAATCACCACCAAGGTGTGGTTAGGTTGACAAATGGCTACGCTGTAAAGCAATTGGATAATGTGGCCGTACCCGATATGTGTTTGTTCTGTTTCGAAGTTTTAGATTGTGAGCTCAACAATATGGAGGGACCAGGTACTCCACCATTCACTAATGATGCTTAGTAAGTATTTTATTTACATATATTTAATATGCAACCTTACAAAAACCTTGTTTTATTTTCTTAAAAATAAAGCCCATTATTTGTTACCTGGAAGACGGGACGTGATAAACGTTTACGCGGTTGCATTGGAACATTTAGCGCTATGCATCTTCATTCGGGTTTGCGCGAATATGCCTTAACTAGCGCTTTGAAAGACTCACGATTTGCTCCGATCTCACGTGATGAACTACCAAAATTGACAGTATCTGTATCGATTTTGCAAAACTTTGAGGAGGCGAATGGTCATTTGGATTGGACTTTAGGTGTACATGGCATTCGCATTGAATTCATCAATGAAAGAGGTTGTAAAAGGACAGCTACTTATTTACCGCAAGTAGCTACAGAACAAGGTAAGTGTTATTAAAATTGTTTATATTTTATGAAATTTAAATTTTATTTAAAGATTAACAACTAATTATTAATTTGTTGACATATTGAATGTAATAAATATTAGATGTATTCACAATCTTTGAAAATAGTTCTTATAACAAATATTTCTACGGAACTATTAACTAACAAATCCCAGTTCTTTAGACAAGTTGTAGAATTAGTTTTTAAGTGAGTTTTTTTTTTTATTTATCAATTTTTAATTAATATAATTATCGATTATCAGTTGAGAAAATGTTATTTCTTTCATATTATTACAAAATAAGATATAAAACATTAGAAACTTAATCAAGTTAGTAAGAATTGATGATTGCCTTTAAGCAATATGTAATAAAACATTTTTTTAATATCTTTAATAAGTTGTTTAAATATAATTGTTTATATTTATAGGTTGGGATCAGATACAAACAATAGATTCTCTCTTAAGAAAAGGTGGATACCGTGCTATCATTACACCAGAGATACGTAAAGCTATCAAATTAACCCGCTACCGTTCTCAGGAAATTCAGATGAACTATAAAGAGTACCGTGAAGTTTTAGAACGTCGCGGCCAATACTGTAAAGTGCAATGCTAACAAATAGCGTTTAACCGTTTAAAAAAACTAGAAAATAAACGTCAAGAGAAATCATTTCAATTTACTTTAAACTTTTAACAAATTCTCTTGCTTTACAAAATAATTAATATTAAAACAAAAGAAGGACACATCAAAACAATATAATATAAATAATTTATATACATACATAAATATATATGAAAATATCACAAGAAAAATAGATAAACAATTGTATTTTCCAAACTCTATCTGTATCTATCTACTAACTATCTATAACTGCAATTAAAAGAAAGAAAAAACAAATTAGCAAGAATGTTAATCATAGATTTATTTTATTTAAAAACACTAATTTACTCTTGTCTTATTTTTTAGTTACTTAAAAATATAATCATTCTTCTTTACATATTTAATTCTGTGTGTATTAAAATTTAAAAAGAGAGTGTGTAGTTATATATAAATATTTTAATGGTTCTTATAAAATTTGGTTTGATGAAATAAATAAAAAAAAAAATTAAATATCTAAATTTATTTTCCATCTTTATTATTAAAATTAAATGGAAAAATGTCGAACAAATTAGGCTGAACTATTTTTATTCTATGCCGTCTAAGTCAGTAGGAGGTATTTTCGAATATGTTTAACGAATATAAACATAAAGACTTTATTACTGCATTTAAAACTTCTTATTAATTTTTATGGAAGTTTTGAATACGTTTGAAAAGGATGTGACAAAATAAATAAGCAAATCTATCATTATTCGAGTTTAATTATCGGAATTGGAAGTCATTATAAAAAAAATATATATGTATGTATTAAAAAAATTTTACTTGCATAAATAAATTCAGCAAAACTTGACTAGTGTCCATATATTAAAAAGCAAGTTTATTTATACCAACATAAACAGTTCACTTGTGTCAATTGCTGCAAACTTAACAACCGTTACCATGTTTCATATTTTTTGTTTTAAGAAAAATCTGATTCAAGATTTTATGAAGCTTTTATCACGCTTTTCAAAAAATATTCTTTTCATTAAATAAATGAATATTTTTTGTTTCACATTCCCTTATTTAAAGAGTTATAAGCCTTCAAAGCAAAAATTTCTAAAATTAAGGATACTTTAAGTTGCTTCTACTACTTATAGTGTTACATTAAATCCTATTCGCATGATATCTGAACTCAAGTGGGCCAAGATAGCCTCGAAAAATAGCAACGGCGGAAATGAAATTTGCAATCCCGGGGGGTTACTCTCTATTGCGATGCGAAAGCAAATGCGATGCGATAACCGTACAATTTGTATGCTTATCGCATCGCATTTGCTTTCGCATCGCAATAGAGAGTAACCCCCCCCCCCCCCCGTTTTTATATTCAGTGCGATGTATACTTTCAATTTCCATTGAGTCTATGCCCTGACACTGCCCAGATTCTATTTTATTTAGAATTCCAGATTTTCTGACCATTTTTGGAGGAGTTCGAATTTCTCTGGAACGGCTCTGACAATTTTTTGCACGGAAAGCTTTTTATATTCAGTGGGATGTATACTTTCAATTTCCATTGAGTCTATGCCCTGACACTGCCCAGATTCTATTTTATTTAGAATCCCAGATTTTCTGACCATTTTTGAAGGAGCTCGAATTTCTCTCGGTTTTTTATGCTGAATAATAACATTACCGCTTAATTCCTAACATCGTTTTCGGGCTTTCTTGCTCTCGAAATTGCTAAAATTGGTTCCAGTTTTCGTTGCCCCTGAATTCCTAAAATCATTTGTTGCCACTCGATAATATCCCCCCTAACGATATTAGAAAATTCCCTCGTTTTCATTTCCAACGTTGCTATTTTTCGAGGCTATCTTGGCGCACGTTCTCAACTCATATGTAAATGTACCACAAATCAGTGATGGAAAAATGAAAATTTGGAATGGTACTGACGTCAGCAAAAAGAGTACTTTTTCAACATTTTGGTACTTTTTAGGAAACATATTTTTATTCAAAAATAAAATTAAAAATCCATTTAAAAATAATTCAAAAATATAATTAATTCAGTTTAATAAAAAAAACTATTTAAACAAATTAAAAATTAATTAATTTTTTTGTAAAAATATATGTTTCAAAAATTTTCATTTGTTGTGGGTTAAGATAATAAACATATTAGCATTAGCATTATTAGTGTAATGCCATATCATTAATAGATCGTACACCAATATGTTTAAAGTTTTCAAACTCATATGATACACAAAAAATCTCAAACAAGAAATGAGAATTACAAACATGTACGAAACATAAGAAATTTAAAAAATTTATGAAAATAGTACCACCAACAATTTTAATTCTTTAATAAAGAATCTTTATGCATCTTTTGTAGATTAGCTTATCCCAGGTCGAATAAATAACATGAATAACGAATTTGTGTATTCCTTATTTTCTTGTTATGAAGCCAATGTGATCAATGATTATAAAAATAGTAACGCTGGATTTTTAAACAGGGAACAAAGCAAAACAAACAAAGAGTACTAAATATGATGTAGGGGTATTGTGGTATTTTTGTTGTGAAAAAGTACTGAAAATAGTACAATAGTATTGAATTTTCCATCACTGCTACAAATTGAACAACTTTGTGTATTGTAAAAATAAAAAATTATCAAATTTGCACATTGTTGCCAGATTTAATGATTCTTAAAAAACACAACAATTATATTTTTAACTTTTGTTTATTTTTCGAACCCTGTGCTAAGTGGCGAAATTGTCAAAGTGTGCGACGAATGTCAAACAACAGCATAGAGAAACAACAAATAAAGAACTTAAGTAAGAAAAAAAATTTTAAGACGGACATAAAATTGCATAAAAACGTAAAAGCAGAAAAAAATATATAAAAATTTCACGAAAAAAAGTAAAAAAAATTGAAGTGTTTATTTTGGCAAATAGAAAATTACAAAGAAAATTGAAAATAACGCAAACTTTTTAACCATAATACCTTTATTTTATTGCAATACATATACAGACAGCAAAGGAAGAAAAAAAATAGAGAAACAAATTCACCCATCATCATTAATCGAGTCCGTATTAGCCGCTGTCGTATAGTGTTATTTTTCGTTTTCTATGTAGTATTTAATACCAAAAGGACTTTACAGTTACGAAAATAAGTAGTTGGAATAGTAAAAACCGAAAGTTTTGTTTATTTGTTTGTAGAAAAAAAAACAAGAACAAATTAATTAATCCTTAAGATCTACTAAAACAACGAACAACAAAGAAAGGAAGAAAAAAAGAATTACAAAAATAATATATACAAGGAAAAAGTAGTAGACAACAAACAAACCAACTTACTATCCAAGAAAATAAATAAATAATACCTACAAAAAAAAAAGGGTATGATGAATAAGTTGAAGAAACTTTGAACTTTTTTCATCCTTGTTCAAAACTACAACTACAATAGTCACACCCACAACAAATAAATAAATTTTAGAACAATAGACGTAACATTACATTAAACACCTCAAAATATTTTAGCAGTATCCTTTGTCAGACAAAGGAACTCTATAGATAAGTTTACAAAGAATTGAACATCCCTCCCTGATCCTTATCCTTCACCTTATCCACCACACTCACATCAATATCCTACAACGAATGGGCGCAAAGGCGAGTACACCCGCCAACAGCGGTCACCAGAGCCCTCGTTCGCGGACATTTTCGAGCAGCTCGACTGGTGCCGAATTGACTAGCTCGTCGGTGGACAGACAACGTGCACGCAGTTTGAGTTCTGTGCCTGATATGCACGCTCAGGCAACCGGCGCATCATCCGGCGATCACAATCAACACACACATGCCAGCAATTCGACAGCAGCTAATAGCAATAATTATGCCAGTTCATCAACAACAACAATGTCGTCACAACAAGGTCACAACAATCATTTGCAGCGTCACACGTTGGGAGATAACTTACGTGTAAGTTATTGTCTCTTCACCATTGTTCAGACAAGGTGAATGTCTTTTTAATGATTAGGATTACTTTCAGGGCGTTTCAATGGCTGGAGCCAGTTTCGTAGAAAGCATAGCTTTAGCAGCTCAATCGGCCTCAAATGGTGCAGCTAATAGTATCGGACGAGTGTATACAGCAACATCACTTCCATCGCAAATATGGTCGTTTAATGGTAAGTTTTCCTATGTATTTGCATACACTTTGTTATATACATACATATGTATATTGTTTTGTTATTTCAATTGAAATTAAATGAACACGCATATTATTATGTCTGCATACATACAGATAATTAACTTCGTAAATTATTTACTGTATTATTAAATTATTAAAACACATAAGAGACAAGTTTGGTGTATGTAATAGCAACAACAACGTTTTAACATATATTTGATTTCAAAAAGTTTCATTTCCATCCCTGCAAAAAACGCGAGTATGGACTACTCCACAAAGAACCAGGAGTACTTCAAACATAATACATTTGTATGAAAAAAACTAGTCCATTTAACATTACGATGTCCTAGAACTGGATCATATAATCCAGATTTGCATAACACGGGACCAGTCCGTGTACAATGACTACAGTCGTGTAATAAGAAGTTCTGTTTTGAAAATGAAATGGTTCATGAGTGCATTACATATGACCATGATGTAGTCACTACATTTTAGCTACAATGGACCACGTACTCCACAGATTTTTGCAGGGATATTATGATCAACCAATTTATTTAAGATCGCTGATAAATAAATCCTCAAATTTTTAATTTCAAATCAAAAATATTTATAATCATTTTTATATCATTAGTTATGTCGCACAGTATGTTATACAGAATCACCCCTATCGTGAATAAAAATTCCACATGCAATTTGTTCCCTTTTCACATTTTTCCTATTTAAATTCAATGTTAAAAAAATAAAAGGGAACAAATTTCATGTGGAATTTTTATTCACGATAGGGGTGAATATATATTTGTGAAATTTAAAAAATCTTTAAAATGGAATTTTGTTTAAATGATTATTATTATTAAAAATTCTCCTCCTTTGTTGAAAATTAAACAAGTTATAGCGAAAATAATAAGAACTGGGATCATTCGCCAAATTGAAATTTTATTATGAAAAAAGTACAAATATCTTTCATCCTTGGCATTTGGGTGAAGTCGATTCTTTTGTTAATAGAAAAATCAATGGTGAAACACCATTTAATCGAGTTAGCAGATTGTTTTAGACATATTTTAGGAAATACTTTTTGCTGATTTTGAACTTTTTTCTAAAATATTTGCATGTTATTGAAAAAATTCCAAATGAAATTGACAATTTTTACTTTAAGTTAATGGAAATTTCCAAATTAAATTGAGAATTTAAAGTTGAAATTGGGAAAATCCAAAATTAATTGAAAATATTAATTTGAACGCAGAAAATCATACCAAACGAAGATATATGTAAGAAATGTTACATATCAATAATGTACCATCAGAAAAAAGAATAAATTTTAAAAAAGACACAAAAAACTTAGCTCAAAATTATAGACACCTATTAAACAAAAACATAAATGTTGACAATAAGAGAAATTAACACAATTTATGTATTTAAAAAAATGTTATCATTCCAAAATGTTATTATTCAAAATGTTACTATCTTTCTGTTAAAATTATTTACTGTTCAATGTTATTATTGAAAATTTAAAATTATTTTTTCTGTAAAACATATTTTTCAATTTTTGTCAAACCTTTTCAAACTTATATCAAAATATTTATTTACGTATAGAAAATTTGTTATTTTTTAAATATTAAAATAAGTCCTGAAGAAGATTTCCAAAGGTAATCGAAATATCGTGTTAATTATACATTAAAATAAAAAATCTTTTATAAAAAACAAAAAGTGACCTCAAGCTTAAAAATTATTTAATAGAAAATTGTAATTAAAATTGATAATTTCAATTGGGATAATTCCAAAAGAAATAAAGAACTTTTATTTAAAATTCCAATAGAATTTCAAATTTTTTTATATGTATTGAGAAGATTCTAATTTAAATTGAGAATGTCAATATGAAGTTGAGAAAAATCCAAATGAAATTTAAAAAATTTGAATGAAATCTATAAATGCGGATATTAAAGTGAAATTGAGAATATCAGTTTTAATTGAAATTGAGAAAAAACCAAATGAAATTAAGAATTTATATTAAATATTGGGAAAATTCCATGGTGTAACTATACAAGGTGAGTGCAGTATCACAGCTGACTGACTTTGTTTACAATTTACTTATGTCAAAAGTAATACTTTTTCAAGTGTATTTGACAGTAGTACATACTATATATGTATGTATATTCATGGTGAAATTAAATACCAGGTGACAGCATTGCTACAACAATTACAACAAGGCAAGAACAACAGGCATTTTTCTATATGAAAAACTTTCGTCACTGTCAAAAAGTTTTTTTTTTATATAGCTTTTTGACATTTTCAAATTCACCATGAATAATCAGCTGGCGCTACGCTGTCACCTAGTATTTAAATTCACCTTGTGTATATTATTTTACACATTTTCTATATTGTGTTGTATTGTCGCCGTTTTGCATTCACCATGTATAATTACACCATGAAAAATTTCAATTAAAATTCAGAATGTCAATATTAAATTAAGAAAAATACAAATTAATGCAAAAAATGCAAATGAAATTAAAAAAACTAGAAGAAATCTATAATTGCGGAAATTCGAAGTGAAATTAAGAATATCAATTTTAAATTTTTTTAAATTGAGAAATTCCTAATAGAAGTTGAGAAGTTCAACATAAAATTGGAAAAATTTATATATAATTTGAGTTTTTATTATAATTACATTAATTAATATTTAATTGAATAATATGTATAATGACATGAATATAGATCTTACGGTACATGTATAATTGGCCACGAAGGCTTTCTATGTATTGAAATAAAGAATTTAAATTGAAATTGAAAAATAGGAATGTTTAGAAAAACCTAAAGGTTTGGTTATGTAAATGAATAGTTATTAAAAAATCCTATTGACATTAGAACTTCAACATAAAATTGAGAAAAATTTATTTAAAATTAAGAATTTCTATTTAATATTGAAAATTTGTCAATTGAAACTTTGAATTTCAAAGTGGAGAAAAATTCAATATAATTTTATTTGGAAATCTCGCAATTTCAAATTGAAATTCTCAATTCCATGTTAAATTTTCTATATTTAAATTGTTTTATATTAAAATTAAAAATCTCAATTTCATATGGAATTTTTTCAATATTGTTCCAAACTAAATTATTAAATTCTGACATTAAATTCGTTTAAGACTAAAAATAATGAGATAAGTTTCTGGAATCCCTAGGTCTATTGAGTAGGATTCCACCACCATAATGAATGAACTAAAATAAATGAATAACAAATAATGTATTTTTTATTTTTAAATACTATTGTTAAAACTTTTAAAAATCATAGCAAAATACAAAATTGTCTTACGTCAAATATCTTTTAAATCGTATCCCGTTCTGGCTTCACTGGGGTACAGTTTAACTTTATTGACTACGATGTCATGTTATAGGTCAAAGTTTTTAAATTAATATATAATCTTTTGAAATACAGAATCCTGATGTAACTTAAAAGAATATAATCATATCAAACACATTGGAGGTGTTCTACTAATTTAAATTTTTATTTTGTAGGAATTAAATGCCCTGTATGCAATAAATTTGTTTTACCCGATGATATTGAATGCCATTTGGTTATGTGCCTGACAAAACCTCGACTCTCATATAATGGTAAATATATTCACACAAAACAACATATGTATTATGAACATACTATAAATTATAATTATTTGTATATGCAGAAGACGTTTTATCAGATGCCAAGGGAGAATGTGTAATTTGTTTAGAAGATTTAAATCCTGGTGATATTATAGCACGCTTGCCATGTCTTTGTATTTATCATAAATGGTAAGTTTTTTATTTGTTAAATTACTTTAGTAAATATTGTTTTGATGGGTGCGATTTTATTTTTAATATTTAAAGCTGTATTGATCGATGGTTTGAGGTAAATCGCTCATGTCCAGAGCATCCTGGTGACTAGTTAAAACTCAATATGTAATTATTAAACAAACAACTTTTTCTATTTTAGTATAAATAATTCTATATATATATATACATATACAAATATTCATAAAAAACAAAAAATATAATTACCGAAAAATTGATAAACGATTAAATTAGTTTTTAGATTTTACATGATAATTGAAAAATAAACAACCACAACAAAGTAAACAAACCACTTTTTATGAAATGACTAGAAAGAATTAAAAACAAATTAAAATTACAATAATTAAGAAATTCTTACCAAAAATCAATGATAAGTTTTAAATCATTAAAAAAATAAATTTTGATTTAATAAAATTAATAAAAAAAAAAACAAAACAAAACATAGAAATTTAAATTAAAATTAAAACGGTTTACATATATAAGGTCAAATATAAATATAATAAAAAAATATTGTGCTGCAATAGTAATTTAAAAGAAATTCTTTGAAGTAACGAAAAAGATTAAGATGACGGTAATTTTATATAGTATACATATATTTAATAATAACGTTAATGATAAAATTAAAGAAAATTCTACCAAAATTAAGTATATACATATATGTATGTATATATATATGCATATATATATATATATATATATAAATACATACATACTATACATACATCTCTTTATATAATATACAACATAATATTAATAATAATAATTTTAATAATATGTATAAACAATTTATTAAATGAAATGAAAACAAAACTAAACAACCGAAATATATATATGTATTTGAAATAAAATATTACTGATAATGTTTAAATGCTATATAAATTGATAGTAATGAAAATAAACAAACAAAAAAGAAATAATTAAGAGATTAGTTGTTAAAGCATTTTGTACTGTGACATAAAAAATAAGAAAAAACAAACAAAAACCAACAAAACCTAAAATATGATGTTGTATGTAATCATATGTATTTATCTGTATCTGTTTTTATTTCCTTAATTGTGATTTTAATTAAATTGAACAAAAATATCTAAAAACAAAAAAACCAACAAAAAAGTCCCAGTGCGTGCATGAACTACCGAAGAAATTGTATAAAAAAAAAACATTCACACATCAAACACACACACACACACAAGCCAATTCATGTTTTTCTTTGTTAACAATTTTTATTCTCGATTAATGGTTAAGGGATGGAAGTAAGGAACGTAAGAAGGTGTCATATAATGTATTTGTAATTAGTAAATGTGAAAATCAATTATAACAATTTACAATATTTTAACAGTTGCGTTTGTTGTTCTCACACTCTTTAAAAGTTAGAAATGGTTTACCATATAACTATGTACATATACACATACATAGTTATAATATGATTATTAATATCTAATTTATATTTATTTCATTTTATTCTTTTAATAACTGTAGACTATTAACAAGTTTTATTATAATTATAAGAAATTGGCTATTTCTAGTAATTAATTTTAATGTATTAGTTTTTGTTCTCAATAATTATTGTTTGTAGGATTAGAGGTAGTATCTCCAATGGAGATTGAATAATTTACTAAAATAAAACGTTTCAACGAATATGTTTAGAAACATGCAGACACAGGTTTCTAAAAATACAATTTTTTATTATAAATCGGACAAAATCCTACAAATACTTTTCTTTTACACAAAAATTATATATCGGACAGTGATAAGTTATGAGTACTGAAAAAGTGAGTATACTTGAATCATGACTTATAATTTGTTATACTTATACGTACTCATACTTGTCTCAATATCATCAAACCACTACTCATCTTTAAAGTTTCAAGTACTCATTACATTCATACTTAATCTCATGTATGATGTTTACAGTCCGCTTATAAAAATTATATAAAATAACAAATGTTATATTTTCCCCAATATGTTTTTCTATAAACTTACTTGTATGTTTTTATATTTCTTTTTTACTTATTTTGTATAAATACCTAACGGATTAAGCTGAAATTTTTTTTAATGACTTAACTGAGTTGAATACTTTATGAGTATGTGAGTATTTTTCTTAAAATGTAAATCTAAATACCGCGGTTTATGAATCAAACATATTGGGAATGGTATGAGCTCGATGTCTGCGTTGTACTCATACTTCTATCCACCCGCATTTATAAGTCAACGTTGTTGTGAGTTTGAGTAACTCAGAGTAGTTAAATTTCAATGATGTAAAACCACTTATACTTAAAATGTTATGAGTAGTTGTGAATCGTAAAAAAACGATTCATTGCCGATTTCTGATATCGGAGAAAATACTTTATTTTTAATTAAGAAAACCATTTTTCTAGGGTATCACAGAATGTATGGTATATTTGTTCTCGGTCAAAATTTGGCCAAATACCAAAACTAAAACTTTTATAAAGAAAAGAAAAAAACATTTTGAAGATTTTCACTTAAAAAATGTTTCAAGCAAAAAATTATTTATTATAACATTATAATAATATTAATATTATTATATCTAAAAACGAAAATGTTTCACAAAAAGATTTTTCACCAAAAAACTGTTTAAAAAACGTTAAAACTACTTTTTCGAATTTTAAAAAATTGACTTTTCGATTTTTTATTTTTTTTAAATAGAAATAAGAATTGGACATTTTTAGGTAAAATCCAGTTGGAGTATAAATTTTGAATCCAAAAATATTTGAAAATGAAGTTTTTCTTTTGTATTTGTGTATAAATCGACTGCGATTATGATCGAAAATTTTCGGGGTCCCTGCAACACTTTTTATTTTAATATTGTTTTTCAGTTAGTATTCACATTTTCTGCATTGCCGCAGGAACTTTAAAACTTGGGGAATATCGAACACCGGGGTGTTATTGTGTATTTTGATTAGAAAGCAAAAACTTTCAATGTAAAAAGTATACAAATTGGAACGATTTTCTTTTCAAATCGAAATACCCAATAACCCCCTGGATTCGCAATAAATATTTTTTCGGTATATCGAAATTTTCTAAAGTGCTATCATTTAGATTCAAAATGTAGTTTTTGCATTACAATGCTAATAAATTGCACCATGTTGTATATAACATTAGAGGTAATTTTAAACATCAAGCTCTTTTCAATGATACCCATATTGTTCAGATAACACTAGCCAACAAGGTTTTTGACTGGAGCAACCAAATACATTTCCCAGTGTAATTTGGTGCGCTGAATTCGAATCTGTAAATGGTTTTTCTCTATCACGTCAGGTTTTCGAGATATAAAAAAAGCTTTTATTAGATTTTTCCATAAAAAGTTATTAGTTTATTTAAAAATCAATGAGTTTTCAAAAGTGAATGGCGTTATATGACAATCATCAAACGACAATCGTTTGTATTTCGTTGGTTCGGTTTCACGTATTAGAGTCCAACAATAGTCTCCCAGCATACTTTTATCCCAAAATCCTTGATAGTTTCTTTCAATTTTCATTAAATCTTGATGGGCGCGTTCCCCTTGTTCGTCGCTAACAGCACCTAGGCTTTGTGGGAAAAAATCTAAATGCGAATGGAGAAAATGTATTTTGAGTGACATTCGTGCACCCAATTCATGATAACTTTTCAATAATTCAGCAACAATTTGTCTGTAGTTTTCACTCTTATTGTTTCCAAGAAAACTTTTCACGATGCACTGTATATTCTTTCTCCGATAAACACTGCGAAAAATTATGATCATTGATAAGCTTCCTGATCTGAGGGCCAACAAATATCCCTTCTTTTATTTTAGCATATGAAATTTTAGGAAAAACTTTTAACAAATATTTAAATGCTGCACCATCTTTGTCCAGAGCCTTCACAAAGTTCTTAAAAAGGCCCAATTTTATGTGCAGCGGTGGAAGAAGAACATCATTTGGATCAATTAATGGTTTATTTGAAATGTTTTGTTTTCCTGGTGAATATTCAGTCCTTTTTGGCCACTCTGTTCTGAGGTAATGATGAAGTGTGGCGCGACTATCCCATAGACACAGGAAACAGCAATATTTTGTGAAACCTCCTTGCATACCAGTCAACAAACCAATGACCTGAAACAGATTTAAAAATAAAAACTGTTATTTACGATCATCTATGTATAGGTATATTACATATGTAAAGAAATTTAAATCACATACCTTAAGATCACCACAGATCTTCCATTTATTATCATTGTATTTAAGTAATGTCAAAATTTCAGTCATTGACTCATAATTTTCCTTCGTATTAATGGCATGAGCAATTGGTATGGATGGTTTTTTATTGCCATTATGTAAAAGAAGTGCCTTTAAACTGTACTTGGAGCCATCAATAAATAATCTCCATTCAGTTTTGTCATATGGCTGGTTCATTTTTCGAAATAAACCATTAACATCAGTGCAGTACAGAATAGAGCCTTTCTTTTCAAAATATGCAGTCAATTCCAAACCTCTTTTTCTATAGATTGTTACTTTCGTCCCAGTTGCAAGATGTTTCCACTGCTGCATGCGTGAAGCAAGTATTTCTGCGTCTTGCTTCGTTAAATGCAAGTCCCGAATTAGATCACTCAGCTCAGCTTGAGTCACTAAATGGCGCTCACTATCAGCCTCATACAAACTACAACTGCTGCCGAAAGATGTTTCGGACTCACTGCTCGTAGCACCGGGAATAACTGGTAGTGGATCAGTTGATAGACGTTGAACTGGTTTGGAAACTGATAGGACATTAGGGTAGGTAATACTTTTTCGATTTTTCATATTGAATCCAGTAACTTTTGTTAAACAGAAATAACAATCAGTTTGGTGGTTACTTGACTCTCTCCAAAGTACTGGAATTGAAAAATCTAAATAGATTTTCTCGCCATTTGACCACTTGTATAAAATAGTTCTGCAACGATTGCAAAACATTGTCGGTGTCCACGGTTTGTCCAAGTTTCCGACAGCAAAACCAAAATAATGTAGATATGCATATTTTAGTGATTCTGATATTGCATATCCTTTTTTTCCAATCAGATATTCACCACACACAAAGCAAAAATAGCTCGGATTAGTAACACACGATCTCACTGACATGCTTAAACTCTACCTTTATACAAATTTATAATGAATGTAGGCTTTTGTCAAATTAATAACTGTGAAATTGTAGCGTCAGTATTAACTATTTTACAGTATTGGCAGCATGCGATAAAAAACGAACTGGACGTGATAGCCCAACTTTGTTGCCAGATTCGAATTCAGCGCAGCCAGATTAGCTAAAAAACATACTTCGTTTTCCCAGTCAAAATTTTTTGCCTAATTTGTTGGCCAGTGTAATTTATTAATTATAAGAAATATTTTTCATTATATAAAATTACGTTAAATTCATATAACTCCAAAACTGAGAGCGGCCCGAAATTTTAACGTTTTTATATATATAATTAGGGGAGCTATCAACACACGAAAAATTATTAAAATTGATTGATTATGCATTTTAATTCTTGTACTGAATAATTGAATTGCCGATTATTCCAAACTTATTTTAAATTACCAACATTTTTGGTTACCAAATGTCAGCAAAGCTAGAACAGGTTCGAATCCCAAGCCAAGAAAAATTATCAATAAATTTTAATAATAATTTTCATGTAACAATTCCTACCTTCAGTAAAAATAATTTAATGAAAATTAAATTTAATGACCTCGAGCCGAAATAAAAGAAATATCAAAGATTTAAAATTAACAGTTCAAATAAAAATAATAATTGTTCTTAATTTAAATATTTTTTTAAATAAAACCCTATATTTTTTTACCAATCGAAAACCCTAAACTCCCCAGCTGTCAACAGCTGCATTTGTTTACAATTTTTTTTGCAAATGTCTGGAACATAGACTAATAACAAGAAAAAAATGTGTTTAAGTTTTACCCTGTGGTTTAATTTGAGATTGCTGGGTTATGTTTTCACGTACATTTAAACAATTGAATCATACAGTAAAAAACCAAATTCAAGACATTTGTAACAAAAACAAGCGGTTTTATATTCAACAACGTCTGCTGGCAGCACATGCTCATCACACCAACTACACCATGGATAAAGTTTATTTACGGAACGATCCCAACAGCCAGGAGCTCCACATCAGTTTTCGCTATGCAAACAAAGACTTAAAAATTGATCGCGACTTTAATTTTTGTCGTAAAATTGATGAAAAAATTGAGGCTGCCTTAAACAGAATTCGTGGAAATATTGAAAAGGAATTGAATAAGAAAACGAAGAAGAATAAAAAAAAATCACCGGCCCAACTGTCGGAACCTATAAATGAAGTTGTTCCCAGTGGTGAGGTGAGTGGTTTGCTATTTAGTATTTAAAACATTGTAAGTACTATGAATTAATAATTTTGTTTCTTAGATAAATATAGAATTTGTAAGATCCAATAATAAGTTGGAAGATATCACCTTTGCCGAAATGTTAAGAGAGACATTGGAAAACTTGCACTTGAAAGTTTTGGATCGCACATTTTCACTTGTCCTGAATCAACCTTGGGTGGTTAATTTGGTTTTGCCCACCACTATATTGGCCGGATTTACAGTGTATCCCAACAAGATAGAAATGCAATTTGCGGAAAAAGTCTACTGCAAAGCCCAGTGGTATAAGGCTAAAATGGCAAGTTTCCAAATTTTCTTTTTAATAGAATATATTAATCGTTTGCATTTTACAGCCTGAATCAGGGAATATTCAGCTTGCCTCCTGGCAGTACTGTGGTGATGGTATATTTTATACCACTTCAAATGAGGATGTAGACCATTATTTAAAACTTGTTCTAACGCCCGGTAATGCTGAAGGCGTTTATGGACCACCTGTGGAGAATATCTGTAAAAATGTTATACAGGCCGGCCCAGGCCCCTGCCCATTTGAGACTAGACACTTTTTTACTCAAAAGCGTTTGATAGGCAATTCTTTACGTGTGGTATCGTATAATATATTGGCGGATCTTTACGCTGACAGTGATTATACAAGAACTCATCTATTTCCCTATTGTCCGCCATATGCCCTAAAGATGGACTATCGAAAACAGTTGTTCATTAAAGAAATACTAGGATACAATAGCGATATTTTGTGCCTTCAAGAGGTAGATATGAAAATTTTCGATTATGATCTTAGGCCAGTGCTTGAAGATGATCGACAGGGTTTTAAGGGTATTATAGCTCAAAAGGGAAGTTGTGGAGAGGGAGTGGCAACTTTTTATCGCTCAGATAAATTTGAGTTGGTTGAATCATTTGCCTTAAATATTGGCGAAAATATTAAGACCCTGGATGTTTTTGGTGAATTGTTGCAAAAAATTAAATGCAACGATAAATTAGTGGAGCGTATTTGTGATCGTTCCACAACTTTGCAGTTGAATTTATTGAAAACAATAAATGATCGTTATATTTTAGTGGCCAATACTCATCTTTATTTTCATCCCGATGCTGATCACATACGATTATTACAAATTGGTTTTGCCATGTTGTATGTAGAACATGTTTATAAAAAATCAATCGAAAAATATAATCTGAGGAATGAAAAGCATTTGTCCATTATATTCTGCGGAGATTTCAATAGTGTTCCCGAATGTGGTATTTATCGTTTGATGACAAAGGGATATGTGGATAAAGACTTTATTGACTGGAATAGTAGTATGCTGCTTTTGCTTTTAAATATTGTGACCTGTTTAACAGACTTTTTCTTTTTAGATTTAGAAGAAGCTGTAAAAAATGTGAGTTTAAAACAACCGTTTTCTTTACAATCTGCTTGTGGTACTCCTGAATATACAAATTTTACTCATGCCTTTGCGGCCTGTTTGGATTATATTTTTTACCAATCGGATCGTTTTGATGTGGAACAATTCATACCCTTACCAACAAATGATGAACTGAAAACTCATATTGCTATACCCTCCGTTGTATTTCCATCAGATCATGTTGCTTTAGTAGCAGATCTAAAATTGAAATCAATTATTTAAAAGTGTGAAAAGAATAAAAGAGTAATTATGATACAACAAAATTCGAATTTGACTATATTTAAGAGAGGTTTATTTTGTATCGATTTTTCATTTCACAAAAGCAAAAACAATTTCATAAACATAATTCACAGTTGGTTTGTTTGTTGTTTTAACTCCTTCATTTACATTACACTATACGTTCGCTATTTTAACTAGAAATTAATTCTCCTTACACCGTTGAGGACAATTACTTTCTGTACCACATTTGCAAAGTTCTCATACGTTTTACCTTCTTTTGCAGTTGAAGAACACCATACAGCAAAGCTTCAGCTGTAGGTGGACAGCCGGGAACATAGATATCTACGGGAATAATACGATCGCAACCACGTACCACTGAGTAAGAGTAATGGTAGTAGCCACCACCGTTAGCACAACTGCCCATAGAAATAACCCAACGGGGTTCAGGCATCTGATCGTAAACTTTACGCAAGGCTGGGGCCATCTTGTTGGTCAAAGTACCAGCTACAATAATGACATCTGCTTGACGTGGTGAAGCACGGAAGACAACGCCGTAACGATCCATGTCGTAACGTGGAGCGGCGATGTGCATCATTTCGACGGCACAACAGGCCAAACCAAAAGTCAATGGCCAAATGGAACCTTTGCGACCCCAGTTTAGCAAATCATCCAAACGAGCCAATGACCATTCAGCCATGCTCGACTGTTTGGTGCCAAAGGGACTGTAAGGTTTTCTTGGTACAGTTTCATTTGGATTGACAACAGGCATTGTCTGTTGTTCACGTTTCACCATCAATGTGTTAATGGCTGGAGCAAACGAACCGGCTGTAAGGCTAGTCGGCATTCCCGTAGCCAACAGCTTAGTGGTTTTGTTTACGAGAGCTGAAGCAGCGGAGCGCAGCATGATTCCTTCTAAAAGAAATACAAATACATTTTCTCACATTATTGATGAAAATCTAAATAATGATATAATTTACTTTATATTTAAGGTACTATTTCCTGGAAAAATATACTTTTTCTTGCAAATTTATTAAAAAATATATTCACAAACCTTTTTATGTAACTTGCTCCAACAAAAAATTAAACGTCAAATAATGACAAACATATGTTTATGAAAATAACACTTATAAAAACTTGGCACTACTTTTGCCAAATTAGAAGCCGTAGTTATTGTGAATGATTAAGAAAATTTTAGCGGTACTTTTTAGTGTTTGCTGTTTTAGCGAGTGTAGTAAGAAAAATAAAAAAATGGTTTTAAAATGTGCAATTTAATAAATATATCTTAAAAGTGAATATATTAAGCCAAGTGCAATAATGTAAAAATTATGAATATAAACACAGTGAATTGTAGCTGCTGAAAATCAATTATTCTTCTATATTAATCCTTGTCTTGGGGTAAGTGCGAAGAAAAATGTTTTTCAAATAAAACTTTTTAAGAAACAATTCGGCGTAAGTCCAAAAATGTTTTTCTTATCTAAATTGGTGTCGAAAATTTTAATTATTGGAGTATAATACTTGCTGCTTGCAGAATGCAAAAATATAGTTTCAGTTCAAATTTATAGGTATTTTGAATTGAAATTTTTAGTGACATTGTTCAAATCACTTCCAAAATTTTATCACTAGCGGAGTTTTAAGTTCTGAATAGGTAGGTAAAAAGGGCTGGTGTCAGTCATCCTCACACCCTCACCCAGATACCAATATGGTCCATTGTGATGCCTTATTTAGAGATAGGAATAGAAGTAAGAAAGAAGGTGAAATAAAAGCGAAAGTAAAAGACAAGAAAGGAATAGTAGAGTGCAAAGAGAGAAATCTGACCAAATCTTACTCAGACATATGTCCTCCACGTGTGCGACCAGCACCCAGTCTACTGCCGCGTAGCCAGGCCATTCCCATTACGAATCCTATTAGACTCTCCAGCCCACAGCCCGAGACATCCCCAAATTCGCCTAAGAATCTATTACCCAGCCACCTCAGCCTACTGCCCTGCAACCTGGGAAAATGGCACAGAATGTGCTCAACCGTCTCCAGCTCATCCGGGTCCTCAGATAACCTGCACATATCCGATAATTCGGATCCCATTCTCACCGCCATCCTGCCTATCATGCAGTGGCCCGTGATAATGCCCAACATGGTCCTAACGCAGACCCTACTCCTGCCCAGCAACAACTCCGAATCGAACTTTCTAAGCACCGGCCAAAGCTTCCGTGACACCAGGTAGTCCGTCCGGTTTCCCCAGGCCTGATTGGTCGCACTTAGGACCCATCCCCTAATCTTTTCATAATAGAAGCCTATTGGAGGCCCAACTGCGGTTATTCTCTGTCCCTGAGCCTATTTTTGCCAACTCATCAGCCACCTCATTGCCGGCGATGTCAGAGTGACCCGGTACCCAGCACAGCCTAACCGTATACTCCTCTAATGGGTCGATTACGGATGGCAACCGAACCTTAGTTCGGTTGACAGTTGCCAAAAACATATTACAGATGGCAACTGGCAACTTCAGTTGCCGAACGTTGCCTATTGGCAACCCAACTTCAGTTTTGTTTTGCTATACATAATCGACCCATAAGACTTCCTTTAGAGCCCTCCTACAACTGTCAACTTGCTTGGATTTCACATAACAAGCCCGTATGGCCAAAAGGGCCGCCTGGCTATCCACATATATCGTGACCTCCGAACCTCTGTCAATGTTGTCCCTCATCAGTTCCACAGCCCTCAAGATCCCCAGAACTTTCGCCTGAAAAACACTGCAGTCGGAAGCTTATATGCCATTCTGATGTCCAGATCCTCAATATAGACCCCCGCGCCCGTGCCGCTCATCTTCGAGCCATCCGTGAAAATAGCAAATCCATCATATAATTTGTCCTTCCCGACCAGCTCTCCCTTGCCGTTAATATCACCTCCGACAACCGCCCAAAATCTACCCCAGTGCTCACATAGTCCGTAGAGCCGGGCGTTCTCAGGCAATACCCACCTGCCTCAATCTCACACAGGATCCGCGAGTGACCCTGCGTGTTGAATAAAACTAAAAAAATTTTGTCAACGACGCATATTTTCGAGTGGGTGAGGCTCCAAAGTTTGTAATATTTCTAGCTATATCTTGATAACGGCATTTCTCTTTTAGACGACATTAATATCAAATTATAGGTATTTTTAAGACCATTCTAACGTTATATAACATGACCAACTTATATGGACAATATGCATATGTCAATTTCGGATTTCGGACCAGATATATTAAAGAAAGTTTATGACATTTTATCATAAAAAATATGTACAAGAAATCTTTACTGTGCTAAGCCGGTGTTCTGTACATCAAATAAGAGAAATCCTTCCCCCCTGCAATACAGAAGATCTTTACTATACGAAGTTGGTGTTCTGTGTACAATAGAGGAGAAAATCCTTCCGCCAATACAGAAAATCTTTACTATGCGATGGCGGTGTACTGTATACCATAGAGGAGAAAATTCCTGAATTTAACATATTAAACACAGCTTATTAATGCCATTTATATTAAGAGTGTGAAATTTGGTTTTCAAGTATACTAAATATTAAAAATTATAATTGAAAGAAAATTTTTTTTTTTTAATTTTTCAGATCTTATAAATCTGTGATTATGATACAGACACATATCATATCTTAAAGCTTGATATTTTGGCTATTTATGTTAAAAAACTAAAATAACACTTATAGACGTTTTTTTAGATATTAAAAAAAATTCGGATCAAAAAATATATTTCTCGGATTTAACCCATAGTCAGTCCATATTTTATAATCATGATATATATCGTTGGATATGTATTTTTAATATTTTTGATGTATTACAAATTATCAGACTCCCAGTAATTTTCAAGATATAGGCTCATATATTTTCAACTTTGAAGACCTGTCCACTCAAAAATAGGCGTGGCCTACAAACAAATTTTTATATTACTTCTATTACCTCTAAAAGCCCTATTTGGTGAATTTTTAGTAATGCCACTAAAACCGACTTGCTCCAAATATTTGGAAGATTTCGGATAGAGAATATTTTTAAATACTAAAAGTTTGTGTTTATAAATTTTTCAATGGGTTTCAACTCCAGAGTATATTCCATTCTTTATAACTCCAGAAAGAAGTGAGATTCATTTAAAGAAAATAGCCATGAGATAAACTAAAAACAATAATTATGTTAATTTGTGATATTTCTTTAGTTAGGCTTTGAGTTCATTAAATTTAATTTTCATTAAATTATTTTTACTGAAGTAGGAATTGTTTTACAACTTGAAAAATTTTTATTTTTGATAATTTTTCTTGACTAGGATTTGAACCTGGGTTGTTGGTTGAATTTACATATGTTTCGAGAAACACCACTTTCGGTGTCTGCTAGTCAACAGACAACATCAATCCTTTAACCAGTGACTGGTGGTTCGAAGTTTTCTGTAATTATCATTTTTTATTAATTTCTATTTATAGTTGTTTTTCCTTTTCTTCAGTTTTTTCTTTCGTATTCATATCAAGACTTCGTCCCGAAAACCTGAATACATTTGTTTATTATGTTTGTTGTCCACTTGTTTTTATGTATGTATAAATTTATCTTTATTTTAAAGTGATGTTTATATATATTAAGTAAATTTTTGTTTTCTCAAAAATTATGTTGAAACAGCAGGAAATTTGAACTAATTTGAACAAAATATTGCAGTGTCCGTAAGTTAAGTAAACAACAAATTTAATAATTGTAATCCATATTATATTAAAATCAAATAACCAAAATATTTTAGGACATCTTTGATAAAACAAATTCCATCTTATGTTCCTTTATTGCGCCTCAGTAAAGTTATGAAATGGTGTTGTTTAGTTAATTTTACATAACATTTAAATGCTTATAATGGTGTTATGTTTTAATTAGTTTTTTTGTTTCATTATAAATCGCCTTCTAATAGTTTTTGTTTTCATTTGTAATTTGAATAGAAACTAAATATGTATTAAGAGTTTTACGAAAAGTAAAAATAAAACATTTAAAAGCTTTTGCTAATTAAAGTACTTTGAATGATGTTTAATGTAGTGTTTTATTTTGAAACCATAATTTGTTTTTGGAATTTTAAGTTTTTTAAATATTTTTACCAATAAATTAAACTACACAATTACAATTTGAATTAAACAAATTTAAATCTAATTAAATAGGAAACTGAAATAAGAAAAAAAGTAACAGAAACCTTTTTGTAAATTTTAATTAAATGATTAATATAAACTATAATTTAAAGTGCAACTGGTATTTAAGGTATACATGTCGTGGTTACGGTTACGGTTGCCTTTGTAATTTTGTTGTTAGATAGTTATGACGGAGACACAAGAAAAAGAAATACTAAACTAAAAAAACAGTAAAGAAATCTAGAAATAAGCAGCATTATTCACGTTTCTTCGGGGCTTTATATATATAAATATATGTATGTATATATTTTTTTGTATGAATTGATTTTTTTGGGAACTTATTCAACTTCCTTTGTTGTTGGCGAGGTAACGACTACATCACGTTTTCTAATGCCCTCGGCATCGATACCTTGACCAGCTGAAGATGAAGCATTCTCTGTTGTTATATTTGCCGAAGTATTACCACCGGCAGCAACATTTGTTATTATCGAAGCCGTATTGGTGGGAGTGTCACTAGTTTTTGTGTCTTTGTCGGTATCATCCTCTTCATCTTCATAGTTGGTTGGTTGTTCACCTTTGCGCAATAGTTTGCCAACTAAATCATATTTTTCTATATATAGAAACAAAATTATTAAATTATTATGTTTTTTATATGTGTTGTAAGTAAATAATAGAAAAATAAAAAACACACCTTTGATTTGCATTTCCCATTCGCGTACTGAATCAAGTTCCATTGCGCTCAAATCACTTAGATCATCGTATTCGTCTTTATCGTTGGGAGCTACACTAAATGTGGCCAAATTACGTGAGGCATCACGTCCAGCAAACGAAGCATATGGCCCACCTGAATTAAAGTTATAAAAAATAGGATTAATAAGGCACTGTTCACATAAAATCTAGTTACACTACATTTTTTTTAAATGCTTCCATTACTTTCACTTTTTTTGGAAAGAAAATCGTGCTCAAATTGCCTGAAAATCTCACATTGTCGGGTTCAATGATTCAAAATAAACTAAAGCTTCCTAAAGGTATCTTACTCATAGGTCGTAAACAAAAAAACATTAACAAATTTATAATAATAAGAAGAATACACACACATAGTAATGAAATATGATTTGTGACCCTAAATATATTCCTCAACAATGATGACTTTATCTTTATTATAAATCTTGGACATGTAAAATTGCAGGGTAAAATGCTGAAATGCTAAATGTACAAATATATTACTTGAAGTATTACAGCAAAAACTAACTTAAACCAGAATAAATTAAAATCTCTGATAAAAAGAAGATGACTATTAAATAATATAATAACTATTAAATAAATAAATTTTGAAGAATTTTTGCTGTTTACACGAGTTTGAATCATTTTGAAGAGCAATTTTGAAGAAAATTTCAATTGTGTAAATCTAGCTTTATTATGTTGAAATTCGACGTGAAATATCCTCATATGCATGAAAATAACTGTTTTAAAATTTAAGAAGATCGGCCCATAATTTGTCATAGCTGCCATATAAGAACCATTTCCAAAAAACAAATAAACCCCAAATGTCTAATAAATATCGATATCGAACCAACTTTTATATGGATCAGAAATTTTAATCGGTTATACGGTAATTAAACTAATGGATTTTGTAGCTGTCAGTCAATAATAGCTCCTGAATTAAGTCCACTTCCGAGCATAACAACCAACCGTACATACAACTCTTGTAAATAACGCTATTGAGATGAAATTCAACCAATATAATCCTAAAATACGTAGAAATCACATTAGTGGATTAAGATCAAATTCAAACAAAAAGCCTCACCTTATATCTTATCCTTTTTATACTCTGTTTCTTAACTTGTTGTGAATATGGAAAAATGTTCTTTTAATTTTATAAATTGTTAAATTACAATCAAGATTATTATGAAAATCAAACAAACTCTGTAAATTGCAGTAAGAATCGACAATTACATCAATTATAAATGGTCAAAATTAGATAAAATTTAAAAACATTTAAAATAAAATCACATTAGGGCATATGTCTTTATAACAATATATAAAATGCTAATAAAATTTGCACTAAGACTGAATAAAAAACATAGAATTAGGATATACTAGTCCTATAACCAGTGTAGTTTCTGTATTTCATATTACGTTTATTTATTTTTTTATTTATTTATTCATTTATGTAATATCAAGTTTAGGTGGAGGGTATTAAAAATTCGGCACAGCCGAATATAGCACTCAAATTTGTTTTTTTTAAATACTTTACCGGATTATTAGAATTTATGAAATACCAGAAAAAATACGCAGTATTTAAAATTTTAGCTGCTTTGTAAAATTCCAATTTCTTGATATTTGTTTGCAAACAAAACTAATTTCTGATAAGCACTAAAACAAGACCCAGTCATCTTTCGCCTGCTCATCATAATTCATCTAATATATTTGAAAATTTAATAAGCGAAAGCAACAAGGTATTGTTTTTGTCATCTAAGATTTTTCATTGATAAGATTTTTTTCTTTTCATTTAACCATTTAGATTAGATAGACTATAACATTGTTGTTTATTTAGGTTTCTAATCTAGTATTATTACATGATATTTCAGTAGACTCATTATTAGTAAGCTAGACAAAATATTTAATTTAATGATGGTGCTGTGCTATTAAATCTAAAACACATTGAATAATTTAATTTCATCAATATGTTTGTATATGCAAATGCAATGCTAAAATTTTCTGAGTTTATTTAGTTTTATTTTGTTTTTAAAGAAAATATATGGTATTTTAATAACTGTTTAATATTCGGTTTAATTTAAAAGTTAAAAAACAGTTCTTTATTAAATATAAATTCTTATGTACAAAATAAAACGTTGTTATTCAAGAAAGGTATAAGAAGGAATGACAAAATGAAAAAGAACAGAATATAAGTAGCATCGTTCACATTGTTATTAAAAGAGTTGCCATATTGGCCATAAATTCCCAACACTCCTCCTCAATGTGAATGGTGCTTTACAAAACAGAAAAACAAAAATAAATTTTTTTCATGCCAATTTCATGAGTTGAACAAAATCCAAGTGCTTATTCTTCGAAAGATTTTTAGTCAGTATATCTGCTATCATATGTTGAGTTGGACAATAATTCAAGACTATCTCTCTTCTCTTCACCACCTCGCGCACATGATGGAATCGAATGTCGATATGCTTAGTACGTTTATGATACACTGGGTTAGTTGCCAATTTTTCTGCACCTTGATTGTCGATATTTAGGATGACAGCTTCGTCCGTTAAGTATCCAATTTCCATAAGTAATTTTCTCAAAAAGATCGCCTCTTTTGCCGCGTCGGACATTGCTACGTATTCCGCTTCTGTTGAGCTCAGAGCAACACACGATTGTTTCCGGGACTCCCATGAAACTGGACAATCGTTCACGTAGAATATAAAACCAGTGTACGATTTTCGGTCTAAAGCATTGCCACCCCAATCTGCGTCAACAAAACCAGTCACTAAGTTTTCTCCATCCTGGTAAACGATTTTCTTCTCAATAGTACCACGAAGGTAGCGCAAAATACGTTTGACTGCCTGCATATGCTCGACATGCGGGCTAGAGTTTCTCTGCGCCAGCTTGGCAACAGAATGAAGGATATCAGGTCTACTCGTTAAAGCAAGGTACATAAGAGCGCCTATTGCAGACTGATAATCCTGCTGATTAATTTCTTTACAATCTTCCTTATCACATGTTACCTGGTAGTTGGCTTCTAGTGGCGTTGACACAGGCTTGCAATTGTCCATCCCGTATTCCTTAAGTAATTCACGAATGTATTGGGACTGTGATATAGTTATCGCGCCAACGTCCCCCTCACGTTCTACTTCTATACCAAGGTAGTAGTGTAGCTTGCCCTTGTCAGTAACTGGGAACCTTTGTGCTAATAATTTTTTCACTTCAGAAACTATCGCTACGTTCTTGCAACCGATGAGTATGTCATCTACGTACACAGCCAGTATCACAAATTCGCCTTTAAATGACATCATATATAAGCAGGGCTCATTTTCACTTTGGTGAAACCCCATTTCCTGAAGTACACAGCTGAGCCTATCAAACCACTCTTTGCCTGATTGTTTCAAGCCATATATTGCTTTACGGAGTTTAAGAACTTTGTTCGGATGTTCTGAGTCAACAAACAATTCGGGTTGTCGCATGTATATTTCGTGTTGCACCTCACTGTTTAAGTACGCTGAACTTACATCAATTTGATGCAAATGCATTTTCCAATACACTGCCAAAGCTAACACCATACGAATTGTAGAATACCTGACTACAGGGGAAAACGTTTCACCGTAGTCTATGCCAAATTTTTGATTACAGCCTTTTGCCACAAGTCGGGCTTTAAATCGCTCAATCTGGCCAAGTTCATTCTTCTTTAAAGAAAATACCCACTTTGAATTAATCGCCCTGGCATAATTCGGCAAGTCTACTAAAGTCCAAGTTTCATTGTTCTGCAACGATGTCATCTCCGATTGCATGGCATTCCGCCAATTGGTACTGTTTGCACTGTGTAGAGCCTCCTCTACTGTGGTTGGAATACTTTCCTCCACAATATTGTATAATTTTAAACGTTTACTTGGTCTGCCCGGTTTGCCAGTTCTAATCACTTTTGGCCTACCCCTTTTATTAGTGCCAACATACTCCTCCTGAATAGAACTTTCTTCGTTCGATTCAGCTTCATCAGCTGTTTCAAAACCAGCAAAATCAGAGTCGTTAGAAATTATTTCTTCATCATTATTACCGTCATTAGGCACAGGTTCTCCATCAGACTGAATTTCATTGTTCACCTTTGGTACATTTTGTTCTGACACATCAATTATGAAATAATCATCACCTGTTTTTGTTGTTTCCTCACTTTTTGGTTTCACGAAGCAACTCTCGTCAAAAAGGACATCACGTCGCTCTATTATTTGTTTAGTATCTTCATCATATAAGCGGTAAGCCTTAGCCACCTGGGAGTAACCAACCATGACAAAATTATCGCCCTTAGCCTCAAATTTACCACTGCCTCCGGCTTTGTTTAGTGCTACAGCATGAGATCCAAAAACTTTTAAATGTTTTACATTTGGCTTACGATCGAACCAGACTTCATATGGTGTTTTATCACCCAATATTCTAGTAGGGCATCTATTGCGTAGGTATGCCGCCGTGTTAATCGCCTCAGCCCATAAGTCTTGCTTAATATTCGCGTGCACCATCATCGAACGTGCCATTTCTATTAAGGTACGATTAGCGCGTTCAGCAACGCCATTTTGTTGGGGAGTATATGGAACTGTCAGCTGACGTGTAATGCCTTCAAGTTCCAAAAAAGTGTCAAACTGTTTATTTATAAATTCACGTCCGTTGTCACTTCTAATCGTCTTAATTTTGTGGCCAGTTTGCCTCTCCACCATTTGTTTAAACACCTTAAATTTGTCGAAAACTTCACCTTTGGCCTTAAGAAAATAAACAAATATTCTCCTGGAATAGTCGTCAATAAATGTGACGAAATACCTTGAGCCGCCTAAAGAGCTGATATTAAAGGGGCCACACACGTCGCTATGTATGAGTTCCAACATGTTCTTCGATCGCGTACTAGATTCCTTCGGAAATGTACCAACATGGATTTTGCTTACCATGCATGTCTTGCAATGTGTTGATTCATCACCCTTTAATTGCATGCCAGCCACCATCGAATTTTTTGACAAAAACTGCAAAGACTTGAAGTTAACATGGCCGAACCTATCATGCCAAACCTGAGTTGACGAGGTTGCCGCAAAAAGTTGGTTTTCTTTACCGTATGCTATAAACAGATTACCCCGTTTTGCAGCCTTTAATATTATGGCACCATCAGAACGCTGAATGGTAGCACCAGATGAATCAAAAATAACCTTCAACCCCTTTTCCACGACACGATTGACAGACAAAAAATTCATCTGTAACTCTGGGGAATATAGAACTTCTTGCAATTTAATTTGAAGACCATTATTGTTTTGAATCTGCACATCACCTTTTCCTTGGGCTAATATTTGGTGTTGGCCCGCCAACGAAATGTTTTCCGTATGTTCTTGAAACTTCTCAAACATTTCTTTATTACAGCACATGTGTGCAGTTGCGCCGCTGTCAACACACCACGCTGCTGCTTTATTTGTAAATGTGTGTGTATACGTGTGCATCAGTTGTGTACGTTCTTTTTTCGGTTTTGTGCATTTGCTTGCAAAATGCCCCGTTATACCACAGTTATAGCATTTGCCCTTGAACTTTTTACCTTGTTTATTGTCTCTTGTGTTTTTACATTTCTGAGAATTCATCACAAATGCCTGCTGTGTATTAACCGATGCTGCTTCTCGTTCGGATTTTTCTTTGTGTCTTTCGCCTTCTTCTAACAGTTTTTGTTTTACCGTTGATAAACTTGGTAATGTATCTCTCGTTTCCATGGCGATGACGAAATGCTCGAAGTCACTTGGTAGACTGGACAACAGCATTATTGTCAACAGTTCCTCATTAAGTGGTATACCCGCTTCAGCAAGCTTGTCCGCCGTTTCTGCAAACATACCCACATGCCTACTAACATTAGCACCCTTATCCATTGTCAAATTCAAAAGGCGTTTATATATAGCAACCTTTTGTATTGGGCCTCTGGGCTTATAAGTTTCTTCCAACTTTTTCCAAGCCTCATGAGAAGTTGCACAGTTTTTAAAAATACTTAGCTGCGATGGCTTAACGCTTAAAGTAATTGTAGCTAGTGCACGTTGATCGTCTTCTTCCCATTTCATTCTTCCAGCATTATCTACTGCAGATTCCTTTTTAATTTCACCATTCACAAGCTTCCACCAGCCGCTATGGATGAGCACACTACGCATTTGTATATTCCAGCTATCGTAGTTTGTGTCGTCAAGCTTGTCAATTTGGTACAATGACGCCATTTTATAAACGTTTTTATTTTTTATTTTTTAAATACTGCAATTTAACAATTTTATCCTTTTCTTCCCGAGGTACACTTCTACCATGGACTTTGTCCTGGGCCCATAACCTGTTTAATATTCGGTTTAATTTAAAAGTTAAAAAACAGTTCTTTATTAAATATAAATTCTTATGTACAAAATAAAACGTTGTTATTCAAGAAAGGTATAAGAAGGAATGACAAAATGAAAAAGAACAGAATATAAGTAGCATCGTTCACATTGTTATTAAAAGAGTTGCCATATTGGCCATAAATTCCCAACAATAACAATGCTAAAAATAACAAATTATAAAGAGAACTACTTCATCAAATTTAGTTTGATTTATAACAATTTTCAAAAATTTTCTCAATTTGTAAGCATTGCACGTGCCTGAACTTGAGATTAAAAAATAGTTGTTTTTTTAAGAAAATAAACCTATACAATACAATTAAGACATTACACAAAAACATTTCATGCGTAACAGCAAAAATGGCATATTTTAAAAAAATTTTGCGGTATATTGGGAGTCAAGAGAGTCAAGTAAGTTTATTCTAAAGATATAGTGCCCTGCCTTTATTGTGGCCGTCATGTCGTCAATGTGTAGCAATGGTTGTGCAAATTTTGTATTAACAAAAAAATTGTACGGGTTCTCTGTTAAATAATAAAAAAAAAAACAACACAACGACTTCAAAAATAAATAAATAAAATTTCCATTTCATTTAAAATCCAACCAAACCGTGTTTTCAAATATAAACTAAAGTACAGGAAACTAATTTATTAAAATAGCACCCCAACAACAATTTGTTCACAATTTCTTTACTAATTTAATGAATTTCAAATTAAAATTAAATACGATTTTAAAATCTTTTTGAAAAAATCATATGTTATCTAAATAAGATAAAACAAAATAGATGGAACAATTATTATTTTTAGTTGAACGGTTAATTTTACAATTTTTGATAATTTTAGTTGGGCTCGAGTTCATTTAAATTTAAACATGTAAATTCAACCCAGGTTCAATCCCCAGCTCAGCCAAGAAAAATTATCAATACAAATTTTAATAAGATTTCATGTTGTAAAAACAATTCCTACCATCAGTAAAAATAATAATTTAATGAAAATTAAATTTAAATGAACTTGAGCCCAACTAAAATTAATAAAAATTGTAAAATAGATGGAATAATAATTAGGAAATA
The DNA here is from genome assembly GCA_916048285.2 of Bellardia pandia. NCBI lineage: Eukaryota > Metazoa > Arthropoda > Insecta > Diptera > Calliphoridae > Bellardia > Bellardia pandia. Next base: position 54,559,334 of record OU696532.1, on the reverse strand, counting down.
AAACGAAATGTTGTTGTAACATCAGTGGTTGATGGGTTGTTGTTTTTGTTGTAACAGCAGTAATTGCTGAGTTGACAGCCCTTGGCCGAGTAATTTCGGGTCATTCCGGTGCGTAGAACCGTCTGTCGTGGAAATGGGTTGACAGCCCTTGGCCGATTGATATCGGGACAATCCCGTGCTTGCAACCGGCTGTCGTGGGAATTCCGAAATGTAAGACAACAGGCTGGCTTGAAATAAAATATCTTAAAATATTTTGCGTCCCGCCAAATCGATTCAAAATTGACGAAAATTTGAATGAAGAATCACTAAATTCAAAAAACAAACATTTTTATATTTTGGTTATAAAATCGGTTTAAATTATTTTCTTTCCTGTCAACTCTATCTTCCCTGCACACATTCAGATTTTTTTATATAAAATTCCAAAAGATTTGCAGTCAAATACTTTTGTAAATGTAAAGCATTTAAAAGTATTTCTCTTTTGATAATACTTTTATGGTTAAACCTTATTTTGCATTTCAAATGAGTGTTAGTTACTATGACAAACTAAAAGATGACATAGTATGATTAGGAAATCGGGTTCGATTAATAATTTTATCTATTGCAAATATACACATAGGTATATTCGAAATCTACTAGATATTGCTATTATGCTTTTAAGTTTAAATATCGTCATGTATTTTTAACCACTTCAGCAATTTCTGCTTAGATTTGGTCACAAAATATCTCAATTCCCATTATCAGTTTTATGAGATAATGAACGAACGTTGTTAGAATTGCAAATAACCAGCAATCAAGTAGTTAAGTGGGGTGTAGGGGGTTTTAAGAACAATAATGCAAAATTTGATTAACAGATGACTAAATAATACAAATAAGAATATGGTTGTTAAGAAAAGAAACACGAAGCAACAGGGTGTTATTTTTTTTCTACTTCGCTGCAATTTTTCTACTTTGTTATTGTTTTGGTACACCCGTCCCCATATGTTTTCCTTTTTTTGAAGGCCGACAACACACATTCACACACAGTGAAATATAAATATTTACCACTACATTCCTCTACCAACGAAATTGTTGTTAAAAGATAAAGCAGCATATTGAAAGATACGCCTACATTCTTGCACGTATTTTTTAATGTACATACAAAAAATAAAACATCTTTTAACAGATGAACAACAAAATATAAAATATTACGTTTTTAAAACTGCAATTAAAAATCTTTATATAAAACAAAATTTAAACCACATATGTAACTTACCTGGTCCATAGAAACGCTTTCCTTTGGTAACATCAAAAACTTTTCCGTTTACGGCTACTAAAATTCTACCATCTGGTTGTGTGCCATCGTATTGACGTAGTTCGGCTATAGTGAAGTCTCTACGTAATTTAGGCAATTCTGGTTCTAGTGGTTTTTGTGATCCCACACTGGGCACTTCAATCCTATCCTTAATGATTTTGTAAACCAAAAATGCAATAATAGCCAGCATGGCGAGATTCATGGGACTGTAGAAAATCTCTTGTACAATGGCCATAAACATGGATGTTGATTCCTCGGCCGAGCCGGCATTTGCGCCCACAGTATCAGCGGTCATGGCTGCTTTTCTTTTAAGGCCGGTTAAATAATGATGACTACACAAAATTTATAAGTATATGTATATTCTTTGCTTTTTTCTTGCTCAACTTGTACTCTGTACTTTCTCTGTTACTTATTTCATAAACACACACAAATGCGAAGAGCACTTGGTTTTTTAATAGGTATTTCCAAACCTTTCCGAGTTTAATAAAAAGTAAAACAACAGAAAATGTATAATAAAAAATGCAATTAGTTTTTGTGGCTTTTCGAACTTTGATCTTTTTGTTGTTATTTCTGTATTTATATAGGTTTGTAGTGTGTGTGTTAATATAATTAATTATTTTCTAATTTACACTTTCCTAGCTATTACCGCCTGCTTGTTTCTTGATGAATTCTCCCTCTGTAGTAAGTTGCTCACAAATACTTTTAGTGCCGGTCGTTTAGTATTTTTTTTTTTAACTATTTATGAAATATTGTTTTATTTTTTTTTTCAATTTCAATTGCGTTCTTTTTTTCACGCGTTGACACACGCTTACAAAACAAAAGTCGCAGCAAGTTGGAAAAATACAATTTCGAAACTTTTTCTGATGATGATTTCAATGCCACCTTTTTATTTCTGTAGTGTTTGGGATGATATTTCAACGATTACCTAGAGTTTATTATCAAAATGTCATCATTTGTGTTTTTGTAGTATGATGTCATATATGTTGTTATCGTATTTACTGTACTTATAGCTTTATTTTTTTAGTAATAATTTTCATAATGAATTTTATTATTTGTATACATGTTAATTTTAAGTTTTTAACATTTATTAATTTTAATGTTTATCGATTGTTTTAAATCGATTAAATGTAGTTGTCAATTCTACAGTGTTGATATTCATATAAAGTTGTGAAACTTGGTATCACTCTTTGGTAGTCAGGGTTAGGAATATTTGTATAAAATATAAACGTTTATTGACTTGTATATTTAATTAAAAAATATTTAAATTATTTATAATAATAAAATAATAAATTTGTAATAATAAAAATACAAAAAATGCTAAACAGCACGCAAAAATGCAACAACGTTGTCAGAAAGAACTCTGATTAAAAAAAGTTACAGCTGCTTACTTTGAACGCCAGCCAGCCATTAGAGGGCGCACCTATTTTTAGAGATAACAAAATATTCTGCTTAAAATTCCTATTTTATACTATGTTTCCACGACGACTTGAATCACCTGCTTCGCTTTCTGAATCATGTTTATGAATCATGCTGTTTACATGACTAATAAACTTGATTCGATTTGACAGTTGTTTTTAATAAACAAACAGAATAAAAAAAAACCAGAATTTACAATTTGTGGAAAATAATTTTTTTTAATGGACAAAAAAGTGAGTGGAAATTAGTTAGCTTATTTGAAAAAAAAACATACATTCGTACGTATTTACTTTCTTTACTTCCAGCAACAAGAAAATAATTTGCTTTGTTTACAATAATATTAAATTTTTACAGCTAGTTCAGATAAACTTGCGATAAAAATTAGAGAAGAGTGCAATTTTTCGTGCTTCGCAAGCAGCGTTACCGTTGATGCGACTAAAGTGGCAATTTGACCCTTTTACAGATGCCTTGCCACTTTTTGTGTACCTTTTTTTGTTTTACTTGATACTTATTAGTTTTTTTTTTATTAATTTTTTTATTATATGCATATGTAAACATACATCATATACAACATTTAAATAAAAAAATACGATTTTTATTTTTGTTTTGTTTATTTTCCATCTTTTTAAAAGTGGTGCCCCTTTTTTTTAATAAATCCCCTTTTTGTGCGACTTTCTCAAATTTGCCAACGGTAACGCTGTTCGCAAGTTGATTCAATATGAATCTACTTGATTCGCTCTTAAAATTTTGTATGGTGAAGCAAGTTGTTTCACTCATGATTGGGGTGTGAAGCATAAATAGAGAGCGAAGCATGTACCGTGGAAACGTAGTAAAAGTTCGCATAAAAAATTCTTTTTAATCTAAAAATCAAAAACCGGCAGCACGCAGCGATGATGACAGACACGAAGGAGTAAGGAAAGAATTTAGCTAAATTAGTTAGGAAAGAAAGAAGAAAAAGTCTTGTCGTTATTTTTTTTTGTATGTGGCAAAAATAATTTACAAAAACATGATGAATGTCGATTGAGAAAATTTTAATCAACACTTCAAAAAAAAAATCGTCAAATCGCTACTTTTTTTAAACCAAAAACGTCAAAATGACGATAAGTCGTCAAATCTGGCAGCTTTGATTGCAACAAAAGCTCCACTTAAAAGTTTCCCACACTACAATAACAACAATTTATAAGTTTCATTTAAATAAAAGCTTTTGTAGAGATTTTCTTTTCTAACAAAACTGAACTGAAATAATCTCCATAAGATTAACAAATATAAATGCAAGATCAGCAAATGCGAATTATTCAGTACTTTTGGCATTTTTGTTTTTGTTTTGCTTAGAAGTTTCTAAAGCTTTGGACAAACATGATAAAGAAACTGTCAAATAGAAATATCACATAGACAGACAGAGGAGATCGGAGCCAAAAACAGTTTGATTTGAAACTCGTATTTTCAAGTAGACCATAAAAATAATAAGCTCATTTAAAAAAAAAAATATGAAACATTTTTTAAATATATTTTTTGTTGTTCGTCTAATAATTATTGTATCTGTTCATTATGACGCGGGCGTTAACAAGTGAAAGAGAATAAATGAATAAAAATAATAAAACGAAAAAAAAATAAACCGTTAGTTTTTAGTTCAAGTGTCATATTAAAATTTTATAAATAGTAAAACAGAGTGACAAAGCAGTACAACTTAGTTCATTTTCATTTAAATACTTACTTGGTTATGACCCCATGCTTGCCCCGATGGATGATAGAAGTGTATTTAAGAGGAGAAGTGGCAATTGTACACGTATATATGTAAATGTCTTCAAGCCAAAGTCAATAATTGCTTAATTTACAATTCAAAATTGTCTTGTAAAGCAAATAAATACAATACATAATACATACTTTATATCTTCTCCTCACGTTTACCAAACGAATCACATCGTCAGATTTCACTTGTGCAACAAATTCAGCAAACGACCAGCTACCAATTGATTTTATGCGAATGTACATAAATCTAAATGCGAATGACCACCACCAACCATCATCATCACCGTCATCACCATCACTTTTGCGCAAAAAAATCAGTTGAGAATTACCAAATACAAGAAAGTAACTTTTAAAATTTAATTTTTGGAAAAAAATAAGAAAAAACAGAATAAAATACAAAAATCAAAAGTGAAATGAAAATCATATTTTATTTTTTCACAAATCAAAACACCATTTTCCTATGAAACTCCTTCAACTAGCAAAGATAACAACAACAACGATTTGAGATCTTCTTGTTTAAAACATTATTGTGCTGCGGCAGATCAACTGTATGATTTTTTCTGCAATAATCACAAGCACAATCAACATCCACCACCATGGCTTCCTACAATGAACTACAATTTGATTGGAATATTTTATTTCAGCAGCGAGACTACAGCCAATGGTCGAAAACAGGTTAGAATTGTAGAAATTAATTATAAACAATCAAAACATCTTTTCTATGCATATACATATTATTTTATTTCATTGTTTTCCAGTCGTTAAATCATACGTTTTTAATCACACTTCGTCACACTGTATGTGACATTAAGAGAGTATAAAAAGTCGCATAGAGGGAGTTTAAATAACTACATATCGTTGTTGCGATGTGTTTATTTTTTATATGAAAGTCGTGTAACTTTGGAACTTTTTCTACCAAAGAAAAAAAAATTTTTATACAGGCAAATTAAGCCTTTATAAGATCCAATTAAAAAATTGCACATGAAAATTTCACATTTTTCTTGTCACAACGCCGATATGTACTTATGTACATATATTTAAGATTAAACACATCTTCATATGGCCAACATTATTAATCTAAATCTGACATATTTTACAAACGAATTTTATTTAGGTAAACGGGTTGAATCAATATTTGTTCTGTATTCAAATATTTTTTTTTAATGCGAACGGTAGGTATATACAATTCGGTTCAGACGACAAGTCTTATCTCTTTAAGTGTTGAATTATTTTATTTATTGTTATATGTATTTGGTACTTGTTCCATAATATGCCCCTACATTATTTTATCAAATGTTGTGCACTGTAGTTTGTTAAGGTGGATTCACCCATTTGTTCTTAACAAAAATTTTTTCCAGAGAAAAATTTTTTTACTGAGAGTTTTTTGCAGCACGATTCACCCATTTCAAACGATTTTTCTGAAAAATCAATGCAAAAAAAAATCTATTAGTTTTACAAGTTTTACAAGATTTATTTTGCTTTGGGTTTTAAGTGTCAAAATACAAATACATATTAAATTATTTTAAAGTATTGTGTATTCAAAATCACAGATATAAATTCAAAATGAATGAAAAAATAAACTTGCTTTTGCTGATGGCCTTGGAAATTCATAAGGCATTGTTATTTGTCTGAAAAAAAATGCAACCTATTGGCAACTCAATTCATTTTTGTCCAGAAAAAAATATAAAATTAAACCAATACAAGTTCGTAAAAAATATTTTCTCTCTCTCAAAAAGAGAGACGTCAAACTTCATATGTATAAAAAAAAATTTGTTTTTGAACAAATTTTTTGTTAAGAACGAATGGGTGAATCCACCTTAAGCTTGGGAATTTCGATTAGAATTAGAAATCATTACGATTAGAAAAATAAAATAATCTAATCATTAGAATTGAATTTTGATAAAAATTTCAGATTACTAATTGATTAGATTAGAAATAATCAAAAATCTAATCACAATTAGTGACGATTAGCATTTCTAATCAAATCTAATCAAAACTAATCCAAAAAATAATTGATTAGATTTCTTGATTATTTTTGATTAGATTTGATTAGTTTAACTATTTTTACCTATTTTTGTGAAAAGAAAATATTTATTTATCACATTTGTTGCTATATTTACATAATGTAACAGTTTTTGAATATTGCATAAAATTGCATTATATATTGCCACATACATGTGTATATGTACGCTGATTCTGCTTATATATAATTCACAAAAAATTGACATTAGCCTTCATTAATACCAACTTTTCAAAAGAAAAGTCTGACAATGAATTTCGTCTTGGACTATTGATGATGCCTGCAAATGAGAATAGTCGTTCAACGGGTGCTGACGATGCAATATTCAAAAACTGTTACATTATGTAAATATAGCAACAAATGTGATAAATAAATATTTTCTTTTCACAAATATAGTTAAAAATAGTTAAACTAATCAAATCTAATCAAAAATAATCAAGAAATCTAATCAATTATTTTTTGGATTAGTTTTGATTAGATTTGATTAGAAATGCTAATCGTCACTAATTGTGATTAGATTTTTGATTATTTCTAATCTAATCAATTAGTAATCGTCTAAAATGGCTAACTAATCATAATTAATCAATTGTTCAGCACAATTAAAATTTCTAATCCAATTGCTAATCAGTAGGATTTCTAATCATTATTCCCAAGCTATGCTTAAGACATTACAACACATTTCTCTAGAATGGATGGAATTTAATATATCACACTTACGAATACATGCATACTCGTATGTAATACTAAATAGTTTATTGAAAAAAATTAAACATTTAAAAAAAAAAAAACAAGTAAGAGTGCTATACTCGGCTATGCCGAATTTTATATACCCTTCACCTTTGTTGTGGATGCATAATCTATATATATAAAATACAATGTTTGTATGTTTGTCCTTTATAGACTCTAAAAATATCAAACCGATTTGGCCCAAACCGGGTTCATTTGAAAGGTTATAGTCCCAATTAGGTTTTCGGCTATATACATTTCAAGTGGGCGTGGCCCCTACCACATAAATTGAATAACATCATATATCTTGACTATTGTAATAGCAAGAGTTTTGAAACATTGCAGTATCCCATATGTTACTGATTTGAATAATCAGAAAAAAAAGGGCGAGATCGGACGGTGTCATCATTTCTGTATATTATTTGTGTCGAATTTTATTTGCTTACCAACATTCTTAAGAAATTTATGATCGGTAAAGTGATTTTCGGAATTGGACCTTATATGAGAGCTACGACTAATTATGGACCGATCATCAGAAACTTCTACCATATTATATGTATATACACGAAACATATTTGTGTTCAATATTATTTGGATACCAACATTTTTAAGAGAGTTATGCTCTTTTAAGTGATTTTCGGAATTGGGCCTTATATGGGAGCTACGACTAATTATGGACCGATCATCAGAAACTTCTACCATATTATATGTATATACATGAAACATACTTGTTTTCAATATTATTTGGATACCAAAATTTTTAAGAGAGTTATGCTCTTTTAAGTGATTTTCGGAAGTGGGCCTTATATGGGAGCTACGACTAATTATGGACCGATCTTCACGAAATTTGTAGATGTGATTTAGCATCATTTATGACTTATTTTTGGTGAAATTTGTTTGCATACTTGCATAATTCAAAGATTTATGACCGGTAAACCCCAATTTCGGGAGGACATTTGTATGGGGGCTATGTGAAATAATGGACCGGTTTTCACCAGTTTCAATCCCATCCATCCTTGGGCCGAAAAATATCACGTGCCAAATTTTATCGAAATATCTTCAAAATTGCGACCTGTACTCTGCGCACAAGCTTTACATGGACAGCCAGCCAGACGGACGGACGGACATCGTTAAATCGACTCAGAAAGTGATTCTGAGTCGATCGGTATACTTTAAGGTTGGTGTTGGACCAATATTTCTGGGCGTTACAAACATATGCACAAATCCCCACTATGGTGGTGTAGGGTATAACAAACACACTTAAAGTTTTCGAACACTTTGTTTGATCAACGCTATCTGTTGATGAACAATATTAATACACTAAGTTTTTTCGATGAAATTTTCAGAGGTTGTCTCGGATTTTTGCTCATATCTCCGTTATTTATGTACGGATTTTGCTGATTTTAAATAGCAAACTTCTCGAAAGCATGTTAATTAATTGCCGTATAACCAATACTAATATGATTTCTGGATTAAAATTTCTGATCCATATAAAAGTTGGTTCGATATCGATATTTATTAGACATTTTGTGGGTTTATTTGTTTTTTGGAAATGGTTCTTATATGGCAGCTATGACAAATTATGAGCCGATCCTCTTAAATTTTGAAGCAGTTATTTTCATGCATATGAGGATATTTCACGTCGAATTTCAACATAATAACGGTATATTTAAGATATATATTAGTATTAACCAGAAGTTCGGTAGTGGACCTTATGGGGGGGATATAGTCAAATATGGACCGATATTCTCAAAATCCAGCAGTTTGATTTAGGCATGTATGTAAATGATCCGTGTAAAATTTTGGATTGGTACCCTTATTTATAAGAGATTTATGAGTATTAAAGTGATTTTGGGAAGAGGCCTTTATATGGGGCATACAGTTAAAAATAGACCGAAATTAACAAAATTTTGTGGGATGATTTTTGTATATATATAAATGATCTGTGCAACGTTTTGAGCGGTACCGATATTTATACAATATATATTCTGGGCCGACCACCATAAAATTTAGTACAACAATTTATTTGCCTATAAAGATTATTTATGTCGAATTTTAGCCGTTAATTATTATTTATACCAGTTTTATACGTATTTAAGTGAATTTTGGAAGTGGACTTTATATGGGGTCTATGGTCAAACATGGACCGAACTAAAAAAAAATTTCGTTTTGCGATTTCTTTTTTCATAAAACTTATTTTTGCTGAATTTTGTGTTGATATTCTAATTTTATAGGCGTTTATGTATAATTGAGCAATATTTCGGGAAGATTTTTGTATGGGGGCTATGAGAAATCATAGACCGATTCTTACTATTTTCCGCACACTTTCTTCTTTTATCATAAAAACAACGTATACAAAATTTCATGGTATTACCTGCAATCTATTTCAAAATATTTCAATAAAGTGGACAAAAAATATCAAATTTTTATGGAGGTTGTCTCACATATTGGTCCATAACTCTGGTTGGCCTAAACCGATTTTGGTGATTTTAAATAGCAAACTTCACGAGAGCATGTCTGACAGAATTATTGAAGATTTGGATCCCGAAGATATCTGGGGACTTCAGAAAATTGATTTCAACAGACAGACAGACGGACATGGCTTCAAACCCTATCTATTCTCCGCTATCTATAAGGATCCAGAATATACTTATATACTTTATAGGGTCGTAAAATTATATTGTGGAAATTACAAACGGAATGACAAACTTATATATACCCTTCTCATGAATGTGAAGGGTATAATAATCTCCTAATTCCCCAAAAATAATAAAAAATTATACCCATAGGAATCACATTCAGTCGAAGACAGATAAATCACTAACATGACCTACATTCTAAGATGTTTGAAACAGTTCTTGTTAGGGATTCTTCTATGTTTTTTGCATTTAAGCAAAAAGGCTAAAATTTACACATCATAATCTCTGTAATACATTTTTAAGATAATAATATATTTTAGAGGCTAAAGGCCCAACTATAATATGCATAAGCAAGATTAAGCAAATTGCAAAAGTTAACGAAAAGGCTGTCAAATGCATAACCAGTTCAGAGTTAACTTTTAGGTGGCTACAATGACTTTGAAACTTTTTGTCCACAGTTGCTCATTTATGTTTAAAAAAAAATGTTTTTATTTTAACAAAAACCCATTAAATGACTATATTTTATAAATATTATTATATTATTTTATAATTAAAAGAAAACTTCGTATCCGAAACGCATAATTTTTCCTTTTTTTTAATTTTTCGGCAAAAGTACTAAAATGTACAGCTGTGGCAGCACTAAATTATAAATAATAATAAACGTTTACATATGTTTTGTTAATTTTCGTATTGTGTTTGCAAAAATGGAGAAAAAACGTAAAAATTAAATAATATAAAAATATTAAAGTTAGCGCTTGAAGGCCTGTGCACATTAAAAGAAATAAGTGAACTACACTGTAAAAGAAGAAGACGCTCTTGTTCTGTCAGAGAAATAACCGCGACAGAAAGACATTTTTGCTAAAATAAAAAGGGTCCCTTTTATTGTAAAGGCACTTATTTTTTTCCGCATTTTCTATTAAATTTAAAATAAATATATTTTCTTCCATTTTGTTCAAAACACAAACAAACAACAACAAACAGCTGATTCCGTACAGAATGTGCGATCAGTTTCGCTTTTTGCTTAAGCAAATGACAGTTGAAAAACTTAACGAAAAGTTTCGTTAAGTACATTATAGTTTGCCACATACAATTTATATGTATTCGCAGGGTTGCTTAAGCTAGCATATGCACATTATAGTTGGGCCTTAAGATTTGTACCAAGATGTGTGTAATAGGGTAAAAATGTTTATTTTTTTTTCAGTTTTTCCACTGAAACAAAATATTTTCTTTTGAAGAATTTAATGAATAAATAAAAAAATCTCCTTAGTGTCAAAGAGAATTTGTAGAGTATTTGTTGCCGAGACGCTCTCACCTGATTAATACACCTTGATTTGTACATACTACATACATATGTATATATGTACATATGTGGCTTTTTGACTAAAAATCTACATATAAAATTAAAAATTTCTGTAATATTTGTCACCAATTTTAGGACTCGTTCAAAATATTGAATTCAAATATCTTTCGTGTCATTTCGATGATTTCGAAAAAAATGTCTCCGATTTTTCAAAAGTAAGAGATATTTAGACAAAAATTGTGAAATTGCAAAACTCCTTATAGGCATAGCCAAATTTTAATTATATTAAACTTTAAACAATTCCATTATAAATAAGAGCTACAATATTCAATAAAAAGTTTATTCGTAAAACAAATCTCGTAATTCTAAAAACGGAAACAAAAATTACAATTTTTAAAAAGATATAAAAACACACGTTCTCGGTCAAATCTCAATCATCTCAATCACATTAGCCTTTTAGAAATCCAAGATTTATTTCCAAAATTTTTTTGACTAACTTTCTGCGTTGTTTTGTAATGGCATGCGATTTTTGTGAACTCGGTATTTTTAATATTAAGGGCACAATTTTTTAAAACGCAACGACGTTTACGAAATATGCTTGTGGGAAAAATCTTTTTATTGGACCACTCTTTTCCGTTGCACACTTTATACCACGACTTGAGATCAGATGAAGTGCTTCTTGTGACACACTGAATTCTCATGCTTAGACGATATTGACACAGACCAAGCAACATGATCTGTCGTGCGTTTGTGTGTTGACATACAACATTGGGTCATACACGAGTTAAAAGCGACTCTTATCGCACACACCCATTTAGAGATTGCCAGAAGATATTGGTTAAGTGTATCATTCACGTTCAGTCTGTAACAGACTTGGTCTATAGTTGAATGAATAAGAATGGCAAATCTGCAAAAGAATAGATAGGGTTTGAAGTTTGACGTAGAAGGTCATTTAGAAAAATAAGAACTAAAATAGGAGAAAGAATGGAGTATTGGGGTACCCCTGATTCAATCTTGAAATAGTCTTGCAATAGCTCTATTTAAACACAGGCACTAAAAACAATTAATTAAGATAAAAGCGCACGATGCCGGAATCCGTCGAACACCTTGGAAATATCTGGAGCCACCACTTTATTTTCGCCCAAAACGGTGAATAGAACGACACAATTTTCCCGATATGAAGGCTAGTAAGTCTCCCTTAGGGCGTCCTCTACGAAAGCCTTCTACTGGTGGTCGCTAAGTAAGTTGTAGGACTCCAGATATACAACAAGATGGTAATTTACCATATTTTCCATAACTTTAGAAAGTGCAGAGCAAATTGCTAGTGATTGTGATCAAATTCATAATTTTCTTTCTTGTTTTCGAAAATAACGATCTTTTTGTGTGAAAATTACATTTGCTAAAGCTGTGTTCACGATTGTCAGATATTACAACGTTGTCCGAAAAATGTTCAGAAAATGTCTAACAACCGTGTAAACTTAAAATTGTTGCCTTCCAACGTTGTAAGAAAAAGCATTTTCAGTGCATTGGAAGACAAAAATATTGTCAGACATCTAACAATCGTGTAAACACACAATTTTGTCATTGTCATTGTTTTAAGACAATTGTCAAACACTTTTCATTGTCATATGTGCAAAGTTTATGCATCTGCCAATGGCAGCATTGTCATAGAAATTATTTCTAAATGCAACTCTGTAAATACATAAATAAACAAACAAGTGTGCATTGATAAAATTTTTGAAAAAAGTAGAAGAAAATTAAAGAATAAAATTAAAGTGTGCATTAGGACATAAGCAGATAAAATGGTTCCAATTGCTCTTTTTTGTTCCATGACAATATTTAAAAATTTTAAACACACATAGAGCTGCAAAACGAATTTGACAATGCCACACAACAATCTGACAACCGTGTAAACTGACAATTTCGGTTGACAGATAAATTCATTGTGTACAGTCGTCTAAACTGGCAATTTATCCTCTGCTAAAAATTTTTCAATGGCAATGATCGTGGGCAAACCTATGTGCAGTCAAGAAATTGTTCGCATAATGAACAAATAGATGCAGTGCTGCCAGTATTTTTTTTAGAGCTTAACCCCAATTTTTGATTTTTCATCCCCAAAAATCCTCAAACTGATTTTTTTTTGATTGAAAATTTTTTTTTTGCAAAATTTTTATTTTATTTAAAAAATCATATAAAAATAATAATAAAAATTCATTTTAATCGATAGCAACATATATTAGTATTCAAAATAATTAGATTTGTAATTATAAATCTTGTAAAGAAAAAATTACACATAATTTAATATATAGAAGTATAAAAAATTATTTACCAGAGTTTAGCATTTCAAAAACTTCAGAATCAAAATCTTCTGATTCATCAGCCTCAGAAATTTTGTTGTACACATTGCTTGTATTAAAAAGCTTTAGCATTTCAGCAGATGGATTAAATTTCTCAAAACAAATTGAATTATTTTTAAAGTAAGTGTTTATTGTGAGAAGTGCTTCCAAAAATTCATATTGCATTTTGTTACGTATTTTTGTTTTGGTAGTATTCATTATTGAAAAAAAACGCGTTCAACGCAAGCGTTTCCCTTTAAAAATATACTCGTATTTCAAACATTTTGCCCAATCTTCGCGTTCCCAAGAAGCATTATGATTTTTGTTAATAAAATTAGTATTTGCAGCCATTTTAAACGGCAAAAAATATACTTTTTTTAAAATATTTACATACTTCATCTTTAGAAGTAACCATCCACTATAAATAATAACACACATTTTTAGACTTGCCAGACGCACATTTTTTAGCTCAAAAACCATTCTTGTTACCATCACTTTAAAAAAATCCCTTAAAATTGTGTTGTCATCCCCAACAAATCCCCGGCTCCCTAAGATGAAATTTTTATCCCAAATCACGGAAAAAAATCCTCACTTTGGGGATAAATCCCCTAAACTGACAACGTTGAATAGATGGCTAGTAGAAAGTGCCATGAATCACTGTTTTGCTAAATTCTCTTTACAGCGAGAAAAATTGCCTTATAGAAGACTTTTTTCACATTCTAAAATATTCAATACTCATTCTCACAGATGGTCTTCTAGAAAGCGTTTCATACACATTCAAAATTACATTTCAAAAGAATGCCAACAGATCATGATTTCAATAGCAAAGGCAAATAAATGGTTTTGCAATTATTCCTATATATCGTCACTACCACAACAAACATTATTTTGATCACTTTGTTTGTTATACAAGTAATAAAATTGAATAAAGAGAGCGTCTATAAATTTAGTCTTTATGAAAGTTTGTGGTGTATGCGCTAAGCAGTATATACATGTTAATTAACCCCTTCTTTTACTTTCCTCAATAAAGTTGAGCAGATCTTTAATTACGCCTTCTATTAGGGATTACTTGGTAGACTTCCAATTGCCCTTCTCAAGTAGCGAGTAGGCAAACCCCGGCTCCCTAAGATAACAATGATACGCCATGTAAAATTGAAACGATTTGGAAATGCGGCTGGAAGTCTTTGTGACTGCCAAAGAAAGCCTTCTAGAACGCTTCTTTACTGCATCTTTTTCCCGATGGTTATGAATGAATTGAGTGTAATTGTTAATGTGTAAACGATAGACAAAGCATACAAATTCTAAAGATTTTTTTTACGACACCAATTACAACCTCCCATAATTTACATAAAAATGCCCTTACACGAAGCAATTCTTTAAGCTAAGCTGATTACCTTTTAGTCATCGGGGGGAGGGTAAGATAATACGAATACACAATTGATTGTACTAGCAATTCGTAGATTTTTTTTTTTAAATTTATTTTTTTATTATTGAATCTTTCTTTTTGAAATTTACAATATGTATTCAAATCTTAATTCTACTTGTTTATTAGTTGTTACCAATGTAACCACTAACTGCTGTATTCAAATTTTAAAAATGTCTTCTAGTTAGGCTCAAAGTATCGGTTCTTTTTAGCCTCTGGTGACCTTCGAACTGAAGCAGACCCCGAGCGAGGTAGTTAGGGTGGGCCATTACATTATCGATGTAGCTAATTGAATATTTTTCAATTTCCTCCTGGATAGTGGGGACGTTGAGATCTCTGTGGATAATATCATTACGTATATACCATGGGGCGCAGACAATTTGTCGTAATATTCTAGATTGTCTTCTTTGAAGCTTTTGGATGTTAGATGCGCATGCAGTACCCCATAATTGGATGCCATATGTCCATATTGGTTTTATGATGGACTTGTATAGGAGAATTTTGTTGTCTAAAGACAAGTTTGAGTTTCGACCGAGAAGCCAATGTAGTTGAGCTGCTTTAAGTTTCATAGCCGTTATTTTCGCTTCAATATGACGAGACCAGGTCAAGCGTCTATCTATATGAATTCCCAAGTACTTAACATGGTTTTCTACCGGAACAGTGATGTTATTTATTTTTACAGCTGGGCACGTTTGTCTTCTGAGCGTGAAAGTTAAGTGAGCACATTTAGCCGGGTTAACCTTTATTCTAGCAATTCGTGTTACTCTCTTATTCGTAATACATATGTGTATACTCTTAAATAAAAATACGAGCGCTTGAAGCAATGAGAATTATACTGTGTGAACACCGAAGATTATTAAAGGAACAAATTGTATCTTCTCTTTTCAATAAAAAATGCTTCATATAAATTGGGACTATGTTTCAAAAAGTTTATAAAAAGACGTTTTAAGACGTGATTTTGTATTACTTTAGAATTAAAAGTTGGATTTTATAAAAAGACGTTTTAAGACGTGATTTTGTATTACTTTAGAATATGTAGTATATTTTTTAGACATAGACATTTAATTAAGGTTTATATTTTTGGTTTCTCAATGTTATGTTGTTGTTATACAATTATGGAAGAGGCATAAAGTAGGCTAGCCACGTATAGTTTTTATATTTTTAACTGATTGTTGCTGTATATTGTATATTGTATATGTAAACATATCAGTATGTTAGATATTCTTGTTGGATTTTGCTGTAGAAGTCTATAAACAATAAATCACTACAACGGTATTTGTTTTTCACCAATTCCTTCATAAAAATGAAGTCAAATTTTTCATTTTGTATAAAATGCTACTCTTATTTACCTTTACTACCACTGTGCATCTAGTGGAATTTTGTTGTCTTTGACTTAGTTTTCTGTTATTTAGCTTCATTTGGTATTTTCTCTTAAACTGGTTCTAATGACAAAAACAAAGTAAACACACTTACATACATATGTATGTATATACATAATTATATACATATCTATTTGAATACTTACATAAGTAAACAATAATTTGTTTATTTTAATAAAAATTATCTTTTTTTACTATAGGTGATAAATTTGTTTATTATTTGTTAAACGGTTGCGGTTAGAAGACGATTCTTAATTATTTTATTACTACAACTTGGAGAATTTGTAAACAGTTTCACGTCATCTTTTTATTAACAATATTCTGCGATTTTTTTTATTGTTGTTTGCAAAATATTATTTATACAGGTGAATCATTGTTCCTGTGATGAATTTGTGGAATTAATAATCAGTAAGCAAGCCAGCCAGTCAGTAAACCAATCGACCATCCCATCAGCACAAACGTTTCTTTCTACTTGTTTTAATTCGCATTTACTATGTATGACAGACGACATACATGCAGCCTTTAAACTATTTGGCAGTTTCGTTGTCAGTGATGTCATTTTATTTGAATAGCCAGCCCCTCAATGTATTCAATACTTACTCTTTAGTATGTATTTGTATGTATTTACATACATAAATGCTTAAAATTAAAATTTGTTTGGTATATACTACAAGCTACGGCTTTTGATATCTACATATGTATGTAAATAAACCTGATAATGCCACTATTTAAAGCTGGGTGGTTATTGTGTATTTCGATTCGAAAAGAAAATCGTTCGAATTTGTATACTTTTTACATTGTATTTCGAAAGCTTTTCCTTTCGAATCGAAATACACAATAACCCCCCCCCCCCCCAGTCAGTGTTGCCAGAAAATGAATTTCAAAATATGCTAAAACTTGAAAAACTAAGTGCTAAGGTGTTCTACAGAAGAAAAAATAAGTGCTAAATTTTGTGAATGTAACAATACAATTTTTATTTCAAATGTTACAAATATAAATTATAGTTTTTTCTAATTTTGTTCATAACAATTGTTGACTTGTTTTAATACTGGGTGTTTTTTTGAGAGGTATAGAACTTCGAATTGAAATAAAACACAAGAAAATCATTTTAATGACCATCAATTTGGCTTTATTGGAAGGATAATTTTATGCCATTAATGTTTAAATATGATTTCAGGCATGTGGCCGCCGCGGCTGGCTCGAATAAAGCCAATTCTACAGGTCCAATTTTCAACCACTTTTTCGAGCATATGGGGCCGTATGTCGGCAATAACGCCACGAATGTTGGCTTCCAATTCCCCTAACGTTTCTGGTTTGTTGGCGTAGGCGAGCGACTTCACATATCCCCAAAGAAAATAATCCAATGGTGTCAAATCACACGATCTTGGTGGCCAATTGACAGGTCCATTCCGCGAAATTATGCGCTCATCGAATGTTTCCTTCAATAAATCGATTGTGGCGTGCGCTGTGTGGCATGTAGCGCCGTCTTGTTGGAACCACAACTCATCCACATTCATGCCATCCAATTCGGGAACAAAATAGTCGGTTATCATGGCTCTATACCGGTCACGGTGGCGAATCGATTCATTCGGGTCCTCTTCAACACTTTGCTCTACAGCGGCAATTGTTTCTTCGGTGCGCACAAAGAGTAAACGTAGTGCGAAAACGATCCATGGTTAACCGAATTAATTGCTCTGATGGACGATTATGTCGACCATAAAATGGACGGAGCTTGTCATAAACTTCGCGAACTGAACCGTTATTTTCGAAATAAATTTGCGCGATTTGCAAGCGTTGTTCTTTTGCCAACCTGTTCATGATGAAATGGCAAACCAAACTGAACATAAATGACATTAGAGTTGCCAGATTTGACCACAAAATGCCAGTTTTATCTCTTGTTGAAAAACAAACCTGTAAAAAAAAACACCCTATAGATTACATTTCATTAATTAATTCAAAAATTTTAGTGTTCATTTACTTACCACACTAAAAGAAATTTAGTTGAAATATTAATTATTTTTTATTTCTCCAAAAGTATTTTTTTCGAGAAAAAATTTTTTTTTATCAAGCAAATTATGCTAAAAAGCATTTAGGCCCAATAAAACAGTGCGTATTTAAGTGCCATTTATTTTTAAAGTGCATTTAAGTACAAAATTTTGTTTTTCACTGAAAACTAAAATGCTACTTAAATGGCCAACGATGTTCATTTAAGTGCAACTTAAGTTTTAAACATTGAACATATGGTTTTGACATTTGTTTTTGTTTTTTTTTTCTTTTCAATCATGCTGCTGTATTTTTTAACAGCGTCCAACAAGAAGTCAAAAGTTGGGACTTCTTTTATCCATATTTATGCCACCAAATTTAATATATAAAACACACAAAACAATAAAACACACAAAACAATACAACAAGTAAACACAAAAACCGAAACACAAAATTGTTGGCAAATTTTATTAAAAAAATCAGCTGTTTTTGAAATATATCGATAATTTTGTTGACATTTCAAAGTGCTACCATATTTTTACCACAAAATCATAACAGCAATTAAGTATGACTGAAAAAATGAATCTGTATTTAAATGCAACTTAAGTTTTTATGAAAATTAACTAAAACTACACTTAAATACGCACTGTTTTATTGGGCCTTAGCATAATTTTTTAAAATTTCAATGCATTTTCGATAAACAAAATGCTAAATCTAGCACTGAAAGTGCTAAAATGGCAACACTGCCCCCAGTAGTTTAGTGCACTTCTTCGTGATATGAAAATTTACAAAATTTTGAATTCTTTTTTTTTTTCATCGGAATGCAAATAAATTAAAAAGTTCTTTAAACATTTTTAGGCTTGTCCATAATATATGCTAATTAAATTCTTTTTCCATAAATCAATATTATTGAATCTCCCCCAACAATGTCACTGATCACATTTTATTATTTAATTAGAAACATGTTCATATGTAAGTACAACTTTGTATGGATTTACTGAAACGCAAACAATAAAAATACAATTTTAAAGACATTGTCAGTCGATTGGAATACAAATGTAATAATTATGTTTTATGTTCATTGCGACTGGCTTGTCTTTTATTTTAAGCTTAAAAATATCAATTTCAAATGAAAGACACTGCGACTATCTGAATTTTCTTTAAAGTCACCATAAAATTAAAAAAAAAAAACATTACAAAAATAACTGCAACAGCAAATAAATAAATAAATAAATAAAAGTAGGGTTATACAAGTTACATGAAAAGTAATTATTTTTGAAAGGTATTTTTTCTGTATGAAATAATGGGTGGGTTTTCCATTAAAAATGTGTAAAAAAACATACATTTAATGTTATGTTTCCTCCTATAAGTTCATACAATTTTTTTTAATTGCTAGAGAAAAGTGTAGGTAATTTTGTAGTAAATACTTTTCTTTTCATATTTTTGAATTTTGTAGCAAATTAAATTGGACTCCAAGGATTTACTTTTCAAATAATTGACATAATTTGAAACATTCGGCTAATTTGAAGATATTGCAAAGCAGTATTTTTTTAAGTCGTGTGGCCAACTCTTGTTCATATTATGTTCTTGAGAAAATAACATTGTCAAAACATTTCTTTGTACAACTAATTCTGCCATTAAATAACATTTTCACTCAAAAAGGCCGACATTACATTACAAATTACAAAGCAAATTATTAACATGATCATTGACTCATTTTCCCCAACAGAAAAACATAAACAAATGTTTGTCCTTAATTCTGATGACGTTTTGTTGTGGTGCGCACAAAACGATGTCTCGTCTCAAGACGTATTGCATTTCATTCAGAAATGCAATGTTATAAAATGATCCCTTTTAAGTATTAATGCAATTATGTTAGAATTATAGAATTAGTAAGATAGGGTGGTTTTATAGGTTAAAATTTGTTCAAGTAAATGTTTTTAATCCATTAGTATTTCAGTTCTAAAAGTCATCACTTAATATTCTGTTTGTTACTAAAGGTTTTTTAACATGAACTTTTTTAAAACAAATAATTTCTAAAAACTGGTCCAATTACGTATCCAGACCATATTGCCATTTATACATTGACACGATTAGCATTCAAAGGCTACTCAACAATTGCACTTGGATTTTCAGAAGCGACAATTTCATTAACCATCTTCTTAATAGCGGTTTCAAAAGGACAATCATGTTGTGCTGGGTGATTATTTTGATAAATTTTCATTTATAGCAAGACTGTTTTTAACAGCTCAGCTGTTTTCATGTAACATGTTACTGTTAAGATACGGTCACACTTGGCAAATATTTGCCGAAAAAGACGTAACCACTTAATAACATAAAGTACTGCTCAAAATTATAGCGCACTTTTAAAATAAATGTTTCAATGCGTTTATGCGGAAAATTAACCCATAGAAAAACTTTTATTGTTCTTTTTTGTTTACTTTACACTTCTACGAATACAATGAGCAATTTATGAACTATTAATTTGAGACTTCTTTTATTAAACAACCTCAATTTTTTTATTTTTTATTATTTTAAACTGAATTGTGATATTAATTTAATAAATTTGAATAAATATGTTAATTTAAAACCAAAAAATAAACCACTTTTTTAATTTTTTGAAAAAATATAATGAATATTAAAAAATAAATTAAAGTGCGCTATAATTTTGAGCAGTACTTTATATTTGAACTCGTTTATTTATTAAAAAAAAACAATAAATATTTAGTTTTAATTTACTTGATGCTGTTTGATCTTGCAAAACGGTTGTAAGAGTAAACAACGTCAAACAAATTTGTGCTAAAACAAGTGGTTGCGCTTTTTTGAGTAAATATTTGCCAAATGTGACCGTACCTTTATACATGTTCAGTTGGATCTATAATTTAACCATGAATCAACTTACAAACGAACAACGCTTGCAGATTATTGAATTTTATTATCAAAATTCATGCTCGGTTAAGAAAGTGCATCGTGCACTTTTTTATCGGAAAATTCTGTTCAGCGACGAAACTCATTTCTGGTTAAATGGATACGTAAACAAGCAAAATTGTCTTATTTGGTGTGAAGAGCAGCTAGAAGCATTGCAAGAACTGCCAATGCATCCCGAAAAATGTACTGTTTGGTGTAGATTATGGACTTGTGCCATTATTGGACGGTATTTTTTTTTTAAAGAAGACGAAGGATTACAATTTTTTTTTGTCCAAACTGAACGATCTGGACTTGGCTGACGAGATGGTTCCACACACAGCACGCTGAACAATGGCCCAATTGAGAGGCGAGTTTGGTGATCAGTTTATTTCACGTTTGAGGCCGGTCAATTTGCCGCTTATATCGTGCGATTTAACGATTTTAGACTATTTTTTGTGGGACTATATTAAGGCTCATATCTATAGAGACAAGCTCCCAATGGTTAACGCACTGGAATTAATATTGAATATTGAAGAATTTATTTGTGAGATACCGGCCGATATTTTTCAGAGGGTATGCCAAAATTGATGCCAGCGTATGAACCATTTAAGACATAGCCGCGGTCGACTTTGAAATCATCTTTAAACATTGAATTATATAGATTGTCTCAAATAATGATTTACACATTTCTCTAAATTGTATGTGCTTTTTAAAACAAATACGAAAGCTCTTAAAAAATCATTTTACTATTGATATGTCAAGAAGTTAAATGTCAAAACTTTCACGTTATTCAAATATGCTCTTGTTGGAAAACAAACGCTTAGAGGTTTTCATCCTTACTAAAAACAGATTTCGTCTATAGAACAAGTTATATTGAAATTCCATTCTGTAAAAGAGTTAAGTATTCTGGAGATTTATTCAAAATATACTTTTCCTTTACCGAGAAATAATAAAATCTTTTGGAATTTCTAAAAAAAAAAAGATTTGTCAGTTGTAAAATGTTGTTAATATTTAAAGAGGTCTACTTTGGACCATTGCAGGGGATTTAAAAATATGTAGGCTATATTATGAAAGTTTACAGATGTGAATATTAGTTTAAAAATCTTGCTTTTATTATTAATTATTTAGCAAACGAACCACTGTGCACTTAAAATTATCAGATTTATTTAGTTTATTTTAGTATCTCTTAAGATTAACACGCAAACATATATTTTTGCCAAAATGTCAATTGAATTTATCGAATGTTGCCAGGGGGGGGGGGTCTATACGCGAAATACGTAAAACAATTATTTGTTCTGAACACTTTATACACGTCTCATCATGATTTCATGATCACAAGAGTGAAACAAACAAAAATAAAAATTAATAGATAAATACATAACTTAACACACATTTACAAAAAATTTTTTCAACTTTTTTGCACAAATTGTTCTTTAAAGAATTTGTTAAGACCATTTTCAGAATTTGCAACAATAAACTAAAATAAACATTAAAACATGCGTTGCTATTTTGGTGTCTAATGAATTTAAGCCAAACAAATATTTTAACTATTTTGTTTTATAAATAAATTGTTTTTCTTGCCTCTACTCTGTGTCCGTCAGGCCATTTCACTCAATGCCAAAATTTAGGTCAGTCTACAAATAACAATTTTATTTTTTTGTGTTTTAACTTCTTGTTGCAATTTTTTTCTCCCATTTGTATTTTATTTTCCAACACATTTTTTTCTTGTTCATGTATAAATTTGGATGATACGACTATTGTTAAAGTTTTATTTTTGTTTTTAGTTTTCATTTTATTTTTGATAGTTTTTAATTTAAAACCAAGTAGATAGTTAGATGGATGGACGGACAGACAAAACGGCAGACAGACAAACAAAGAGACTGGCAGACGAACGTTCAAATAAAGTTTGATAGACTGATAAGCAAACATTTATATACATATATGTTAGTCGTACTCGTATATAAATATGTACATTCAACAGTGTTTATTGGATGGGTGTTTGCAGATCCATATAGTCAGTCAGTTGGTCATATTTAACTGCACTATAATGTTATTTGTTTGTCTGTACGAATTTACGAATTTACTCTATAAATAGCACGAATTTACTACAAACGTTTAACAACAACATTAATTATTGTTAAACAGTCTTTCAAAAGATTTTAATCCTTCATTTCATTAATATTTTTTAAAATCAAGATTTTTGGGCCCTCAAAAGCTAATTGGCTAGCATAAAATAGCTTTACAGCTCAAGTACCGTTACGTCCAAAATATGGTTAATCGAAATTACCGTTACCGTTATTCAAAAAATAGTTCCAAATTATGAAATCTTCTTTTCTTCACTTTATTAATACGGTTATATCCAAGGTGAATTTAAATACTAGGTGACAGCGTAGCGCCAGCTGATTATTCATGGTGAATTTGAAAATGTCAAAAAGTTATATAAAAAAGAAACTTTTTGACAGTGACGAAAGTTTTTCATATAGAAAAATGCCTGTTGTTCTTGCCTTGTTGTAATTGTTGTAGCAATGCTGTCACCTGGTATTTAATTTCACCATGGTTATATCTACAAATACACTTTCAGTTCAAATATCGTGCGCGTTATACTGTTAACGCAATAACTGCAATTGCCGTTACCAAAATTGCCGGTCGAAATTATACGAAGCCTATTGTTTTATTAAACGATTTAAAAGATTCAACTAAGAAAATCTGCCAAACATGT
Source organism: Bellardia pandia (assembly GCA_916048285.2). Taxonomy (NCBI): domain Eukaryota; kingdom Metazoa; phylum Arthropoda; class Insecta; order Diptera; family Calliphoridae; genus Bellardia; species Bellardia pandia. Next base: position 54,535,446 of record OU696532.1, on the reverse strand, counting down.
GTATTCGTTAAAAAAAAAACTATTTCAAATCTGTATGTAGAAAATGTAAAACTTTACATATTATTTTTTATTTTCTAATAATTATAAGTTATACATAGTTTTATTTTTAATTCAGTTAATATTTTATCCATTATTTATGTAATTCTTTGCAAAATCTAACCGCTTTTTATATTTGCAGCTCGTAATAGACGATTTTTCTTAGCGAATGTACTTTTTAGACCGCTTTCGTTAAGTCTGGTTTCGACAGTTCGAGTTGAAATATTTCATTCTAGTTCCTCCTTTATGTCTCTGGCTGACGTAAAAGAACATAAGTTCTTTAGGCTTTTGTTTGACTTTCTTATTTTATACAAAGCAATTATTTTGCTGACCGCAGATTCCGATATCTTATACTTAGAAATCAAAGCTTTCTGTTTCATCCCATTTTATCGGTCTAGTACTAACAAATCTTTTCCCTATTCGGTTAAAGTCCTCATTTCGAAAAAGTCGGTCTAACCTTATTTTGTGTATATTTAAGTAATATTAAATTAAATAAGTAAGAGTACTTCACTATAATTTGTTATTTTTTAAAACCTTGCCACAAATTTTTCAGAAAAAAAAAATCAGGAATACAACTATTATTTTATGGTTAACAGAAAACCGCACTTTATTATGTCGCACACAGTGGCCGTGTAGTGTATTTAATGGCTATAAATCAAGGAGGTTGCGGAGCTTCATGAAATTTTGCACACATTTATTTTAAATTTTTTAAGAATTTAAATTTTTTTTTACAAAAATACGCCCACCTCCCATACAACTTATATAGAAAATGTGGCATAACTTCCATGATTTTAAATATATTAACTCAATTTTCATAAAACATTAATATTATAATTGTAGAATGAGCTCCTGAAAATATGAACTTAATCCGCCCATTTTACGCCCACCTCCCATACAAATGATATTTTAAAAATGCCATGTCTTCTGTAAATTTGCAACTAGAATGTTTATTTTTCGCAAAAATGCATATAACATTTATTAAATGCTGTTTTGAAAATATGAAGAAAATCCGCCCACTGTAAAACCCACCCCCATACAACTCCAACACAAAAATTTTGTCAGTTTCACTCTATTTCATTTATTAAGAACTTTTTCACATCTTCGTGATAATCTATTTTTTTAAGCTTCAATTTCGTTCTAAATGAATTGATGTATGGGTCGGAGGATATCAACAAATAATGCATTACGTCCCAGTCTTGCGCGAGTGATATAGCCTATAACGTCTATAATCTTTGTTTCTCGCTTCCTGCGCTTCTTCTGATAACATTCCTTTGAAAAATAAACCATATGTTAATTTAAAATGTATGAAACAAATTGTATATTTAACCTACCTATAGGTAGAATGGCCTCAGATACAATTTTGCTACCATGTATCAAAACTTTATGCACTGTGATGGGCATCAAATCAATTTTGCCCTTGGTCATTTACTCCGGTTATGTCAACTGTACTTTCAGGGTTTTCAAACAATCGTCGAGCTGTATTCCCATCGTTGCTGGAACCCATTCCTTGTTTAACCACATCAACATTAATTCCCAATACACATTTAAGGTTTTTTTTTAAATTATTTCTTGATTTACATCAGAAATATAAATGAGCGATTTTATAAATGAAATGTTTATGTAAATAATTCAAATACACTTAGGTCTTTTTTTATGCGGTAGATGCGTTCCAAAGAAAACCGCATAAAGAAAATCCGCATAAAAAAAGGCTGATTTTCACACAAAATGGATGATTCGTTCCAAAAAGTTGAAAAACCGCATAACTTCAAATTTAGGTGTAAAAATTAGACCAAAATCGCATAAAAAAGTCACAAGATAAAAAAAAAATAACCAAAACAATTCATTTATTTATTATAAAAATTACATAAAAATGGGGAAAACAGTCAATTTTATTACATTTATCTGCTTAAACAGGTTTATAAAAGTTAAAAAATAAATAAGTACGAACTAAAAACCAAAAAAAAAATCATTTATAGAATTTAAAATTCGATACTTAAATGTATGACATTACATATTATAGGAATCACTACTTGATAATGCATACAATCTGTATCTAGAATATTTTGATCTGTTTTTTAAAAATAATTTGTCATTAATTTTTGAGTTGTATTTTTTTAACTGATTGTGTTGTTCGCGATATCCTGACATAAGGTTACAAATTTATCTATTGAGTATAAAGGCTTTTTCAGTATCTGGTTCGTGTAGAAGGATTTGATTTTATATCTCATTAGCAGTCTGAAGAATTTTTGCAACCGTTTGAACATTGAGTGGTGCTATAATGTCTTCTTCACAATCACTTTCTGGATTTTCATCATTTTATTTCTAATTTTGAAAATTACTATGCAGTAGTGATGCCAACAAAATAATTATACAAAAAAGTCGATTTTAAAACCGCATAACTTCAAATCCGCATAAAAATAAACCGCATAAAAACAGACCCAAGGTACTCCAACAAATAACGGGACTGTGAATAAATAGTAAATAATACATGTAAAAGAGAAATATCAAAAAGAAATGAAGAAGGTTACAAAAATGCACTTTATTTTATCCGAAAGTATATATCGGGTAGATAAAGTGGTGGACGCAAGATTATCACACTTAATGTCTGTTACGAAATAAAAGCAAATTTTTTCTTTTCGTTATTTTTTAAAAGTTTTTATTTTTTAAACATGCTACATGTCACCCTAAGATTACGCCACACCAGTTTTTGTTTTATTAATTTGCTGCATTCCGGTGGGTTTACAACTACTCAAAAAAAAAACTGTAAACAGTAATTTAGCACTAAATAAAATTGTACTCTCATAAAACAAACAAAACAAAAAATTGTTATTTAACTCCTAATATTTAGTATGATATCCTTTGTTTTTAATAACAGCTGCACATCTCTTGGGCGCTCTCTTCAGTACAGCCATACAGCGCTTTTTCGGATGTCAAAAGATTTCATTCCAAAAATTGCTTAAATTCTTGAATCTTACTGCCGTTATATGTTGCTCCACATCATTGAATAGGTTCCTAATATAGAGATAGGAGATTGGGCTGAGCATTTCAACGCATTAATATTATTCTGCTCCAAGCAATTGCTCACAGTGCATGTGGTGTGTTTTGGATCATTGATGTGAATAAATCGCCTCCTAAGTAGCATATTGTCCTCAGCGTATGGAATTATTGTATTTAAAAGTATACTTTAATAAGTATCCTGATCCATTCGTGCATCGGTATTATGTATAGGAACAACATGCTTTATGGTCTTGGAATTATACTTGGAGGACGCTATACGTATCTTTTTTCATCAGATCCGAACCTAAAAAATTTAGATTTATCGCTCCAGAAAATAATTGGTTTTTGTAAATGCTCATGGGCAAAAGAAATCCGGGACTAAAAGTTCTTTTTTGAAACATGTGGCTTATGCAGAACAATGCATCCACGCAAGTTTTTTTCATTGTGTCTTCTTTATATAGTTCTAGAGGAGACGACAATATCGAATTTTGTTGAAAGATCTCTTTTTAATTGTGGTGGAGCACGTAAATGGAACGGCTTTGTAAATCCAAAAGTCACCTTTGCATATTATTTCTTGAGAAAACTTGAATATGTATATGCAAATATATGCTCCCTCTAGAGTTCATCTGGTGAATAACCTTAAGCTGTTCCTCTATGCCTTCTAAATTATTGTCCACCTGAAATTGCCTATTAATTGCAATAAACCACAAATAGAAGAAATCATTAAGAAATAAATCAATAAAAAACAAGTAAGAAAGTATAGTCGGTCAAGCCCGACCATATAACAGTATATGTGTAAAACTGTTTTCCAGAAATGGGCGCTATATGGGAACTATGAACATTTAGTGGCATGACTTCTGCGCATATAAATATTTTGTGTGTTAAATTTTATCTCCATATAAACACGTTCATATCGAAAATATTGAAATAACATGAAAGTTTTGACATTTAAGTTCTTGACATATCAATAGTAAAAAGTGATTTTTTAAGAGCTTTCGGATTTGATTTAAAAAAAAAACATATAAAATTTAGAGAAATATATGAAATCCTTATTTGAATCGATAGAATGATCTAAATAATTCAATGTGTAAAGATGATTTCATGTAAAAGTTTACCGCGGCTACGCCTCAAATGGTTCAAACGCTGGAACCTATTTTGGAATACCCTCTGAACAAAATAGTTGTAAATAAGCCAGGGCTTATTTAGAGGGATTGGATATTTAGGTGTTAGATGATGAAGAGTGGACTGTAAGTAGTAGTGTAAGAAGGGTAGATACACCGTAAGAAGGGTAGATAAGCCCGTAAGTTTTGGTTAAAGGCCACTGGTTTGTAGAATTTGGTTTTTTCACTTTGTCTCAATGTTTTTATAATTCCTCACCAGGATAAAAAATTATAAAAGCGGTAGATAATGAAATAAAGAGTTTAGGGTTATAATTCAATATATGAGTATATTTTATTTGAGTTGCTCACCGTTCAGTTGGAAGTTCTAAGAAGAAGTGAGTCTTCCTTTTCTTTTTTCTAACTAACTAACTTAGGTTTTTCATTATTGTTATACAATTTATAGCAGCTTTAACTTGTTAGGCGTTAACGTTAATAATTAATTCACAATAAGATTATTCGTTACACTTGCTGTTATTACATTTATATCTAAGGTTATACAAATTTTTAGATATTGGAATTCAAAATATATAAGGCAAAAGTACAAATATAAAATTATTGTTTAAAATAATTGATTTTAAACACCCTCTCCAAAATGTCGGCAGGTATATCACGAATAAATTCTTCAATATTAGTTTCCAGTGCGTCAACCATTGCGAGATATGAGCCTTAACATAGCCTCACAAAAAAATAGTCCAAAATCGTTAAAACGCACGATCTAGGCGGCAAATTGACCAACCTCAAACGTGAAATAAACTGTTCACCGAACTTGCCTCTCAATTGGCACCATCTTGTCAGCCAAGTCCAGCTCTTTCAGTTTGGGCAAAAAAAAATTGTAATCTCTCGTCTGCTTTAAAAGAATACGGTCCAATGATGCCACAGGCCCATAATATTTTTTGACAGTTCTTGCAATTCGTGGGGTCTTATATGGAAGCTTTGACTAATTATGGACCGACCATTATCAAATCTGTATATGTGAAAATTATTTATGTTGAATATTATTTGGATGCCGTTATTTTAAAGGAATTAATGGTCATTAAAGTGATTTTCGGAAGTGGCCTTATAAGGGAGCTATGAATAATTATGTACCGATCGTCATATAATTGGGCCGAATGATTTGTGTATACATATATGAAACATATTTGTGTTGAATATTATTTGAATACCAATATTTTCAAGAGAGTTATGCACTTTAAAGTGATTTTCGGAAGTGGTTCTTATATGGGAGCTATGGTAAATTATGGACCGATCTGCATACAATTTGTAGATGTGATTAGGCTTCATGTACAACTTATTTGTGGCGAAATTTGTTTGGATACGGGAAGACATTTGTGTAGTGGCTAGGTGAAATAAATGAACGATTTCAACCAATTTCAATATCAATTATTTTATAGAAATATGTTAAATCGACTCAGGAAGTGATTCTGCTGGCTACAGACTCACTCATGAGTCCCTTGAACACACTGTCTAACTGCAAATGTAGACTTTGTGAAAATTTGATCGTACAAACAAAGATAAAACAATCATATTATGATTGGCTGCTATCAAATTATGTTATTATGACAAATATGTGGCATTATAAAATATCAGAAAAAGTACTTTTAAACTTTCACTTTCGTTCTAATTCAGAACCATTTCAAAATCTACATTTTCCTAGCTACATATTTTGTTACGCAATAGTAGGTAGTTTATGTTTTACATGAATTTATTCTTTTCAATACCTGAAAGTAAACTAGTGCTATTGTTGTTATTGTTACAAAAGAAAATAAAAATATCAACCAAAAAAAAAAACAACAATAAAGAAATGCATTTTCATTGCCAATGTAAAATGCTACATTAACAACATCGAAAAAAAGTATTTTTTTTTTCCAAATGAAAAACAACAACTAAAAACACCATCACATCACATTACATTTCATTGTATAGTATCACATCACCTCTCGCCACACCACCACCAGCGGCAATAATGATAATAAACATTGCATTGCAACGTTTTTAATGCTTCGTTAGATTATTATTTTCAACTTCAACTCGACTTAAATATTTTGTATTTTATTCCGCTGTATTCATTATTGTTATTATTATTAAGTTGATGACGATGATGATTATGATGTTGACGATGATTACTTTCCTATACTCAATGCAAGTATTCCCAGATAAAACTTAAGAAACGTAATGAGTTTTACTATTATTATTAAATATTATAACAGGGTTTGCGTGTCAAACATCTTAACACAATTTAGACTCCTCATCCAGCAATACGAAAATCATGGTCAGTGTTGTGTTTGGATGGTGTGAGTCTGTCAGTAGATACAATTTTTTTTTTATTATTTTTTTAAGCACTTGCAATTTACTAAAAGAAAATTCTGCTAGTGTGCCTTCCAAGCAAATATGTAGGTTACATTTATGGAACAATTCTTTAGTTAGCGTAGCAAATATGTATGTATGACTTGCATTGAGAGTAATCATTAATTTTGAATGGCCGTAGTTGTATTATATTTATTTGCGTTACTAATATTTAATAAAAAACTCGTGCTTGAGTTGCTTGTGTGAATATTGGTGCCAAGTAGATGTATGAACTTACATAATTATTGTGGTGTACTAACTACATGATTTTTAGCTTATTTATTATTTTGTAAAAAAAAATGCCTATAGTAACATATAAGTGTACACATGTAGTTCAATGTTATAGGCGTTTTAATTAAGTTCTTAAATAACTTGGTCAGAGTCAGCCGGTACCTCAAAAAAGGGAGCAACAAATCGGCTTATTATTAGACAGTTTTAAAATTCATTAGAAACATATACAGTGGAAGTAGGGTTCCTAATTTCCCGGACTTTTTCCATTCCCGGGAGAAGGAAAATAAATTAGTTTATTCCCGGGAATTTTAAATAAACTCACATCAATTTTAGTTTTGTTTATTTATTAAAACAAAAAATTAAATTTTATATTTATTTAAGAAAAATAACAATTCATTGGTATAAAATAGCATATAATGTAAATAAAAGTAAATGAGATCGTTCAGTAGTAAAAAATTTGTACATTGTTAAATGGAAAAATGTTATTTTTTTTTTGTAAAAAAAATAAATTTTAATACTATTAATGCATTTAATAATTCATCAGACATTCTATTTCTTATTTTTGTAGTTATATTTCCAGCTACTTCAAATACTTTCAGCTCTATTTTTAAAACATTAACTGGATTTCTTTTTTTATTTATTCTGATTTTAGAATTAGAAATTGCCTTTTTAAGCTCATCTTCAAATGAAATCAATACAGTTTCTGATGATTCATTGTCCATAAGTGGTTCTTCTGCATACAGCCTTTTAAAAATTCGATCAGCAATTAAAAAAATATTTGATTTTGCAGTATATGAGAAAAAATTAGATTGGTAGTCTTTGGGATTCTTTAAAAATTTAAGTAAAGAATAAGTGTCTATGTCTCGTCTTTCATGTACTCTTGCTTTTAAGGATGTCAAAATTTTAACTGACAATGTGTTTTTTTTACTTTGGAGCTATTCAAATAGTTTGGAAAGGATAATTTCGGCAATGACTAAATCACAATCTCTGCAACTAAGTGCCTCTATAGCTATTTTTGAACACAACATTTTTAATATTGGAATATTATCTTTGTTCCACATCTGAGCCAAGTCGAAGTCTATTAGACACTTCTTAATAGCATTCTTTAATTTTAAAAAACTTTCGAGTTGGTTGCAGAAATTTGGAAACGCTTCCATCTGTTTTAGCTTTTTGAGAAGATGTCGGGGTATCAGGTTGTATTTTGACTTTGTGGACATTTTCCAAATATCTTGTTAGTCCACTTGTGCTCCCACCTTTATAACTTAGAATTTATTGGCACAGAGAACATTGCGCAGAATTGTTTTTCTTTAAAAAAGTACTTCCAAGCTGGAGATTGAAGACGGTCCATATTATCAAAATTTATATATTTTTAAAATAAAATAGAATAAAAGGTAAAGTTTTACACGGAAAAGTTCGTTAATACATTTAAACAAATGCAACAAGAGTTGAAAAAATTACACTAGCCAACAAGGTTTTTGACTGGAGCAACCAAATACATTTCCCGGTGTAATTTGGTGCGCTGAATTCGAATCTGTAAATGGTTTTTCTCTATCACGTCAGGTTTTCGAGATATAAAAAAAAGCTTTTATTAGATTTTTCCATAAAAAGTTATTAGTTTATTTAAAAATCAATGAGTTTTCAAAAGTGAATGGCGTTATATGATTGTCGTTTGTATTTCGTTGGTTCGGTTTCACGTATTAGAGTCCAACAATAGTCTCCCAGCATACTTTTATCCCAAAATCCTTGATAGTTTCTTTCAATTTTCATTAAATCTTGATGGGCGCGTTCCCCTTGTTCGTCGCTAACAGCACCTAGGTTTTGTGGGAAAAAATCTAAATGCGAATGTAGAAAATGTATTTTGAGTGACATTCGTGCACCCAATTCATGATAACTTTTCAATAATTCAGCAACAATTTGTCTGTAGTTTTCACTCTTATTGTTTCCAAGAAAACTTTTCACGATGCACTTAAAAGACTCCCAGGCTATATATTCTTTCTCCGATAAACACTGCGATAAATTATGATCATTGATAAGCTTCCTGATCTGAGGGCCAACAAATATCCCTTCTTTTATTTTAGCATATGAAATTTTAGGAAAAACTTTTAACAAATATTTAAATGCTGCACCATCTTTGTCCAGAGCCTTCACAAAGTTCTTAAAAAGGCCCAATTTTATGTGCAGCGGTGGAAGAAGAACATCATTTTGATCAATTAATGGTTTATTTGAAATGTTTTGTTTTCCTGGTGAATATTCAATAATAATTATTTGCTACAAAACAATCGTACAAAACAATCAGCAGAGTTGTAAAAAATGTAAAATTTTACATAAAATTCCCGAAAATTCCCGAAGAAAATTTCCCGACTTTTGTAACAAAAAATTTCCCGGGATTTCCCGGGATTTCCCGGGAATTTTTTCCCGAATAGGAACCCTAAGTGGAAGCCTTAATAAGTATATCGACTCCATAAAATAGATGAGTGATCAAATGTCAAATCTGATTTTATAAATTTATGATGTATTTTTTAGATTTTTTTTTCATATTCTTAAAGAAATTTAATTTGATAGACAGTTTGACCTCAAACTCGAAATCGATTGCTTTGTCATTAAAATATTGGATAGCAAAATGGAGTTAATCAATTTTACTATTAATCTAGTGGTGAATTCATATACAATCAGTCATAATTTAGTAAACAGCACGCTTTTTCATCTACCTACCAAAATATTTTTATTATAAGTAATTAAAAGTAAGTTTGAATCAATTTAAAATTTAATTTAAGGTTTAATGTTTACTTATGTTTAAAAATTTTTCAAATTAGAAAGAAATAAGTACCTGAGAAAAATAACCAAAAATTAGTAATGTGTGTGAAGATAAATATGCCGAGTTAAATATGTTTTGACGTAACGACTTACGTAAAACATATTTAAGTACAAAGTTAAATATGTTTTGACGTAACGACTAATGAAATATAAAATACAATTTTAAATACCAAAAAACAATTTAATAAAAAAATTAATTTTAAATTGGATATATAATTTTATATGATTATAAAAAAAATATTACTTAAAATTAGATATAATTACGAAGTTCTTCGAAGTATTTTTTACAAACTTTTGAAAATTCACTTAAACAATTTTGGACTTCTATGAGGGATTTTGGCCAAAGTGGCCAAATGGAGCAAAGGCATGCATAACCACTATATAGGATATGTGCTCAATGGGAACAGCTATCAGATGCTGTTTTTGGAATTTCAGAATTGAATTTGTGAAATTTTTTAAAAACTTTTGAAAGTTCACTTAAACAATTTCTATGAGGGATTTTGGCCAAAGTGGCCAAATGGAGCAAAGGCATGCATAACCACTATATAGGATATGTGCTCAATGGGAACAGCTATCAGATGCGGTTTTTGGAATTTCAGAATTGAATTTGTGAAATTTTTTACAAATTTTTGAAAACTCACTTAAACAATTTTGGACTTCTATGAGGGATTTTGGCCAAAGTGGCCAAATGGAGCAAAGGCATGCATAACCACTATATAGGATATGTGCTCAATGGGAACAGCTATCAGATGCTGTTTTTGGAATTTCAGAATTGAATTTGTGAAATTTTTTAAAAACTTTTGAAAGTTCACTTAAACAATTTCTATGAGGGATTTTGGCCAAAGTGGCCAAATGGAGCAAAGGCATGCATAACCACTATATAGGATATGTGCTCAATGGGAACAGCTATCAGATGCTGTTTTTGGAATTTCAGAATTGAATTTGTGAAATTTTTTACAAATTTTTGAAAACTCACTTAAACAATTTTGGACTTCTATGAGGGATTTTGGCCAAAGTGGCCAAATGGAGCAAAGGCATGCATAACCACTATATAGGATATGTGCTCAATGGGAACAGCTATCAGATGCTGTTTTTGGAATTTCAGAATTGAATTTGTGAAATTTTTTACAAATTTTTGAAAACTCACTTAAACAATTTTGGACTTCTATGAGGGATTTTGGCCAAAGTGGCCAAATGGAGCAAAGGCATGCATAACCACTATATAGGATATGTGCTCAATGGGAACAGCTATCAGATGCTGTTTTTGGAATTTCAGAATTGAATTTGTGAAATTTTTTACAAATTTTTGAAAACTCACTTAAACAATTTTGGACTTCTATGAGGGATTTTGGCCAAAGTGGCCAAATGGAGCAAAGGCATGCATAACCACTATATAGGATATGTGCTCAATGGGAACAGCTATCAGATGCTGTTTTTGGAATTTCAGAATTGAATTTGTGAAATTTTTTAAAAACTTTTGAAAGTTCACTTAAACAATTTCTATGAGGGATTTTGGCCAAAGTGGCCAAATGGAGCAAAGGCATGCATAACCACTATATAGGATATGTGCTCAATGGGAACAGCTATCAGATGCTGTTTTTGGAATTTCAGAATTGAATTTGTGAAATTTTTTAAAAACTTTTGAAAGTTCACTTAAACAATTTCTATGAGGGATTTTGGCCAAAGTGGCCAAATGGAGCAAAGGCATGCATAACCACTATATAGGATATGTGCTCAATGGGAACAGCTATCAGATGCTGTTTTTGGAATTTCAGAATTGAATTTGTGAAATTTTTTACAAATTTTTGAAAACTCACTTAAACAATTTTGGACTTCTATGAGGGATTTTGGCCAAAGTGGCCAAATGGAGCAAAGGCATGCATAACCACTATATAGGATATGTGCTCAATGGGAACAGCTATCAGATGCTGTTTTTGGAATTTCAGAATTGAATTTGTGAAATTTTTTAAAAACTTTTGAAAGTTCACTTAAACAATTTCTATGAGGGATTTTGGCCAAAGTGGCCAAATGGAGCAAAGGCATGCATAACCACTATATAGGATATGTGCTCAATGGGAACAGCTATCAGATGCTGTTTTTGGAATTTCAGAATTGAATTTGTGAAATTTTTTACAAATTTTTGAAAACTCACTTAAACAATTTTGGACTTCTATGAGGGATTTTGGCCAAAGTGGCCAAATGGAGCAAAGGCATGCATAACCACTATATAGGATATGTGCTCAATGGGAACAGCTATCAGATGCTGTTTTTGGAATTTCAGAATTGAATTTGTGAAATTTTTTAAAAACTTTTGAAAGTTCACTTAAACAATTTCTATGAGGGATTTTGGCCAAAGTGGCCAAATGGAGCAAAGGCATGCATAACCACTATATAGGATATGTGCTCAATGGGAACAGCTATCAGATGCTGTTTTTGGAATTTCAGAATTGAATTTGTGAAATTTTTTACAAATTTTTGAAAACTCACTTAAACAATTTTGGACTTCTATGAGGGATTTTGGCCAAAGTGGCCAAATGGAGCAAAGGCATGCATAACCACTATATAGGATATGTGCTCAATGGGAACAGCTATCAGATGCTGTTTTTGGAATTTCAGAATTGAATTTGTGAAATTTTTTACAAATTTTTGAAAACTCACTTAAACAATTTTGGACTTCTATGAGGGATTTTGGCCAAAGTGGCCAAATGGAGCAAAGGCATGCATAACCACTATATAGGATATGTGCTCAATGGGAACAGCTATCAGATGCTGTTTTTGGAATTTCAGAATTGAATTTGTGAAATTTTTTACAAATTTTTGAAAACTCACTTAAACAATTTTGGACTTCTATGAGGGATTTTGGCCAAAGTGGCCAAATGGAGCAAAGGCATGCATAACCACTATATAGGATATGTGCTCAATGGGAACAGCTATCAGATGCTGTTTTTGGAATTTCAGAATTGAATTTGTGAAATTTTTTACAAACTTTTGAAAGTTCACTTAAACAATTTCTATGAGGGATTTTGGCCAAAGTGGCCAAATGGAGCAAAGGCATGCATAACCACTATATAGGATATGTGCTCAATGGGAACAGCTATCAGATGCTGTTTTTGGAATTTCAGAATTGAATTTGTGAAATTTTTTACAAATTTTTGAAAACTCACTTAAACAATTTTGGACTTCTATGAGGGATTTTGGTCAAAGTGGCCAAATGGAGCAAAGGCATGCATAACCACTATATAGGATATGTGCTCAATGGGAACAGCTATCAGATGCTGTTTTTGGAATTTCAGAATTGAATTTGTGAAATTTTTTAAAAACTTTTGAAAGTTCACTTAAACAATTTCTATGAGGGATTTTGGCCAAAGTGGCCAAATGGAGCAAAGGCATGCATAACCACTATATAGGATATGTGCTCAATGGGAACAGCTATCAGATGCTGTTTTTGGAATTTCAGAATTGAATTTGTGAAATTTTTTACAAATTTTTGAAAACTCACTTAAACAATTTTGGACTTCTATGAGGGATTTTGGCCAAAGTGGCCAAATGGAGCAAAGGCATGCATAACCACTATATAGGATATGTGCTCAATGGGAACAGCTATCAGATGCTGTTTTTGGAATTTCAGAATTGAATTTGTGAAATTTTTTACAAATTTTTGAAAACTCACTTAAACAATTTTGGACTTCTATGAGGGATTTTGGCCAAAGTGGCCAAATGGAGCAAAGGCATGCATAACCACTATATAGGATATGTGCTCAATGGGAACAGCTATCAGATGCTGTTTTTGGAATTTCAGAATTGAATTTGTGAAATTTTTTACAAATTTTTGAAAACTCACTTAAACAATTTTGGACTTCTATGAGGGATTTTGGCCAAAGTGGCCAAATGGAGCAAAGGCATGCATAACCACTATATAGGATATGTGCTCAATGGGAACAGCTATCAGATGCTGTTTTTGGAATTTCAGAATTGAATTTGTGAAATTTTTTACAAACTTTTGAAAGTTCACTTAAACAATTTCTATGAGGGATTTTGGCCAAAGTGGCCAAATGGAGCAAAGGCATGCATAACCACTATATAGGATATGTGCTCAATGGGAACAGCTATCAGATGCTGTTTTTGGAATTTCAGAATTGAATTTGTGAAATTTTTTACAAATTTTTGAAAACTCACTTAAACAATTTTGGACTTCTATGAGGGATTTTGGCCAAAGTGGCCAAATGGAGCAAAGGCATGCATAACCACTATATAGGATATGTGCTCAATGGGAACAGCTATCAGATGCTGTTTTTGGAATTTCAGAATTGAATTTGTGAAATTTTTTACAAACTTTTGAAAGTTCACTTAAACAATTTCTATGAGGGATTTTGGCCAAAGTGGCCAAATGGAGCAAAGGCATGCATAACCACTATATAGGATATGTGCTCAATGGGAACAGCTATCAGATGCTGTTTTTGGAATTTCAGAATTGAATTTGTGAAATTTTTTACAAACTTTTGAAAGTTCACTTAAACAATTTCTATGAGGGATTTTGGCCAAAGTGGCCAAATGGAGCAAAGGCATGCATAACCACTATATAGGATATGTGCTCAATGGGAACAGCTATCAGATGCTGTTTTTGGAATTTCAGAATTGAATTTGTGAAATTTTTTACAAATTTTTGAAAACTCACTTAAACAATTTTGGACTTCTATGAGGGATTTTGGCCAAAGTGGCCAAATGGAGCAAAGGCATGCATAACCACTATATAGGATATGTGCTCAATGGGAACAGCTATCAGATGCTGTTTTTGGAATTTCAGAATTGAATTTGTGAAATTTTTTACAAACTTTTGAAAGTTCACTTAAACAATTTCTATGAGGGATTTTGGCCAAAGTGGCCAAATGGAGCAAAGGCATGCATAACCACTATATAGGATATGTGCTCAATGGGAACAGCATCTGATAGCTGTTCCCATTGAGCATAGAAATTGTTTAAGTGAACTTTCAAAAGTTTGTAAAAAATTTCACAAATTCAATTCTGAAATTCCAAAAACAGCATCTGATAGCTGTTCCCATTGAGCACATATCCTATATAGTGGTTATGCATGCCTTTGCTCCATTTGGCCACTTTGGCCAAAATCCCTCATAGAAGTCCAAAATTGTTTAAGTGAGTTTTCAAAAATTTGTAAAAAATTTCACAAATTCAATTCTGAAATTCCAAAAACAGCATCTGATAGCTGTTCCCATTGAGCACATATCCTATATAGTGGTTATGCATGCCTTTGCTCCATTTGGCCACTTTGGCCAAAATCCCTCATAGAAGTCCAAAATTGTTTAAGTGAGTTTTCAAAAATTTGTAAAAAATTTCACAAATTCAATTCTGAAATTCCAAAAACAGCATCTGATAGCTGTTCCCATTGAGCACATATCCTATATAGTGGTTATGCATGCCTTTGCTCCATTTGGCCACTTTGGCCAAAATCCCTCATAGAAATTGTTTAAGTGAGTTTTCAAAAATTTGTAAAAAATTTCACAAATTCAATTCTGAAATTCCAAAAACAGCATCTGATAGCTGTTCCCATTGAGCACATATCCTATATAGTGGTTATGCATGCCTTTGCTCCATTTGGCCACTTTGGCCAAAATCCCTCATAGAAATTGTTTAAGTGAACTTTCAAAAGTTTTTAAAAAATTTCACAAATTCAATTCTGAAATTCCAAAAACAGCATCTGATAGCTGTTCCCATTGAGCACATATCCTATATAGTGGTTATGCATGCCTTTGCTCCATTTGGCCACTTTGGCCAAAATCCCTCATAGAAGTCCAAAATTGTTTAAGTGAGTTTTCAAAAATTTGTAAAAAATTTCACAAATTCAATTCTGAAATTCCAAAAACAGCATCTGATAGCTGTTCCCATTGAGCACATATCCTATATAGTGGTTATGCATGCCTTTGCTCCATTTGGCCACTTTGGCCAAAATCCCTCATAGAAGTCCAAAATTGTTTAAGTGAGTTTTCAAAAATTTGTAAAAAATTTCACAAATTCAATTCTGAAATTCCAAAAACAGCATCTGATAGCTGTTCCCATTGAGCACATATCCTATATAGTGGTTATGCATGCCTTTGCTCCATTTGGCCACTTTGGCCAAAATCCCTCATAGAAATTGTTTAAGTGAGTTTTCAAAAATTTGTAAAAAATTTCACAAATTCAATTCTGAAATTCCAAAAACAGCATCTGATAGCTGTTCCCATTGAGCACATATCCTATATAGTGGTTATGCATGCCTTTGCTCCATTTGGCCACTTTGGCCAAAATCCCTCATAGAAATTGTTTAAGTGAACTTTCAAAAGTTTTTAAAAAATTTCACAAATTCAATTCTGAAATTCCAAAAACAGCATCTGATAGCTGTTCCCATTGAGCACATATCCTATATAGTGGTTATGCATGCCTTTGCTCCATTTGGCCACTTTGGCCAAAATCCCTCATAGAAGTCCAAAATTGTTTAAGTGAGTTTTCAAAAATTTGTAAAAAATTTCACAAATTCAATTCTGAAATTCCAAAAACAGCATCTGATAGCTGTTCCCATTGAGCACATATCCTATATAGTGGTTATGCATGCCTTTGCTCCATTTGGCCACTTTGGCCAAAATCCCTCATAGAAGTCCAAAATTGTTTAAGTGAGTTTTCAAAAATTTGTAAAAAATTTCACAAATTCAATTCTGAAATTCCAAAAACAGCATCTGATAGCTGTTCCCATTGAGCACATATCCTATATAGTGGTTATGCATGCCTTTGCTCCATTTGGCCACTTTGGCCAAAATCCCTCATAGAAGTCCAAAATTGTTTAAGTGAGTTTTCAAAAATTTGTAAAAAATTTCACAAATTCAATTCTGAAATTCCAAAAACAGCATCTGATAGCTGTTCCCATTGAGCACATATCCTATATAGTGGTTATGCATGCCTTTGCTCCATTTGGCCACTTTGGCCAAAATCCCTCATAGAAATTGTTTAAGTGAACTTTCAAAAGTTTTTAAAAAATTTCACAAATTCAATTCTGAAATTCCAAAAACAGCATCTGATAGCTGTTCCCATTGAGCACATATCCTATATAGTGGTTATGCATGCCTTTGCTCCATTTGGCCACTTTGGCCAAAATCCCTCATAGAAGTCCAAAATTGTTTAAGTGAGTTTTCAAAAATTTGTAAAAAATTTCACAAATTCAATTCTGAAATTCCAAAAACAGCATCTGATAGCTGTTCCCATTGAGCACATATCCTATATAGTGGTTATGCATGCCTTTGCTCCATTTGGCCACTTTGGCCAAAATCCCTCATAGAAATTGTTTAAGTGAACTTTCAAAAGTTTTTAAAAAATTTCACAAATTCAATTCTGAAATTCCAAAAACAGCATCTGATAGCTGTTCCCATTGAGCACATATCCTATATAGTGGTTATGCATGCCTTTGCTCCATTTGGCCACTTTGGCCAAAATCCCTCATAGAAATTGTTTAAGTGAACTTTCAAAAGTTTTTAAAAAATTTCACAAATTCAATTCTGAAATTCCAAAAACAGCATCTGATAGCTGTTCCCATTGAGCACATATCCTATATAGTGGTTATGCATGCCTTTGCTCCATTTGGCCACTTTGGCCAAAATCCCTCATAGAAGTCCAAAATTGTTTAAGTGAGTTTTCAAAAATTTGTAAAAAATTTCACAAATTCAATTCTGAAATTCCAAAAACAGCATCTGATAGCTGTTCCCATTGAGCACATATCCTATATAGTGGTTATGCATGCCTTTGCTCCATTTGGCCACTTTGGCCAAAATCCCTCATAGAAGTCCAAAATTGTTTAAGTGAGTTTTCAAAAATTTGTAAAAAATTTCACAAATTCAATTCTGAAATTCCAAAAACAGCATCTGATAGCTGTTCCCATTGAGCACATATCCTATATAGTGGTTATGCATGCCTTTGCTCCATTTGGCCACTTTGGCCAAAATCCCTCATAGAAGTCCAAAATTGTTTAAGTGAGTTTTCAAAAATTTGTAAAAAATTTCACAAATTCAATTCTGAAATTCCAAAAACAGCATCTGATAGCTGTTCCCATTGAGCACATATCCTATATAGTGGTTATGCATGCCTTTGCTCCATTTGGCCACTTTGGCCAAAATCCCTCATAGAAGTCCAAAATTGTTTAAGTGAGTTTTCAAAAATTTGTAAAAAATTTCACAAATTCAATTCTGAAATTCCAAAAACAGCATCTGATAGCTGTTCCCATTGAGCACATATCCTATATAGTGGTTATGCATGCCTTTGCTCCATTTGGCCACTTTGGCCAAAATCCCTCATAGAAATTGTTTAAGTGAACTTTCAAAAGTTTTTAAAAAATTTCACAAATTCAATTCTGAAATTCCAAAAACAGCATCTGATAGCTGTTCCCATTGAGCACATATCCTATATAGTGGTTATGCATGCCTTTGCTCCATTTGGCCACTTTGGCCAAAATCCCTCATAGAAGTCCAAAATTGTTTAAGTGAGTTTTCAAAAATTTGTAAAAAATTTCACAAATTCAATTCTGAAATTCCAAAAACAGCATCTGATAGCTGTTCCCATTGAGCACATATCCTATATAGTGGTTATGCATGCCTTTGCTCCATTTGGCCACTTTGGCCAAAATCCCTCATAGAAATTGTTTAAGTGAACTTTCAAAAGTTTTTAAAAAATTTCACAAATTCAATTCTGAAATTCCAAAAACAGCATCTGATAGCTGTTCCCATTGAGCACATATCCTATATAGTGGTTATGCATGCCTTTGCTCCATTTGGCCACTTTGGCCAAAATCCCTCATAGAAGTCCAAAATTGTTTAAGTGAGTTTTCAAAAATTTGTAAAAAATTTCACAAATTCAATTCTGAAATTCCAAAAACAGCATCTGATAGCTGTTCCCATTGAGCACATATCCTATATAGTGGTTATGCATGCCTTTGCTCCATTTGGCCACTTTGGCCAAAATCCCTCATAGAAATTGTTTAAGTGAACTTTCAAAAGTTTTTAAAAAATTTCACAAATTCAATTCTGAAATTCCAAAAACAGCATCTGATAGCTGTTCCCATTGAGCACATATCCTATATAGTGGTTATGCATGCCTTTGCTCCATTTGGCCACTTTGGCCAAAATCCCTCATAGAAGTCCAAAATTGTTTAAGTGAATTTTCAAAAGTTTGTAAAAAATACTTCGAAGAACTTCGTAATTATATCTAATTTTAAGTAATATTTTTTTTATAATCATATAAAATTATATATCCAATTTAAAATTAATTTTTTTATTAAATTGTTTTTTGGTATTTAAAATTGTATTTTATATTTCATTAGTCGTTACGTCAAAACATATTTAACTTTGTACTTAAATATGTTTTACGTAAGTCGTTACGTCAAAACATATTTAACTCGGCATATTTATCTTCACACACATAAATTAGTATACAGTTCAAACATAACACTTATTTTATATTACCAAAATCCATCCATCCATTCAGCTTAATTCCAGCTTCTAGTCATGTTTTTATGATATTTACAAGAGGTTCTGTTACATCTCTAGTAATTATGCCCCTCTCTTCCATTAAAGCTGTTCGGAGTTCGTCTTTGGATGAAATGCTTCTTTTTCTGATGTTCCTATCTAAAATTTCCCACAGGTGCTCTATGGGGTTAAGGTCGGAAGATTACGGAGGTAAATTTAATTGCTCAGGCACGTTGTACAAAACACATTCCTTGACAATCCGGGTGGCGTGTTTTGGGTCGTTGTCTTGCTGAAAGAAACATGGTATTTAAAGACATGACTTTCAAATTATCCTTTAAAATTTGTACTATCATTCAGTACCTGGCCCACCGCCATGTTTTACTGTAGCACTTGGGTTCGTGGAAGCAGCTTACTATTTTTTGTTCTTTAGAGCTTTCCTTTTGATTTTCACCCAAAAATCTCAAATTTACTCTCATTGTTTAATATTACATTATTTCAGAAAGATTGCGTAGAGGTTAAGTAAGCTTTTTCAAAGTCACATTTAGTACGGTTTATTGCTGAAACATACGGTTTTTTTTCTAGACACTCTTCTATGAAGTCCATGGTGATTCAGCCGTCGTCTAATTTTCGATGTGCTTACTGGGTAACCGCATGTTTTAGAAATGTCTTTAGCTATTTCGACTGCGCTAGACTTTGGAGTTTTCTTGACCTCTCTGACTATTTTGCGCATCTCATTATTAGTTACAGAGTGTGGTCAACCGTTATGGTTTGCAGTTTTGGTGTTTTCTCGAGCTTAACTTCTTTTAATAACTTTGACCGGCTATTTTAGTAATATCAGCGAGTGATGTTCCGTTTCTTCGATGGAACACTATTAAATCTTTTACCTCCACTAGTACCTCGTATCATTCGGTTCCTTAAATAATTTCCTAACTCTGTAATTATGTACAAAATTCTCAGGAAAAATCAAATATCTAAGCAACTCTTTAGTAATAAAACCTTTAATTGGTGTGAAAGCTGGGGACTTGCTAACTATACAATTTACAAAAAGAAAACACCAGGGGGGTTACTCCGTATTTCGATTCGAAAAGAAAATCATTCGAATTTGTATACTTTTAGCATTGTATTTCGAAAGCTTTTGCTTTCGAATGGAAATACGGAGTAACCCCCCTGATAAACATCAACCTAATTTTGAAATATTGAGCTCACGGAGGAGTTTTTAAATTAACAAACACAAACTGCGAAGCTTTTTGGCTTATCTGCAGAAAACACCCAGAGTCTTTGGTAGGAATCGAACCCGCAACCCTCTGACTGATAGTCCGGCAAACTATCGCCTAGTCTATCGGGGCACCCGATTGAAATACTTTGGAATTATTCTTAACAAAAACATTGCTTTACCTACAGAAGTTCAATCCGATTAGCAGGTATATTCTTCTGGTTGATTCTCTCCTTTGTTATGACTACGTATAGGTTCTTAAAATCTATTGAGATAAGAATAGTATATACTGGTTTGCATGTCTTGGAGATCACAACAGTTTACATTATGCTAGGTGATTGGTCATGACTGCCATACGGGGAACGAGAGGTTGACTATTTAGCGAAAAGATGTGAACGAGTCGTTTATAGAAACTGTTATTATATGGTGCGAAAACAATCTATCAATATTTTTTTTGATAAAATACGATGTAAGAGGAGATCTCGAAATAAGCGCGCTTTGTTATTAATTTGCCCTGGGGGTCTCATAAGCCTAAGATTATCCTATAAACATTTTCCATATATCGCTGTATAAGATAATGATCTTCATTCTTGACACGGACCTGTAGTGGTAAATAGAAAAAAACACAAAAAGATCTTTTAAGATGTATTGCATAGAGAATTTTCAATCTAATGAAAGCTAATCCTGAATCTTAGGCAGACTTGTCAAAGATGAAACTAGAACTGCAGATTTTTAACATACAGAAATGTATTAAAAGTTGTAAGGGCTACGTTTCTGTCCTTAATAATTTTTTACTACCACGTCAAATTCTAGTCATGACTTTTAAAAACGCAGTTCGTACAAACAATAATGCTAAATATTTTTGTACGAATTTTTAAAAGTCATAACTAGAATTTGACGTGGAAGTAAAAAATGATTAAGGACAGAAATGTAGCTCTTACAGAGCCATGAACACCTGTATACAAAATGTTATGATCGGACTACAAATAGTAAACACACAGTTAACAAAATATAAAAGGGCGGTATTTGCAGGCGTGGCAAAAAATAAAAAAAATATTTCTGGAATTGTTTTTACATTGGCGCATATTCAGAAATCGTAACTAAAGTCGAAACTTATTAAACAGAAACGAAAAAATAGTTAAAGATCTTATTCACAAATCATAATTAACTTCAGGTGTTATGGCACTTGCTATTTTTTGTATTTTTCCAATATTGGAGAACAGTACAAATATATTTGTATAGGCAAATTGACTAAGTGTAAAGAGTATGAGTATATCATAAACAATCTTGAAATGGTAAACAAATATACGTGTGTTATCGATAAATAATCCAAGACTGTCAAAAAAAATACAAAAATGTTTAACTTAAAATTGCCATTTCGAGATTAAATGTTAGCACTGTTGCCTATTTTTTTAGTTTTTGATCGAAAGTAGCGGTTTTATTTTTTTTGCGATTTTTAGCTTTTTTTTACGGGTTTTTGTGGGAATAAAACGTGGGCAATATTGTTTGTTTTTTTTACATTTTATTTTATTGTATTTCTTATTCTTTCTCGCAGTTGTTGTTTCATTCAATCAATCCTAATAAAATCCAATACAAAAAATATCAAGTCTCATAACTCCTTTAGCAACTGCTTAGAGTTAGCATTTAGTAGATTTTTGTTGACGAAAAACACATCTCTAGTTTGTTTTCTTTTTTTTTTGTGATTTTTTTTTTGGTCAAAATTTACACAATTAGAAAAGAAAATAAGATAAGTTTATTATTATTGTTAGAAAAAAATATGTATTTATTGCTTTGTGTATTTTAGAGAGACTCAAATTGGTCGCCAGATGAAAAAACTACCTTTAAAGAATTGGTGGCCAAATATGTTAACATCATCGACGACAAGAAATAAAATCAATCAGCTGTTCTTTAAATGTATTTGTTAGTTGACATTTAGTTACAGCTTTACCCATAATTAAGTTGTAACTTTTCGTGCTGAAAGTAATCAACTAAGAATAACTTAAGTTGGTACTTAAAAAAGTTTAAACTTAGTTATCTTTTCTGAATATGCGCCAATATCTTTAATCCTAGGGGGTGACTGTAACAACTTTTTTTTCGAACCACTGTAATGTACATGCCAGAACTGATCGCTTTTATTCTACTCTCCTTTTAACCAAAGTTGCATTGTTTTAGCCAACAATAAAAGAGTAGTTAATAACTGCAGGCAGAATTTTTTAATTGGAATTGTTTGCTGCAATAATATTTTTTTTAAATGTTATGGTTGTTTAGTTACAGAAGACCTACATCTAATTTTTTGATGTGTTTTTTTTTATTTGTTATGTTTTTTTTATTTTCAAATACTACTCATAGTCTTCAAAGACTTTAGTTTCACTTTTACTCTTATTACTTGGGCTTTCTTGTCTATAAATCTAAAAAAATAAGAAAAAATTATAGTAAGTACTTTCCTTTCTCTATAAAATATTTTATTTTATGTTATTTTTTGTAGTTACTGACTGTTTTGCGAACAGGTGTCAATGCGATAATATTGAGTTACTAGTGTTGATCATAATCATCATCAGTATTGATCACGGCGATTATGATGGTTTAAATGATTAACAATTTTGTTCATGTTTTTATATTAAAACAATGTTTAAGCATTTTATAATATTTGTAAAATACAATATGAGTACAAATATGAACCAGGCTATTTTGTTTTTTTGTATTACTCAGTATCATTGCTTATAATTGGCTTATATGATGATTTGCAAAAACAAAAATGTCAGTAGTAAGACATTGGCTAAGATCTATTAACAATTGCTTGCAAATATTATTATGTATTGTTTTCATTTAATGAAAAAGAAAACGAAAATAAAGTGTTAGCTAAAAAAAAACTTTAAGGTTTTAATTCACCATCCCAAATGTATGAATTAACAATCAACAGCATCTTTACGCTGATGACTTTATTAACGCTAACTATTAAGAGAAGTCAACAAACAAAAAATTGCGAAAGTTGAAGAAATATGCATAAAAAATAGAAACATTTCACATTTCAATTTAATAGAGGTTTTTGTCTTCAATAACGAAAGTGAATGTTAGGTCGCCTCTTTTTCTAACTTTCGAAATAAAGACCAACTAACTGACTTGGCTAAAACGCAACAAATACAGTTTTTTTTATCTCTTACGTGGGAAAAAATTTAATAAAGACATTTGGAAGTTATCACTTTATTAAATGTAAATAACTCTAGCAGATTGGTTAAACAAACAATTTATTGCATTGAATGTCTAACATTTTTTGTTTTATTAAAATAGTTTAGCACAGCTGTTTCCGTTTAAATGTTGTTTTAGAATATCATGAAACTTTTTACATTTTACTTGTTGACATATCAGTAATAGAGGATTTGGTAATTGTTCTAATGATTACAATTTACCTCAAAAATCGCATAAAATATTTAAAATTCTATGTTGTTTTCTTGGAAAAATCATTTTTTCAGACGATCCCATTTTCATTTATCTCGATACGTCAACAAGGAAAATTGCCGCATTTGGGTTTCTGAAGAACCAAGAGCAATTATTGAGAAGTATGGTGGGTGGAGTTGTGGGGGATTGATTGGACCATATTTTATTTGAAAATTCGATTGGAAAAGCTGTTTCGAGAGATATAATTAATGATATGTGGTTTCAAGAAGACGGTGCCATATGTCAGACAGCCAGCAAAACAATAAATATATTGAAAGCCAAATGTCCCGATCTCATAATATCCCTAATCATGCGATTTACCACCATTGCTCAAACTCAAAATCTTTGACGTGACTAATGAAATAGACAGACCCCCTATTTTGCTAAAATGTGATTGAAAATTCTGATAAAATAATCGACTTCTTTATTAGTTCGACAAGTAATTCTAGAATATGCCTGCGTAGTCAGTACTCGTTCTAGTTTGGAGTTGCTACAAATGTTTTTTGTATGAAATTATCACCTCCAGAACTTCACCATTCCAATTGTATTTCACATTATTCCAATTGTATTTCAAAACTTTCTAATTGTATTTCAGAATTTTCCATTTGTATTTCCAAACTAAAATGAGTACTGATAATACATATTCTAGGGGCTGTTTTCTCATTAGGCGATTATCTTTTTCTCAACGAAAAACTGCCGATTAAAGAAATTTGCTTTTCTCAATGTCTCATTTGCTTTTATTCTGTCGCAAAACTAACCAGTCCTCATCTGCCGATTATTAATGTATTTGTTGTACAGATAAATTCAATCAGCTGACTGCTGTTCATACTTTTTATGTGGCAATACCTTGAGTTTTTGTAAAAAAATTAAATAGATTTTAGAAAAAATGTTTAATAAAGGAATAAACATTAATTTGATGGACGATGAACTCGAAGAACATGAATTCCAAGTGAATGTTGAAAAAGTTTGTCATGCCAGACCTAACTACCTGGCAGACATGGATATTATTTATTTTTTAAAATATTTGTTTTTTGATTTTATTTTTTGTTATTTTTTCACATTTGGAAAACAGCTGATTTATGTCAACAACTTGTCACTTGAAGACAGAGTTCCCAATTTTCACATAAATTTTGAGAGGTATTGCCAAATGAAAATAATGTTTCTGTCGGTATATTGAGAAAACCAAAATTGCCTAGAACTTTAAAATTCTGAAATACAATTTTAAATTTCTGAAATATTAATGGAAATTTCTGGGGGATTACTTTGTATTGCAATGCGAAACAAACATGGTACGAAATTAAACTATTGGTACTCTTTAATGCGTTTGCACGTTTCCCTTTCGCATATATTTTTCCCCCTTTTCGCAAGGCTTATAGCACCGGACTTTGTAATACGTAAGTGCATGTCAATAACGTTTTCTGCGTATACAAATTTTGCGATAGTCAAAGAAAAAGCGCAAAGGAAGAAAAACAGTGAATTTTTTTAACTTTTGATATTTAAATTATAATTTCGTTATTTGAAATTTTAGTGGACTTCATATAGAAACATAGCGATTTGGTCCAGCATTCTGTTCTATATCTATCTATCTATTAAGCAACGAGACATTGACTGCTGAGATAGCGCTAATACTTGGAATTGATGTCGATCATCTTGGAATTTTTAGCTCGTGTTTAATAGCGTTTAAAACACGCACAAACGTTTTTTTATTTAACCGGAAATTTTGTACAAAACTAGAAAAAAAAGAATTAAGAATTAAGAAAATTTTCCACTGCTAATTTATTTTTTCTAACATGCGGTCATTTAATGAAAATATATCGGACCCAAGAATGATAAAATAAAGATTACGCCAACGCGCGTAAAATTTTAAAAGGTTCTGCGCATGTTGGAACTGTGACGTCACACGTTCTGTGTTTCTATTGGTTAATAATTTTATTTTTTCTCACTTGTTTACTATTGTTTTGCTTGCATTTGCCCATTGCACACTTCATGTTCATATTTTTTGTTTTTTGTTTGTTTTTCTTTTTTAAACTGCTTTTATTTACACTTTTTTCCACGACAATGAACGTTTTTAATTCATTAAATATAATTTATTACCAAATGCAATGCCAAATTTTATTTAGTTTATCAAAACCCGATGTAATATTTTTTAGAACTATCAAAGTGATTTCGATTGCAAGGTTGCCAACTATCACATAAAACATACCTTTTTCGCAAGAAATTTTAATTCTAACACATGAAACATTCTTGGTAACCCTTAGAATGGAACTCTGCGTCACATAACGGGATCATTCTTGATCGGAACTATCTCTTAAGATTCTTCTTGTTATTCGTTCCACACGTTCGTTGTCGTCATTTCAAGAGAGTGTTGCCTATATTTAAAAAAAAATTTGAAAAAGAGATATACAGTACAAGGTTGCTCTCTTATCTCATTTAGCTCTCGTATCGAAATTGTTTTCGCATCGCAATACGGAGTAACCCCTTTAAACTATAAGTGAAAATTTCTGAAATATAATTGAAAATTTCTAAAATACAATTAGAAACTTCTGAAATATAATTGAAAATGATGTAGTTCTCAAGAAGTGTTGTTGTAGACATTCTTTTAGAACCTGTTCTGGATGTAGGACTTTAATGATTTTTGTTTGTTATTGTCAATCGCGAAACTAGTTCTAGATAGGCATTACTGAGTAAATTTACTTTTATGCGAACAGTTGTAGAACTAGTTGATTCATCAGTTTTGTCGTTCAGTAAACTTCATTAATCCATAAAAATATAAAATTCTTACCTAATCAAAAATCTGTTTTAACTAACAGAACAAATTCTGGCCTGGGGGGTTACTGCGTATTTCGATTCGAAAAGAATTTGTATACTTTTTGCATTGTATTTCGACAGCTTTTGCTTTCGAATCGAAATACGCAGTAACACCCCTGAATTTTGAAAATTCGCCACAACTGAATGTATCATTCTGAACTGTTGCTATTTAATTAATTACTCTCAGTAATTTTATAACTAACATAAATTTTACCTTTCTAATTAATTGACATCATAACAAGTAGTTATTTATGCACATTTGTATTAAGTATAACAATTTACATTCCATAACAAATAGAAGGCCTGTGGGATTTTTCTCGTTGACCAAAAGACATAAACAAAGTGAAAAAACAAATCTCCGGTAATTGTTGTATTAAAATGTGTAAAGTCAAAGTATTAATTAAAATTATGTCATATTTTACAAGTGCTACGAGTTATATGTACGGTGTAACTGGGTAACGTTTTGTTGTGTGTATAGTTAGTGTTTCTATGTTATAATTAACAAAGTTGCTGACACAGGTGATGCTGTTGTTTCTTTTTTCTTTGCTTGCACTACTGTATTTATGAGACTTGGGCCAAGTTATTAGTAACAAAAACTAGACTGGTAATACAAACACATAATAAACTCATTTAAGCTGCTACTTATTTTTCCATTATAATTCATGTGAGAAAAAAAGTATGTAAGAAGAAGTAAAAACCCCAAGATTGTCGGTTAGAGTCACACTATTTATTATTAGTTAATTTGGAGTGTTGGATTTAGACTCTCCAAGAAGGCAAACAAATAGAAAACAAGAGGTGTTAAACAAGTGTATGAGTGGTTATATGCATGTAGATTTATGGTTAATATTTATGTGGTAACAACTACTTTGCAACAGAGGCTTTAAAAAATAGGTGTTCATATATTCTACAACCAACAACAATTCAGAGACAAAATATCAACATGCTACTTTTATTACGCCGTTTCCAATTAAAATAGCTGCTATTTGTTGTACGAAAAAATGCCAATGTAAAGTGGCTGTAAGAGTTTCGGATTCTACAATATGTATTTCACTGTTAAAATCGACAATACTTAGACATTGTTTTAAAATCTCGTTTAAGCCTACCAATCAAATTTTACCTCCCCAACTAGATATTATTTAATTGTTTTAATTGTTGCAATGAATTTTCTCATCGGCAAAACAATAAGGAAACAAAGGTCATGAGAAATGGAATGATGATCAATAAATTCACTAAAATAAACTCGAACGTTGTATGAGTATTATAAAGATCGGTAGCACTCGGAACGACTACGACTAGGGTTAACAATCCCGCTCTATATTCTCAATCCCGGGATTACATTTATCTAGTCCCGGGATCGCGGGATTTTAAAAACTTGTTTTCGAAAGATATTAACATAACATTTCAAAAAAAATAATAACATGACTCAGTCAGAAATTGGTTTATAAGAAATAATTTATTAAACTAAAAAATTTTTTAATATCACAAATTTTTAAATGAATTATAAAAAGTTCTTTGTTTTTATAGATATTGTCATACGTTATTTTTGAAATACGATTTGAGTAAGCAAAGCGCATCCAAAGTTTCATCGCCCAAACGACTTTATATTTTAGTTGCGAATACTCCGGCTGCAGACTCTACACTGGTTGGCTTAATAGTTATTAAAAATTCGTATGCTCTTTGCAAAAAGTTACCACGTGTTCCTCCATTTTCAAACGAGCATTTCTTTCTGAATTTTCACAGACAACGTCTCACATCGAATTGGTATCCTCGGTACATGTGCTTTTTTATAGCTTCATTGAGCTCGTCTGAAATATTTAAAGGTTCTTCAAGAGAACAAGAGATTCAGATGAAAGCTCAGAAGAATCTGGAACAATTTCGAGAGGTGCCTTTTTTGAAACACAAGGTGTAACTTGAGCTATTAGAATTGATGTAGCTGGACTTGAAGCGTCTAGTCTTTCCAGTAACTCAACTATTAATTGGCGGCACTTTATGGAACAAGGAACTATTACGAACTCTGTTTCTGATTCGGCCTGAACTTTTGTTCTACAATTGTGCAGATACTGAAGTACCCCACTGATGTCTGTTCGCCTGTGTTGCATACGAAGAATGAGGGCTGAATGTACATAGTTTTTGACTTATAACGTTGTTAGCACCTTTAAGTTTTTTTTAGCCTAAGGTTATGGCAACATCAGCTGTGAACAGGTTAGCATCCCAACGGCAAAGCGTGTCAACTGTTGCTTTTACTGGGAATAGAGCATTAATGATTGCGGACACCATTTAAATTTCTTCTTTGGATAAAGCAAAATATTCACCTTCAGGTGGACTTGTGTCTATTAATGCCTTTTGTATACAATTTCTTAATAAATAGACGCGTTCCAATATTAACAAAAAGCTGTTCCACCTAGTTTTACAGTCTTTTATTAGAGTTAGTTGCTTTACAAGTTCAGCCGTAATATACTTTTGCAAGACATTGTTTTTTGCTGGCGATCGTTTAAATATTACTATTATTTTCGCACCTTCTTGATCACTGAACCGCAATTGACCTCAGTAATATCACATTGGTATCCTCCATGTCTACGACCATAATAGAGATCAACCAATTCTTCGTTGCCAGAAAAATCCTCATCCTCGTTACTCTCTGAAAAATCGTCTTCTACTTCTGATTCTTCATCTTCGTGGGATTGATTGCTCATCTATTTTTCTTTCAAAATCCTGCTTTTGATATAGCACGTCAATTACCGCCAGTTGGACACCATGGGCAAAGCATAACTGTTGCTCCCAACTTTCTTCATGACACTTGCACCGTCTGTCATAATACCCACAGATATAATCTATGATAATACCGACTATATCTTTTCGCAAGTTAAGATATACTGCAAGCTTTTGTTCTAGTAGCCCAATACTTTTGTCTGCAGGCATTGATCCTTTTACTCGAACTAATTCAATTAAACGAAAGCAACTGTGTAAAATTTGAGTATTTACAACTCAAAAAAAAAATCGCAGTATGACGATTTGTTTCTAATTTCAAACAACAGATTCTCATGTCTGGAAATACGAATTACTAAGAGTTCTAATGTACGATATTTTTTATTGTAGCTTAAAAAGTCAAATCTCGGGATTAAGTGCTCAATCCCGGGATTTTGGGATTGTTAAAAACTGCCGGATCCCGGGATTCCCAACACTAACTACGACCAATACACTTTTTTCATTCATTAACTTGTTAGCAGCGGACATTTAAGCCATGGTAACAATTAAGGCATGCTGCATTTAGTTTCTTGTTTCTCCTGGATTCAAGATAAATATTCCAGAAAATTTAGAAATAAAGCAACGACAGAGAATGCTTTTCATGAGTTATCCTGGATAACTTTACGTTAATCACATCGAAGTCAGTATCGTGAGATATCAGGCAGGGGTGTTCTTATCATTATTGATAGAATGGCGTATATAAAATTATCCATGAACGAATTATACTCTTGGTGATAAGACCTGTTTCACACTCTTCAGATTTAGCTGACCAGTTTTTGTTTAATTCTCTTGTGAACTTGCTTACCATAAGGCTACTCTTATATCCAAATATTACAATACGACCGAATAGTATATTTCGGATTCTGCCAACAATCGGGTTTCGTCCAAAGATTACGCGGGTTTCGTTTAAAGTTTACGCAAATACTGAAATCGTAATTTTTTTTAAAGAAAAAGCTTAGATTATAGTATTTTAAAGGAGAAACAAGTTTTGAATCGAGAACATCTTCTAAGGGGTCGCTTCAATTAAGACAACTAATATATGTTGTAAAACTACCTTAGAAGCTGTTTCCTCAAAAATCCAAGATAAATGTTGAATAAGGTGTGGATAGGAAATATTATTAGAGAAATAAGAAATAAAGTTATATCGGATGCTAGTATTTTATTTGAGATGTTTCATTTTATTTAGAATTAGTCCGTAGAATGATTTGTTGGTCGAAGATTAGGTTTCGTTTGATTTTTGTTAAATATGGCTATGCAAATAGAAAAACCTTCTCTTCTAGTTTATCAAATTCTGGCCGTTGTGGACATGTTGTTCTTGCAGCAGCTTCTTTTTGTCGGTGGTGATGTTGAAATGTATTTATCAGGCCAAAAATATTTTTTTTATTTAAAAGTTCCAATAAATTCCATTTGCTTTGCATTATTGTGTTTTATGGCTAGAGTTTTGCCCGGTCGTTCATTTCAGTGACCGGTAATTTTCGTTCATTTATCCAAGACTGATTCGTTCATTCAATTCGTTCAATCGTTCACTTTGAACGAATGAATACAATCCTTATTGAATGTGATTTTCTTCTTCTCTTTTGATAAACAGCAGCTGAACGAAATTTATCCGTACACTATTGAACGAAAACCGTTCAGTTAAATAACCGGCTCATTCCGTTCAATGAAGTGATCCGTTCATTTTAACCCGTTCGTTCATGAACGACACAGCTCTATTTATGGCTACTTTAAGGGGGATTTTGATTATGTTTTAACATTTTCAAGTTCTGTCCGAATAAAGTTTAAAAGATTTGTTTTAAATTGCTTGCTGCCATCATTTTATTGTTGAGGTAATTAATTATTATTTTCACTGATACGATATATTTTGCATAAATTTTTTTAAACCTGAATTTCCTTTTTTACACTGAGAAGAAACACGGACTTTAGCGTGATACAGAACTTTACTTCGCCTTAGAACCTTGCCTGCCTGATCACTCTCGGTTGATGTTAACTGATCATCTCATATTGAGAGCACCTGTAACCATTTGGCATCATTTGTTGAGTGCTAAAGCTGGGTGCAGATTATAGCGTGTGGCAATTAATTCACACAATATGTTGCAGTTAATCACCCCAACAAGCCGCTAATAATAACAAAAAAAAAAAAAAACTATTTACCCACATTATTATTGTTTTGATTTTTTCGAAAATTTCATAACAACTGTCTTGTGGACTTGTCGGTTTTAAGTATTTGTGTTTGTTAGGCTATTTAAATCGGATGATGATCTACTGAAGGAAGTGAGTGAGTACGCTTGCGTGTGGATGAGTGTCTGAGTGTATTTTGTATTGTTTTAATGACTACGCAGTCAAAACATTTAACATGATCAAAATTATATTTTATTTATTTATCTTCAGCTTTTTCTTTGTTAAATAATATTTTGATGGATGATATGAATAACTGCATTAAAAAAAAGTTGCACAATTTTCGCCTCTTTTGATCATTATTATTATTATTGTTTTTTTTTTTGGGTTGGAAAAATAATAGAAAGAAATAATAATTCAATTTCATTTCATTTTTGAACAAGAGAAAAATAAATTACTTTTAATCTAGCTCAATCGAATGATACTCTATAGCAAGTAGATTTTTGTAATGGTGTAAGAAGGGGTCATTGTTAAAGAAGCTTTTTTTTTATTTTTTCTTACGCAGAAAAATCGTTTAATATAAAAACGATGTTTCACTTTTAATTCAAAAGATAGGGATCTTACTGGTTCTTTCCTACGTTCTGTCAGTTCAAAAAAAAAAAAAAAAAACAGTTGCTGAAAATATCAGTTACATTTATGCCTTCCAACTTTTCAACAATGTGTGTCTACGAATTTTTATATTTTTCATTCCTTTAAGTTACAAACACTTGCAACAACTCAAATACTCTACCTATAGCAAGACAATTACAATAATTTAAGTTCAATTTCAATGGCTTCTTGTAACAAATAAGTGGCATAAAGATTTCATTGGTATGATTCAATTTGTTTCAACTTTTACTTTTCATTATTTAAAGCTTAAAAATAATATGAACAGAAAAGTTTATTAAAATCATACAAAATTGCAAACAAATATTGCACTTTACCAAAATAAAGAAAATATTGAACGATTTTATTATTTGATTATTAGTTTTTTTCTTCAATGAAAACCTTAAATCTCCTTGCTCTTATTATATATTTTTTTTTTGTTTTGCAAAGTCATAATTTGCATAGATGATCGGAGCGCCGTTGAACCTTAAAGTTTTTTTTTTGTTACTACTTCTCAATTTTGCTTAACTATAAACAAATGGCGGTATTTTCCATTCCATTATATTGTTTGTCTGATTTTTAGTTTTATTTTGGTTTTTACTTCTCGATTTTTCCGGCTGGACGACAAACAAGTGTCGCACGTTTTCATGTAATATGGCATCGGGCGTGTTTAGAGTTCAAACATTTGACAGAAGCTATTTTTAAGGAAAATATTTACCGCCATCTTTGCATTATGCCACAAAATAAATTGAAAATATATATACAGGGTGGGGCAAAAGTCGCGAAGGGATTTGAAACAGTCATAACTTTTCTAATTTAATTTTTTTTTTATTTTTCTTTTTGGGAAATTAATTATGGAAGGTTACAACGTTATCCAGCGAACCAAAATCATAGAACTTTATTTTGAACATCATCGATCAATAATTCAAACTCAACGAGCCTATCGTCGTCATTTTAATGTGCGGAATTCACCATCCGAATCAATGATTCGACGCTTAGTGACACGTTTTCAGGAAGCAAATATTCAACGCGTTCTGGAGAGTGTTGAGGAGAATCCTGAAACATCAACTCGAAGGCGCTCTGCTGAGCTGCAAATGTCTCGGCGGTCTTTACGCAGAATATTAAAGGGAAATTTACATCTTTTCCCATATAAGGTGCAGTTAGTGCAAGAACTAAAGCCAGGAGATTCCCAAGAACGATTAATTTATGCAGTTCGCTTCCAAGAATCGTGACTTTTGCCCCACCCTGTAGTATACGAGTATATGTATGTATATACAAGGTGGCGCAAAAGTAATCCTCCTATCAGAAAATGCTATAAATTTTGCGAGGCCCCTAATGTCAGTTCTGTTTTGACACATGCGAAATACACGTTAATAAACAATGTTACGCTACACTGCTCCAGAACGCGGAATATTACTGACAGAACTGACATTAGGGGCCTCGCAAAATTTATAGCATTTTCTGATAGGAGGATTACTTTTGCGCCACCTTGTAGTATATAAAATAACTAAAAAAGGCTTTTGTTTAAGATTTTACGCTACAAGTTCATTTGTTCGTTTGCCCGTTTGTTCCTTCATTTATTTACTTTCTCTCTCATTTGTCGCATGCCTGCATCTTTTGGTTTCTTGGTTTTTTATTTTCGGCTCTGGCCGTCCTACCATATGATTGTTGTGGACATGTTGCTGCTGCAGCAGCTTCTTATTGTCGTCCGTGTTGTTGCAGTGAGTTTGTGTGGCAATTCCTAGTCATGCCAAAAATAATGTTTTTATTCAAAAGTTCCAATAAATTTCATTTGCTTTGCATTATTAGGTTTTGTGGCGACTTTAAAAGGAATTTGTTTTTATTTACACATTTGGAAGTTCCGCCGAAGAAATTTTAAAATAATCGTTTAAGATGTCTTTCTGCTATGTGATGTGAAGAAACCATTATTGAAGCTTGGTATATTTTGTTTTGTTGTTTACAATTTATATATGTTCAAAACAAAATCCCTAACACATTATTAAAGTTTTAATTGCAGTGTATTTATAGTTAGGAAACATTAATTAATTTCTTTATGCATTTTAAAAGGTAAAATAAAGATAAAATAACAATAAACTAGGAACTACATTATCTTTTGCAATGTTAATTTTTCATTATAGATTCTACAAATAAAAAATTACAGACCCCTGATGCCGGCATACAACCCCAGACCATTACTGAGCCGTCGCTATGTTTTACCGTCTTGGCCATATTTTTGGATGATATTTAACTCCAAGTATCATATAACTTTTATCGATAATATTATTCCAAATAATAATATTATTCCAAATAATAATATTCCAAATAATAATATTATTCCAAAAAATTATGTTGTATGTTTTGCGAAATTCAAATATTTAGTTTGGGTGTTCTTTTCTTCTTACGTGTCACTCTACCATGTAGGCCATTGTGATTCAAAGATTTTCTAATCGTACTCGCGCTTACAGGTTTTCCAGAAGTTTTCGTAATATACAGCACCAGATGTTTTGGGTTTGCTCTTACTTCTTTTAGTATAGCTCTTAATTCAGTTTTTGTAAGATGTCTTATAAAAACAAATTTTTTACGGTATTGTGTTTATTTAACTTCTCTCTATAATTTGTTTTATTATACAGTGATGCTTTCCAACGATTTCGCCTACTTCACGCTGGAATTTACCTTTTCTATGTTATTCTATTATGATTTGCAAAACCTCAATTGATGTTGTCTTCCCATTATAGATTTTTTAATACTTAACATCAGAACTTAATCTCTTTTAATGATAAACTATGAAACTATTTTGAATCGCACATTACCGTTATACTTTCAAACAATGAAAAATTAAAATAACTGCCACAACTTTATTTTGATGCTTAAAAATTGATACGAGTATATTTTAACAATAAATCAAGTAATTTTTTATACTCTTTTGATTTTTTTTTTGTGATTTCAATTCTACTTATTAAATAATATTATAATATTAATATAATAAAGATTTTCTTTTAATGATATGCGCTGTTGACTTTATTTTGACGCTCACAGTAAAAATTTCTTACGAATAATTATAAGAAGAATTTTAAAATCACCATTTTCGAGTAATAAATTGTTCGATTAATTTAAAGAAGAATAATCGAATAAAACGAATAAATAGTTTTGTGTTCATTTATTGTTTCTTTTTGGAATTTTTCATTATTTTATAATTAAAATTAATAATAATTTAACACCATTCCGTTTCAATTTTATTTATAAAATAAAAATTATATGTACAATTATTATTTTTAGTCGAACTGTTAATTTTAAATTTTTGATATATTTCTTTAGTCAGACTCGAGTTCATTAAATTTAATTTTCATTAAATTATTATTTTTATTTTATTGTTTTTACAACATGAAATCTTATTACAAATTTATTGATGATTTTTCTTGGCTGAGCTGGGGATTGAAATTTCTACCTTCAGTAAAAATAATAATTTAATGAAAATTAAATTTAATAAACTCGAGCCTGACTAAAGAAATATATCAAAAAATAAAACTTATATATCATTCGAAAGATCTCAGTTTCTTCTTTCCAAATCTAGTAAGAAATTGAAACTCGGATCATTATCAACAAAATTACAGGCTTATAAGGGCGCAAAGGTACAAAAACCGTTGTTTTAACCGTAAAACCGGATTTTGGAGGTGTTTTATTCGACAAGCCCTACAAGAAAAATAATATCCGGTCCCAGGTTTTTCTATTTCATTAAATTTTGTATCACTGTGTAATCAAAGTAAGGTGAAGAAGAGATTTTGAAGAATTTCATTTATGTTCCTGCCGCTAGAGAATATTTTCGCTCTACAATGCCATTTGTTCATCATTCAGTCCCGAAATGACACAATTTTCTTTTTCAAATGTCTTTTTTTTTCAAATGTAAATAAAAATCAGCTGTTGTGTTAAATGCACAATTGAACAACGCAAGTATACGAGTCAAAATTATTAGGCAAATTTGCAAAGTACTCGTATGTGTAAATAATTGTTCATGTAATTTTTGACAATTCATTTACGAGGGATTAAAAAATGCACAGTTTGCGAGAATTTTACACGATATCATGAGGACCCTTAGTAAATAATAGAAAACGAATCAGAAATGGCCACTTTGGTTTCTATATACTTACTGGTTCTTAATTAAACCAGTAGCATCCTTATAACATAAATTAAAATGGTGGCAAATATTGCGGATAACTTTGATGATGATGACGTTGAAATAGACAAATAACATAATTATTAAAATGTAAACAAGTTATATTATTGATGAAAGCTTTAGACGATATTACTTTATGTAAGACTTGATGAAGAAAAGACATTTTCATGTTACTTTATTTAAACATTTTAAATTATTCAAATAATTTGATTAATTTGAAATATGTGATCGAGTTAAAATTTCTTATTCGTTTTATTCGAACAACAGAAAAATCGAATAATTATTAAACTAATTGTTCGACCTTTCTGTTTTTATGAAAAATTATAAAAATATAATTTTTAAGAAAAATCTAATAATTTGGATACCCCAATATGTACCTTTAATATGGTCCTATTATTAGAAGAGCAAACTGATACGTCTTACTTTTTAGATGTGATATTACTTCAGCCAACATTTTATTAGCATTATATGAAAAATTTGCTGCCAAATTTCCACAAGTCCCTGGAATGAAATATTTGGAACACACATGACACATTTTTTTATCGCACCCTTAGGTTCAGAGACTGGTAGAACAGAATACATATAATACATAATTATGAAAAATCTAATCGATATAAGCCATATATAAAGAGGGCTATCTGAGGTATAGATAGACCATTTTGTTAATAAACTCTCGATATGTCATTATAAATTATTATGTAATTAATACTAACATTTAATATTTTCTTTCATTCTAGGTAAGTGGCACTATTTAAATAATTTCAGGTATGTAATTAAAATAAATTAGAATTTCTGCTACAATGTTTTCTATTTGTAAATAAATTATAAATATTAAAACAAATTAAGCTGCTTAAATGAAAATAACATTAACCGAATTTCCTTAATCGGCTGGCCTTGCAAATAATATAATTCTGTCTGCTTGATTGGTTTCCACAGCCAGCCAGAAAATATGGCAAACTACGAAATGTGGCAGGCAGAAGACGAAACTGCAGTTGCCAAAGGAAGTACTCGAACGTACTAATGTAATGTTTGTGTTTATTGCTGTTATACATATTTATTTGTTTTTGTTTTCTTGTTGCTGCTTCGAATTTGGGATGCTTTTTTTCATTTCATTGCAAATTAGTTTAATTTTGGGGTATGCAACATGCATCTCAACTATTTGTGTCTTATAGGTTTGGCCTTATGTAGCAAGGCAAGGTGTGTTATTTTCAATATTTTTTGATTTTAGTTTTTTTTTCAGCTTCGTTAAATTTTGTGGGTTGCTTTACTTCTACGTTTTCGTTCATTTGGTTTATTTTTTTTGTTTATATTTATTTTCTTTATCATCTTTATGCTAAAGAAATATGCGACCAGGGATGGTTATACCAAATACAGGCATGTGAGTGCAGTTTTTCCTCTGTTTAGTGGAAATAAGCAATCTTTATTATGGTCACGTTTATGGGTTCATATTTTTGTAGTTTGTAAGTTAAGATTTAGTTAGTTTCAGGTATTCGACATAAAAGTGCATTCGCCTTTTGCAGTTTTTATTATATGTAGGTATATTTGTTGTCGTGTTGTTATTGTTGTTGAATGAATATTCGACACAAATTAGTTTAGCACATGCAATGTTTAAAATCGAGAGAAGACAAGGGAAATAGACTTGATTAGTTTTTTTTTTCGTAATTACTGTGTCTAGCTAGATTCCCTCACATACTTATATTACCCACCTTAAATGATGTTGCACATGAATGAAAAATTGAAGTCGAATGCCACATTTTTCTCCAACATTGTTTGCTTTTTTTTATTTATCTCTTGTTTTTTACTTTGATGTTGTATGTTGCCTTTTTAGGCTACAAAATTTGTTGTTATTAAATTTATTTAACTAAATTTTAATTAATTTTCTTAGAGTATTGTATATGTATGTGTATAGTTTTTAAATCTGCTCGTGTCTACAGATACCACAAATCGTTAAAATCATCGTGATTATAATGATCATGCATTGATCATAAATTTTTGTAAATACTTTTACAAATTGTTTATACCTATACCTTGGGCATTTTTTTCTATGTAAGAAGGGGCAGGAAATGTTACTGCCCCCTATTAGCGCAGTTAGTTTATGGATTTTTGGTTTTACAATTTAGTTTTTAATGGGAATCTATAAAAGAATCACATTAAAGAAAAATCTAATAAATAGAAGGGATGATCATTTTAGATGGTTTATGTAGGCTTTCGATTTCGCTACATTACATAGAGAATTTTACATAGAAAAAAATGTTATAGAGATCAGTTTTTAGCTTTATATTCAGAATCCCGTAGGCTACTTAGATGTTGTCTTAAACTTAGACTACTGTGTTAATACATAGACTACTGTGTAATACTTACTGTTTATGATTTAGACTACTATTATTAAGACTACTGTCAAATACTTAGACTACTGCCTAATTAATAGACTACTGTTCTAATACTTATGGTGTTTTCTTTTCTGAAATAAAATGTTACACCTTTATTATGTACATTTTTATAATGTTTACCCCACATTTTAAAGATGTGGCATTTTTAATGGTCAGAATAGAACATAAAATTACAACAGTGTAACATTTTTTTTCATGTACAGCTGTTTTTGTTTTTTTGCTAAAAAAGAAGAAGCAGATAGCTCCCTGGTAAGATCGCTTGAAATAACACAATGAATATTTATCAAAATGACCTATGGCACTTTCCCGACTAATACGAAAATTCTTCTCAAATATAAAAATTATATATGTATATAAACATACATTACATATATAAGAAGTAGGAGATATTGTCCTATGAAATTTGACATACATCAACTTCAGAGTATTCATTAATTACGTTCTTTACCAAGCCTTTCACTCACGGTTGTGGATTTCTTTCCATAATCATATAAAATATTTTATCATCATCTGATGATGAAGATGAATCCAACAAGTCATCCAAAATTTTTTAGCACATAAAAAATATTTTCCATTTTGTATATTTTTTTTTTGTTTCTTAACACAAATACACATTCATAAACAAAACAAATGTCAGCTGCATCAATGCCAACTTAGCCCTTTTCGGGCTAGATTTAGCCGGATTTTAGTCACTCAAAACGCGAAAAAAAAGAAAATTGGATGTGGTTTTATATGGATTTTTTTCCATTTAGCCCTTTTTTCAAAAATGTTTACGCGTTTGAGTCTCAAAAGTTGGCATCACTGGTCAGTTGTTTTATCGTGCGATTCTCCCCCTCTAAAAATACAGAGTGTGAAAGGTGCACCATTTTTTAAATTTATAGTGTGACATTTATAGAAAAGAACACACTACACTTTAGCAGTGTTGACATTTTTTCAGAAAAGAACACAAAAAAATTAAAAAAGATGCGAAATGGGAAAAACGTGTAACATTTTTGCCAGAAAAGAAAACGCCATTAGATTACTGTTTAAGCAATAGACTATTGCCTAATGTTTACTGTCTATTATTAAGACTACTGTCTAAGTAATAAACTATTGTCTATTATCACCCCTATCGTGAATAAAAATTTTACATGAAATTTGTTCCCTTTTATTTTTTTAACATTGAATTTTAATAGGAAAAATGTGAAAAGGGAACAAATTTCATGGGGAATTTTTATTCACGATAAGGGTGACTGTCTTATACTGAAATCACCGTCTTATACTTATCGACTACTTACGCTATTGGCTATTTACTACTGTCTAATATTTGCTGTCTATTATTTAGGCTACTGTCTAATACTTACTGTCTTGTACTCAGACTATCGTCTTATACTCATCAACTAATTAGTTATTGCCATATATTGTGTAGCCATAGGTACGTCTTATTTGAACTGATGTTTGTGGTATGGATATTATTGATTATGAATCAGACAGATAGCCGGTAATGTTACTCTCTCATAGGTATCCAATTTAAAGTCCATTTAAAAAACACTCGTGTCTAATCGCATTATAATTATAATAAAACATATTTTTAGCACTGCCATTTAAAACTTTTAAATATAAAGTTGTAAATTGTTGACCTTTAGTTTTGTTGTTTGTAAATTTTGTAAATCACTTGAACAAAATAAAATTGGACCAAAGAGAGAAAATAATACTTGACACAGTGGGACAAACGAGAAGGTTTTTGAGGGAAAATAATGACATATTAATACTTAGTGCCGATAAAGGGAATAAAACGGTTGCAATGAACAAGAGTGACTATGAATTGAAAATGAAAGATATTTTAAAGGACTTTTGCACTTACAGAAGAATAAAGAAAGATCCAACCTCGGGGTTACAGACAAAAAACAATGACTTAATAACAAAATTATTTAATCAACACCTCATAACGGAATCTGAGAAAAACGCAATGATCAATAAAATAGCCACTTCACCACGTATTTATGGACTTCCAAAAATCCATAAAGCTGAAATGCCTTTACGACCAATTTGTTCGTCCATAAACTCACCGTCGTATGGGCTATGTAAATATATAATTAATATTCTAAAGAACTTGACTACTGACTCCCAATATAATGTTAAAGACGCTAAAGAATTCAAATCTAAAATTAACAATATGACCATAGAAAATGATGAAATTCTCATATCTTTTGACGTAATCTCGCTTTTTCCTAGCATACCTGTTAACCTAGCTTTAAGGACGATTGAAAGAAAGTGGCATATACTAGAGAAATATACAACAATACCTAAAGATTTATTTATTCAAATACTTAGTTTTTGTATAAAGGACACAAGATATTTCAAATTTGAAGAAAAATTTTATGAACAACTAAAAGGAATGCCAATGGGATCTCCGGCATCACCTGTGATTGCAGACATAGTTATGGAGGATCTATTAGACAAGACTATGGAGTTAATGGAGGTAAAACCTAGATTACTCACCAAATATGTTGACGATTTGTTTGGAATCATAAAAAAGGACAAAATTGATGAAACCTTGAAAATCTTAAACTCATACAACCGACAAATTCAATTTACCATGGAGAGAGAATGTGATAATAAACTATCGTACTTGGACTCAGTAATAATCAGACAAGGAAATCTTCTGAAACTGAATTGGTATCAAAAACCATCATCATCGAGTAGATTAATAAATTTCTATTCAAAACATCCAAAACGGATAATTATAAATACGGCAACCAATTTCATTAACAGAGTTTTAGATATAAGTGACAATCAATTTCACAAGGAAAATTTACATAAAATCAAGAATATTCTAAGAATGAACGACTTCCCAAAAAAGACGATTGACGATTTAATAAAACGTGTGAAGAATAAATGTCCTTTAACCAAAAATAGAGATACGGAGACAAAAATATTTAAATCAGTCGGTTATATACCGAAATTTTCTGAGAGAATCAAAAATTCCAATATATATAATAAGGACAAGTTCCAGTTAGCCTTTAAATGTAATAATACTGTGAACAAATTATTCAGCAAGATGAAATCAAAATTGAAAATTGAAGAAAAACCTAACGTAGTATACAAAATTAATTGCAATGGCGACAACAACAACATATGTCAGAAGACATATGTAGGTACAACCAAAACTAAGTTAAAAACCAGACTATCATCACATAAATCTGACATGAAGGCAACTTACAAACCACTGGAACAAAAAACAGCACTCGCGGCCCACTGTGCAATTACTGGACACACACCAAATTTCAATGATGTAAAGATATTAGCAGAAGAGAAAAATTATGCGAGGAGGTTCACTCTAGAGATGTTACACATACTTAATTTAGAGACAGATGAGAGATTAAACTACAAAATTGATACAGAGAACATATCAGCTCACACATACAAACACACGATACACAAAAACAGAAAAAGACCAAAACAAAACATTAAAAACACTAGTTGACAAAAGCTTACGACTGGACAACAAACTCAACAGAGTGAAATTTGTTTTTCATTTATTTATTTTAAATGTAATTATAATTTGTTTGTGCTTGAAATGCTTTGTGTAACTGATAATAATTTGTTTAATATATTTTTGTATTTTTATATAGAACCCCTGAAGATGGTCAACAAAGTTGACCGAAATATTGGAAATAAAATAAAATAAAAAAAATTTTTAAAACAAAATATTTTTATATTTTTCATTTAAAAATTTGTTACCTTATGACCTTATGCCGAACAAAATTTACAAACAACTTTTAAATCTTTAAATATATTATTTTACACACATACATATGCTGCTTAAATCCAATTTATTTCTATGCGGAAAATTATGTAAAATATTTTGTTGTTTTTCCATGCCAGGTGAGAATTCCCAACATGAGCATGTTTTTCATTTTAAAAAAAAAAAAAAAACTAAGAATTCATTGCACTCGTTGACTGAACGACCAGTTGGTTGTTTTTCTTATAAATTGTTGTTTAATTAATTTATCTCGACTTTTTTTTTGTTATTTTTTTTATAATGTGTCTGTAGACTTGAAGAAAACAGAAAAAATTAAAACAAAACAAAATAATCTACTGTTTTTAATGACAGCGCTCACATGGAAAAATTACTTCTGGCGCCTTTTGTGTGAACAGAAATATTTACTTTACTTGCAAACTTTTAATGTGTCTTAATGCACCCTCACATATAGCGTAGTAAACTGGTCAGAGGAGCCTTTAGAAACTAAAATAAATAATTTGTTTTGGGCAACGAACATTTTAATTATTGCTTTTAAAACTTGCTGCCGCAATTAAAATAGACTTGCAAATTTGTTTTCTTAAAACAAAGTGACAATTTTATTACGAAAAAGGCAAAAAAAATCTGGGTTGTGGTATGTAGTGGATTTTTTTCTTTTGGGCTTTATGTTTTAATTAAAACATTCAAATATGTGGATTTAAGAAAAAAAAACTCTTGTAATTGCAAAACAGAGACAGCAAAAAAAGTTTTTATTCGCTCTCTAGCCTAAAAAGTTTGAATTTCAATAAAGTACCAAATAAATCTTTATTGGTTATAAATATGAAAATGGAGACAAGAAAGGAAAGACGAATTCGGGTCTGTAGAGTTTCAAGAAAAATGGAGTAAGTTACTGAAGTAAGTTAACGACCAAATAATTCTACCGTAGGGGTTTATGTAGCCGATTTCCAATTGCTACTCTAACGAAGGCTACGCTTTAACTTCATATCTGATATTTCAGAGAAAGGATTGCTGTACTAAATACATATAACTTAAAACATCCATTGTAGGACATTGACATAGAAGATAAGAAATAGCTTCATTCTCTTCTTCATTATGACAGCTGCTACAGAATTCATTTTAGGGCAGTCCTAGCCATCTTGCATGGTTGCCGAATTTACAGTGATCACCGACACTAAGTTACTTAATTGGTATCGCTGTATTTTTAACAATTATGACGTACGTTCCCTATTTAGCCCAGGCCATATCGTTATTTCAAGGTACGAAAAATATTTATTTTAAGTAAATACTCCAAATTTGCGAAAATAAAGTCATACGGAGCAAAAAACTGAATTGGTACTTTTTCGCTAAATGGTACTTTTTTGGTTTTTCAAAATTATTGGTAAAAAAAAAAAAATAAAATAATCTAGAAAATTAAAATTTTATTAAGTAATTTAATCATTAAGGCAAACATTTAACAATAAGGTGCTGTTTCGAACTTGAGCTTAAGGGAGTAAAGAAGAAAAAACTAGTGCTTATTGGTACTTTTTTAAAATATATTTGTTCGTAACCAAATTAAGATTGATTTTACAATTATAAGCATACCTGTGTGACATAAACATTCGCTTCTGAGAAATAAAGTCATACGGAGGAAAACAGCTGAATTAGTACTATTTCTTCTAAAGGTACTTTTTTGATGTTTCTAAATTATTGGTTAAAAATACAAGCAAATGATCTAGGAAAGAAAATTGTATTAAGTAATTCAACCATTAAGACAAAAATTTAACAATAAATTACTGTTTTGTACTTGAGGAAGTGTAAAAGTAAAAAACGGGTAAATATTTTGGTACTTTTTTAAAACTAAATTTTTTCCAGTGGTTATTGTGGTATAGGCTAGGGTAACATCATTTATAAAACATTTTGGAAGCTTTGGCTTTTTTGCAAGAACTTAACCCTAATCACACCCTGTTGAGTGGCCGTGAACAATGCTTTACCGGTATTTTCGTAGTTTGAATTTCATTAACATTGACATTAACATAGTACAGTATTGCCAAAGCTGTAATTAAACAAATGACAATTAATGGCAATTCAATAAAATTTTTTTATAAATTTATTTAAAATATTTCTTTAAAATAATCCTTAGGCCTAGTCATCCATCAAACGAAAGGTAGCGATGGCATTTTGCTAGCATTTTTTCCTCTCTAATTGCAAACATATAAATTTTATCAAAATCAATTTAATATTTCCACAATGAAATCGTTGAATGATGATTTTATGATGCATTTTTAATGACAGTTATAAAATGCAAGACAAGTTATGGCAAAAAAAAAAAAAAAAAATCAATGTTATAAGAAATGTAAGAGAAAAAAATGCTAAATATGTACATAACTATTGTTAATTGAGAATATTAATGTATTGTTATGGGAAAAAATAACACTTGTTAACCACAGGATACATTTATGTATCTATGGCTCCATGATTATGTGAGATAAATAACCA
Organism: Bellardia pandia; assembly: GCA_916048285.2. Taxonomy (NCBI): domain Eukaryota; kingdom Metazoa; phylum Arthropoda; class Insecta; order Diptera; family Calliphoridae; genus Bellardia; species Bellardia pandia. The sequence continues at coordinate 54,490,629 of OU696532.1, read as the reverse complement.
AAAGGCAAATATTTAATGCATACGACTTTGCCAGCTAATAAATGTTAAATCATGCAACATGAAAATGAAAATGTACATACTTATACTATTTTGATATGCAAAGATATTGCTTTTTTTTGTTTTCGTTACTTGACATAATGTCACATTCACTTAATAGACACTAGCAATTTGATCCTAAAATTTTTATTATTTGTTTATTATGTATTTTTATTAGCCAACCAACCCAACCACACCGCCAACTAGCCAACAATCATCTAAGACAAATGGACAGACAGACAGACAGACAGGCAGACAAGTTAGATAGGCAAACAAAACGCTAGATATTAGTTAAATATTGTTATACGAGTGTCCATGTTAAAAAAATGCACATAAATCAAATGTAATTATCACCCAACAATAAGTACGGGTTGCATTAATGCATCCACTCTTTGACTATGGCTGCGACTAAATCTAATATTTATTTAATACAAGTACAAGTTTACGTTTTGTACTGATACTTGTTGTTATTTTTATTGTTGTCAAAAATTTGAAAACGAAAAACTCTTTAAAGTCTTTTGATCTGGTTTATTTATTTATAATTTTATGTTGTTTTCTCAATTTTAGCCAAATACTTATACTTACGAGTACATATTTGAGTATTTGTGTTTTTGTTTGCCATTATTATGTGTTGAATTTTAGATTTTGCGGCGTTTTCTTGTATGGTAATGGCACCAACAATGTAAATAATGTTTGATTCATCTAAATTATTTTCAAATCGTGTTAAAGAAATATTTATATTTATTAAATAGAAGAGTTTTGTGAATAACATCAATTAGTTGATGTTTAATTTGGCATGATTATGTGTTGTTTGTTGCTTAAAAATTAAAAATTATAATTTATTTTATTTTTATTACACTAGAGCAACCTATTACTACTTTTTGACTTAAATATAAAAATAAGATCTTCATTCATCTAAAAATAGTCAACAGCAACGATAACTATAAAAAAGCTTTGAATATATTCAAATCCGCTGTAGATAAAGAACATAATTCACTCTTCCTTTAAAAAGGGGAATCATGAATTCCTCTGCATTAGATCAATGCTAGTGTTATTAGATCTCTTCAATAATACAATTTCGTAAGTTTAAATATGGATATAAGAGTTAGTTATAAAGTAAGTAAAATATTGTTCTTCTACTGGAAGTTTAGATGCTTTCAATTTAACTTGTACATATGTACACTATATTCCAATAAGAATGTCACAGTTATATTCTCAACTCTTCTTAGCTATCTTTAGATGTCTTAACTAACAAAGAAGTATTAAACGATTTTACTAATTTTAATCCAAAAAAGTGAGAGTAAAAAAGCTTAATCTAAAAAAGTTAGTTATATTAAAATTATGCAAAACATTGGGTTATATTCATAGACAAAAATAATGTACTTAAGCCAATTTCTTAAAAAAGTCTACTCTAAGTCATTCATAGACAACTTAAAGTTGGGTTTTGACGTTAGAGTCGGCTCTAAATTTAAAATCAGCTGAACCTGTTGTTAACTCAATTTACAATCACATCAGATGTTAATTTTAAGTTAAAAGATTTATTGAAAATTACAAAAATGTTAAGATTTCAAGATATTGAAAGAGATTTTACAATAATTGGTGATTGTGAGGATGATTTTTTTTCTGTATTAATGAAATATCATTTCCTCTGTTTTCCACCACTTAAAAGTGTGCGTTTACATACTCCCGGAGGCATTCTTTCTCAGAGGCACTCCAATTTGCCTCTCTTGGCTTCTTCAATTTCTGAAAGTAAAACATTTATTAAATGCAAAACTAAAAATATATCACACATATGTACAGGGTGGGCCAAGTTTGACTGAATGATTTGAACTCTATTGGCATATTGTAGCCGTTGTGGTGCATCCCTCGGCAATAATTCTTGGGCCAATTGAATTTTATATGGAAACATCTTCAGATCAACTTTTAGAATACGTCGTAGCGATGTTCTGGAGATGTTCAATTGAGTATTAAATTAAAAATGCAAAAGTTATAAGCATTTCAAATCAGTCAGTCCAAGTTGGCCCACCCTGTACATACATGTGTACGTACATAAATATGTTCTTGAAACTTACCATTTCTGTTTTTTCCATTATTTTAATAAATTTTGATTTTATAGACGCAAAAAGTTTTACAAATTTTTATTTTTTGTTTTATAGTTTGTTAAGTAAATAAGAGTTGACACCCAACCAGCTTAACTTAAAGTATACTTTTTTTTTACTATGAATACGAAAAAGATAAAAAAGTAAGAGCTTTTAACTTAAAGATTAACTTTAGTAAGAGTCGACTATGAATACAAGCCATTGTATTTAATATTTTGCCTTTATCATAGCTGACAATCTTCTAGACGTAGAATCAACGAGTTTCTTTAGAGAAATCAAGCGAATTTTTCTTCCATTCATCCTGTATTACTGCCGTTAGGTTATCCTTGCAAAAAATATTTCTTTGCATTAGTTTTTTGTCCAGATATTCCCACAGGTGCTCAATTGGCTTGATATCTGGGGACTGCTGAGGATGATCTAAAGTTTTTAGACAAATATTGAGCAGCCACTCCTTCACAATTTTGGAGATATGCTTAGGATCATTGTCCTGTTGGAAAATCCAGTTCTGCACTAGTTCTAATTTCTCTATTTTCTACTAGGGGCTACAGTGTTTTTTTATAATGTTCCTTTTTTATTGTAGATTCTACAAATGTAAGATTATTGACCCCAGTTGCCGTCATACAACCCCACACCATTACTGAGCCGTCGCCATGTTTTACCGTCTTGGTAACATATTAGTAAATGATTCTAAATATCACAAATTTACGTTCATCGATGAAAATAATATTCCAAAAAATTTTAAGCACTTTTATGCATATATTGTTTTGCGAAATTCAAACGTTTGGTTTGGTTGTTCTTTGGTTCTTACGTGGCACTCTACCATGTAGGCCATTTGGACGCAAATATCTTCTAATCGTACTCGCGCTTAAAGGTTTTCCAGAAGTTTTCGTAACTTACAGCACCAGATGTTGGGTTGGCTCTTACTTCTTTTAGTATAGCTCTTAATTCAGTTTTTGTAAGATGTCTTACAAAAACAAATTTTCTACGGTATTGTGTTTGTTTTAAATCACAGAAGGTAATACTTCTTCAAAAGATCGTCTTATAATAGTTACGATCAGTGATGCCAGCTCTTGCACCATCAAAAGCACTGTGAGCATATAAAAAAGGGTAAAAATGAACAAAATTGCGGGTATAAAAGCACCAAGATTGATATTCCTTATGATTGATGATTTTATAACAAATATATAACGAATAAGTTTTTAAATTTTTGTTTGACATCGAATGATTTTCATTAAACTAATATAACAAAAACTTTTACACGAATCTGTTAGCGTTTGCGAATACTAATTAAAACAAAAATGTAATATGTACGCAGTTGGTTAAAAAAGTATCAGGCGTGTTTAAATAGTAGTAGTAAAATGTTTCAGTACCAACAATTTTAATTTCTTAAAAGGCACTACAAAGCACTGTGAGAAATTGTAAAAAGTACTATAAATATTCGATTTTCTAAAACGGGTACTTATTAAAATTTCGGGTATTTAAAAAGCAAAAAAGCACCAAAAAATACCCGAAAAGCGTAAAAATGGCAACGCTGGTTACGATACTATTAACCGGACAATATTGACTCAAAATATAACTATTGTGCTGCAGTTATATCAATAGAATAGTGTCTATAGTCAATAGTGCAAAAGAACCTGCCTGTAATGAGAAGAATATATGTATATGTATATACGATTAATATAGGGCCTTTTTCGTTTGCTTGCTAGTTTATAACATTTTCACTAGCATTGAAAAGAAATTGTTTATATTATATTTTAAACACAAACGATTTATAACTTGTCCTTTCTCCAAAATCCTAGCTGGTCTCATTTTTAATCGGCAATAGATAATTTAATTTTTTATGTGGCATGTTGCGGTGGCTGTGGTTTATTTTCTGATAACCTGTTGTTAAGGTATTTTTACATTTAAGCCAAATACAGAAACCAAAAAAAAGAAAAACAGCTAGAAAAAAGTGGCTTTATTAGTCTTATAAGCGTTGAAATCATTTCATTTTACTAGCATTTTCGTTTCGTACGTCGCTATTTTGCTGTACAATTTTTGCCTGGTGGTGGTACCCAAGTGTCTAAGCAAGTCGCGTTCCCACACTTTTGATTATAACAACGGCAACAATAACGAGAGATCAGTTTGTTTCTTGTACGTTCATTTTCAGAGTATGGCTTGTAATGTAACTAAAGCCTCAAATTGCTGTACGTTTGAAATATTCATTCATTTATTTATTCATGCACTCATTGATTGCAAAGTTGCAGTCTTATTTAATGCATGCATGCATGCATTCATGCCTGTATTCAATTTATGTTTTATGTTGTGTTTTTGTTTATTTTTCTCTTGATTTTGTTTATTTATTAAATGAAAATTTCAAATGCATTTGCAACTAGTGATTATGCTTGACATTTTGCCAATAAATATAAATGTGCAAATAAGCAAAAATTGAACTGGACTGGGTCTAAAGCGAATAACCAACCGGGTGACCGGTAAAATACATAAATATTTGCTCACTTACATACATACTTAACGCAAATATTTGTTTGTACAAATGTATTTCTGAATGGTGCTTTTGGAATTTTTGTCGTAACTTGTGTATTTTGAAATTCTATAACACTAGCTAGCATAGCAAGCAGCAAGTGTTCGAGCATGTCGGCCATGTGTTCCATGCGTATGCAGCTTAAAAAGGTCGTTTTGTAACAAAAAAATACATAACTGAAGACAGCTAAAAAATATTAAAACTATTCATCAGGTCGGTCTTGTTCAACATGCAGGTGTGATAAGATGGGCGCCCAGAGTTGTTAATGGAAATGAAGCGCTTTTGCACAAAGTCTAATTGTATTTAAGTGTTTATTTATGTTAAATATCAAAATCTCAAGCTTACAACACATGGTAATTTCGTTCAGTTTCGTTTTCTTTAAAACATGACATTTGTTAAAGCGAAATTTTTGAAATATTCGCTTGTGTTTTTGTCTTCAGATTTCAGCAGATTAAGGTTTCTCTCCTGTCTTTTAGGTTGTTTACAAAACAATTTAGTTTGGATTATTTTCTGTTGCTTTCGTTGTTGTTGTTAGCCAGTTGGTTGGTGTATTTTGTTTGATTTTAATTGAATTTATTAAATTTATTTTTTTTTGGCTTTACTATTTTGCGATTAACAATTTTTTCTGATGAAATTTATTTATTTATTTAGTTTTTGTTGTAGTGAATATCTTATTATTTGCCTAATCTTGATAGCTGACAGTGTAACGAAACAGAGATTTTTAATCTAGATTAAAATTAAGCGGATTTAAATTTGAAAAATTATTGTATTTAGATACAAAATATGAAGATTATATGTAGATGTGTAAGTATGTATTTATTTGCATAATACTACGGTTATTTTGAACTTTATGTGAGTTAAGATTTTAATGCGATCAAATTAATAACATTCGATTGAAAGTAAAGTGCCATCAATATTAAAATTTGTGAATTTTGGTATCCAAAATCACTTGCGAATATCAGAAACAGCAAGTATATTAGATGGCTAGTATTTCTATATAATATGTATTTAGGAAACAACAAAGATGCAGTGACCTATTTATAATCCACATCTAATTTTCCAAGTCTAATTTCCGAAGTTATTTTATGTAGTGTCATTTATATTTTCAATATAGAAAACGCGATATGAACAGTCATAGCTGAGTCGTTTCTTAATATATAAGACCTAAAACGAATAAACTTAGTTGTATTAGCATTTAACTTGAGCTTATTGAATCCAATATTGAAACGTCGTACTTGACTTGAGCTTGTAACACCTGTGTATATTTATAACGGTAAAGAAGACAGACATCGTCCGCTAACATACACAGTTTTCCGTTAAAAGTAATATTTTTGACATCATCTATATATATTTTAAATAAAAGTGGTCCTAGTACACTACCTTGAGGTGCTCCGCATTTTACCGGTAGCATCTCCAATTTAAACAAATTGCTTTCGATCTCTCAGGAAGTAATTTAATAAAACAAGTGTGTTATTTGACACACCTATTGATTTAAGTTTTTTATCCAAAATTCTAAATCCTAGTAAATCAGATCCTTTAGGCTTCCATCTTTTTTTATCTACTACTTTTATTGTGTGTATATGGTACATAATTCAGGATTTGTTCGATCGAAATAACAGTTTTCATATTCCTCCTGGGGAAGATCATGTCATAAAAACAATGTTATCGTTTTGAACATGAATTATATGTTAAAGTAAAATCCTTTTTAATTTTTTAATATTCTACCATTTCGTAACACTGTTACGCCATCATCAACAAAGTTGTACTCCATTTATTCAAGGTTACCAAACATTATCTTGATCTGTTTTTGTGATTTCAATTGAATAGAAATTAAACATTCAATTGCCGTGTGGCTGTAGCTGCCGCTCTGACTATGACTCTTAAACTTAAACAGAAAATAAAACAAAAACAAACAAAAAAAAAAAAAAAATAAAATCAGTGTTACTTACATACGTATGTATATGGCAACAAACGGTGGCAGATAGTTGGCAATGTTTTCGTAACTGTTGTTAACTGTAAAAAAGACAAAAAAAAAAAATATAAAATTATTACAATAACAATAACAACAACAAAAAAGCAAAATAAAACTACAATAAAATTGTACATACTTCTTCTTTAGCTTTCTATAAAAATTTACAATTGTCTTTATAAGATCAATGCCTTGTCTGGACTAACGTCAAACCAAACCGAAAACCAAAAAAAAAAAACTTTCCATTTCTAAAAAGACAACGACATCGTGGCTTGCAGCAGTTGAAAATACAGAAATCGAAAACGAACTAAACGAAAAAAAAAAATCAAATTTATAAAGGCAGGATAAAAAAGCGGCAGTCAAAAATCCCAACCTAAACTAGTGAGCCAGCCAGCGAACAAGTGAGTGAGTGGAACCGAAAATTAATGCAGCACAACAACAACCTCACAAACACCAGCTTAGTTTTAGACACCAAAAACGAAAGGAATGTAATCATGGTTAACCGTCGTCTTCATCGTCGTCGTCGTTCGCTTGTTTATTGTCTTCTTGCGGCATAGTCTTAGTCTCTGTACTACACTGCTCCTACTCATTCATGATGTATGATCGCATAGATCATTTGCATGATTTTGTCTGTGTTCCAACTCAGACTCCCTCCCATAAGTTACTTTACACAAGGTTTTGTCAGCGGTTATGTTATTTAAACGAAATTGTTATATGCATAAGGATTATTGTTGAATTTGGAACTAGATTCGGAAGCCAAGATCACCATGTAAAATCATACAATTTTTATAACGAGCAGTATTCTTATGGGGAAATTATCTGCAAATATATGATCCAGAAAAGTATTTAACAGTTACTTTACAAAAGAAAACAATTCGTCGATTATTCCAAAGATAAAACATTTTCTACACATATACTAGGTTAGGTTAAAAAAAATTTAGGATCCAATTGATACCCCTTGTAAACTTTATGAGTCCAACAAAGAAATAACTGTTCAGAAAGTAAAAGATGTGTCCCATTGTCTTTATATCCTCGGCATCCGACTTGGCCCATATGGCCCTTTGTCACACTAGTCTGTTTTGTTACTCCAGGTCATATTCAAATACTTTTTGGTTATCTCTCCATAAAACACGGCAGATTGCGGAACGATGGCCGCAATATCCACGTGCTGAACGTGGCAGTGCCCCGGAACTTAGCAGAACCCTACAGTGTACAGACAGCATCATGTAAAGTTAGCCATTATCAATTCCGAAGCTTTTAATATCGTCAGGATTCACAAACAACATACCGAAGATCCCGGCATCTGTGTCTAAACAGGCCAAACAGTCATTTAGATTCAAGCCACTATTCTAATTAAGGGAACGAGATCATAGGTCTCCTACCAAAATTGCGTGCCGAGACATTGTAATCTGTCATTCCCTAAACACTATGTCCAAGGACCTCAATCTCATACAAAACCCTAGTTTGGATGGAAAATGTTTAGACAAATTTTCCAAAGTAACAACAATTTATTAGAGTATTCTAATTACACGAAACAATTTTTTTTTTGAAAGATTGATACAATTTTTTTCTTGAAATTTCTTTGGTATTCACACAGAACAATTTTATTGCTTAAATCGCTCGCAGCGTTACCGTTGATGCGACTAAAGTGGCAATTTGACCCTTTTACAGATGCCTTGCCACTTTTTTTGTACTTTTTTTTTTGTTTTAGTTGATACATATTAGTTTTTTTATTAATTTTTTTATTATATGCATACGTAAACATACATCATATACAACATTTAAATAAAAAAAATACGATTTTTATTTTTGTTTTGTTTATTTTCCATCTTTTTAAAAGTGGTGCCCCTTTTTTTTAATAAATCCCCTTTTTGTGCGACTTTCTCAAATTTGCCAACGGTAACGCTGATCGCTCGTATTTTTATTCGAGAGTATACACATATGTACAACGAATAAGAGAGTAACACGAATTGCTAGTATAATCAAGTGTGTACTCGTCTTATCTTCCCTCACGCCGATGTCTCAAAGTTAATTAGCTTAAATAATTGCTTCGTGTAAATTTTGACTAATGAGAAAACAATATGACCAATATTCAAAATGGATAATGAATTCAAATTGGCCATAGAACCAATAATATACACATATTGTAGGAAGATTATTAGAAGACAATATTAAATTTTAACTGCCGTATTCATAAAAAATAAAGTAGGTTTGAAGTGTGCTTTTAGACAAAATTTTCATACAAAATTTTCTTAAAGTACATTTAAAGTCTACTTTAATTTTTTTATGAATAAGGGCATAAATATATATAAAATAGAAAATCAACGCTATGGATTCACATCTAGCGTTAATCAGCTAACGAGTTTAGGATAAAAAATGAACCATAATAATTTATTTCACGATCGATTTAAATATCCATCTTGTATGGTTCTACAAATCTAAAGACCTATGTTGATGATTGCAATATTTTCAGAATTCATACAATTTAAATTGAACGAACTTTCTTTTCTATTCGAAATAATTTACACTATTAAATCACCCTGTCTTTGACACTCACTCACATACGAGCAGAAAAGGAGTTTTTCGTATTATAAATGCTTTTTGCACTATTAATTAAAACGAAATCAAAAGTAAAAAATGGTTTTAAATAAAGTTTTTACTTCTTTCATATATATGCATGTATATGTACATGTATGTAGTACCCAGCATACCATTCTAGGAGCTGCGAAAAAGGAGTCAGAAAAGAGTCCAACTAAAGAGCATTTTCGGAGCGCTCCGAAAACGGAGTCAGAAAAGAGTCCAACTAAAAAGCATAATATTTTTAAATAAATTTTTTTCCATTTTTATATATTTTATTTAAATGAATTCCATTTTATTTTTTTTACTGTATTTATTTAATTTTTCTCCATTTCTAATTTAGTTTATTTGTTTAAGTAAAACCAATTTAAAAAAAATGTGAACTTATAATTTTTTGTATTTAAAATTGCAATGACTCTTTTTTGACATGATGTAAGAGCTCTTTCAGAGCCCAAAAACCCCCTCATAAAAGACTCTTTTCTGACATTATCTAAGAGCTCTTTCTGACGGACCATTTTCTAATGTAATTACCCTCTTTTCTGAAGGTTTTCTGAGCATAATGATTGTTTTTTGGGCTCATAAAGAGCATGAACGCTCCGGAAAAGGTGTCAGAAAAGACTCTTTTCGGACTCATATGGCTTGCTGGGTATATGTACTGTTATCGTGCGAGTATATATGTATGTATATATGCTCAGATTTGTCTCGCTTTATATTGCAGACATGTGATTTTGTCCATTATTTTTTCTTTATATTTTTTTTGCTGTTTTTCTCTAAAAACCCAAAAGGCAATGAAAGTGGTATTGGCAACAATTCATTTTTTTCTCTCCTTCCTTTTTTGTAAATGTCTGTATTTGGTTGGGGGTGTCAGTCACCCATGTCAGTTAAAAAAATATATTTGATAAGATGTTGATTTAAGATCAACTATGATGATTGAATGCATACCAAGCGAATCAAATCGCACTGAAGCGCACCATGTATGTCTATACAGTCAGAGTCAAAATTTAGTATACATCAAGATTTTTCATATATGAAGCAAAATATTTTTATTATAACAAGAAATATACATATATGTATAAGGTTTAATGTTTTCTTATTAAAAAAAAAAAATTAAAATTGATTTCATGGAAATTCTGTGGGAAGAAGAAATAGGTACCTGAGAGAAATTAGCAAATATATATATAACAGGTGGCGCAAAAGTAAACTTCCGATGTTTTTTGGCTGTAATTAAAAAAATGAAAAAAAATAAATAGTCAGCAATATTCCGCGTTCTGGATCAGTGTAGCGTAACATTGTTTATTAACGTGTATTTCGCATGTGTTTACTACACAAATGTCAAAACAGAACTGACATTAGGGGCCTCGCAAAATTTATATATAAGGATTACTTTTGCGCCACTTTGTATATGTACAGTTGAAAGATAACACCCTTTTTTTATTACCAAAACCCAAAAATTAAAAGTTAATATATTGTTGGTCCTCCATTCAGCTTAATTACAGTCTCTGTCGCCTTTTAAGGCGTTAAGGTGTGGAGATTGCGGAGGTGAATTAAATTGCTTAGGCACGTTTTGTATGTAATAGCCACTTCTTGTGGTGTGTTTTAGGTCGTTGTTTTGCTAACAGACCCATGGCTCACTATTTCTTGTTCTTTAGAGATTTCCTCTTGATTTTGACCCATACATCTTAAACTTTCTCTCATTGCTAAATACATATTACATTATTCCACAAAGATTGCGAAGATGTTAAGTAAGCTTTTGCAAAGTCTTTACGTTTAGTACAGTTTACTGCATTTTTTTCTAAGCACTCTTCCATGAAGTCCATAGTGATTGAGCCGTCTTCTAATTGTCGATGCGCTTATATTCAGCTATTTTGACTGTGCTAGACATTTAAGTTTTCTTGATCTCTCTGACTATTTTGCGCACCTCATTATTAGTTAGAGAGCGTAGTCGACAGGTATTTTTGCATTTTTCGTGTTTCCTTGAGCTTTACTTCTTTCAATAACTTTTTGAATAGTTGAACGGCTTTTGTTCACAATTTTAGCAATATATGCGGGAGATTTTCCGTTGCTTCGATGCCACACTATTAAATCTCTAACCTTCATTGGTACATGTCACGCGCGATTTGACTCCTTAAATAATTTCCTAAATTATTACTAATTTCATTTAAATACTCATAATAAAACTTATTACTTATTTTATTATATTTTAACGTTCTGTATACTAAATATTAACTGCATTTTTAAGAGAAAAGAGAAAATCATTTGTTAGATAAAACTTATAAAATACATATCTTTCAGTAAGAGGAAAAAATAACTGTTTAAGAAAAGTTAATCTATCCGAAACATTTTTATATAAATAAATTTTAAAAATATAGACTTCTTTTAAAGATATTATCCTTCACAGAAATTATTGTTTGCTGTATACTAAATTTTGACTCTAACTGTATGTAAAGAAAAACTGATAAAAAGAAATAATAAAATTAAAATGATTTTAATAGATGCTGCCATTATTGCAGGTGATGGTGTTTAATCTTTTTAACAATGTTGTTTAGACTGTTTTATGCCTGTGTATCGTCATCATCATTTTTCTTTTGGCTTGTTTTGGTGTCTTTATCATTTGAATGTGTCTGGTTTTTATTTTTAAAATATGGAGATTTTTAGCGTAGAACGTGCATTTTAAAATCTGCAAATTGTTTGTTACTACTACACAGAGGCAACCGTTTAATTGTATAAACTTAATTTGTTGCTAGTTGTTAATAAAAACGTATAAAACTGTTAATTTTAAACTAATAAACATATAGAAATAAAATGAAAAGGAACAGACTCAAAAATGGTATTAATATAAAAATCATACATGGTCCAATTTAAATAAGTATAAACACACTTTTCTTAAATTGAAATGAGTCATAAATGGACGAACATGGTATTTTGGTGCCTTTTGTTACCCTTGTCACTACGTAATCGTTTACATATCTCTCTCGTATGTAAGCAGAACTCTTTAAAATAATCAAATTAATAACAACACAACATTACAATCCAGCTTTTTTTCTGTATGTTCCTGAGTTATGGTGGATTCACCGAATTGTCCTGAACAAAATATTTGTTCGGACAAAGTTTTTTTTATATGAATATTTTCTCTCTCTCTCTTAAAAAGAGAGGCGTTAAACTTCATATGAAAAAATGGGTGAATCAACATTTATTCGTACTCTTGATAAATCCTGAATGACGAATCTCTAAGGCAACCCGAATCCTGAAAAGAATGTCTACCGACATACCTAAGATTGCGTTCCTGTAAAACAAGTCGGTCGTTTAAAAAACGTTGTACCCAACCCACTTTCTCGTCTAAATAGCCAAAAAAATATCTATTGGTTCCAAAACACAGTCCATTATACATTGTACCGAGACAATACATATAAGAAGATCAATATATTTACTACCAAATGCCACAAGGGTTTTAGCCCCTTACTATAGGTTTGACAGATTCGATTAGTCAAATATCTCGACATTCTGGAAGAAGTAGCTTGATTTTGAAAACATAATTTGATTAATTAAAATACAAACTTATTGGGAAAATGCTCATTTTACGGATATTAAAAACCTTTTGTTGAGTTTTCGATATAAGTATGTAGATGTTCAATTTCAATCAAAAACATACATAGTTTACTCTAGAGTGAATAATTCTATCTGCTAGAATTAATATTTTTTTTGAAATTTTTTAGAGAGTCTTAAAATGCGTTCAAAGTCTAATTTTGTTTCATTACTTTCGAGGAAAACATCCTGGAAATCGAAGCCGAGTAACGTTATGAATTTTGAAATGTAATCAAATATTTTGCTGTTCTGTAAATCGAATTCACATAATTATTTCTTTTTACTTTCGCGTAAAGAAACCTATTTCATGAATACATATCAATTTTTCAAATAATTTACTTCTGAAAATACTCGGTTTATAGAACTAGGCCCAATATTTTAAAGTGAAACCCAGCGATTATTCTTCTCCCTCATGTTTTAATATGAATTTACTTTCAAAATAATTTTTGGAACGAGTAAAAGCCGAGTTTTAAATATCGTTAAGATGATGTCGCGACGATTTTTAGATCCCGTTCTGAGAAACAAAAATGTACTTCTATTTGATTGTAATATGACTGGGGCAAAAGAAAAATACTTTAGATATTTTGTTATGTTTTGTTGCAGTATTTAAAAAAAAACTATTTTAATTTCCGGCATTTAGTTATGAATTTTAAAATGTTAACAAATTGTAACTTTTTGTTATAAAATTTTTCTATTTGTATCGGAAACAATTTGTCATATTTTACCTCATGAACAATAAAAGGTAACGAAGTAAATTATTAATATATATAGAAGCTAGAGCTTAAACAATTTTCAAAAATGTAGAATTTGTTTTTTTTTGTAATTTTATTTTACTAATAATTCTAATTTACATATATATAATTAAGAAATATATACCGAAAGCAGAGACCGAAAATAACTCGTCCATATAATCAAAAAACAGAATTGTGATTTATATTTTTTTTTAAAAATAAATCACTCATAATAACTGTTATGAAATGATTTTTATTTACATGGTTTGATATGACCTTTATAATTTTTGTAGTTTTTTTTTATGCCTCGGTGAAAGACAAACTATTTAAATTATGGTTGATCATAATAACTGTTAACATTAACATTATAATATTAACATTATAACATTAACATTATAACATTAACATTATAACATTAACATAGGGGAGAGGGGGGCACGTTTGAACACGGGGCACCTTTGAACAATGTTGATAAAATCTCAGTTTAATATTTTTTCCGACCCTTAACCGAGTTTTTCACATGGCAACCTTGTTTTCTAGCAACATTAACAACTTTTGCTAGTTTTTTCAGTCGTCGACCGAATGTAGTTGGGTGAACAAGTTTTCGCAGTGCCATTGTAATTTTTTTTTTTTTTGTAAGAGTGTTAGAAGTATTCAGTGATCATTTTCTTTCGTGAAAGAAATTTATTGCAATCCAAAATTCATTTCAAACAAAATTAAGTTAAGTTATTTGATATTTATGTAAAAAAAATATTTATTATAAATTTCCGTGAAATGGCATGCCAGTGCAGGGGCCAAATTACCGCATTCGTGATCGAATGAGCTATCGTATCGAAAAATAATTTCGATATCAAAATTCTGATAAAATGTACTAAATTTCTTGCTCGATATCGAATGCCATAATCTCAAATAAGAAAATTACGATCAATTTTACTCGATATCGAATGCGGTAATTTGGCCCCAGGTTTGAACAAAGAAAAAGGGGGCACCTTTGAACATTTTAATTTATCAACCGAAGTACCAAACATTGTTGATTCTCTCTTATTTTCTGAAAATGACGAATCCAATGCTGATCATGATGCTTTAAAGGAAAATTTAATGTCACCCGAAATCGCAAGGCCTTTTCCGTCTTAATAATATAAAACTTATTTTTGATCTGAATTGTTTTTATTTTTTTATGTTTTTCTTAATAAATAAATCGAATATATTATATATATAAAAAATATAACTGTTTATGTTATGCTACAAGAAAAAATTGCCGTTCAAAGCTGTCCCGTATGGGGGGCACATTTGAACACAATGACTTTATCCATTAAAAAAAAATAAAATAAAAAAATATAAATCGAACTAAAAATAAGTTACTTGTAGACTTAAACTAAAGTTTATTTCCATACATATTAGATAAATTATGTGAAAAGTCAATAATTCAAAAATATAAATTTTTATGTGGCTTGAAAGCAAAAAGTGTTCAATCGTGCCCCCCTCTCCCCTATTATATGAACATTTTTTAAATTTCAATTCTGGACTTAATGAATTTAAAAAAATTGTGGATTTTGTTTTGTTTTTCAAGTTTTTGCAAAATTTGTTTTTTTTAATAATGCAATTTTTTTAGTTCTAAAATTTAAGATTTCATTCTAAACTTTAAGTTTTTCTTGTATAATTTTCGATTTTTTGAGAAATTTAAAATTTTACATATTCATTGATTTACATCAAATGCACTTTGGCCATTTATTTTTAAAGTTTGAAAATAAAAGTTATAATAAGCTGACCTTTACGAAAAAAATTTAATTATAAATCACTCATTTGGATTATTTTCGTTATTTTTTTTCTGTTTCTCTCAACCACTAACCTCAAATATTCTCTTATAAATCACTCTCTTATGGCTAAATTCACAGTCTTTAGTTAGCTACTGGCAAAGGCTTAACTAATGATTCTTTCTTCGCAATGCTTAGTTTGCCATTAGTTAAACCCGCAAACGTCGTTGGTTAACTATTAGTCAAATAACAGCTGTTGCTATGAAAATAAAGTTTACACTTGTTTTTGGCGACAAATTGTAAATATGTTTTACGAATTTGAATAATGGCTAAATTCACCGTCTTAATAGTATTAGTTAGGCAATAGTTAGTATTTTAATTTACCAATGGTTAACTAATGACCGAGAATTCGGCCATTAGTGATATAACACAAACAACAAATTCTAAATGGTAAATGGTACCAATTAACCACTAAAATTAAAGTGGACCTGTTATTTTCGGTCCTTTTGGTTAAAAAATATTTGTCAGTTCAAGATGAAAAAAACAAGATTTATTGAGTAGTGTCGTTACTTAACCCTTTGATGATTTTATCAACCCGTCACTGTTTTGTTTTTCAGCATACAAGCAATTAATTTACCGTTATCAGTTGTTTGTTTTGTTGTTGTTCAACACCCACTTTGGAATAAAAGTTTTTTGCAATAATTTTTTACACACGTTTTTTGAAGCCTTTTAAGCTATAAAAACCACATATAAAATTTTGCAATGGAATTAATTTTCGTGTCAAAAAGTTAAGGCTATATAAGACTATATTTTAAAAGTTTTGGTTTGTTTCGGATTAGGCCGAATATGAATTTTTTGGCCCAAATATTAGTTTCGGTTCGGTCTCGATTTCGAGAACAACGGTTTCAAACGGACTCTAGCAATAGAGTATACTTTTTTACTATATACTGTAAAACGTACACTGTTTAAAAAACGTTAGAGTGTGTAGCTCAAGGATGTTCCATAGTTTAATTTACGATCCACTACTTAACTAAATAAGTAATAGTGGTTAATGATCTCAACAGGGACTTGCTGTTTAGCTTGGGCATCTTTCTCTGCTGGGTTATTGTTGTAATAGTTTTTTTTTAGCTATTATTATTGCAATAATTGACTTTTACTTAATTGATCGCTCGACAGTAGACAGTGATCCCTCCACAAATAAATCTCTCCCCTTGCAACGTTGGTGGTATGTACTGCTAAATGAATTATTACCATTTATTACATATTGTTGTTGTTGCTGTTGCAGTTGTTTTATCAAAATTGTCTGTTGTATGTGTTTTATGTTGGGGCTGTTTATGCCAAATGCTTGTTCCTAACTATCATCTCACTAAACCACCTCTCGATTCCCAAATTAGAAATGTCAGTAGTTAGTATTGGCAGTAGTTACTGTTGTCGTTGCTGTTATGTTGCAGTGCGTCTCTTGTGGTTGTCTATTTTTTTTTCCTCAGTAAAAAGTGAAGGTAAAGAAGGTGTATGCTACCCCAACGTACCACTTGCTACTACACAGCACTGCCACTACACTCTCCAATATTATTAAGACTCTGGTTAAAACGTTAAACATAAATAATAATTTTCTAAATCGTCTAGTGTCATGGTCTGACTTAACAGTTTAACTCTTTTTCGATTTTTTGTTTTTTTTTTGGAAACAATTTATAAAAATAAATAGAAGGAAAAAAAATCCATTAAAGTAAAAATATTTACAAAAATTAATGCCGGCAGCTATTTTTTATGCGGACAGTGCTTTGGCACTCCAGCAGACATTTACAATCATAAATGGATGGTTATTACATCTGATACGTAATTGAATAAATAATTATTGACATAATAAATATGAATAAATTGTAATTTATTGTTAAGTTTGTTTTATTTTCATATTTTGTAATAATCGTAAATATCTTTCTTGCTGTATTAAAAGCATTTGATAATTTTGGAAACTTTATTTAAAATTTCAAGTCATAAAGTTATTAATTCTTACAATATGTATAAATATTAATTTGCGAAGTATTTGCAAACACCTGTTATTCAAAGAACTAAATAAATGAAAGCAGTATGAAAGGTTACAACGTTTTTTTTTTTTAATTAAAATTATTTTTTCTTTTTGACCCCTACTTTCTGACAAAAATGGACTTTTAGGTTGTCTCTTAAAATATTAATTTTTGGTAGAAAATAAAGTGATCACAGATTTTCGTCCTTTTGGCCCTAGGGTTTTCAGTTCCCGAGAAAATTCGACTTTCAGGTTTTCTCTCAAAATATCCGTTTTGATTGATCACAGTTTTTCGTCCGTTGAATTCTAAGGCCTATTTTCGAAAAAAAAAATACTTCTTTTAAGTTTTCACCCAAAATATGCTTTGTCCTTTGGACTCTAGGGCTTCTAGTTTTTGGGGAAAATAGACTTTTAGATTTTCTCTTAAAATATCTGTTTTTGGAAGATTATTCTTCATTAAAATCTTAAAGCTCTAGCTTTCGTCTTAGAGCCTCTGTTAGGCTTTCATTCAAAATATAAATTTGTGGTAGGAAATATTGTAAGTGATAACAGATTTTCATCCTTAAGGCCCTGGGGTTTTTAGTTACCGAGAAAAAATTTACTTTTAAGTTTTCACTCAAAATATCTGTTTCTTTTTAGGAAATATAAGTGAGCACAGACTTTCGTCCTTTTAGCCCTGCTGCCTCTAGCTACCGAGAAAAATGGACTGTTAGGTGTTCCATGAAAATATAAATTTTTGGTAGGAAATATAAGTTATCACAGACTTTCGTCCTTTTAGCCCTGCTGCCTCTAGCTACCGAGAAAAATGGACTGTTAGGTGTTCCATTAAAATATAAACTTTTTTTAGGAAATATAAATAATCACAGATTTTCATCCTTTGGGCCTTAGGGTCTCTAGCTACCTTGAAAAATTGATTGTTAGATTTTTCATCAAAATATAAATAAGTGATCACAGACTTTCGTCCTTTTAGCCCTGCTGCCTCTAGTTACCAAGAAAAATGGACTGTTTGGTTTTGCCCTAGGGCCTATAGCTTCCCAGAAAAATGGAAACATGTAATATCTAGCTTTTGAATAAAATTTTAGTGTTATTTAGTTTTATTTGTATTATCAATACTTGAACAATATTAACAAATCTCATCAAATATCTTGAAAATAAAATATGTATATGCCGGCACATTGTCTTAAATAGTTTTCTTGGAAAACTGACAAAAACTCAAGTGTGTCTTGTAAAATCTAATAATTTTTTTTAATTTAAAATAACGTCACCTGTGACAGCAAACAAGAGCCAAAACAATGTACGGCCTAAAACGGCTATGGCTACAACTTACGAATGCATGGCAAGAGACCTTATGTCTAGCTCACTAACGCTTTGATTTTTAAACATTTTCGAGCTCATAATATAGTTAACAGCTTCCTAAACAAGGAAAATGTTGCTGTTGTTATTCATTCGCATCTTGCATACAATATAAATATGTTTTGTTTTTCCTAGACGACTGCGCAAAGCTGCCAAAGAGACAGGTTATTGCAGTAAGAGATGTTTTATTATAAACTTAAAGGGAACCAAGTGGTTTTTCTGTTTTTCTGTTTATTAGTTACTGTGTAATTGTACAGTTTTATATTTCAAGACTTTTAGGTTACTCATGTAATATTAATTCTTTTTGAAATACCCTGTGCTCGAATACTATTATGTACTAGTAAGTATGTTCATTGAATCAGTATTTTGTTTTTCTAATTATGATTTGTGTGTGTGTCCAACTCAGCTCAGTTCAGCTCTGTCCAGTCGATTCGTAATGTTGATTTATTGTGTCCACCAGCCAAATACAATAATACACAACAACAAAAATAATAAAAACAACATAATAATTGTCGACATCATAAAGTTTAGCTACACAGTGAGTATGTTGTACTCCTATGTACAAAACATGTGAATGTGTAGGGTGTGCGTGACAATAAAATTTCTTTTCACTTCAGTTCTACTGAAGTAGCACAATCAGTTGACTATGTATGTGGACAGTTTTGATCCAGAAATTCCTTGTGTCCCTAAAATTTGTTGCGTAGAGTTGTGTGATTGTTTTCCAATAACAAAAATAAACCCACACAAACGTTAGCTTATTTCCGGAAATACAAATGATATTGCCAAGAAACCCTGCAAACAAGGAATTTACAGTTGCCACAACTCACACAAAATGTTCAAGCATTTTGAAGGCTTGACGCTGTCAACAAATCTTGTACATATTAGAGTATTTACGAGTATACTTATGTTGCTTCCAAGTGTGTATATTTATCGGTGGCATGTTGCAAGCGTAGACAGACAATATGATTATTTAATAAGAAAATTTATTATGGACAAGAAGAAAATGGAAACAAGAAAAACACACAATAATAAAAAAGGCAGCAACAGTTGCAATTACGCAATTCGGTAATAGAAAATTTGTTTTGTTGTGCAGCAGCTAACAAAAAAAAAAAAAAAAAAAAGGAATTGTTTATTATTTGTTGACGATGACAATTGTCAAGTCAACTGTTAACATTTCTTTGAGAGGAACACATACCAACATGTACGAGTACATTTGAGTTGCAGTTTTCCCCATGATGTCGTCTTGTCTTTCTAGACTAATTTGAATTGGTTTTTGGTTTTGTTGTCCATCATTTTACTTTCTTCTGCACCTTTTTTGGCCAGCTACTAATGTTGCTGAAATATTTTCTACTAAAAAAAAAGAGTTTTTAATAATTTTATAGATTATAATCGATAAAGATTAAAGAAAAAGCCTATCGGAAATGGAGCTGACAGACAGAAAGACAGACATAATAATTAATGTGGTTTTTTAAGGAAGAGTTATTTATATTTTACTTCTGATCTTATATGGTTAAAATAATATAATTGAAATACATACTTTCTACTTGGAAGAGATTTTTAAGAGTTGTGTATTTCTAGTTATATATCGCTTTAATATGTTGTAGCGAAAGAATCCTACCACTGATAGATTATCATGCTATTGAGTGAATTTTATTATGAATTAATTAAACTATTTTGTGGGGCATTGTTTACTATTATGCATTAAATTGAGTTAATTAATTCTATAAATATTTATTCAAACTGCCTTTTAACATGATTTTTCAATTCAGAGACCTTAAATCCAAAAAATGGCTTCTAAATAATTTTGTCCGGTTAGTTTTGAATTTAGAACCATTGTGCATGTTGAGAAATAATATACTGTGATCGTCAAAATAAAGTCAAGACCTCATGTTATTGTAATTAATGCTTAATTATATTAATATAAATCAGATTATATTAAAAAAAACAAAAGCGTATACAAATTTAATTGATTTATTGTTAAAATAGACCATTTTTATGCGTCAAAATAAAGTAAATAATAGATAGCATTATCCTTATGCAAAAATAACCCCTGTCATTTCAAAAGTAGTGGCATTTCTTTAATTTTTCTTTGTTTGATATAATCGTTAAATAATATAAAATCTCCAATATAAATAGAGAGAAACATCAATTAAGACTCTGCAATTCATAATAGACTTAAGCTGGATTTACACGATTGAAATTTTCTTCAAAATTGCTCTTCAAAATGTAAACCGCAAAATTTCTTCAAAATTTATTTATTTAATAACTATTAACGAATCCTCTGTTTTACCAAGACGGTAAAACATGGCGGCATCAGGGTAATCTTACATTTGTAGATCTAGAATGAAAAATGAAGATTATACCGACATTGCAAAAAACAATGTAGCGCATATTGTAGAGAAATTAAAACTAGCGCAGACCTGGAGGACAATGATCCTAAAGGTACGCTCACAATTGACAAATATTTACTCAAAAAAGCCTAACCACTTCTTTTGGAATCTTATTTTACTCGACAAGCCCTACAAGAAAAATAGTATCCGGTCCCAGGTTTTTCAATTTTGTAAAACTGTGTTAATTGATTAATACAATTTGTATAAAATGTTTAAAAGTTTATTTTCATGAAAAGTTAAATAACTCAGTCAATTACTTATCTATTTTTAAACCCAAATATGCGTTGTAATCGTAAATAAACGTACTTTTTGAATAAATTCAATAGCATTATAGTTTCTTAATAAAATAATGTATTAAAACTTCACCAAAGTTGAAATTTTTTTTGAAAAAATCTACAAAATTTGTGTTTGCTCGACAATAACATTAAAATTTTTCAAGTTTTCTTACATAAATTATATATAATTCGAAAGTTTCTTCTTTCCAAATCTAGTAAGAAATTGAAAATCGGATCGTTATCAACAAAATTACAGGCTTATAAATGCGCAATGGTATAAAAACCGGTTTTTTAATCGTAAAAACCGGATTTTGGAGGTGCCCGGCATATTTCACTATTGGAATCTTCTTTTATTCGACAAGCCCAACAAGAAAAATAATATCGGGTTCCAGGTTTTTCTATTTCATTCACTGTGTTATTTGTGGTGGTTTGGCCTAAATAGGAAAAGTTTTCTTTTTAAATAAATAAACGAGTTCAAATATATGTTATTTAGTGGTTAGGTCTTTTTTGGGAAATTATTTGCCAAATTTGACCGCCATTAACCATACCTCCAAAATTGTGATCATTGTCCCATAACTTTAGATCATTTACCGCAGTCCCAATACCTTAATCCAATTGTGCACCTGTGGGAATATCTGGACAAAAAAATTAGGCAAAGAAATGGAAGAAAATTTCACCTAATTTCATTAAAAAACTCGTTGATTCTATGTCTAGTACTTTATCGGTTGTGATAAAGGCAAAAGTACTACAAACAAAACAAAAGTTTAATATACCGTGTTACTTTATTTTGACTCGAAATATTCTTATTTTTCCCCTTAAATTGAATTATTATTTTTCTAGTTTTTTTTTAATGATTTATATTAAGTTACTTATGAATTCTACAATATATTTTGTTTTAAATTTGTACTTGCAGAATATACACATTATATTGGTGCTCACTGTAGATTCTTTTGTGGAATAAGTATGTTGTTATTCTAATTTATTATTTATTTTAATTCTAACTACATACTTTCATCATTTCATCCATTTGTTTGCTAAGTAACCAATAACTTGGTTACTCATCATGCACTTTAATGCTGTATGGCAACTTACGACAGCAAGTATATGTAGCTGGCAATGCCAAACAAATGTTGTTTTGCTAAAATAAACAACAAAACCACCCTTAATTGAAAGAAAAACAACAAGAATACACACTCAATGACTCTTGTTTACCTTGCCATCTACTCACAAGACATGCGCAGTAATGTCCTTCTACCCTTCTTTAAATGGGGTGGCAGGCCAAAAGGGAATGAATACCTGTTTTCGGTTGCCAGCAGTGTGACCAGATTTTGAAATACTACAAAGCTAAATCACGTTTGAAAAAAGCTAAACAAAAGCTAAAAAGGAAATTAAAAGCAAAAAATAAAGCTAAATTATTTTATAGCTTTTTATAGTCACTTTTCATGATTTCGATATTTTAAATTATTAAATAGGTATATACTTTACCTTCTTATTCATAAAAAATAATTCAGGTTTCTTCAGAGCTTATTGCCTTTAATAAATCTAAAATATTTTGTATGAATAAGGTAGTTATTATATATTCACCCCTATCGTGAATAAAAATTTCACGTGAAATTTGTCTTTTCCTATTTAAATTCAATCTTAAAAAAGTAAAAGTGAACAAATTTCACGTGGAATTTTTATTCACGATAGGGGTGAATATATATTTTTGCTTCATTTAAATTAAAAGTATTGAATCAGTAACAATGTAAAATCATTTATCAATTAAAAATTCTGTTCAAAAACATAACAGGGAGGAAAATATCTTAAAACTATAAAAATAACAGCTTTTCAAAAGCATCCTAGGATAATATGCGAAAAAAATTGTATAAAAATTAAAAGCTATGTATAATACATAATATAATAGTTTTTCAACAAACTATTATAACAGTGTAAGGCTACATGTTAAATATTTCATCACATACAGTTGCGTTCAAAATAATAGGAGTAATAGTTTTCTTATTTAAATTAAGTTATTTTGCTAGTCTGGTATTTTTAAAACCATATAAAAAGCTAAGGGTTGTTTCAATGGAATGTAAGAAAACAAAATATAAAGAAATGATCGTGATAGCTTTTATTTCTGTGATTTTTTTCGAGTGATATCCTAATTTATCCATTAAATCCGTGAATCAAAAAAATAGGAGTAATTGCGATTTATAAAAAATTAAAGTGGTGGAGTGTATAAATTGTATATGAAATAAAAAGTAAATATGAAAACCATATGCGAAAATGTTGTAACTTAATGTTTTTACATAAAATAATGTTTTATTTTCAAATAGTGGGTCGTGGTAAGCACTGTAACGAAGAAACGCGTAAACTTATTAAAAATCTTCGAAATCAAAAGAAAAAATAAAGAGAAATTAGAGAAATGCTATCGTGCTCTAATCAGATGATTGCAAATGCCTTATCCTACGAAAAAAAAGCTGTGACTTGAGGTCGGAAGCGTAAAACATCGAGTCTAGATGACCGCCGTATAGCACGCATAAGTAAAGACGACCCTTCCGCGTCAGCAATTAAAATACAAAAAGAACTTGAACTGCCTATGAGTGTTGTAACTATTCGTAGGCGATTGCTGGAGTAAAAATTATTCGCTAGAAGTCCGCGTAAAGTGCCCTTATTAAAGAAGAAACATGCTGCGACAAGATTGAAATACGCCCAGGAACACATCAATTGGCCGAAGGAGAAATGGCGAAATGTTTTGTGGACGGACGAAAGCAAAATTGTTTTGTTTGATGGAACTGGATCCAGGCAGTACATACGACGTCCTCCGAACACAGCAAATGCAGTCCAGTATACAAGAAAGACTGTTAAACACGGTGCACCGCGGTGGCGTGAAAGCTATGGTATGGTGATGTTTTTCATATAACGGTGTTTGGCCAATATACGAAATAAAAGGCATTATGGACCAAAAAGTGTACGTGGAAATATTGGATAGAATAATGCTGCCATATTCAGAGTGGAATATGCCGATTAAATTGGTCTTCCAACAAGACAATGACCCAAAACATACCAGCAAATTAGCAAAGGAGTGGTTTCGTGTCAACGTTGTGGATGTTATGTCATGGCCTGCTCAATTCCCAGACTTAAACTCCATAGAACATCTATGGGAGGATGTTAAAAAATATGTTGCCGAACGAAAACCGTCAAATACAGCTGAGTTGGGGTTGGTGTAGAGCAAGATGGGTGGATTCTAATTCCACTGAAACGATGCCAGGATCTAGTTGACTCCATGCCTCGCAGATGTGCTGCTGTAATAAAAAGTAATGGCTATTCTACCAAATACTAATCGTATTTAAAGTTTCCAATAATAATCATAAGCATTTTTAACTTTTTTAATACTAAATATTAATGAAAACTGAATACTCCTATTATTTTGAACAACAGATTTAAGACATATTTTTATTTAACTTCCTGTTACTAACTTGTTAAAAGCTTTATTTAATTAATGAATAATTTAAATAATTTAGGATTAAATCAACATTATATTACCGTAAAAAAAATTTAATTAAACCATGTTTTTTTATTTAAAATTAAATTCTTGATTTTCAATTGGCTTACTCCTATTTTTATTAACGCAACTGTATATAATTCTTCTACTTCTGAGCCAGACAAAAAATTATTATAATTTGTATAAATATCCTTATCAATTTTTTTTTATGAGATCCTTGGTTATTTCAAAATTTTGGCAAAATTTATTTAACCTTTTAAGCCCACATCTGATGTATAGAAGTGAATTCATGGTGTTTAGAGAAAATCTGTTTCTAATTTTAGTTTTAATTAAATTCATACCACTGAATACGCGATCAACTTCTGCGTTACAGAAAGGCAAAACTAGAAATTTCATCACAAAAGTTGACAATTCTCTAAAAGGGGTTTCGTTTATTGCGTTTTTGTACTCAATCCAAAATTCTGTAGTTGTCTTTTGGTTTGTCAAATCAAAGGTATTTAATTTTTGCCATTGTAATTCCAAAAGACTAATATCATCTATGCTAAAACTTGACATTTTATATTGCTCAGACTATTTTGTAATGAAAAGAATTGGGTGTCTTGCAAAGTTAAAAAATTATTTGGCATTTTTGAAAAAAGCTAAAAAAAAAGCTAAAAGCTAAATGAAATATATCGAGCTAAATGTTAAAAAATAAAGCTAAATTTAGCTCGAAAAAAGCTAATATGGCCACGCTGGTTGCCAGCAAGGGTTGTTGTTTTTTTTCTTTTGTCATAAACAGGTTTTTGCTTTACTTGCATAGAGAGTGAGAACAAATAAAGAAAAATTGCCAAAGTGGCACGCACCCAAAATTAAAAAAGAATTTATTTATGTTGCAGTTGTAGTTCTCGGATTAAAGCAAATTGTCACTTTCTTCAATTGTTGGTGTGTGTTTTGTTTTTTTTTTTAATTATTAAAAGAAAAATTATTAAATATTGTAAAAAAATACAGTGTTTGTTATGAAAATGTGTTAAATCAACATATTAGTTTATTATTAAATAAAACAAACCATAAAAGTCTCAGTGTTTGCGATATATTAATGTAATTTGTATAAAAACTTAATTAACATTGCAAATATATGCCTGTTAAAGATCAACAGCAGCATCCCCATTGCAAAAATAAGTCAGGAAGAAAGTGTGCCATGTTAAAAATCAATATTTCCAAGGACTTTTTTTTTTAACTAAAGAAAAAATATTTTCATTTAGTTTTAGGAAATACTTTTAAAATAGCCACAATATATTTGTTAATGAAAATTAAAGTTTTTCTTTCATTTTTGGTATAAACTATTTTGGTATATTAATTTTTTGCATATTTTTTGTGTTACTTCTTATTGCAATAGATTTATGTATTAGTCGCCATATTGGGCCACTGCTGTCTCTGTATTGTTGGGGAGAAAACACACCCTTATGTTTGTTTGTTATTGTTTTTGTTTCATCGTCATCATCATCATCATCAACCAACAACATCGTCGTTTAGCCGGTCTATTGCATTTTTAGTCATCGATTTTTATTTTACACATGTTCCCCTAAATTGTGCATGTATTCTGATTTTGTTGCTGAAAAATTTAAGTACGAGTTTTAATGGGTGGATTATCCTCCCATGGGGCATATCTGTGATTGTGTTAGCGATGAATCTTCTGTGAGGATTAAATTGTTATTGTCGTTGTGATTTTTTGTGTTTATTATTATGTGCTAAAAGTTACTAGACAGAATTTTACTAAAGTACTTGTATGTCTTGTAGTTCTGTTTTTTAGCTTACTGTTGAATTATTTTTATATGTTAATATTAATATATTAAATAATTTAATTAGGAAGAATATATATTTTGTGATGTATCCAAAGAGACTTTATTTTTTATACCCCAAGACAGTAAGTTGGTAAAGTATGTACATTAGGGTGGTTCCAAAATAAAGTTGCGGATGTTCCCGACTAATATGAAAATTTGATTCATTTTAAGACTACGTTTCTCAATTTTTTTGTGCTGGGGTCAATATTTGGTGAGCTGGATCAAAGGATAAAAAATTGTTTAAATTCAAAAATTTTGAAAATTTCAGACAAAATTTAAGTTTTTTTTTATTTTTTTCATAGAATTAATTAAATAAATAGTTAAAATTTCTTGATTATAAACATCATGCAATTTAACCCAAATGGGTTTTCCCGTTTTTTAGCTTATAAAATTTACGTTATTTTAATACCCATTACATTAACGAATTGAGTTAACAGAGATTGTCAGATTGGGAAGAATTAAGGTTTAAAAAAAATTAATAAAAATTTAAATAGGTAGAATTTAAAAAAACGGGAAAAACAATTTGGGTTAAATTGCATGATGTTTATAATCAAGAAATTTTAACTATTTATTTAATTAATTCTATGAAAAAATAAAAAAAAAACTAAAATGTTGTCTGAAATCTTAAAAATTTTTGAATTTAAATTTTTTTTTCTTTTTGATAACGCCTCTCAAAGACCTTTCATATGATACCAAATTTACATATAGTTCCTTTGGAAGAAATGTGAAAAAAATCAAAAAACCTTTAAAAAAGGACATTTTTATCCTTTGATCCAGCTCACCAAATTTTGACCCCAGAACAAAAAAATTGTGAAACGTAGTCTTAAAATGAATCAAATTTTCATATTAGTCGGAAACATCGATATTATTTTTTCTGCATACAAACGGGCCCACCCTAATGTACATACTTATGTCGTTCGAAATGATTTTATGAGATTCCGATTTACTAATTTAAGTTTTTTTCCATTAAGATAACACAAAGAAAGTTTTTCCTTTATGATATGACTTTTTAATTATTTTATACGGAGTTTAACTCCAAAATAATGTGACGAATTTCCAATACACAACTATTCCTTATTCAACCATTATACTGTGTGCCAGAACTAGTTTCGTGAAAATCGCCCACAAATGTTTGGTTGCTTCCGAACAGTAGAGTCCGACTGATAAATCAGTTCCTAAAATCTAATTTTAGCCGGTATTCGGAAAAATGGTGAACAGTTTCAGTGATTATTTCGGATTAGGTCGCATAATAACTGTTTTGTTTCGGTCATATTGCAATATATGACATTTAGAAAAATATCTATTAGGGGAAAGTAAATGTGCGTTTGTTTTACATCAATGGAAAGGGAATGGTGACTACTTTTTAGCAATACACAAATAATTGAAACAACGTTTCTTTAAAAACTTCAGACATGATAATTGAAGCGTTATTAAGTCGTGAACCAACCCTGTTACTATCAAAAATTTCTCATATCCATACTGCAATTGTTCGTACTATTATTCTATAGGTTTGGTTGAATTTTGCAAAAGTTACAAAGAATGGTCTTGATATCTGGTAACTCGGTAGAGCAGCTGGGTTTGTTTGGTAGAGATGGTGGATGAAGATTCAAAATTTATGTCGAATTACATCTTCTTAATAGTCACATTGCTTGGCGCAATTGGACATGGAATCCGAAATCTCTAATAAATGAAGGGAATTGAAAGTTTTCTACACAACTGACAGGAATGTCTATTCTGAGAATCGAAAATCCTTTGCGGTTTTAAAATCCTAATTCCTAAAGATCTTCGCAAATTATCTTTTGACGAGATATCCGAGTAGTTTAACATAAGGATCATTTGGCACCTGGACCACTTAAAGGGAACATACAGGACAGATAATTTGCCCAATTGGGCACTAACTTATTGGATGGTTTAGTCAGTGATGGTAATTGGTGAAATTTGATATTGATAAGGAGTAATGATAACTTTTAAACAGTTTGAGGTCTCAATTTCTCTGTATGATGAAGCGCTAATTTGTTTTTCGCGGACATAGATTCTGACATTTAATTAATTGAATCTATTCTATACAACTTGATGAACTTCATTTGCGGCCTTGAAATCCTCATTCCAGATGATGTTAATAGACTGCATGGACTGATGAATTGTCCAATGTCGGCTATTAGAAATGATTGGAATATAGCCAATGATTATATGTGAATACTTTCAATCTCTGGAACTGGCATAAGTGATAACTGGATACTGTCTAATTGGGAGGCATGTCAGCGATAATGATTTTTTATACGAGCTGGAAATAATAACTAGAAGGAGAGCATTAAATGCTGTTAGCATTGCGAATGAAACGACTATTCTTCATTAAATCTACTATCTTCGAGAGTTGGACCTGCAGTACATTCAATTGAATCATATTATGTGATTCACAAATTAAATATGAGTTCTTCAGTGGGAAATCTGGTGACATAAAACAGAATAATAGGTCAAAGTATGTTGGATTTAACACTGCTAACCTAGCCTATAATTTTCAATTTAATCTTTGTTTAGACAGTGAAAAAATTCGTTGATATACAGGTAAATAACGATCATGCTCTGCCCCTGGTGTCTATTAGTGCAGGCAACTGGTTTAGTTGATGCCTTTAAAGCGTTTATTTAAACTACTAACTAATATTTTCTAGTCCATAAATCATAATGAATAAATAAATGATTTTAAATCACATGCATACACAGGCCTACCAAACCACATTTTATTTTCACCTAACTAAAAACAATTTGTTAAAAAAAATGTAAATGATTTCATATTTACAACAAGACGCCAAGAGAGTGAGTGAAAAATAATCATCTAAGAAACGTGTCTGAACAATTTGAAAAATTTAACAGATGCTAATGAATGATTTTAGAATTGTGGTTGTTGCTGTTGTTGATATTAAGCATTACAACAACAGATGCTGATTGATTAAATTCATATGAATATACAAAAAATTAAAAAAAAAAACATAAAATACACACATTCTCTCATATCCACTTAAGCGCACAGTCACTCGAACCTGCACAAAATGTGTTAAAAAGTTGTTGTGAATGATTGGTCATGCAATCAATGAAATATTTTTCTTTGTTGTTAACAATAAAAACAATACAAATACTCAGACTAAGTTTGACAAATAAAAATGCGTTTATTGTTTTTTTTTTGTTTGAAAATTTTTTGTGAATATATGCGTTCATTGTTGATTTAAAAATAATTAACGCTTTAAAGCTGTACGCACTTTAAAATTACACAAATTTCGAAAAATAAAAAAAATGTAAATTGTTTTGTTAAGATACTGAATAGTGTAGTTTGAGCTGGATATAGAATGATAAATTTATGGTTGTGAGGGTCTCTGGTTAGAAGGGGAATGTAAGCCAACAGATAAATTAAAATTCTTATTAAGTATTCTTTTATGTTTTTCATATGTTTTTATACAAGGTAGCGCAAAAGTAATCCTCCTATCAGAAAATGCTATAAATTTTGCGAGGCCCCTAATGTCCGTTCTGTTTTGACATTTGTGTAGTAAACATATGCGAAATACACGTTAATAAACAATGTTACGCTACACTGCTCCAGAACGCGGAATATTGCTGACAGAACTGACATTAGGGGCCTCGCAAAATTTATAGCATTTTCTGATAGGAGGATTACTTTTGCGCCACCTTGTATAGGTAGAACAAGTGTTGGTTTTCTCTGTTCTCAATGACTGAGTTTGACTTAATGGAATATATCAGCTTTCGTTCTTACACTGATCGAATTTAGTCACTAAAAATTAAACTAAATATTATGGAAGTTCTTAAACAATTTTATGTCTGCTGATAAGGCAACTTCTTTCGTAACTACATTGCATGTAGAAGGAGGGTTAGTTAAAATAGAACTCTGTAAAATGTAGGGAGGGGGGGGTTTGTTTCATAATTTTTCATATAAAGATGTGTGACATGCATGCATTTCAATGTAAATATATCAATTACATGAAAGTAAGCGAGTAATAATTTTAAATGCAGATAATCTTAAATAAAAACAAATTGTGTAGATAAAAAGTGAGTAACATTACTGTCTGCCTGTCAGCCATCCAATTACGTCATCATTAATAATCATAATAAGGGTTTAAAGAAAATGTTTATGTTTTGAGCATGCGATCTATAAAATGTCCTTTAGAAAGACGCACAAGAATTGTGTTTGTAAAGGGTCATAAAACAATATTAAAATTATGTTTGACTTATGTTATGACATAAAAAAATTACTAAAAATAATATAGAAAGAAAAATAATTATGCCATACTGGCTAAGAAACTCTGTCTTAACCATATTAGCAATTTTAATTTTCATTTACTTATTTTAGTTTAAAAAAATAAAACAATTGCTAAAAAACTAGCAACAATAGACCAACCGAAAAAAGCTCATATTACGGTTTTATTTACAACTATTTATGTTCAAGTTTTAAAACAATAGTTGTGGTGACCAAACAATACGTCTTTACCACCAAATATGTCTGTTGTACGGACACAATTTTTTTTTTTTTTTCATTTTCCGTTTATCTACACGATGGTAATTCAATATGTACTTAGAGGAGATGGATGGGATGGCACTGGCATACTCTCCACATACTACAACCATTTAAACCGTATACGTTTAAATTTACTCGCTCTTAAGTACTTGTATGGATGTGACTTGCTGGGATGTCTGCGACAGCATTGCACAGTTTAACGTCATCAACAGTAAAACAACAGAAATAGCAACAAAATATAGTATAGGTATAAAAGTTGTATGTAGCCCAAAGTCAGTCACAGAGGAGTAATTGTTGTTTGAGAATACGAATATAGGTATGTATGTACAACTTGTTTGACTGATGTTACGCAAACATTGTTTAAAATACAATATATGTTTTTTTTGCTTAATTTTTTTTAAACTGTTCGACCAGTTTTAGTACACAAATGCAGTTGTCTATTTAATTTTCTGATAGTTTAGAACGAATATCAGAAGGATTTACATGATTAAGAACAGATTTAAAGATTATAGTTCCTAGTAGTGTCGTTCCCAATTATTGCCTTCTAAACAATTTATTTATACAGTGGCTCACAGCTTCTTTTAGGCAGTGCATATTTTGTTTGCTTAAAAAGGCAACGAACAGGAACTTAAAAACAGAAATTGCAGTCATTTTAATGGAAAAATGTTATAGTGTAACAAACAAAAATAATTTATTGGAAAAATTTATTTATATAAATTTATTAAAACTAGAACAAAAAAAAATTCTCTTTTTCACGTCACAGCTTATTTTATGGGTTTCGAAAACTTGTATTTAAAACAGGCAATTAATTACACAATTTAAAATTTAATATCTACAACAGATTTAAGGCTATTTGGCATGCGACCAGTTTTTGTGTAATACTCGCCGAATAATTCGACCAATCCATCAGTAGCGCTTTTTTTTTTTTAAAGTTGATTTTGTTAGAAATTTTGTGTTGCTGATTTCTAAAATTGATCATAAATTTTCGATAACATTAAGGTCTGGCGACTGTGGTGGATGTGTGCAGGCAGTTTCATATATATTAGTCACGTTTGCACAATACCTGATTTGTGCTTTGGATCGTTATCCTGGTAAATTCGTAAATCTGATCTTATACGCAGGTTCTCTGCGCTTTCCCACAAGTTGTTCTTTGGAATCCGAAGGTATTTAAACTTGTGCATGGTTGTTTCAACAAATGTTAAATTCCCACTAACAGCAGCTGACACAGGCCCAAACCACTGTCACCACCATGCTTCAGTTTTGCTAAGTTCTGCATTTGGTTTTCGCCAAACAAATGACAGGCCATCTGAACCGAATATGTTAAACTTAGATTCATCGGCGAAGATGACCGAATTCCAAAATGCATATTCCTTGCCAACATGTTCTTTGGCGAAATTTAGTCTGCACAGTCTGTTTATCGGGTTTATAAACGGTTTATTGCGTGCGTGTAACTCGGTCATTACAATCATGTTGGCGCAAGACACGATGAACAGTTTCAACGCAACATTGTTTGCCCAGGTCAGCTTCAACTTCGGAGGTCAGTTGTAAAGCTGATAGCTTTGGATTTACCCTTATTTTTCTTAAAATGTGTCGCTCATCATTAGCATAATGATAATTGCAAATTTTATTTGGTGCGTTTCTGCCTTTGTTATGCATTCGATTTTCATGGATGAAGTGCTTAATATATTTTTTTGGAGTGTGTCAGCTTTACCATATATTCTATTTTTCGCTGTGAGTGACCATTTTCAAAATAGTTTAAAACCAATTCTCATTGTTCTAATTATCTAAGCAGAGCGTGCAAAATTAATGGTGCGTTCATTTATTACAAGTCTTCATTTTGTATCTGATTTAGTTTAGTTATTATACTGATCTTCCACAATTAGGTTCATAACAAAAACATATATATGCATTCTGTCGTGTTCATTGAGAGATAAATTCAGGTTATTCCTGGATTTGTTAAAAGTCATTAATTACACATTCGTAAAATTGCTTCACGTTAAACGTGTTTTATTGCCCAGCTCAATGTATTTAGATATCTCTCTCTTACATTCACCTGCCGAATTTAATATCTTTCTAAAATATCTTTTTGAGAGTGACTTGATTTGTCCGGTCTGGACATGACAGTTTTGTAATAAACTAAAAAATAATTAAGATATCGGGATTGATATCAGTTACAGTACATGTTAAATATTAAGTACGAATTAAAATCTAGTTCATATAATCACTGCCAGCTCAAAGATTTCTAGACAATTATTGACCCTGCTTTCGATATGTTTTTACGTTGTTGGCTTAGTGAAGTTATATACGTTAAATCGTGAAGAAAATTAATGACAACAAATCCCATCAGCGAGTTACCTATTAGACCGGACTACTTCCAGAGATTACACTATTACTGAACGTCGTCTTCAAAAAATCAATTGTTTGATCACATGTGTGTCACCATTTTGTTGGAATCCATCTAATACCGAGCAAGCACGCGGCACGATATTAACTGTAATAGGACAATTTTTTCCAACGATAAAAAATACGTTACTTATTTCCAGAAGCATGGTTAGTTATTGTTTTTATTTATAAAGACCTTAAGCCAAAAATAAAATGGTTCATAAAGTTGCAAAGGTTAAAGTGGACTCACAACTTTTGAAGTATTTTTTTTTATTAATTTCCAAACGTTACTTATTCTTCAACTTTATCACGATCAAAATAAAAACATTGACTGAGGTTTTGATATTGGCAGATCATAAAAGAAATTAATTATTTACCTTTGTAATACAACAGCATATTGCAGTTTCCGCCGATAATACGTCTGTTCCGCCATCAGGGAGTAATTTGTCAACCCTCAATGCATAATCTGTTGTGTTTATAATTAAAAAAAAAAAAAAATTTTAAAAATTAAAAAAAAATATTTTTGAACTGACTGAGGAAATAGCTATCTAAAGTCCTTTGGACAATTTTTGCTAGGATCAATAGGTGAAAAGTTACACTCATTTTAATAAAACCCTGTATGACCAAAATTGACCAAAATTTCCAACTTTGACCCCCTCTAACTCCGGCACTTCTGGACTGATAGAAATTTGTGTCTGGCCTACTATCCAATAGTACTAACCTTGGTGCAAATCATCCAAATCAGAAGCCATCGGTTTTTAATATTGTTTCCAATGGAAACTGTCTCTTCCCAAAAGCTTTTCAAAATATCCAAATCTGTATGTTTAGTAAGCCCGAGTTTGACCAGCATATTGTATTTTATTTTTTTTGCAGGGAGCAGTGAGATCTCAGCGACGTATAACAATTTTTTAATATGTCTTGGCATTTAGTTCTAGGTTCTATTTCTAAAGGAAAGTTATTCCACCTATGCATAACGTGATCCATTTCGAGGTTCCCTACTTTAAAAAAAAAAAAAAAAAAAAAACAGAAAATTCAAATTTAATGGGGAATGTTTATTATCATTTGAAAGAACATTCCTTGGCATTTATTTTTTGAAGATTATGTCTATCAAATGTTGGCCGTTGCTACGTCGCAGATGGTCTATCCGTTGAGCCCAATTTTCGATGACTCGTTCGAGCATTTCGACTGGTAACTGGCGAATAACACGCGAGATGTTTTTCTCCAAGGCCAGAATCGAAGCGGGTTTGTCCGCATAAACTTTAGATTTTACATTTCCCCACAGGAAAAATTCTAACGGTGCGATATCACACGGTCTTGTTGGCCAATCGACCGGCCCAAAACTTAAAATTATGTGCTCACCGAAGTGTTCTCTTAATAAATCCATTGTTTGATGCGATGTGTGGTAAGTGGCACCGTCGTTACGCTTTCAATTTAGGATCTCCACGTAAAATGCGCCATGTCGTTCCATTCCTCAGTCCGAGTTGCTGGAAACGGCGCCGAATCGACACTCCACGGTCTTTGTGTACACTCTCAACTACGGCCGCTATATTTTCTTCACATCGTGGTGGACGTGGTCTATTCGAATTAATATTATCCAATAATGAATGCTGGGTCTCAAAATGGGTGATGGTGTTTCGAATAATCAGTAAGCCGATTATGTTGACCATAAGTTGAGCGAAGTGCACGAAACACATTCCTTACAGAACGTGAATTTTCGTAATAAACTTGAACGATTTGTAAACGTTGTTCAGCCGTAAGTATTTCCATTATGAAATGCCAGACAATACTAAACAAAAATAACATGACAGCATGACACGACTCACGGGCGATCTGTCAAAAAAGGCTATTGAAAAAAGTATCTCTACTTGAATCACCCGTTATATAACACCAAAAATGAAATGTATTGAAATGCAAGAAATCTTCTGGAATAACCAGTATTTTATTAAAACTTACATTAGAATACCCAATATAAATGACCACATCCTAAAATGTAGGGTGTTCGCTTTAACTAAATAATATGTTTCATGGCAAGCCACTTCTAAAAAGGGTGGTTGGTTGTTAACTTAATGTTTCTGGCTCTGTTTTTGTTTCACTGAAGTCAACTAAACTAAACAAGCTGGCTGGCTTGACTGGCTGAGTGGTTGGATGGCCAGTGAGCTTTTTTTTTCATAATAGTGCATGCGTTTTTGATTGTTTACTTTTTGTTGTTAATATATATGTACATATATAAATAAGCTATTATTGTTGTTTTTGGATTAAATATTTTTATAAATGCTCCATTCAGTGAGTAAATGCTATAGAGAATCACATGAATGTTTAAACAAGTACAAACATACATATGTGTGTACATGTGATAGCAATTTATTGAGGAGACTATTACGGTTTGTTATTGTTATTATTATTGTTGTTGTAGTTGTAGTTTTTGTCTCCAATAAACAAGTGAGATTATTACTGTTAATGATACAGAATATGCATGTGTTTGGATGTTTGTGTATGTTTTATATTGTAGGTTTTTACTGCAAAAACAAAATGAGAGTACGAATAAATATTTATGGAGACATACAAACATACATACAGCCGTTTATATTTATTGTATTTGTGCAGTGAGGGTTGTGTAGAATTCTACACTACAATTGGAGAGTACTCAGCTTTTTTTCTTTTTGTTAATTTTAATTTCTTAGTACGAGTATAAATTTAATTTTAATATCATGAAGAGGGTTCCAAAGTTCCAACTTTAATAAAAGATATTTAGTTTTTTGCTATAAATCGTGCGGTAGCTACTCTAAGTAAACAATCTTAATACAATAATGTAAAAAACATACAATTATTTAATGATAACTTGAAGATGTGATTTTATACACCAAAATAAAAAAAAATTTTAATAAATTATTTACATAAAATTAAAAAAAAAAATCAATAAGCAAAAAAAAAATTTTTGACAATTGTTTTAAATATAGTATTTACCTATGTACATATATTTGTGTGTTAGTGTGTATTAGTGTTGGTGTCTCAGACAAAAATATGTTCGATAATCAGCTGTTTATCTACATGCGAATCACAATGGAAATCAAGTGTTACTTTTTGAACGAGGGCAGTTTGAAAAGTCCTGGCTTAAAGTTTTCTTTAATATGAGATTGTTTGAAAACACAAGTCGATATTCGTGTGAAATTGAATCATTGAATCTCATAGCTTCTGCTAATGCTATGTCAATATGTCTCTTTGAAAACAAAGTTCTTGTTGAAACCCTTACTAGAAAGTAACTTTTATAACTTTTTATATTTTGAAACTAATTATCAGTCTGGCCTCGTGTCGTAATATATATATATATGTACATATATATACATATGTATGTTTCTTTGTAATTTTTCAAATATCAAATAACCTAATTATGGTTATATCAATTTTTAGCATTTGCCAAATAAAAAAGCAAACAAAAACAAAAATTAATCATAACTTCGATTATATCATATATTTTAATCTTTTTAAGATTATGTTCCAAAGATATGATTTATTTATTGTAGTTTTGGAAATTTTCCATTAACGAAAAAATATGAAAAAAAACCTACAGAAATTAGTTTTTGAAACGTGACTTTTAAATAAGAAAACGTGATTGAAATCTTTTATGATTTTAATATTTGGCCATTATTAAGTTTTTTGTTTGTTTAATTAATTAATAGTTTAATGTTTTTAATGTTGCCAAATTTATAATTTCAAATTTGACAACATTTTAACAGTTCAAAGTTACAAAAACAAAACAGAAAACTCTACAAAGTTTAAATAAATTTAACGATTTTTGCCAATTTGTTTTATTTTATTTTTTTTGGTCTTCATCACTGTTACAAGATCACTTAAAACTTGAGTAAAAATCTGAACTAACTTGTTTCAGTTAATTATTAATTTTTTTATTAGTTACAACTGGTTTAGATTAGTCGCACTCATTTTAATATACAGTGTGTAACAGGTAGTTAATATACACCGTGTTAAGGAAGTTGTTGCTTTGTTTTTGTTACAGGTTACTGAAACACTTGTGTGCCTTATTTATTCTACGGAAGTTTTAAATTTTATGTTTATTTACAACGTTAATAATGAGATAAAGTTGTTTAAATAATTTTTTAATAATATATTTCAAATAAATAAATATAAATTTAGGTTGATAAATGATTAATCAAAATAAATTAGCGAAATATTAAACAAATAATATCCGCGGACACAGATGATTCCTCAATCGATTGTTTGACATCTAATCGATATACATAATTCTTGAATTTCTTGGAGCAAATGGGTTATACTCGTGTGCATTGGGTTCCCGACAAATAACAAAAAAATGTGTTCATTTCCATGTATTTGTAAATACTAAATTGTATGCAATATTTTTGTGATTGTCCAATGTTGACCAGAGATGTTAAGGATAAAAAACCGGATTACGAAGTATTTATAATGAAAAAGCGGGATTTTGAAAATTATGATATGAAAAACTTTTAAAAACGTTAAGGTTTTTTGTAAAATCATTAATTCTAAAACTAGCAAAACCAGGATTATTGCTGAATAATAAATGACATCCATTTAACAAAACGAATTCATAATTTAAAAACTGTATAAACATATATACATACATATGTATGTATACATATATTAAAATGTATAAAAGTTACCAATTTCCTGCAAATTCGCTTTGGAGAGAAAAAAAAAACAGAATATATTCACATAAAAAAACATTTACAGTAGAATCCCGAAAAAGTTAACAAAAGTTAAATAAAATAATAAACATCTTTTTTGTTTGATATAATATCTTAAATTTTAATTTGGCTTAGTTTTCAGTACTAAAAAAATAAATTTATTTTTACATGTACTCTTTGGTTTAAAAGTTCATGCGCCAAATATATTTGTGCAAGCTTGCCTCAAGATCAGCATATTCCGGCTTATGAAATGTTTTCTTGTTAGATATGCTATATATGTTCGTCACACCCTCTAAAATTTCAGTACTTTTTTTCTTTATTTTTGAAATGGTTGCTTTACCGTAATTAAACGCCAATCGGTTTCCGTGAATACCCTCATCAAGCTTTTTTAAAATTTCTAGTTTCTGCTGCAAATCTAATCTGATTTGTGATGGTTTCTTTTGCTTCGACCTTTTTTAAATAAGCAGTACACAACTCACAAGCTTAACACCAACTACTAATACAATGTTGTTGGTTGTTGAAGATGGTCATGTAACTCAAAATAAAAAAGAAGTTCGGGGAATATCATAATCCAATAAACAAATTAAAGCTTAGCGTTGCCAGTGAGAATATTTTAAAAGCGACCAATTTGCCACTATTGTTACTGAAAAAAAAACGTCGTTTTAAAAATAAATTATGCGCTAAACCCGGTGTGCTTCGCTACCCCCCCCCCTCGTTATAAAATAAAACGTATTTATATATTTACAAACATTTATTTATTTAATTTTAATTTTTTTAATTGCAATGCTTTAGTTTAGTGGGCGAGGCCATGCCCCTTTGTCCACTTACGTAGTCAAGATTTTATGATTTCTTAAGAATATCCTATTGTGAAAATTTAATGACGATCGGTCCAGTAGTTAAGACTATATTACGATTTTTAATTTTCCTAAAAAGGGGCGTGGTCCCACCCACTTTTCTCCTGGTACGTATTCCTAATTATGCTAGTACCATATGTACCAAATATCATTGACATAGGTCAAAAAATGCCCCGTTTGTACAATCAAAACTTCATATAGCCTATTATTCCTTCCATAGTCACAGTAACATGCTGTGAAAATTTCATCAAAATCGTCTCAGCCGTTTTGGAGTCCATACGTTACATACATACATACATTCAATTATATATATATAGATATATATATATATAGATATAGATTCTTTGATTTTTTATTCAAGCAATGTCACTTTTAATATTTTAAAATCCCTGAAGAAGTTATTCATTGTGATAACGAAATATTGGATATAAATATATAGAACATTTTTATATAAATATTAAAAGTGACCTCATTGCTTGAAAAATAAATCAAAGAATAGTGAAAAAGGTCGAATAAAAGAAGTAAATAACTATGTATATAGATTATATTTTATTTTTCGAAATTAAGGTCTAATATTGTTTTTATTTTTTCATTTCTTTCGATATTTCGTTACAACAATGTGTAACATCTTCAGGGAAACAATTAAAAAAATTTAAAATTAATAACAATAAAAATATTTTTCAAAAATAACAGTAATTGTCAAAATTTAAATAAATACAATTATTTATATTACACTTAAACATATTATGCTTAAAATTTCAATTCTCATTTTTATTGCTATTGTACACACTCGAATAATGTGTGTCTTTGCGACTTCAAATGTTTCCGATGAGTCAACCTTTTACCATAAATGTTTGTTTTGGGTCGGTCAGCTTAGTTAGGTACGCTTCTTTATTTAATTTCGTTATTTTTACATTAAAACATCAATAAATGCCAGTCACACTTGTTAAAGCAATAATAAAATGAATAAAATATATTTGTATTTATTTTTAAAATTGGAAATACTTGTTTAATGAAATTCTTTACATGCCCATAATAATGGTCGGTCGCTCTATTGATCGGACTGGGCTGGCCTCTTTGTATGTTTATTGTGTCTACGATTACGATTGTTTTTGTGTGTGTTTCTATTGTTTAGGGAGTCAGTTCAACATAAATAAACTCATACATATTTTATGAGTGTGAATTAACTAACTAATAAAACATTTTTTTTTGTTTTTGGATTTTTTTTTTTTTTTTTTGGCGGAGGGGGGGGGGGGGGGGGAAACGACGTTGCTTCAATATAATATTTGGAGCTTTGATGTCATTGTTAATTAATGATGGTGGAATTTGTGAGGCCTCAATTTGTGTATGAATGTGTTCACACTAGTGAGTGAAAATTATGATCAGCTATTGGGTAATAGTGTCCAGTACTTAGTATCAGCCAATTTTTTTACATTTTATTTGAACAGTGTTTTACTATAACAAAAGAAAATATATAATTTTTTTAATTAATTGGGCTTTAGAAGTTATGATACCTTAAATTCTAGAGGCAGAAATATTTGTAAGCATAACCTTTATAATACTATTACTTTATAGAAAGAACTCAGTTAGCTCTACAACTAGTTCTAGAATGCATGCCTATAGACAGTACTCGTTCTATTTTGGAGTTGCTATCAGCGATTTTGTCACCCCAAGACATGGCTCAAAATAATCGTTAAAATGCTAGCACACATTATATGTAACGGCTCTAGAATCAGTTCTTTAATAAATGATTTTGATTTAAAATTGTCACTCTCCTCTACAATATTTAGCGAAGCTAATATTCTTTGAAATGACTCTAGAACCAGTTCTTTCATCAGTCTTTTTTGTTTGAAATTGTCACGCTTGGAACTAATTTCATGAAGAAGTTGAGAAATTTTTATTGTTTCTTTGATTCATATACGAGTCTACAATTTACCGAAAATACTAAACGAACTAGTGCCAATGAAGTAATCCCTGAGAAGTAGTTCAGAATCACAATAGCATTTTCCAGAAATAATTGGATCATCGCTAGTTCCAACGCATGCATTAAAGAATTTGAATTGGTTTTGATTAAACTGGTTATTTTACAACACGTTCGGAAAATGTTAAAGGGTTGCGAAACAATAAAGTGGTTTGTCTATAATTATAATATATTTTAGAAATTATTACAACGCTTACTTTTTTTTTTATCTGTCATCATTAATGTATTTTAATTTAATAAACATTCCTAAATTATCTTCAAATAGTTTTAAACAAGATTCATTTATTTAAATATTGTTGAACAAAACAAAAATCATTTCAAGATTTTCTATAGTCTTCCGGATTTCTTTGAGGTGATAGATCTTAATGGCTTATTTGAATTGTAAACAAGTTAAATACAAATATAGAATACAAAAACCAGCTTTTAAGATTTGTTTCTTTTTATAAATTTGCACTGTTTTTTATATCTTTTATTATTGAAATTTTACGTGTCGCTAAAGAAATTTTTCTTAAGTTGATATATTAATGAAATTCATAAAAAAATAATTCCGTATTTATATTTATCTAGTTTTTTTTCAAACTGCTTTGCATGAATGAATCACAAAATTGCTGCCGATAAACAGTAAAATACACATTTTACAAATGCCAGATAAAAAGAAACTATAAAAAAACCTACTTAGAACCGCAAAAATATAAAAATAAATTTGTTATTTTTATTAGAAGAGAATATAAAAGTAAATATTCAATCAGATAGTAGTAAGTCAGCTAAGTAAAAGTGTTTGGTATTAAGTTATTTTGCAAAAGTTGCAGAGATTGTGTTGAAAAAATTAGCCAACAAGTTGTTAACAATTAATATAAATAGTTAAATTACATTTAAATAAAAACTGTGTGACATAAAATACCATTCAATTTATTATTAATATTATAAAAAAATTGCTAGAGCACAAGCAGTTTGTATTAAAGAGATTTTTATTTATCTCAGTAGAAAAAACATTGATTATTTACTGCGAATTATTAATCACCATTTAATAAAATTTTTCAAATAAGTTAGACAACAAATGTTTGTATTTGTTATACTCTCCACCACCATAAGTGGTGAATGAGGGTATATGTATATAGGTTTGTCATTCCGTGTGTAACACTGAGAAATATTTATCTGAGACCCAACAAAGTATATATATATATTCTTGGTCCTTACGAAACTCTTGAGCCATGCCCGTCTATCTGTCTGTATGTCTGTGTAAAGCACTCTCACGTCCAAAGGACACAACCGAAATCAACAAAGTTTCCAAACAACCGTTTATAGTTCTCCTAAGCAGTTTGGTATTGAAAATCAGCAAAATCGGTACAGGAGAACAAGAGTTATGGATCAAAATGTAAGACAGCCTCCATAAAAAATTGTTATTTTGAAAAATTTTTCTTCCAATTTTTTTAAATATATTTGCAGACAATACCATGATAAAAGAAGAAAGTGTGAGTAAAATAGTAAGAATAGGTCCATGATTTCTCATAGCCCCCATACAAAAATCTTCCCGAAATATTGCTCAATTATACATAAATGTCTATAAAATTGGAATATCAATACAAAATTCAGCAGGAATAAGTTTCATGCAAAAAAAAAATCGTAAAACAAATAATACCACAAAAATGTCCAATAAATATCGTTATACGGCAATTATGCTACTGGATTTTGTAGCTGACAGTCCATAATTGGAAATAGTTCCCGAACTAAGTCCACTTCCGAGCATACTAAACAACCATACAACTCTTGTAAATTACGTTATTGAGATGAAATTCAACCAAAATAAGCCTAAAATACATAGAAATCACATTAGTGGATACTGGATTTAGAAGCTATCAGTCCATAACTGGTCCACTTCCACCCATAAATCTTATTATTGAGATCAAATTCAAACAAAAAAGCCTCGCCTTATATCTTATCCTGTTTCGTAACTTGTAGTGAATAAGGAAAAATGTTGTTTTAACTATATAAATTGTTAAATTACACTCAAGATTACTACGAAAAGTAGACAAACTCTGTAAATTACAGTAAGAATCGGTAATACCTCAATTATAAAAATGGTCAAAATTAGATAAAATTTAAAAATATTTAAAATATATCAAATCATAATAAAATGTGCACTAAGTCTGAATATAAAACACAGAATAAGGAAATACGAGTCCTATAACCAGTGTAGTTTTTTCTTACACTAAATTAAATAAATATATTATAACTTTGAAAATGATAAGCAACTTATTGAACCTTAATAATTAATGGAAATTTTTGTACTAATTTTTAAATATCATTAACAAAATGTGTCATCAATTTGGGGATACCAGTAGTCAGTATAGAAAATTTTGTGTCATGTCGCAGAATGAGAATGTTTAAATTTGAGGACATGCCCTCTAAAGAAAATTTTGTGTATAACAGTATTTTCTATAGCAAATCTTGTATCACGTCGCAGATTGAAAATTGTTTAAAGCTAAGGACATGTTAACTAGAGCTTCCATACACAAAAAAGTTGTGTCAGTCACCCGCTAGGATTAAAGATAATGTAAAACAATATCAGAAATATTTTTTTTTATTTTTTTCAAGCCTATAATACCGCCCTTTTATTATTTTGTTCACTGTTGATGAGTTCATGGCTGTGTAAAAGCAACATTTTTGTCCTTAACAATTTTTTACTACCACGTCAAATTGTAGTCATGACTTTCCCTTTTTTCGTACAAAAATATTTAGCGTTATTGTAGGCACAACCCGACTTTTTAAAAGTAATGACTAGAATTATTATATATGTATTTCTTGTGTATAACACAATTTTCTATAGAAAATCTTGTGTATAACACAATTTTTTAGAGGAAACCTTGTGTATGACACAATTTTCTATAGAAAACCTTGTGAATAACAAAATATTCTATAGAAAATCTTAAGTATAACACAAGCGTGTGTATAACAAATCTTGTGTATGACACAATTTTCTACAGTAAGTCTTGTGTGAAACGCAATTTTATACAGAGAGTTTTGTTTATAACACAATTTTCTATAGAAAATATTGTGTATAACACAATTTTTTAGAGAATACCTTGTGTATGACACAATTTTCTATAGAAAACCTTGTGAATAACAAAATATTCTATAGAAAGTTTTGTTTATAACACAATTTTCTATAGAAAATCTTGAGTATAACACAATCGTGTGTATAACAAATCTAGTGTATGACACAATTTTCTAGAGTAAGTCTTGTGTGAAACGTAATTTTATATAGAAAGTCTTGTTTATAACACAATTTTCTATAGAAAATCTTGTGTATAACACAATTTTTTAGAGAATACCTTGTGTATGACACAATTTTCTATAGAAAGCTTTGTGAATAACAAAATATTCTATAGAAAGTCTTGTGTATAACACAATTTTTTTAGAGGAAACCTTGTGTATGACACAATTTTCTATAGAAAATCTTAAGCATAACACAAGCGTGTGTATAACAAATCTTGTGTATGACACAATTTTTTACAGTAAGTCTTGTGTGAAACGCAATTTCATACAGAAAGTCTTGTTTATAACACAATTTACTATAGAAAATCTTGTGTATAACACAATTTTTTAGAGAAAACCTTGTGTATGAACACAATTGTCTATAGAAAATCTTAAGTATAACACAAGCGTGTGTATAACAAATCTTGTGTATGACACAATTTTCTACAGTAAGTCTTGTGTGAAACGCAATTTTATACAGAGAGTCTTGTTTATAACACA
Organism: Bellardia pandia; assembly: GCA_916048285.2. Lineage (NCBI taxonomy): Eukaryota > Metazoa > Arthropoda > Insecta > Diptera > Calliphoridae > Bellardia > Bellardia pandia. The sequence goes on along the minus strand of OU696532.1, from coordinate 54,445,841 downwards.
ATTTTCTATAGAAAATATTGTGTATAACACAATTTTATAGAGAAAACCTTGTGTATGACACAATTGTCTATAGAAAATATTGTGTATAACACAATTTTTTAGAGAATACCTTGTGTATGACACAATTTTCTATAGAAAACCTTGTGAATAACAAAATATTCTATAGAAAGTTTTGTTTATAACACAATTTTCTATAGAAAATCTTGAGTATAATACAATCGTGTATATAACAGATTTAGTGTATGACACAATTTTCTATAGTAAGTCTTGTGTGAAACGCAATTTTCTTCTGAAAATCTTGTGTATAACACAATAGAAAATCTAACATTTTTTGGGTTTCTTTCAAAAAGCAAATTCATAAAGTGTCCTAACCATGCTCTATGCTCTTGCACCAACCATTTCTGATATGGTTATCATTTAATATAAGAATAAAAATACAAATTATAATTTTCTTTCACTGCTTACTTATCTTACATTTCAAAAGCCCAACTTTGTTTTTAAACCAAAACACCATAAAAACATTGCAAAAATCTTTCTTAAGTAGTCACTGGCTATGACTGCGTCTATGGAAATGTAATCTTTTGCAAAATGTTTTCCACCATGTAAATCATGGAAATTGAAGCATAAAAACAAAGAAACATAAACTGGAATTTACTCTCATATTACAATGTGCGCGCTCAACAATTGGCCGGCCGGCTGGTCGGTCTTTCACCTACGAGTATGACAATATCTTATGTCACTCAGTCACTCACTCACTTACATTGGTCGGGCAGAAAACAATACCAATAGCAAAAAACATTTCCATTTGTGACATTTGAAACTGTCAGCAATTTTTATTTTAGCAATTCGCGATAAAAATTATATTTAATATGGGCTTCATTTAATTTTGCTAATATCAATATGATGTCCTACAAATCATTTGTAAAATAGTCTTGCAGTTTTATTTTAGTTTTAATACTTGCTTAAATTACCAATTATAACTCATAAGTAAAGTCAGTAAGACAGCAAGAACATTAATACAACAAGAATTCTGCAAATATTCTTGGTTATTGTAATACATACATGACATTCTTTTAAATACAAGACACAAATAGTATTGAAAAAAGATTTTTTGCAAACGTTACTTTTCTGTTTGCAAAAAGATAGATGTGTTTTGCATTTTAATATTGAATACTGAATTTTATATTCGAAAGGTTTTCGTATTTAGCATAAAGATTTATATGCAAACAAAACTAACAATCAAATAAATAAATAAATATACTCAAATAACCGTCAAATGCATGAAGTCATCATCAAAGGTTTTTTTTATATAGAAATTTGTTTTTTTTTTCATTTTCTGTTTAAGTCGCAATGAATTTTGCAAACATTGAGCTAGTTTTTATTTTAACTTCTTGTTGTTTTTAATTTTATTTGTTGCAAATGTTGATTCTAGAGAATTTTTCTATATTTTTTGTTGTTTTGTTTGTTTTATTTAATTGTATTTTTAATATTGAGTTCATATTGAGAAGTGATTAAGCAAACATTTATTTAAGACGTTTGTTATTTATTTAAACATTTTTTTGTTGTTGTGTTCTGTGTCATTAGGGGACCCAATAGGAAATTGCGGACTTGTTTTTTAAGGTTTATTTATTATAAATTTCTAGAAATTTAAGAAACACCATCATTCTCAGACAGGGATGCAAAAGTTGGAAAAAAAACTATATATAATCGAAAATAATCCTAAGACACAGTTGATACTTTTGAACATCTTTTGTACTGAAAAATATAGATAATCTTCTGTATAAGACAATTTCTTGTAGAAATTCCTGTGTATAACACTATTCTCAATAAAAAATCTTGTGTATAAAAGAATTTTCTATAGAAAATCTTTTGTATAAGATCATTTTCTGTAGAAAATCTTCTGTATAAGATAATTTTCTACAGAAAATCTTGTGTATAAGAGAATTTTCAATATAATATCTTTTATAGAAGAGAATTTTGTATAGAAAATCGTCTGTATAAGACAATTTTCTTTACAAATTCTTGTGTATAAGACAATTTTCTATAGAAAATCTATAGAAATTCTGTATAACAACATTTATTATAGAAAATCTTGTGTATAAGGATATTTTCTATAGAAAATCTTATCTATATTATTTTTTTTTATAAAAGTCATGTGTGAAACAGTCTCCAATTTCCTTGTATGTTTATTTTTAATTGCAATTGTATCTTTCAATATTTTTTATTTCATTTTGGCCAATTTATTGCTCTAAACGTTTAAAAATTTATCTTTGCTTGCATGCTTTAAACTTCAAGAACAAATTAAACTAACAATACAATTTGTTTAACAATGATTTTTGTCGTTATTCTTATTTTTTTCAAGGTGATTTCATCACAAAAATTAAGCGAAAATAAAACACCAAAAAAAGAAAAACATTGTTATAAAAAAAAGACTATAAAAAAATAGTCAAATTCACATGGTAATATCAATATACAAACAGCAAATCAACAATATTAAAAAAATAAGTTTTAAACTGCTGATGATTGACCATAATTGTTTGTTATGTATGTTGTGGCCATTAAAACAATTTAAGTAATTAATAATAAAACGATATTAAATAAACACAAAATTATTAAATAGAATAAGCAATCAAATTAAAAGAAAGAAAACAAATATATATTTAATTGAAATTTAGTTTATGTAACTACATATAATGGTTTATTAATAGTTAATAATACAAAAGAAATAATAATTAAATTAATTAAAAATAATGAAATTAATAACATAAATGTTATAAGTCCGCTTTCACACTTTTCAATTCTGACTCGTCTAGGCAAGTATTTTTGGGTGAGAAGGGAAAAGAGAATAAAAGGGTACTAGTCAAGTTATTTTTTTTGTTTTTTCATAAATGTTGATTTGCATTAAAAAGGACAAAAATTTAATTGACGGGTGTGAATGAAATGGCAAGTTCAAAAGAGAATTGAACAAAAACTGGTCAGCTAAAGCTAAAGTGTATGAAACAGGACTAAACTGCAGTTAAATGTTGTATTAATATTCGGCTTGGTCGAATTTTTCTTGTACAAATACCTTTCATTCATGAATTTGAAATGTATGAAACCTGCAAATCATCTTGACATTCAACAAACAGTAGAATACAGCAATCTAAACTGTTTTCACAATACTAACAAAACTAAAGTTACATTTACATAACTAAAGACAAGAGAACGACACTAACTAAATTTCGAATTTAACCTTACAAATAACAACTCATGCCCTCTTCTCAACTCATGAATGGAAGGTTTATTGTACATAAACAAAACTCAAAACTTTGCAAAAAGAAATCAAAAAAGAAAAAATAAATATTTTAATTTGAAAAATAATAATTTAAAATTTCAAACAATATGTTTTTAGTGAATCAATCCATCAATGAATGAATGACTGTGTAATTACTTGATTATTGCCAAAAGTACATGTACTGCAAGAGAATTTGTTAGTGTACTTTTCAAATTTTATATTAATATTGTGTTGTCGTCTAGTTACTCTGAGTGAACAAATTGAAAGTATTGAAAAAAGTGTTAATGCTAGAGACACGTGTGTTCCACAAACGTCAGCCTTAAAAAACTATTATAATAAAAAAATTAACAAAAAGACATACTACAACTTACTAACAAAAAAAAAAAAAAACACTCAAATTGTGTTGGTTGCACTTAAACAATTTTGCATTAGACAAGAAAAAACACTATTGTAAACAAATATTTAAGCAAACAAAACAAAAACATAAACTTCTCTTTGTTTCCTTTAAATCATACAAAACTACACAATAATAAAACAAAAAAAAAAAGAAAAACATCGATAATAATAAATAATAATTGTGAACATGGAAGTCTTTGCTGAGGAATCACAACAAAAGGGCGAAGAGGATCTTTCCAAATACATGTTGGATGGTAAGTGTTAAATTAAATATACATTAAACAAAACAAAAAAAAAAATCAACAAACAAACATCAAAATCAAAGAAACCTTTACACACACATGCATATGTACACATAGTACTTGCAGTAGTTTGTATTTATTTTGTTTTACTGTACAGTGGGAAGCAAAAAACATGTGTTTGATTTATTATTTGAATTTTATGAAATTTAGACACGAATTAGTTGATGTTTTATGAGCATATACTCGTAATTATTGTGTTATATATACTCGTACTTACAAACAATTACAATTTTATTACCCTTTTGTGTCATTGTACTGTGGGACGTGTTCAGGGTTAAAGTTTGTGCTCTGTAAGAATGTCAAGTGTTAAGAAAATATAATTTTAAGTTGCTTTTACGTTTTTTTTTCTTTTTTCTGTGTTAAGGTTTTTCTAAGAATTGTGCCACTTCTTATAATTTTCTTAGGTTTTGTTTTTTTATGTTTTAACTGACTTGCGTTTTGAACAAATTTTAAGAAATTTCTCAAATGAATTCTAAATAATTGTCTATGGATGTCTTAAAGTCTGTAGGGTTTAGCAAAAAGCTTTTAAAATTTTAAGCAGGCGACAAAATACGTGAATGGTTTCTTGTGATATTGATAAAAAAAAACAAAAAATTTCTAGCTAGAAGCTGAAATCAGTAAATTTTAGATTTGTGATCTCGGAGTTTAATAAATTTTAGGAATATACCACAGAATCAGTACTTAGTGAAAACAGTTGTTGGGACATTTTAATTTAATTTTTGTATATTAAAGGCGAAACACTCTACTCCTAAAGAACGAATTTTCGGCCTTGCTGTAAAAAACTGAGCGTATTGGGAACAAGTTCTTTAATTTCAGAAGAAAACATTTTTTTTGCAGATAGAACCACAGTTGCCAGATAAATAAGACTTCAAATCGTCAAATCTTAAATAAAAAATCGTCAAAATGCATTTTTCAAAATCGTCAAATAAAATAAAACTTTTTATCAATTCAATATTTTATTTATTTTTTCAAATTAATTTTTGAAAAAAGCGCACCGCGCACCAACTAAAGAATTTTTCGCACCAAAAATTTAAAAAAGCACCAAAAATGGTGCAAAACGCACCAAGTTGACAACGCTGATGATTAAAGATATAAAAAAGTGATTAGAAATCAATGTTGAATTCTCTCTCAAAATGGTGAATTCTCTCCAGTCAAAAGATGATTTACTGAGTAAATTTTACTCAACACTTTTTAAAAGAACAACAATTTGATGAGATAAAAATGTTTGTTATTAGGAAAGAATTAAAAACGCTGATTGCGAAACGAATGAAATAATAAATGTAATGGAAATATGTAAAAACTTCCACAACGACGTTGTGAGAAAAGAATCTAGCAAAATTGATCAAAAAAAATGACAAAAGGCCCACATTTCATTATGAAATTTAGCCCTAATTTTTTTTATATAAAAAAAAAACAATGGTTTTGAAAAATTACCCTAAGCTTAAAATGAAACATGACCCCAAATATTGGGCCCTTTTTCATAATGAAAAATTGCCCCAAGTATGTAAGAAATTTTCAACCCAAATTTTGTATAAAATTGCAGTTAGAAATAAAGAAAATAGTAATTTACAATTTAAAGATTTCCCCCTTATTCATAAAACTTGTCAAAGGTTTATAACAGGCTTATAAAGCATATTTTGTATGGATATTTGCTTTATAAGCCTGTTATAAACCCTTGATAAGTTTTTATGAATTAGACTGTTTATGTTTTACAATGTTCACGAATGAAATTTAGCCCCAAAGTACAAAAACAAAATCTCTTGGGGTCTTTTTCATGCCATGTACGAGCTGTGATAAAATGAATCTTGCACATACCTCTCAAACATCCAAAATTCTTTCTTGACATTTATAGAAGGAGACTCCAGCATTTGATATTTGTTAAGCTCTAGAAATTTGTGTTTTTTTTAAATTCTATTTTTTATTAGTGTAGATTCTAGACTCTAGAATTTCGTGCCGTAGGCTTCTTACAGTTTATGAACGTTTTGTTAAAGTCGACACTTGTGAAAATACATAAATTGTAACCATACTAGTTATACTAGTAATTAGTCGAATATACTGATTTACAAAAACCTTTTGGCAAAAGGTCTGATTCTAATAATATAATTGTAGAGTTTCGTTTAGGAAACCATCTAAATCTAAATGATGTCTGATTTGACTTGTAATCGCCCAATAAGAAGCTCAAATTATAGATTAAAATCAAGATATTTTAAAAAGTGAAAGGAACTCTGAGAATATCAGAAAAATGTGCGACTTTGAAGATTCTTTGCTGCTTAAGTTTTATTCCCTCACACTGTAACAAACAGCATTAACAACTAAAATTCATTGAATTTACCTTCACAAACGGCAACTACAATGACACCAAAATAAACAAACCAACAAAAATTAAGAGACAAAATCAATTTTAAGCAATTTTTATATCCATTTTACTACAATGTAATCGTTTTTGAATAGAAATGAATTTTTATAAAAGAAAAAAAAAATCAAACAAAACGAAGAAAATAATTGTGCTTGTATTATTATTATTGTTAAATTGTTACGTTTTTCATGTTTAAATTCTTCGTGTTTAAGACAAACTACAACAATAAAAACACCAACTAACCAAAAATAAACAACAACAACCACAACAATTTAACGTATTAAAACGTACCAACTATTTATAGTAGATGTGTGTGAATGAATGCATGTGGATGTTTGCAATTTTGTATCTTGTGAATACAACAAATAGTAAGTAATTGTGTGTGTGTGTGTGTGATAGTTTAAAAGTGCAATATTATTGTGATCAGCGATGCCAACTTAGCCCTTTTCGGGCTAGATTTAGCCCGATTTTAGTTACTCAAAACGCGAAAAAAGAAAATTGGCCCTAGACTAAAAAACGCGTTATTTCTTTTTGCTTGATATGGCTACATTTTAGTTTTTTTGTACTTTTTCTTCCTTTAATCTAATATCGAAACAATGCTATTGGTAATAACCCATTCCTTAAACTGTCCAGTTTTGCCATACACATATTGATATATCCGTACTCAAACGCAGAAGTTGAGAAGAGTTTTAGTGTCATGATTCATGAATTTATTCAAAAATAAAATTAGAAACAAAATGTCATTAAATACGTGCAACAGTTTAATACACATTAAAAAAATATAGTCTAAAAAGAGATAATGTATGTTGTTCAAACTACAAAATACCTGACGAAATGTGCTCAAAAATAAATTCGAATGAAACATATAAAAAATCTAAATATTTTCTTGATAGTGTCTTTTATTTATTTATTTATTATGGACAGAAAATGATGATGAACAAGAAATCGAAATTTTGTTCAGTAACGACCAATTTTAAATGTATATGTACACGCAGAGAAAAAACATGGTTGTAGTAAACATAATCTAAGAGCAACATATTATGATAAGATTTATGATTGTAGTCAAAACATATTACGATGAATATAAGTGCCATGAAATATCATGTTATGATCAATCAACGTAATATTTCATCATAATATTTTCTTTTAAATCATAATTTGATATTATAACATCATATTATAACCTAATATAATCATAAGATTGTCATGCATGATCATGTTATGACCTAATGTAACCATATTATAGTTTAAAGTAATCATATTATGACATATAATAATCATAGTATGATCTAAAGTAATCATATTATGATATTTTTTTTAAGAGAAATAAATACTTATGCACTTTCAACGTCTATATATAAAAAAAATTACATTTATTTAATATAATTTTATTTTGTGATATTTAAGATTATTTCTTTTATGTGCACTTTATTTAGGTATTTTATACTTCTTTGCAAGTTTTGTTTTATGTAGTAATATTTAGTATATTTTTTAATATGAATTGGTTTTTTCAATTATTGAAACATTTAAATCCCAATAAATAATTCAATATCACGCAAACAAACTACTGAACTGATGCAAAAGCATTCTATAAATGGTTAAAACAAAATATTATTAAAATTAAACATATTTTGTTTGCATTTTAAACATAATATGAATACAAATATAGAAACTTACCATTTAATGATTATTTGTAAGTTTAAATCGTTGTAAATAATATAAGATGTTTGAATAGTTATCATCCAACAGTTGTGGTAAACATTTTTTAAAAATAATTATGTTTCAGTGAACCATATTCAATTTCATAATTGCGATAAGCATACAAATATTTATAGGAACTAAATTATCGTTAAAATGATTGTACCATGTTTTTTCTCTGCGTGTACTATTTAATACTATGTAGGTATTTAATCTACGTACATATGTATCTTATTTATTAAAATGTAATATGAAATGTAATTAAAATGCACAGTGGGTCGAATTATTCATTCCGTTCCGCGATTGCGAAAAGAAATTTTTTGTGCGGAAGCATAATTTGAAATTATTCATTCCGTTGCTGCAGTATTTTTCCTTTTTGCGGTATCATCTCTACAAAGACTGTATTGCGGCATGTCGCAGGACTGAATAATTACATTTTACATATCAATCGATATTTCTTTCCGCTTAGTTTTCCTTTCCGTGCGGAATCAATAATACCGCCCAGTGATACAAAATAGAATGAAATAGAAAAACCTGGGATCGGATATTATTTTTTTTGCAGGGATTGTCGAGTAAAACAAGATTCCAATAGTGAAATATGCCGGACACCTCCAAAATCTGGATTTACGGTTAAAAACTGGTTTTTGTATCTTTGCGCCCTTATAGGCCTGTAATTTTGTTGATATTGATCCGAGTTTAAATTTCTTACTAGATTTGGAAAGAAGAAACTGAGGTCTTTCGAATGGTATATAATTTGTCTAAGAAAACTTAAGAAATTTGGGCGTTATTGTCGAGCAAATTGTGTTATAGCAAATTGTGTTATTGCTAGACACTTTCTTAAGTTTTCTTAGATAAATTATATACCATTCGAACCGGTTTTTTAATCGTGAATCCGGAAGAAAAATAATATCCGGTCCCAGGTTTTTTGGACTGTGGCACCGTTTTTTTTTTCTAATAAATTATTTTATAAAAATGTGTTTTGCTTGGTTTTCACTATGTCAGTTTTGTTGTCAAATTGTCCAAATTGTTATGAAATTACCAACAATTTGGGCAATTTGACAACAAAACTGACATAGTGAAAACCAAGCATTTGTTGTTTTGATTTTTAAAAGACACATTTTATAATTTAGCCCTTTTACGCACTTTATCGAAAATGTCAGGATGTGGCTTTAAACGGTTTTTTTCAATCTAGCCCTTTTTTCAAAGTCTCAAAAGTTGGCATCTCTGATTGTGATTTTGTTGTTGTTGTTGTAGTTATGTGAGTGAGATTCCCATGACTTTTGATCTTGACTCTAGTTCGTCGTATGTACGTAGTAAATTTTTGTTTTTTATTTATTCACATTTTACAACTTCAGTCAGTAATAAGTCTAGTATGAAATACTCGTAATAGTGTTGACGAATGATGATCATAATCATCATCATCATCATCATGATTATCATTATGTTAACAGTCGTCCCAGAGTATTGCTCGTACATATTATTTTATCTTGTGATGCTGCAGCCAGTCACAGCAGTTGCTTTTGCTGTTACTGTCACTTGTTGTGGAAGTTGAAGGCTGCCATTTAGAGCTTCCTACATGCCGCATCATTGCGATTATTTATGTGATGAATGAAGCTGAAAGTAGTATGTATCGTAGTCGTTGTATGTAGTAGTAATAATATAATAATAGTAGTGTTTGGTTGGTAGTAGTTGATCATTTAGGGTTTTTCTTTTCAATGTAGGAGCGCGTTGTATTCCTTTAAACATTTGGCGGCTTTTAACTTGCTTCCATCATCCATTGTTGTTATTTTGTTTAAAGGAAGAGCTAAAGTGTAGAAAAAAAAACAAAACTCAAATCGCGTGAGTCTATTTGTGGGATCTTTAATGATAGATTGTTAATATATCAACTAAGGTTTTATTGTTTGTTTTTTTTTTTCTTATTTTTGTTGTTTTAGCTATTTTTGGCAAATTATATAATTTTCTAATTTTCCAGTAAAAATTGTGTATGATTGTGTTATTTTGTTTGCGCTGATTTTTTGTGTTAAATATGTATGATTGTTATTACATTGTTTCAGTTTTATAAATCATACATAATAAATAAGAAGAGCTTATTTATAGAATGTTGTATATAAGTTATTGTCACAACTTTCTTTGGCACACAAATATAGGGTGTTTTTTTTTTAGATATATGGAACTTTAAGTTCGCAACTCTTTTTTAACTGGCGGCAATTCTGTCAGCTGTCAAGTACCACCAGTACCACTGGTTAAAGATTGATGTTTGACTGTTGGCTAGCAGGCACCGCAGTGGTGCAGAGATTAGAACTCAAAGAATTCTGATGGTGATTCTTGAAACATGTAAATTCAGCCCAGGTTCGATCCCCAGCTCAGCCAAGAAAAATTATTAATAAATTTTAATAAGATTTCATGTTGTAAAAACAATTTCTACCTTCAGTAAAAATAATAATTTAATGAAAATTAAATTTAATGAACTCGAGCCCAACTAAAATTATCAAAAATTTTAAAATTAACAGTTCAACTAAAAATAATAATTGTTCTTACTTAATATTTAAAAACTGTATAATCAAAATTGTAATTCGATTAACCGTGAAAATCGATTATCTGTAATGCTTCTGGTCCCGTCCATCACGGATAATCGAGACCCGACTGTATCTGATTGTGAACAGAATTTTGGGTAAATTTGTATGGTTTTGTTCTTAAGCCTTTAAATGCCAAAAGTAAAATATCAAAAACATTCGTTTTAAATTTGTCAGTCAGTTTATGAATGGAGTACTACCGTTTGATTTATTTTCAAAATAAAGTGCGTAAATTTTTCTGCTGAGATGCGCATTTTAACTCTCATACAAAATTCGAAACACATACGAAACTCGTATGTATGTAAGAAGTGGTAGGTGTTGTACAAAACATTTATAAAAAAATTACCTACAACATGTGTACAACTATTGTAAATTCAGACGACTTACAACTAATACGACACTACAACATCAGTTGTGAATTGAACAATAATGTCTATAGAATTTATCGACAATCGATAAGTTTTGATGGCGAAAATAACAATGTTGGCTAAGGATTCAAAACTGTCAAGTTGATTTGGTAAATACATTTTAAAGTTAACGATATGTAATCTGGTATCCGTATTTTAATGAATAAAGTATTTTCGGACTAACTTAAATAATCAATTAAATTTACAGAAATTAAAAATAAGTTCACAAACATGCTCTTTTATTATATTTTAATTTCTATAGATTTCAATAGACACAATTTAATGTTATTTACACAATAATGGTAGCAGTATTTTATTGCAGTTGCTTTGGTAACTCTAATCAAAGACAACGATAGTCGAGCTAAATGGTTTAACCTTGAAAAATATTAAACTGAACTAAACTTTATAATAGTTATCTTGTTTAGTTGCTGGGACAACTACCTATAATCGAATCTATTTTGATGTGAATTCCTCTATAAACAAATCTTCTACAAAGTTTTCATTTAGATGATTAAATATATTTGTGGAAAATGCACCCTCAGATTTGCATTCATTACGATTGACGATTAAACACGTTCGACTTCTAACGCTCTAAATCTATGCATATACGTATCTGAAAAGTATTAGTTACATTTCAATTTGAAAAGACGTATTTATGTTTTTATCTTTTTGTTGTTTTGTGCTTAAATTGAACCACACGAACTAAACATTAACTACCAAAATTCTTTGTGAGAATACGAGGCGTGAGAATAATTGCAATATTTAGTGGCCCACGCATTTAACATAAACACAACACAACATGACATGAGCTGTGTCTACTCTGTTTACACCACCAGTGTAGTGTCTGTTGTACTCTTGCCACACGATTTACCCGAAGGGAAATTGAGAGCAAGAGACAATGTAAGAATTAAATTAAATCAATGACAGAGATGACATTTTATGTTTTTTTTTTTTAACATCAGAAGGTTGTCTATAGTGTCTATATTTTGTCTTGTGTATATGTATTGTATGTACATAAATATATCCGGTTTAAATTATGGTTGTAGGTGTAAAAGTCAATAGGTCAAGTCAATATTTACACAAGAATATCACAATTAAACAGAAAGTTTCTGATTGCAACTGATTAGATATAAAGTTATTAACATGTTTTAAAGATTCTTTTATTGAATAATACTGACTGACATTTTATAAAACTTATGAGTAGCTAAAAAGTATCAATCAGTTACATACGAAATTTCCAACTGGGTTTTCTCATAACAAAAATTGCAAATACTCTTACAGCTGCAATAGCTTTAGCTAAAACGTTTTTTGACGACATGACTGAATTATACCTAAATTGTTTATAATAAAATGGCAATTTGTTGTTAATGTTTGTGTTACAGTTTTATGTTGTCTCATTATTATTAGGTTGTCAGTGAGTCCGTCTGCCTGTCTGTCTGCCAGTATGTCTTAATAGCTGCTTAAACCAACGGCTGTCTGGCGATCTATTAAATGTTTAACCGATTTGTTTAATGTTGGTTGGTTATGGTTACATTAAAAATGTCACAGGTTCAGACTGAATACAACTAAGCTCAAAACTAATACATATTTTTTATAAAGCCAACAATCATAAAAGAAAACGAGAAAAAAAACAAATGAAATATTAGAAAATGCAACATAAAGTGGGCCTTTATTAAGTTTAACTTAACTTTGGCCCATCTTGTAAAGATAGACTTACAACAAATGGTGAAAGGTGTTTTTATTGTATATTATTTTTTTGTTTGTTTTAAAATCCTTTAACAATTTGTTTAAAAAAAAAAAAAAAAAAAAAAAAAAAAAAAACATGAAAAAAAGAAAACGTATGAAACTAAAGATGAAAAAAATCAATTTACTTTGACCATTCATGATCAACTTCATTGTCGTCGTCATACTCTAAAATTTCTTTTTTTTTTTCTTGTAAGCATCTTGTGGGCCAAGTGCTGTTTTTTCTACATCTTCATATTTTTTTGCTTTTGTTTGCCAGCGAGCTAAAAAATGTCTACGTTTTTATGCTTAACAATAGCGATCACTTGAAATCATTTAATCTGCACAAAAACTCATGAAAACTGATCTCAGGTTATTCTACTTATAGTCGGCCGCTGTCTCTGTTGTTGTATTTATATTTAAGCTTTACTGAGTTTGTTTAGTAGTTTAACTTAGATATCATCTTGCTGGTGTTTTTTGACTTTTTTGCTTTGGTAAACCAACTCCATTTTGAGAGCAAAGTGCGTTTGATGTCTTCATTTGCAGTAAACTGATATTTTTTGATATGTCCATATGAGAAATGCACTTTTTAAAAAAGCCATTGAGGTTTTATGATTTTGTTGAAATTATGGTTGTGGCAGATTCTTTATTTGCAATTTTGAAAGAGCAGTTTTTACAACTTTTTTTTATAAAGAGTAAATTGAAAATTGTCTTTAAACTGAAAGTAATTTTTAAAATTTTTTAATTAATAATCTTTTTTTTTCTATTTTTAGGTAAGTGATCGCTTTTTTACGTTTTGATATCTATAATCTAAAGTAAGTAACATAAATTAAACTTATGTTTAAAATTTAAATATATGAAATTAAAAAAAACTTGTGATGATTTTAAAAAACCACATCCTTCAATACGACTAGTGATCTATAATTTATACCTTTAGGTTAGATTTATTCCCGAGAGAAATCTGTTTAATTTGTGTTCACATGTGAAATTTATGACCAAAAATGGACAAACAATTAATTTTATACAAATCTGCTAAATACAATATCAACTAAATAGGATATGTGTTTTTCTGCGATCTGCAACAGAGTGCCTAAAAGGTGTCAAATCAGCATCTCCTAGGATATTGCCATGCCAAAGTGAATGGTAACTATCATATAAAAATTGGAACTAGAAGCGTTCATATCACGAGATCAGCATTGTGCCTTGAAACATTTTTTTGTTTGTTTTTTTTTCAATTGTTTATTTATTGAATCTTCATCAAAAAAAAAAATTAACTAACAATAAGTGTATCAAATCTTATATTTAAAAATATTTTTAATTATTAGTGCAGCCAATGCCGGACGAAAATTGTGTGACCATTATTTATTTTATTTATTAAGTTGGCATTCTTCCTTCTTGTCTTCGGCTCAGATCAGAAATTGTAACAGTTTGCTTTTTTTTTGGTATATTCAGTATACCATAACGATATAACGATTTTTTTAAAAAATCACTTTCCTTTTTTCTCTCAAAGAATTGTGAGAAAAGGACCAAAGTCCTTTTTCAAATTTCGAAAGTTCTCTCAGCAAATCTTAGAACCGTCTGTATGTATCCTAGTGTTAATTTCAAATTCATATTCACGCACATGTTTTATGATTGAATTATAAAGTGAGAGTGTACAATCTAAGCTAAGCTTGGAGTTTCTGACAAGGAGCCAATTAATGTGGATTAATGTCAATATCATTTGAGGCAATTTTGCATCTATATGGGATTTCCATCGAGGTGTATACCGAAATATTTAACTTCGGATGGTTGTGTAATTGCTTGATTTTGCTTGATTATTGATATAAATAGGAGAGCATGATTCTCTACGCAATATAACAGTTATGTGTGAGCCTTTATGCTCATTAACTTTTATCCTCGATTGCTTTAACCAGTTTTCATGAATGCTTAGAATAGCAGTATCATTAGCAAATTTAGACGTGTGAATACGATTGTTTGTTGGCATATCAGATGTATGTATATATCAGATATAAGAAGGGTCTTAGGATACTTCCTTAAGGCACTCCTGCGTCAATAGGTTGTGCGGAACTTAAAAATCTCCTTCTTTAAGCTTAAATGTTTGGCCAGTTAAGTTCTTTCCAATAGCTGAGTCCCCGTTCGACTGTGTAGAACATTAGGAAGAAAAACATCTGGAATTCTCTTTTGTTTTTTCATTCGCGGTCACACTGTCGAACAATGTTGTCAGGCACATTTCATTATTATTTGCTTTTTTCACATTTCTCTTATTCGTGCTGTGTAATAATTTGTAGTAAATTCCAGCAAAGCAAATGTCAACAAAGCATGTTCACCGAGTACCGAATACAAAATTGATTCTCTCTTCCCCTCCCGTAATTTTCTACCAAGCTAAATGTTTTTCTTCCAATTGTTCGACTGTGTAAACTGGGGCTTATGTGTGTTTATGGGTAAGTTTAGTTTCAACTTGTATATTAGACCATCATGCCACATTTTATCAAATGCTTGACAAATGTGGATAAAAACAGCACAACAATATTTTTTCTTGAAATGTTTTTGACGATATTTACAAGCCTATGAATTTGTTCGATAGTACAGTGGTTTCTTCTAAATCCAAATTGATGATTAGGGATACAATTGTTTTAAATTAAAATCGTGTATAAACAGTTCATGAGCATTTTCTCGAATAGCTTCGATATATTAAACAATAGGCTGACGGTTCTATATGATTATACTTTTGTGTGATCTTTTCCCCGGCTTTGGTGTCATGATAACTAGTGAAACCTTTCATTCTGGTGGATAATATTCAAGGCGTAATATGGCGTTATAAAAAAGAAATATAATACCTATTATTATCCGGGGTAGCACCGTAAAAATCTTGTTACTGATTTTAGCAATAACAGGTGCTTTTTTAGAGTTTACATCAATAATAGCATTTTCGATCTCTTGAATCTCATAACGTAAATGGTGTGTGACTGTTGGAAAGTCAATTTTCAAATGATTTTTCAAATGATTAACAAAAGATTTTTAAAAGATTCCCTTTTTCAGTGTTATTTCTTGCTGAACCACCACTTAAATCTTGTGGAGGGGGGGGGGGGGTGACTTACATAAAATCTTTTAAGATTTTAGTGGCTTGCTATAATCAGTAATCTGATTGCGGAGTTGCGTCCAGACTTTCTAAATATTTGCTTAGTGATTCAGTTTTCCGATATTCCAAGAGCTCTTTAAGCCTTTTTATGCAATCGTTTAGCTTAGATGTGAGTTGGAGCGATTTGTGCAATTGCCACTCTCTTCGAATTTCACTTTTTCATGTGAGTTTAAAGCAAATAAATAATTGCATATTGTGTCAAATTAATTATTCACCCCTATCGTGAATAAAAGTTCCACATGAAATTTGTTACCTTTTCACATTTTTCCTATTTAAATTCAATGTTAAAAAAATAAAAGGGAACAAATTTCTTGTGGAATTTTTATTCACGATAGGGGTGATTATTATTTACAAAAAAATTATTTATTTAAAAATAAATCAATATTTTGTTGCAAATCCATTGCTATCTATAACAGCTTGACATCTACGAGGCATTGAGGTCACCAAATTGTTACATACACTACTTGGAATGGCTTCCCAAGCTTTCTTTGTTTCGGCAGATATCATTAAAATTGCTTATTTTTACAGAGCGTACTTTGGTTTTTACAACTTGCTATAAGTTCTTAATTAGGTTGAGCATGAAGACCAGTCAAGAACAGTAACCGAATTGTTAAAAAGCCATTTCTTGACGAGATGAGCCGTTTCGGATCGTTGTGTTGTTGAAATATCAATGTTACTGGCATGTTATCAGCAGCATACGGCATCATTGTATCGCTTAGAATTCTTGCATACGGAAACTTGTCCATATTTTACTTAATTTAGTGCAAATTTTTTTCGACTCGCGCACAATCAATACATCTTCACGAGCTGTCGTAATACGGCTTCTTTTTTTACGGGCCAACGCTTGAATAACCTGATAAACGATACTAAGCCAAGTTGATATAGAAACCTTCTCCTTGTAGATATTAAAAGTAGATTCACCCATTTGTTTCGAACAAAATATTTGTTCAGAAACTTTGTCCGAACAAATATTTTGAATTTACTTTAAATTTTTCTAGTCGCATTTGCATTTTGAAGATTTCCAGAACAATAAATAATTAATGCCCAAAGTATTGATTAGCCTTTTTAATCCATATCTTTACATTGTGAATTACAATTAAAAATTGTGTTATGTTAACTAACTATTATAACAATAGATGCACAATAAATGCACTACAACAAATGTTTGTTTTAATTTGTTTGTTCTGCTCTAAATACTTTAAGATTTTGGCTATGAATCCTAAAAAATTCCATCTAATTAAAAATACATCAAAGTAACTTAATGTTTACTAATGACTACAATGTAATCTAAACTTAACTTAGGAAATCTTTTAAATGTCTGTAATATCTTTGTTGATTTATGTTGTTAATAATAATCAATTTTAAGGTCATTTCGTTTTTCCACATTTATGGATTGTTAGACTTTCAATTTTATTTTTGTTTTTATAACTATTTTTTTTTTAAATTTTAATTAAACTTCCGGCCATTTAAAATAAATTTCTTTATTTTTTTTTTTTGTTAAATTCAAGAGTTAAAAATATGCAAATCTTTTACGGTTGTATTCCATAATCATACAACACATAATTAAAGATGGCAGTGGCGGTGTTGAAGGTGTTGGATGTTGAAATTTAACAAAACTTATTCTAGTTGGTCCAGTTAGTCAGTTTTTTTAGCGCCCTAATATCTGCACATGCAGACTAGACTATAATGCAAAGTAAAGCTGTTGGTTATCAGCACTTGTTGAGTTGAGGTTGATGGCGTTGAAATATTATGAATCTTAAAAGTGGTTGTCAGAGTTTTAGCTGTGTATTTGCAGGGAATTTAATTAATATGAAGGTGGCTGGGAGCCAACACTGAATAAATGAATGAATGAATGAATGAAATTTAGCATTTTATTTATGAGACTGAGACTGAGTCTGTGTATATTATGGCATCAAATATTTTTTTTCTTCTGATTTTGTTTGTCAGGCTTGGTGTTTTTATTTTAGAAAGGTAAATTGTTTATCTAGTTGTCCGTCTGTCTGTCTGTCTGCCTGCCTGCCTGACGCTCTATTTGTCTAAGAGGACTGTCTGACTGTAAGGTTGTTATACTAGCATTTTTTTTGTTTGTTTGCTGTTAAATTTCTGTGCAACTGTGAAGGCGTTAAAGTGGTGGAATATTTCCATCTGGTGCGATTACTCGTATAAAAGGTATTAAATTGCGGGTAGTACCTACCTACTATTTCTTTGTCGATTGCTTTTGTTTCTATTTATATTTCTCTCTTATTTTGTTTAACATACTTTGAGTGTGTGTGTGAATGTATGTTTGTCTGTCGGTCGGGCGGTCTTTCAATAACTTTTGTCTGTTTGTCTGCTAATGGTTACTATGTTTAGCAGTTTCAAGGTACATATTCATACCAATAACTTGTTGTTTTGACAGATTTTTAATTTTGGATTTATTCAAATTCGTGCCAAACTTGGAGTTTATTATTTTTTTTTCTGTATTAGTTTAATAGTCTGCACTCGCTTCATATGGTTTCATTTTAGCCAAGTGTTGCTAGCAAGGAAGGTATCCTAAATGCAATACTTTTTTCTTAATTTAAACATTTTTTATTAAATCAAAACTGTTGTTTTCTTTGTAATAAATTGCTAACCATTAAAGCATTAATTGCTGTAAATATTGATTTTTTTTTAATAGAGCATACCTTCCCTTATAGTAAATTTTGAGAAAAGTCTTAGTTAAAACACTCTAAGGCAACTGCATTCATATTAAATATGAGAAGCAAAAAAATATATAAATACACAATGTTGGTTAATAACTTATTTTTATTATTTCTAGTTGCATTTCACAAAGGGTGTAGCAGGCGTGTTAAGCTGGTGCTGTAATTCACTTGTTTAGATTGTGGTCCAGCTTTAAAAACTTTTACTAGAAAATAGTAAAAAACAACAGTATAAAATCACTTAAAAACGCATAAGATTGTGTCCATCCAACCCAAATAACTAAAAAAAAAAAAAAACTGACATTACTTTCGTTTGACTCATCACGTAATGCCATCATTAAATTTTTAGTACTCGTAGTAGTTTCTTTTTCTTTTTATAAAAAAATTATTTATTAGCTTATTCGCAGCAAATCTTGCTGCTGCTGCTTAAAATGCTTATAAAGGTTGTCAAAGTTTTTTTTTTTCTTTAGAAAAAGTTTTGCTAAAAACTATAGAAAATAATAAGACAAAAAATCTCAACGTTTAATTCAAAACGCTGATAGTATCAGCATTTATACATATGATGATTTATTCCCTATGACCTCATAAATAGATAAAGATACATGCAATTTCATAAGATGTCATAATGTTAAACTTCTTTTATCGATTTAAACATTTATAGCATACTAAACACCTCCTGAAATTATGACGACAGTTGTGGCTGGAAAAATAGTACAATTTTAAAATGTCTTCTATTTCAACACACAAAAGAGGATGCAAAGAAATTGATTTTACAAACTTGCTCAAGTTGTTTTATTTCGTTAACTAACAACAAATGAATGAATATAACTCAGTAATGTAGTTGTCCAATAGGCTCTTTATTACTGCTTTCAGTAGAAATAATGAATAAATCCCATTCTGTAGAGAAGATTTATAAGGAATAAATTAAGATATAGTACATATGTACTTCCCAACCCTTATTGCAGAGGATTAAAGTAGATGTTGATCACATTAATTTTGAAAACTTCTTTAGTTCATTAACTCATTTATGTATTCAAACTTTCAAAAATGTGGACTGTTTTGGTGAATAGCTGACGTGGTTTACAAGAAAAGAGTTTGAAAACTCATTAAAGAATGTTTTTTTGTTATTAAATGTTTGCGAATGTTCTTAAGTTTTATTAGTTTTCTTTCTTCAAATACAATGAACTACAAATCGATATTAGCAGCACATAAAACATTTCAATCTAGAGTTATATTCATTATATTAATTTGTGTTGTTTGTCTTGTACCCACTTAGCAAACTTTAAAGGTTCTTGGATAAGAACAATCACAAACTAACCTGTCGCTACATGAAGTAGTAAAATAGGGTTGACAATTTCTAACCAATGACTATCAATTTGATGCAGTCGCATTCGCAAGAAATATTTCCCAGCATACAATTCTAGGAGCGCTCCGAAAAACGAGTCAGAAAAGATTCTAACTAAAGAGCTTTTTCGGAGCGCTCCGAAAAAAGGACTCAGAAAAGAGTCCAACTAAAGAGCATTTTCGGAGCGAAAGAAAATTTTGCTTGTTACTGTCCTGAGTCGCCACGCAGTATGACTCAGAAATTCCACTTAATTATGTGTGTACCAAAGCGTTGTTGTCCTGTTATTTGGGCTTTGAACAAAAAAACAAAACAAACATAGCTCTACCACACAAGAATGATAAAAACAAGATTACACAGAGCCCAAAAAAAACCTTATAAAATACTCTTTTTCTGACATTATCTAAGAGTTCTTTCTGACGGACCATTTTCGAATGTAATGACCCTCTTTTCTGAAAGTTTTCGGAGCAATTATGATTGTTTTTTGGGCTCATAAAGAGCGTTAACGCTCCGAAAGAGGTGTCAGAAAAGGCTCTTTTCGGACTCATATGGCTTGCTGGGTTACTACATACTATTTTTGATCTCCTAACTTGGAACTTGCTGTATGGATTGAAAATTCACAATAACATACAGGAGAAAATGAAAGATGTCAATGTAGTTTTCTCATTCTTATATTTCTGTCAAAAAGAAACGTCAAGTTTTACTACTTTTTAATATCGTCAGAGATCTACTAGTAAATAATGACAGCTGCCGTGAATATACATCTAATGCAGCTCTAATATTAACGAATTTTCGACCAACAATAAAATTTATAAATGCCCGATCAATTTACACTTTCTTCTTTCTTATGTTTCAATTACAGGACACATTTGTTAAGAGTGATTTTTAAGAACTTTCGGATTTGATTTAAAAAAAAAACACAAAATATAAAGAATGTATGAAATATTGAGTCGATAGAAAGATCTCTAAAATTCAATATTTAAAGATGATTTCATGTAAATGGTTTATACTCTGGGTCAAATTTTGGCATCACGAATAAATTCCTCAATATTACTGCCAATTTACATGTAGCAATTTTTAAGCTAAGCAGAAGGTAATCAGCTTAGACATCATGGTGAGGGGAAGACAAGACTTGATTGTACTTGCAATAACTTTTACTCTCTTACTCGTATAACATATGTGTAGACAAATCAAATAAAAATAAGAGCGATTTAAGCAATAAAAATTGTGCTATGTGATTATCAAAGAAATTTCCAGGAAAAAAATTGAATCAATCTTTTCAATTAGAATTGCTTCGTGTGAATTGGCAGTTACATGCTACACAAAAATAGCTGAGTTGCTAAAAACAGTCTTGCCATTAAAGAAAATTGCAAAAACAATAACCCTTTATAAGTCGTCGTTTCGTATGACGTTTTATCACCAGATTTTCAAAATAGGCAGGCAACAAACAATCCTAAGTTGTTTCAAATATATAGGGTGTTTTTTTTTTTTAGATGTATAGAACTTTAAGTTGGCAACAATTTTTTAACTGACGGCCATTTTGTCAGCTGTCAAGTGATTTATGTTTAAAGTTGGTAGTCTACGCCGATAAGCCCGTAACGATTGACTACTTGGACAACATTCGCTGCGTTAATGCCGATATACGACCACAAATATTGGAGAAAGTTATTGAAAATTGGACCTCCTACGTCCAAGACAAAAGTCATATTTATTCCATTACAAAGTTCTTTACATCTAAGGAACACAGAACCATGATTGTCAAAATAAATTTGCACAATTTGGAAACATTGTTCAGGTGTCAGTCTATTCAAGTTGAAATGTCAAACCAAACTAAACATAAATCACTTGACAGCTGAAAAATGGCAGCTAGTTAAAATAGTGTTGCTAACTTAAAATTCTATACATCTAAAAACACCTTATATATTACTTTTAGAGTTGATTTTCAAATATATTGCAGCTATTTCCATGCCTATAATTCACAGGTCGGACGAAGTTGCTTATCGTTAACTGTTGGATATCGAACTGGCTTATTTTTTCCGCTTTTTATCAAAGAGTTAATGTATTTGTGATTGATTGTCTAGTTATAATACAGCTGGAGAATTTTATTTGAAAGTTTGGTTTTAGAGAAAGTATTTTTTGTCTCTCAAAATGTAGAAAATTATTGGTAATTAACTATTTTCTCTATTCTTCTTTCCAAATCATGTTTTCTTAGTACCATCGTAATGTACAAGTACGTACCTACATACGACGCGTCGTAACTTTTTATAAAAGTAGTAAAACAACACCATTCTTATAAATGTGAAAAGCAGCTAATAACCCTGAAGAAAACCTGGGGACAAGTGTTTTTAAGTCACCACTTTTGTCTACTATTTTGGTAATGGCTTGGCGACATTGTCAACAGCATTGTCACAATGGGTATTATTATACAATTATTTTTCTTCGATTGTGAGCCCCGATAGACTAGGCGATAGTGTGCCGGACTATCATTCAGAGGGTTGCGGGTTCGTTTCCCGCCAAAGACTTTGGGTGTTTTCGAATTTATTTTTAGATATTTTGAATATTTTATTTTTTTTTTAATAAAACTACAAAAATTAGCAAAAATGCATTTTTATTTTCTATTTCAGAGAAATACCAAAGTATAGACAATGTGGTTCCAAAAGAACTACCTTGTCAATAGTAACTATGTCAGTAGTGGATTTTTAATGACACGCACATGTTAAATGTCTAGTAATTAGCATTGTCCGCGGTATACTAAGTCACTAGTACTGGTGACTGTGTCAATAGTAAATCAGTACAGTTTCACTATTGACATTTCCTGCAGGGAAAGTACAAATTTAAAAAATCAATGTTTTAAAGAAATAGCTTTTCAAAATTGTATTTTTTAAAGACAGATTGTAAATTAAAGTTTTGGATTTGAGGAAATTTATACTTATCATTTCTGATGGTGGTGTTATTAAAACAGTGATGTTCAGCCCATACAACAATTGTTTGAAAAATTTACATACATTTGTTATGCTCTTTTAAAAACATTCATTCAGTCGTCGTTGAGCAAGCGATGAGAACACATGCGACGGATTATCGTCATTTTTTTCAGAAATTTGTTAAGCATTGTTGTTGCTTCTTGTTGATCGAAGCATAGCAAACACACGCGATTCAATTACAATTGAAGACGAAAAATAAAAAACTGTTTTAGATAGACTTATTTTTGTTTTTTATCAAAATAACTGTTCTAAAATTGGTTTTCGATATTGATAATTGTTATTTACGGTCCCTGATATTGTTTCATAAGGTGTTTATATTTGGAGAAAATTCCTTACTTTTTTCTGATTTTAAGCGTATGACAATATGTTTGCTGTGCAAAATCTCTCACAAATACATCTACATTTTATTTTTGAACATTACTGTATTAAAATCAGCAGTGCTATTTTCACACTCTCTCCTGTATTTAAAGTTTAAGATTCAAACACCTTTTTTTCGCCGTACTTGTATGCAGGTAAATATGTATGTACTCTATAAATGTGCAAAATTCACAACTGGGTATATTGTAATGTTGTTGTTGTTGTTGCCTATTTTGTTAGCAAAACTTAAAGTTACTCGTACGAATGTCTGGGACCTGGGTTTACTTAACTTTACAAACATTCCGGACATGCCTGCATATTTTGTTTGTTGTCGTTAATACTGCTTTTGCTACTACTGCTAGCTATTGGTTATTTCTTGATTTTGACTCGCACCTTAGCTTTTTAAAGGAATTTTTCCATGTGTTGTAAACTCGTAGTAAGTAGTTGCAATTGCATTTGCAAGCTAACTCTACAATTATACGCAATGTTATTTTACCTGTACACAATTTGTTGTTGCTGTTGTTGTTGGTGGCATTGCTGTTGTAAGTGCAATCATACTTTGTCTCTTTGTTGTCTTTACAATTAAAACTATTTACTTTTTATTTGTTTAGAATTCATTGTAATTGAAAGTTATGCGCTGGTATGTTTTTTTAGTTTGTGTGTTTGTATCTTTCTTTGTAGTTACTTTTTGTAAGTAAATATTTTGTTTGTTAAAGTTTCGTTAATGTTGGATTTATGTGCATTTTATTGGCTGCTTAATTTAATTAGGAAGTTTTTGTAAAAGGCTTTAAGAAAATGTTTACTTAGGTTTTGTGTTTTTGCCCAAGTGTTTTAATGCCTGGATAATTGTGAAGCCTTAGTACGAGTTTTATTTGATTGACAGTAAAATACATACATACATAGGTTTATGTATTCCAGGAAATACAAATTTGTAAGTGTACGTACATACATATGTATGTAAGCTTGGCCTTACTAAACAGCTCAAAGTTCTGGGAAAGTTTTAAACTTGTAAGTTTGTACGATTAAAGTCCATTTAATTGTGTTTAATACTGCAAATTTCTTACGGCTTTCTTGAAGGTGGGGCTGTCGGAATGAAGAATGTAAAATACACATTCAATCAACTTGGTGTTTTTACATGTTGTAAAGTTAATGTTATATGCAAATTAATATGCAGACTTGGAGGAATTTCAAAGCAGGTGTTTGTACAGCTGGTTTTGAGGAGCATTTTGTAAAATATGTAAAGTTTAAGGACAAAAACGAACGAATTCGATTATAGTTTCAGCTGTGACTAATAAATTATAATTATACTATACATTACTATACTACTATACTATAGTATAATCTATAGACTAAGAACTTAAATGATTAAAGATAAATGTTTAAGTATGTTTTATATCGTTTTATGTACAAAAATTTAAATTCTGCAAATTGTATGTCGCACATACTATATTAATCAGCCTTATTATGAGTGTCGTTTTCTTTTTACGACACTCATAATAAGGCTGAATATTTGTGAAAACATTTTTTGGAAATATACAGTGGCTCACACGTTTCTTATAGCGTGTTCACATATGCCCCTTAATTGCGTTAATCGCAATTAACGCCATTATTGAGCTCAATATTCCATATAAAATGTCAATTAATTAATAAGTACGAAATTGTTATAATATTGAGTAAGATTTCGAATGCAACACTGTTCACAACTTCAAATAAAACATAAGAAATCATTGAAAAATCAATGTGAAGGTAAGTTTGTTTACATAGAAACATAACAACCATTTATGGCCGAATTCTCAGTCATTAGTTAACCATTGGTAAACTAATATACTAACGGTTCTTTAACTAATACTTGTTATTCTTATGGCAAACTAAGCATTGCGAATAAAGAATCATTAGTTAAGCCTTTGTCATTAGCTGTGAATTCGGCCATTAGAGTATTTTTTTGTATTGTTTTCCAACTGTCAAATGATTATTAAGTAAGCAGAAAATTGCGTACTGAACACAGTATTAAGCAGTTATTTTTTGTTTTTAGTACTCCATAAAAAGAAAACCAACTGGAACTTAAAAAATAAATTGTGTCATTTAAAATAGTAATGTTATAGCCTAAGGGTACGGTCACACATGGCAAATATTTAATCAAAAAAAGCGTACCCAATATTTTTCGTACAAATTATTACAAATATTACGAGTTTTTGTACACAAAATAATTATTTTTTTATAATCAACAAATAAGAAAACTAAAAAATTCCAGTTTTTTATGTCACAGCTTACTTTATGCAGTCATAAAGTTTGCTCAATGCAGCGTTGTTGGTTTTTCGTTTTTCTTTTCTTCTACTTCTATCAATATTATCTGTTAAATTGTGAGTCCGATTTTGTAACGTCAAGTGTCAATTTAAAATAATTAAATGAGTCCGTATGCAACGATAGATTAATAAAAATTGGTTTTAAACCGTTTCGAAAATGTCCACTCACAGCGAAAAATATCAGAAATGGTTAACATTCATTAACATCATCCAGGAACATTCCGTCCAAAACAAAGGCAGAAAGGCACCAAATAAAATTTTTAATGAGATGAATTTGTTGCGTTGAAACTGTCTTCGTGTCTTGCGCCAACATGTTTTGCGCCAAAATGATTTGCACACAAGAAAGTGTTTATAAACTCGAACACGTTTATAAACAGACTGTGCAGGCTAAATTTCGACAAAAAACATATTTGCAAGGGATCTGCAATTTGGAATTCTGTCATCTTTGCCGATAAATCTAAGCTTAACATGGGAATTTAATATTTGTTGAAACAACCATAGAAAAATTTAAGTACATTCAAATTGTGAAGAACAACTTGTTGCAAAGGGAACCTGCTTCTAACAAAAACATAAAATAAGTTGTGACGTGAAAAAACGAGCATTTTTTTGTTTTAATACGACGGCGGTTCGGAAACGTCTTAGCCTAGAACAGAAAGCATGGTATAAACAGAAAAAAGTTAAGTATTCCCCCATCTGTGCTATGATCACGTGTTAAATTTCTTTTCGATCTGGCAACTCCTTCATGTAGAAACAGGTGTTCAAAAACGACACATCCGTGATTTTTTTACAATTGAAAAATTAGAAATTCGTGGTGTCATTAAATAATTAAAAAAAAAGGTTTGTCGAGACATGAAATTCATTATAATATGGTGAAGGTGTTAGGTGAAAGTGCTTCTTCATATGCAACAGTAAAAAATTGGGTTGCTGAATTTAAACGAGGTCGTACAAGCATTGAGGATGAACCACGCAGTGGACAACAACAGAAATTGTAGCCAAAGTGCATGATATGGTATTAAATGATCGCCGAATAAAAGTGCGTGAAAAGCTAATATCATGGGCATCTCGAATGATCGAGTCCATTTAATTTTTCATGAAGAACTACAGATGAAAAAGCTTTCTGCAACATGGGTGCCGCATTTGTTAACAGTCCACCAAAAACGCATAAGAATGAAAATTTCTCAAGCTTGAGACAAAAGATCTATTCAAGCAATGAATTAAAACTGGAGGAAGTGCCCCAAAAAAGGCAACAACAATTCAATCGGCTGGTAAGGTTATGACAACGGTTTTTTGGGACTTCAAATGTATTTTCTTGATTGACTATCTGCAAAAGGGTAAAACAATAAATTCAGAGTACTATTGCAACATTTTGGATCAATTAGATGTAAAAATTTGTCAGAAACGTCCTGGCTTACAACACAAAAAAAAAAAAAAAATTTCATCAAGACAATGCGCCAGCCCACAAGAGTGTTTTACCAATGGCTAAAATCAACGAATTTAAGTACGAGTTGGTTGACCACCCACCTTATTCTCCTGATTAAGCTCCCAGTGACTTTTACCTGTTCCCAAATCTAAAAAAAAAAATTCTAGCTGGCAAGCGTTTTAACTCAAATGAAGATGCAATTACAGTTGTAAACCACTATTTTGAAGGCCTTAAGGAAAACTATTTTAATCAAGAGATAGAATTGCTATATAAGCGTTGGACTAAGTGTGTTGAAGTTTCAGGAGATTATATTGAAAAATAAAAATGTTTTTGAAAAACTAACTATTCTCTTTCTGGACATTTTTGCAATAAATTCATTTTGTTTGTTAGACCATGACATTTTTTCCTTTAAATTTATTATTTAAGTTTCTGTTAATTTTCTTTTTATGAAGCTTTGGAAACAAAAAAGTAGAATCTCGAAAAAGTTAACTCGCGAAAAAGTTAAACGCTCGGATAAGTTAACAGTGTTTCAGCATCAACGGCTTTTTTAGTAACAATAGTGGCAAATTGGTCGCTTTTAAAATATTCTCACTGGCAACGCTAAGCTTTAAATTTGTTTGTTGGATTATGGTATTCCCCGAACTTCTTTTTTATTTTGAGTTGCCAAAAACTATGAGCATCTTCAACAACAAACAACATTGTATTAGTAGTTGGTGTTAAGCTTGTGAGTTGTGTACTGCTTATTTAAAAAAGGTCGAAGCAAAAGAAACCATCACAAAACAGATTAGATTTGCAGCAGAAACTGGAAATTTTAAAAAAGCTTGATGAGGGTATTCACGGAAACCGATTGGCGTTTAATTACGGTGTATCCAAAGCAACCATTTCAAAAATAATGACAAAACGTACTGAAATTTTAGAGGCTGTGACGAACATATATAGCATATCTAAGAAGAAAACACTTCATAAACCGGAATATGCTGATCTTGAGGCAAACTTGCACAAATATATTTGGTGCACGAACTTTTAAACCAAAAAGTACATATAAAAATAAATTTATTTTTTTAGTACGAAAAACTAAGTCAATAAATTAAAATGCAAGATATTATATCAAACAAAATAGATGTTTATTATTTTATTTATTTCATCTTTCAATAAAAAAAAAACGCTTAAAAATGTTAATAGTTGGAAAAAGTTAACAGCCCTTGGAACTTTTTGTTTAACTTTTTCGCGATTCTACTGTACTTCATAAAATAAGCTGTGAGCCACTGTAGTAAAACAAATGTTTTTAATCGCTAACTCAAATATTTTAACACAGGATGAACACGTTGATAAGTTAGTTGCAATGATCATTTCCCTGGCTGCTTAGACCATTGCCATTATTGCATTTGGATTATTTGCAACCGATTTTCGCTCCCTATAGTATCTAGTTACACTAATAATTAACAATACGAGTAGATTATATCATACTTAAATAAAGATCATGATGTATGTATATCAAATTCATTCATTTCCTTACTAGTAGTTACAACCGTTATCTAGACAAATCATGTTAGTCTTATGGATGAAACCATCATTTAAGATTTTAATTCTGCATAAAATAATTATAGTTCCTAAGCACACAAAAACCTTACAACTATTTCACAGAATTATTATAGGTATAAAACAAAAACGTTCATGTTTGTTTAACAGAATTGCAAAAAAAACCTTTTATTAAAACTATAAATATTTACATTGCCGGTATCTATGAGTACAATTTCAATATACCGTAATATAAACAATCTATTCTACTTGAATATACCTACATACTAAAGCAAATAAAGTAAATATTATATTCATTCGTTGCTGACTCTCCCTAAATGAATGAAAAATACATATCAAATAAAACAAAAACAAAACAAAAAAACAACAATAACAACAATAATAATAATAATAATAATAATGATAACAAACTCTGAACAACATCAACATTAGATGAAAACAAAAAATAAAAATTCCGTATAAACGCAACTATGAAGAAATAAATAAAAAAAAAAAAACAAAGACCCACAAATAAAGTGTGAGAAAAATCTGTAAAGAATAAATGATGCATTTTTTGGTTATAGGCTGCAAGCAACATTAGCGAGTAAAGAAATGAAGAGTGAGTTTGGAACCTAAGAGCACAAATGATCCAACGAATATGCCACCCAATAAAGCAACACACAGGTGTAAAGATACACACAAAACAACATACCGACAACATAGATTTTAGCGAGTTTTTGTTAACAAAAAGAGAGCCACCAGCCTGCAAAGATTGGGGTTTTGTGAATAGAGAGCGATTAGTTAATAACTTGTTCAATGGGGAGTGTGAGTATAAATAGTTGTAGCAACGAATAAAAAAATGTTGTTCTGGTTGTGTGAGATTCTCCACTACTGGGAGATTTAGTTACAATTAAAGCGATTAGGCGTACAAAAATTCGGTGTATATTTTTTGCTTTTTAAAGCCTCAAAGAATCTTTTTTAGTATCTTGGCTAGAGTCTCCTTTATCGTGACAAAGCGAGGTTAAGTTAATTTATTTCAATATGAGTTCATATAAAATCTTGAAATTTAAAGCATTTATTCAGTGTTCGGCCGTTGTACTTTCAGCAGAGCTACTTTATTTGATCTTCAGGGTCAACAATTGATAGCACGATCGATAATGTGTGAAAAATTCTTTAAATACGTATATGAATAAAGAATTCAAATTTATAGATATTATATTTGTAAATGCTTGTATATAAGCAAATATTTATCATATAAAGTAACTTATCCATCCCGTACATGCCATAGTCCTATTTAGTCGATGTGTTGAGTTCCGTTGTGCTGAATTTGAATCCGAACGATTTGGTTGCAGATCAGGGCAACCTGTTTGAAGAATTGGTCTGCCTTTATGGTTGCCATATATCTTATTACTCTTATGAGATTGTGAAAAATAATCGGGTTTTAATTGATGTATTATTAGCACACTCATTCTGTTAAACATATGGAAGTATTTATGCAAGGAAATTGGAAATGCAATGCAGAAAAGTTCGTATTGTCATTGTGATGAATGACTTACAATTGGCTTTTGATATTTCTTATTTCTATAATCGGACTTTAAAAACGATATTTAAAAAAAGCATATCTTGAGTCATTTTAGGACATTTCGTATTTTTGGTATTCTTAATTCCTGCTTATTCCTCCAATAAGAAACCAACTTTAAGCCCTATAAATTAGCGAATTTTAACGCTAACTCGTCCATTAGCTAAACTTTTCAGCACCTTCTACAGTGCCGGGTTTCCCATGTGTTGGAAGGTTGCTAATGTAATGTTGGTTCCTAAAAAGGGTGGGGCTACCAAACCTGATAATTATCGCCCAATAGCAATTTGCTCTTCACTTTCTAAAGCTATGGAAAATATGGTAAATTACCATATTGTGAAATATCTGAAGTCCAACAATTTACTTAGGGACCACCAGTAGGGATTCCGTAGAGGAAAAATAATGTCGTCTATATATCGTTTTTGTCGAAATTAAAGTAGTGGCTCTAGATATTTCCAAAGCGTTCGACAGAGTCTGGTTCCTTAGTTGAAACTTAGTGCTTTTGGTGTCGGTGTTAACTTTTCTCGATTTATATCGAGTTTCCTTAGAAATCTCACTATACGAGTTGTTATAGATGGGATCTCATCAGACGAGTTGAAGGTTAATTCAGGGGTACCGCAACGCTCTGTTCCTGCTCCTACTTTATTTCTTATCTTTCCAAATGATATTCTACGGCAAACTTTCGACCCTCTCTATTATTTTGCATATGATAGCAACATTTGCCATTCATATTCATTCAACCATAGACCAAAGTCTTTACAGATTGGGGCAATAAGGCAAAACATGATTGATACACTTAACCAAGATCTTGTGACAATCTCAGAATGGGGTTGTGCGAATAGAGTCGATTTTAACGCACGTAAGAGTCAGTGTTGTATGTTAACACACAAACGCACGACAGATCATGTTGCTTTATCTGTTTTTATGGCCGGTGTAAATATTAAGGAATCAGACGCTCTTGATGTTCTAGACATGAGAATCCATTGTGATGTCCGCTGAACTAAGCACAATTTTCAAGTGTCAAAAGAAGCGTCCATTTGTTGTCCTATATATTCGACCAAAAGTAGGATACAACTCTCATGTATTGGCCGGTGCTTCGAAGTCTATTTTGGAGCTACTTGACAGCATACAGGAGACTGCGAAGCTGCTTATCGGTGACAGTAGGTAATCCAACTCTATTGATTCACTGGAGCATCGCTGCGATGTGTGTTGTGTTTCACTGTACTATAATGCAATGTGTTCTGAGATTAGAGAACTTGTTCTTCGGTCAGACAGTGGATCGCACAATGCATTACAGGGAAAATTCGTTCTTTAGCCGTACTGTCTGTATGTGGACTGAACTTTCTGCCGAAGTATTCCCTGTCACTTTCAATATGGGAAAATTCAAATCAAATGTTCACAAATACTACTCCCTGTATCCTCTCTCCCATAACTCCAACACAATGCATTTCATGAGTAGGGCTCATCCCCTTAGTACTGGTCCAAACAAAAAAAATCTAGTTTCGTTTAGTATTCCGAAAAAATTTTACTGTATACCGAAATATCAGAAAGAAAAATGTAATATCATGGAATTATAAAGAAAAAATACAAGAATCATACAGAAAAACTGTATGAAATAAAAATGGAAGGGGCTGCTGTAAATGTTTTTCAATGAATATAATTAAATTCGTCTTAAGCCAAATATAAATATTCTGGTTTAAACCGAAACTTCTACTAGTTTCGGTTGGAGACCAATAACATTACGATCACATCTTTATTGAATAAGAATCAAAAAAGTAGATTATATTCTGTACTTTTTAGTTCTATAAATAGCTAATAATGTCGCCGAACGTTCTCATTGTAATTACACTATTTACCTGCAATTTTGGGGTTTCTTAAATTTAATTTTTCTTTATCTTCAAATTGTGGAACACATTGCCACGCTCGCTATTTATAAAATGCTTGATTTCATTGCTCGTTGATGTGTGTACTTAGGCAGATAACGCAATTATAGAGTACAGTGCAGTGCGAGCAGTGGGTACTACTACTGACTAATCGAACTCGTACTCGCTGATTAACGTGGCATTCGTTAAAGACACACCACACCACACAACACAACAAAACTGACGGTTGAATTTGAAAACAAAATAAAACGAAACAAAAAATCAACACGTTGTGTATGCCCGTTGTGGATCTATCTAATCAAGACAGTGAAGTTTTTGTACTCTTGGATTCAGTCGTTTTTTGGATGTGTAACTGAACGCTACACAAATACGTGTTGATGGTTGCTTGGGGCTTAGATAGTTTTTCGTTTGCGGTTTCGTGTCGTTTTGTTTTGTTTGTTTTTTTAACACTCTAAACTGGTGGTTTCAAAATATTTGTTTGGAGTTAAAACGCAATGATGCTGCACATACTAAATGACTAAATCTTTATGTAAAAACAGCAAAAAAAGAAATGAGTTTTGAGTTATAAAAACAACAACAAAAAAAGGAGGAAGA
Source organism: Bellardia pandia (assembly GCA_916048285.2). Taxonomy (NCBI): domain Eukaryota; kingdom Metazoa; phylum Arthropoda; class Insecta; order Diptera; family Calliphoridae; genus Bellardia; species Bellardia pandia. Next base: position 54,413,322 of record OU696532.1, on the reverse strand, counting down.
AGAAATAATAATTCTGGTTTTTTTATTACAAATGAAATAGAAACGAAAAGAGCGAATGAAGCAGCTAAAGTAGTAAATGTATCTTAAATTTGTGTGCTGCTGGAGTTCTTCTTTGAAAGTATAGTGTATGACTCAGCCCACAATACAATGTCTTGAAACATTCCTCAGCGCCTGCGCGACATTTGAAAAGAATTTTTATTTTAGCTAAAAAAAAAAAAAAAAGTTTGGTTGGTTGAAAAAAGAACAACATTTTTACACATGACTTGTGAATGTAAGTGAGTTTTATTGAATTTTAAAGAAAAAAGTGTGGTGTTTAAATATTCTTGGCTGTTTCTGATGATGATAATCCCATCTTAAAGCTAAAGTGAAAAAGAATAAAAAAAAAGTAAATAATAGCAAAGAAAACTTCGAAAAAAAAGAACAGTCAGTCGTAAATCGATTGTTGGCTTTTTTTCATCTTGTCTTGTCTATCTATCTCTATTGTAAAAGCTGCCACCACCGGTCGTGATTCTGTTGTTTTCAAGGCAAATTCAGTACATTGACTTTTAGAATAGCAGCGGAAATTATTGTGTACAATTCTGGTTCTTGCTTGCTGCCAGCAACTATTGCATTTGTAGCGGCCTGCCTGCCTGCCTGATTGCCTGGTACTTGGCCAGGTTGCAAAGCAGCTTGTATTGTAAATTATATTTACAAGATTATACTGCAGCACTACACTGCACTTACTGTGTATGAGAATGTGAATGCTGTGGCATGCAGTATCTAGTTATCAAACATTATTCGTGCCTGGACTAACTAGTGTTATTGATGTAATTTTCTTAATTATAAAAAAAAAGAAAGAAAATAGTCCAGAATACAAAAGAATTTTACAGACATTATAAGGAAATAAACTATTTTGAAACTAAAACAAAGTTAATGGAGAACAGAAGAAGGATTCCGGGAACAACTTAAAGACACTTAAAAGGCTTGGAAAAGGGTATTAAATATTAAACAACTTCTAGTAATCAATTGCAACATTTAAAAACCTACGATTAAAATACAGAAAACAAATTTAAACGGAATACTGCATTTAAAGAAAAGTTTCCTTAATTTAAGAAAATATTAATGACAAGTGTTTCAAATTAAAATTTTTTTAAAAATTATTATAGAAATTTTATAAAAAAAAAGTGAAAAGAAACTTCGAAATTTTTTAAAAGACAACTAAAAACAAAACAGCTTTAAAAAAATTAAAAGACCTTAAAAAATTCTTAAATTGTTTCTAAAATATTTATACCTAACTAAAAAAATTCACCAACTAATTTGGAATTATTAACAAAAGTTCTGCAAATAACATGTTAACAAATTTAACCTTAAACAAATAGTTATCTTAAATAAATAAATAAAACAAAATAAAAATGAGTGATATTAAAATTGGAGAATCGAATAAAAATGCTTTAAATACTGCTGCCAGCAGAGGTAATAGCAAAACCAGTAAACCATTTTGTTCGCTGGCGTATCTGGCCAAAAGTACAATTGCCATAAATGGCACCAACGACATCAGAACTATAAATGGCCATGGCAGCTGCAGCAGCACAACCAGTAAAAACAGCCAAAGCCACACCAACTTGAATAATGGCAATAATTGTCAGCCATCAACGCCAAATGTGGCAGTTACAGCGAAAGTGAATGAACGTGGATCACCATCATTGCCAACAGGTGCCAGCACCACAGTTAATGGTCATCACACGCAGAACGGAAATTATCAGACGTCCACAACCAACAACACCTGCCCTGACTTCAAACACAACTCCAATGGTCGTTCTAGTGTGACCGATGTCTTTGGCATCATCAACGAGGAGGACATGGACAGTTGTTGCGATCAGGTGGATGGTGAAATGTCGAATGACTTGAGACGTCCTTGGGAGCTGAAAAATGGTTCATATGTTAAACGTGTGCCGCCCTCGTTAATGACTGCCAATGGCAACTGTCACATAAATGGTTTGCCCTCACTTTCCAAACTTAACAGTCTAGATTGCTGGGATTATACGATTGAGCTAGAATGTCTGCAAGGGCCACAAGGTAACCAAAGCAAACTAAACTAAACATTACTAAATCAACATTTAATATTATTAATTCTAAGCACATAGCCAAGAATTTAACTAATTTACAAAAAAAAAAAAAAACAAAAAAAAAACTTTCACATTTATAAAGTTTTGAGTCTGTGTGTGTAGAATTCCAAATTAATGTTCAACAAACATACATATTTTCAATTTTGGTTTTTATGTTTGCTGGCCATTTTCAATAATTAATTCTTGTGTAGAAGATAATGTTTTTGGCAATCTGAACTTCCTCTTTAAATTGGTGCTTTTGTTAACAAATTTGTTTTTTCATGAAAAGAATTAATGAATAAAAATGATGATGACTAATAATTATAATTAATTATATGCCAATTTTATAAATTAATTTTTGGTGTGATACTTCAGAAACTTACTAAAGATCCGCAGGAGTATAAATTGAAATTTTTTAGTTATGTTAGTCTTTAAGTATTTAAATATTTGCTCAAATTGCAGAAAAAATTTTGTAAAGTTTAATTTTTTAATTTTAATTAAAAATTAACGCTCAGTTAGCCGACTGTAACGGAATGTAGTGTAATGACGTAACAATGTAAGGAAATTCTATTTCTTACCGATACATACATTACGGTGTTGCGTTACCATAACCATTTTCATTACTTTACACATAACAATATCCATCAGCTGTTTCTTACTGTTGCCTTTACATTCCATTACAGTCGTCTAACTGAGCCTTAAAGAACAAGTACTTTTTGGACAGACGTTTTAAGAAAAAATAACTTTTGAGTGTCATTGTAAAAAGTGCATTGTTTTATTATTAATTAAACATAAGCTATAAACATGAAGTTTAAATTGGGGAAAGACAGCTGCGGTAAAAGGATTCGACTGTACATACATACATATATAGTAAATGTTTCTTTCATTTAGTTTCCCAGTTATTCTTGTGACATATAATTGAAATATGTCAATCATTTATTTAACGTAAAAAAGATTTGTGTAGCTTTTATTGACTTCTTGTTGAAAAGATTTACAATTTCAAAAAGTATCAAAATTTAGACAGTAAAAAAATAACACTATTCACTATAAATTTTAAAAAATTAAACTATATTTCAAATAAATAAAATAAAAAACAAATAGAATAAAGCTGATGAAACCAATAACTTATTAATATTATGTTGCATGACCTTTGTTGGCAATAACGGCGACGCAGCGCTTCGGCATGGAGTTATTCAAGTTTTCACATTTTTCTTTAGGTATTTTCGCCCACAACTTCTTCACTACAGCCCAAATATTGTTAGTCGCTTTTATTTGAGATACTCTTTTCTTTACGTCAGCCCAAAGATTCTCTGTTCGGTTTAATTCAGGTGATTGCGCTGGCCACTTCATGACCTCAATATTGTTGTCAATGAACCACTGACTCGCTTTTCTGCTTGTATGTTTTGGGTCGTTGTCTTGTTGAAAGACTCAAATCAATGACATTTTGTCCATTGCATAGGGAAGCATAACATTATTTAGTATATCAAGGTAAACATGTTGATCCATTGTTGATTTTATGCAATGTATTGGCCCCATACATTGGGCCAATATAAAAAGCATCTCCAGATACATACTGTTTTACTGTCTTAGATGTGAATTGTGGGTTGTATTCTGTATTTGGGGGACGTCTAACATATGAACAAGAACCTTTTCCACAACATAAAATGATTTTATTCTCGTCTGTCCATTAAATATTTCGCCATCTACTAGTTTTATCAGACATCAAATAAATGATCAAAGTTCTATTATTTTTGCCGTTATATATGTAATATTATTTATATGGGCAATTTCGCGTCAAGTGACCCAACTTTTAAAATCGATGTCTTCCGATTTGGATGAAATTTGCACCAAGGTTAGTACTATTGGATAATAGGCCAGACACAAATTTTCAGCTCTATCACTCAAGAACTGCCGGAGTTAGAGGGGGTCAAAGTTGGACATTTTGGTCATACAGGGTTTTTTAAGAGTGTAACTTTTATCCTATTGGCCCTAGCAAAAATTGTCCTAAATACTTTAGATACCTATTTCTTCAGTTATTCCAATTTTTTTTTAAAATTAATTTTTTTTTAAAATTAATTTTTTTTTAAATTAATTTTTTTTTAAAATTATTTTTTTTTTTAAATTAATTTTTTTTTATTTTTTTTCAAAATGGGCCCTTTTTTTGTTTTCTCAAAAGAAAGCTTATACAATTTCCTTTAAGGCCTTTATCATCGCTTTTGGTGCAAATTTCATCCAAATCGGAAGACATCGATTTTAAAAGTTGGGTCATTTGACACGAAATTGCCCATATATATATATGTATATATCAATAAAATGATGACAGATTTCATTTATAGGGCGTGATATTTGTAATAATAATAAAAATTTCGTCTATTCCCCCAAACCTCTTTCTGTTAAATGGTAGTGTTGAAAATTCGTTTTCCCCTCTTATTTGTTAAATACTTATACCAATCTATCAGGCATGCCACAGAAATTCGATCGGAATTTTTTCAATTCCGTATTCGCAAATCGATCGTTTTTACTTTGCGTTCTCTAGATTCCGATCGATTTTGTTTATTCCCAAAAAAATTTTTAATCTCGGTATTTAACTTAAATATGGTAACGTTGTGTAACCAAAACAAAAAACATATGATTTTTGTAATAAAAAGTATAACAAAAGCGAACAGAAAGAGCGCTAACAAAGAAATTTTAAATAAAAGTGAACAAAGACATCAAAATGCAGATGAAAAGCCACGAAGAAGAAATTTATGAGATGTATCTGAAAACGACAAAATTTTTAACATTTTATTTAAATATCAATGAGAAATTAAAACAACAATAAAATAATAAAATTAATTATTTAATTGTTGTTATAAATTAGTAACATGAGTTTTTTTCAGTATAAAATAATAAAAAATAACAATTCTACTTTAGAAATCTAAAGTGGTTTCATTCCGAAAAAAAAATCATTTTTCGTTTTCTAAAGACTCAATTTACGGAATCAAAACCACTTTTGATCGGAATTGAGTTCTGTGACATGGCTGTATATCTACTCAATTAAACAAAGTGCTACCAAATATATTTTATCCTGTGCAGATGCTTCGTTTGTACTGTATTCTTCTTTTACTGCAGTCTGAATTCTAATTATATTTAACCTCTAGTAATAAATGGAAAAGAGAAACAAAAAACTCTTGATTCCAAACTTTAAAAACAAACATTCTAATAAATTATTTTTAAGATTCAAAATAAAGATTTTAGTAAAATAAATATAATAACATAATTTTGTTTCTCCTGTAAAGTTTGTAATCATTTTAGACCTACTTATTTACTTACCATGTAAAAGTAAAATTTTTTCCCTTTGGGTTTTAAACATTAACAGCCAGACACTGAAATTAGTTCACATTACCACTGTGAGTATCTCATTATGGAATTTTCACTAGTGTGGCTATGAAAACCACAGAAACTTGGTAAATTTTTACATAATTTAATTAAATAATTTCTTATATTATTACAACAAGAAACAACAAAAACATAAAACTAATAAAACAAGTATTGTATGTAATTGTCTAGTAGTTGTTATACTATTAACTGATTATGGGTAATTTTACACCTCGAAATTCTAGTGTGTCGTCTGCTGACTCTAATCTACACAACATACACAATATTTGATATGAACATTGAGTTATTGTAAAAAGTATTAATTAATGTTACTACACACATTTTGTTGTAAAAGAGTTTCTAAATAAAAAGTACAAATTGTCCAGCTAGGTACTAAAATAATTGGAGTTTGACAAAAATTAACCATGTTCAAAAATAAAACTAAATATATAGTTAAGTTTTGTTTTAAGACAAATAATCACCCCTATCGTGAATAAAAATTCCACATGAAATTTGTTCCCTTTTATTTTTGCAACATTGAATTTTAATAGGAAAAGTGTGAAAATGGAACAAATTTCATTTGGAATTTTTATTCACGATAGGTGTGATTATGTTCTGTCCGCAAGTAAACACTTTCATTGTGAAGTAATGTGTTGAACTGCAAAATTCTGCCTCTTTATCACACAATAACATTTTGTCTAGAATTTAATTCGAAGTTTTCTTTTCGATTCTCGAATTTACGAATAAAAACGATTTTGTTTACGAATTGAATAAAAACGAATTATTCCTAAATTTTTAGGTTTTTAAACAATAAAACAGAAGCAAAAAATAAATTAATTTTTTTTTCCGAATTTTACGAATTAAATTAAAACGCATTATTCTCAAATCTTCTCTTTTCGATTCACGCATTTAACACATAATTTGCGGGTTTTATTAAATATAAGTAATTCAAAGTGGATTTCGTTTACGAATTGAATTCAAACGAATTATTCGCTAATTTTTCTTTTCGATTCGTGAATTTAATAAATAAAATTCTCAAAAGGAATCAAATTTAACAAACCAAATTAAAGAATTCCAAAAAGATATCATTTAAGAATTGAAGTAAAACGAATTATTCCTAAATTTTTAGGTTTCATTTGTTTGTTTTAAACAATTTATGACAAATAAATTAGAACAGAAACAAAAAACAAATTAAAAATTTGTTCCGAATTTTATGAATTAAATTAAAACAAATTATTCTCAACATTTTTCTTTTTAATTCGCGGATTTAATAAATAAATTTCACAAAAGTAATCAAATATAAAAAATTCAAAATAGATTTCGTTTACGAATTTATTAAAACGAATTATTCTCAAATTTTTCTTTTTAATTCGTAAATTTAATAAATAAATTTCACAAATGAAATCAAATATAAAAAATTCAAAATAGATTTCGTTTACGAATTGAATTAAAACGAATTATTCGCTAATTTTTCTTTGTAATTCGCGGATTTAATAAATAAATTTCACAAAAGAAATCAAATATAAAAAATTCAAAATAGATTTCGTTTAAGAATTTATTAAAACGAATTATTCTCAAATTTTTCTTTTTAATTCGCGAATTTAATAAATAAATTTCACAAGAGAAATCAACTATAAAAAATTCAAAATAGATTTCTTTAAGAAATATTCGCAATTTTTTAACAATTTATGAAAAATAAATTAGAACAGAAATAAAATATAAATTAATATTTTTCCAAACTGTTTTTGTTTTTTTTTTTCGAGGCGGAAATCGTAAGCACTAATTTTACCCATCCTAGTTTGAAGTTATTCTTTAAAATAAGTTGATTTCTTATCACAACTTCTTATAACTATGTCATTAATTTAAAATAACTAAAACTAGTTACAAGTAATGACTTCAAAAACATATTGATAATTAGGTCTCACAAAAGCCTTTATCAGTAAAAACGGAATGTACTCATGCAAATGATTCGAAACAAAGCAGCTATGTATATAAAAAAATAGTCATTATACGACTACTTTTAAGTCAATCAGACGGTACGTTCTTATCATTGAAAAGTAAGTTAGTGAGTACTTTGCAAGTTATTACCTAGTTCATACTGGGAATGTTAAGGAACTTTTGCATTGTTTAAATAAATAATGAAATAATGGTCGTGGAATCAATATTTATTTAATTAAACATTGTTTGTACTTTTGTGATATAATCATTACCATAAAATAGTACTATTGTAACAATATTTACTGATTAGTACTATCAATACTCGAGATATGTAAAATGTAGAGAGTATAGTTTTACCGCCCATCTGCAAACTACTGCGTTTAATGAATGGTTCATTTGCCTCTTGCGGTTTCTACAAATAATGAATGTGATATTGCCACAAAACACCTTATACGAGTATGTAGTATGTAGTGGCACAAACAAATATACACAACTACAGACTTCGATAGTTGCAATAGTGGCAGATAACTGACTAAAAGTTTTGACCTAGTTAAGGTACTGTATTTCCATTAAACTATTTTCATTTGTTTACCCATATATTAAAAGATGTGGTGCTAAATTACATATAAATATGTATGTATTGTATAAAAACAAAGTGTATCATCTTTACATATAGTGCATATGTATGTGTATAAACGTGTACATATGTAGGCTGATATTTATGTTTCACTGTAAAACAAAAATGTAATTATTTGTCTGACGATTTTTACACTTTAGACTCTGTTGTTGTTGCTGTCGCTATATACTTATTTGTTGCCCTTATCGCTTTTCATTTCTTACAAAGACAAATAGTTTCAATTTGTTTTTGTTTTTGAGTTGGTTATTTTTGTTGTTATTACTATTTGTTGAATAAAATATAAACAAATGAACATAATAATGTTTTTAATTTGTTACTTCGATCCAACTGTTAAAACATAAAATATACAAAAGAAAACAAATTCCATGGAGAAAAAAACTAAAAATAGAGAGCGCTGAAAACTTAAATTGAATTTGATTACAACAAATTAATACTATACACAAACTTATTTATACTCCAGGTGAAGTTTACCTGAATGATGACGCGTGTAAGAAAATATGTGTTTCATTGTTGTGTTTTTATAATCGTTTAAACTAATAGATTAAAGGCTATTAGAAAAGAAAGTTGAACTGAGATTTCATTAAGAAAATAAATAGTACTTTGTCTATTATGATTTGCTCACTAAGTTCGTAGTTATAATTTAATCGTCATAAATTGATAAGAAAGCGAACCGTATGGGGTAATAAATGTAATAGTGTTTAAAAATAATTTAAAAGAAACTAAAACATTACAAAAACTTTTATTTTTGTATGTGGTATTTGGGGAAATTTGATAAAATAATAGAAATTTTAGTTAGTAAGGTTAGGTTAGGGTTGGGATGGTTTTTAAAGCTACCGAAATCAAAAATCATTTTTTTTTTAAATATATTTTTTGCAAAAGTAATGTTTTAGACTGACATCTTAAGCGTGGGTAGAACTGCCAACTGACTGGTTTACTGGGTTAACAGCACTCAGTCGGTTAGAATCGAAAAGAATTCAAAAAACTCTACCAATATGCCGCTGAGGGACTCCACTAGAGCACTTTTAAATTTGATATTTTTTCACCTTTTGACATTTTTTAATTAATAACATGCCACATTTGTAAACCATAAGTAAATTTCGTTCTAACTCATAACATGTAATGGTGAGTTAAATAGATGATGTTTGGCAGGGCAGAAATTGCATTTCAGTGTGCCATTTGTCTAGAAAAATATAGTTTTTACATTGGTATTCTTCGAGTTATTAATATGATGGATATGATAATAGGAATACGCATGATTATCAATAAACAAAGAAATATAAAAAGAGTTCATATTATGATTAAGCTGGATCATTTTATAATATTTTACAATTTTACCCATCCAATCATAATATGAAGCTGTTGGATGATGGTCACCAGAAACATATCTTTGTGTGTGCCACTTTAACATCCCTGCAGGAAATGTCAATAGTGAAACTGTTCGACTTCCTACTGACACAGTCACCAGCAGTAGTGACTTATAATAACCCAGACAATGCTAATTACTATAGACATTTGAAATTTGAACCCGCAACCCTCTGAATGATAGTCCGGCACACTATTGCCTAGTCTAATGTGACGCCGACACATTATCAGTTATCTGCCGTCGCCATAACTTTTATACTTATCAATGACAAATATAAATATGTCGACGCTTTGTTGACAATGTCGCCAAACAGTGGTGACTTGTAGACACTTATCTCCAGGTTTCCTTCAGGGATGGCGGGAAGATGGATTGAAACTAACTGAGAATTTTATGCTTTCTCAGATTTATTTATAATTAAGTGATACATTTTAAAACTTTTGCGACATTTTTATAGGTTAAAACTGAACATCCTCTTTTCACAAGTCAAAGGAATATTGACACAATTTTCCTGCAAGGACTTTATATAAAACTATTGCTAAATGTAGACTGTAAACTGTCATATTCTGTTTAAATTTACAGTACTAATAGCAGAAGTAACAGTAATAACTTATTGACATTTCGATTACTTAACGTTTTAAAGTTACTAGTGCAACCATTATTGATTTCATGGCGAATTGTAGTGTAAATACAGATCAATGCATTACCACTTGTTAGTAAAGATGCAATATTGCCAATTGGCAGGGATATCAAGCTGAAGGTTTCAAGTACTTTCTATACTTACTTAAGGTGGATTCACCCCTTCGACCTAAACAAAAATTTATTGAGAGTTTTTTTCAGCACGATTCACCTATTTCGATTTTTCTGGAAAATCAAAGCCTCCATATGTCAACGAAATTTATTAGTTTTACGAGTGGTAATACTTCGGCCATTGATTTATTTTACTTTGGTTTTTAAGTGTCGAAAAACAAGTCAGCCCAATTATGAATAAAAATTCCGCGGGAGTTTTTTCCTTTTTTTATTTTTTTAACATGGAATTTGAATAGGAAAAATGGGAAAAGGGAAAAAACTCCCGTGGAATTTTTATTCATGATTGGGCTGATTATTAAATTATTTGAAAATATTGTGTATTCAAAATTAATGAAAAAAAGAAAATTGCTTTTGCTGATGACCATGGAAATACATAAGGCGTTATTATTTGTTTGAAAAAAAAATGTAACCTTTTGACAACTCAGTCCATTTTTGTCCACACAAAATATAAAATTAAACCAATTCAAGCTGAGAGTTGTTCGTAAAAAATATTTTCTCTCTATTAAAAAGAGACACGTCAAACTTCATATGAAAGAAACTTTGTCCGAACTAATATTTTGTTTAGAACGAATGAGTGAATCCAACTTTCGTGTAAACGTACGGTCGCACTTGGCAAATGTTTACTTAAAAAAGCGAACCACTTGTTTTAGCACAAATTTGTTTTACATTACAAGAGTCTTAAGTTATGTGTCCACGATCGTCAGATATTACAACGTTGTCATATCTAGCAATGTACTAGCAATGTACTGACATTGAAATATTTTTAGCAAAAGGTAAATTGTCAGTTTAGACGACTGTAAGAAAACTAACAATTTAATTTGCACACAATTGTCACACAATGAATTTATCTGTCAACCGAAATTGTCAGTTCACACGGTTGTCAGATTGTTGTGTGGCATTGTCAAATTCGTTTTGCAGCTCTGTGTGTGTGTTTAAAAATTTTAAATATTGTCATGGAACAAAAAAGAGCAATTGGAACCATTTTATCTGTCCTAATGCACACTTTAATTTAATTCTTTAATTTTCTTCCACTTTTTTCAAACATTTTATCAATGCACACTTGTTTGTTTATTATTTATGTATTTACAGAGTTGCATTTAGAAATAATTTCTATGACAATGCTGCCATTGACAGATGCATAAATTTTGCACATATGACAATGAAAAGTGTTTGACAATTGTCTTAAAACAATGACAATGACAAAATTGTGTGTTTACACGATTGTTAAATGTCTGACAATATTTTTGTCTTCCAATGTACTGAAAATGATTTTTCTTACAACGTTGGAAGGCAAAATTTTAAGTTTACACGGTTGTTAGACATTTTCTGAACATTTTTCGTAATTTTGTGTAATGTCTAACGATCGTGGACACATAGCTTTACAAGAGTTTTGCAAAATCAAAGAACATCAAATAAAATAAAACTAAATATTTGTTGTGCCCTGTCCTAAATAAACGAAGTTTTTTGAAGTACATAAACGAGTTCAAATATATTTTATTTAGTGGTTACGTGTTCTTCGGCAAATATTTGCCAAGTGTGAACGTACCTTAAGTGTTTAATAAATTAATAAAAAAGCATTTTTTCAAATAATTCTTATAAATTATTTTTTCAATACTTTTGAACTTAAGTAGGTTTAAATAAATATTGAGCAACTACTGCTAATAATAAATAACAAGTAAATTAAAATTTATTTACCACTTAAAACTAAAAACTTTATAGCTAGAAATAATACTAATAATGATGATGATATAAACAATTAAATGTTAATTACAACACAAAGTAGCAATTAGTCAGATAACATTTGAAACACTAGGAAAAACAACAAAAAATGGACAGAGTTCAAGTGCAAAGATCAACTGAACGATCATTAAGAACTTTTATTTTATCAAAGGCGTTTTTTTGTGTCTTAAACGCAGCAACCAGCAAAACATCTTAAAACACAGTTTAAAATTTAACAGGTTTTAAGTCGGAGTTTAATATTTGCATCAATATGTGAATGAATGAACGACAAAATGCCAGTATCGATGGGTACAAGTTAAACAGTTAAACTTAAATCGAGAAAAAAATGGGTTTGCTGAAAAAAAAATTGATTACTCATATCAATAATAATAAAAAACAGAATCTTAAAAAAATTATGAATTTGCAGAAATATTAGGGAAATGAGGTTAAATTTAATGATTTATTGTTGCCTCTATAATGGAAACACACATTTCAAAAACATGTTTATTGAATTTTTCCCACAAATCTAGAAAGTAAATAAATATGACGATGAGTTGACATAAAATTAATTAAAGAATTAAAACTTTGATGGATTTTTACTGCTTATTTTAGTTTAAAAATAAATGCTTTTTATAAAAATGTTCAGTAAATTTCTAGATTTTGCAAAAAATGCTAAAAAAGACCTTTCAAAGTTTTTGCTTGGTTTTGCTTTAAATAGTGAAATATTCATGGCCATATATTTGAAACGTCAAGTGCATTGTTTTATACCACCCGCCAGCTGAATGGCCACAAAAAGAAAACAACAAAATATTGATTATGAATTTAGTTTAATAAAAATAAAACCAATATCAAAAGGCCAATTGCTGTTACTTTTTGTAAACTATTAAAGATTAGATTTTATTATATATACGAGTACTTGTACAAATCAATCAATATTTTTGCTATTGATAGTAAAAATATTAGTATTTGTATTTATACAATACTTGTACTTGTAGTGCAATGGTCATAAATTTAGATTTTTATTGTTTTCATTTCTTTATTATAATTTGATCTTGAAGCAAAGATACATTCCTAAAAATGTAATTTAAATTTTAACAAAGTTTTTTATTATTATGAAACTACATCGTAAATACTGTTCGATATTATTATTATTATTATTAATTTTCAACAGGAAATTATTATCAAGTATTGTAAGTCTGTTCATTTTTATATTCAATATCCTGTGACCTTAGGACATTGTTTTTAATTAATTTTAGCATTTGTGAGAAAATCTATACTTAAAATGATTGATGGCTTTACTTCCTTTGGCAGCAGTTACTTTTTTTCATTTATTTAACATGACAACACCATTCCAAAAAGTTGTGAGTGTATGTAAATCAAATCAGAGGGAAAGGGTGCAGTGGAATATGTCTGACTTTCACTGACTAACTCACTTAATACAAATTAATAATACCGATAATATATTTGGTACTTTTTGAAAACTCGTATTTTCTTTGGTACTCCCTTTTTTATGAAACACTTTTTTCTGTAAATGGACTGAGTGCTGTGAACATTTTATTACAATCTGATATAAAAAGTACTAAAAAGGGTGAAAACAAGATAATATATTTGGTACTTTTTGAAAATTCGAATTTTCTTTGGTACTTTTTTTTATGAAACACTTTTTTCTGTAAATGGACTTAGTGCTGTGAATATTTTATTATAAGCTGATATAAAAAAGTACTAAAAAGGGTAAAAACAAGATAATATATTTGGTACTTTTTGAAAATTTGAATTTTCTTTGGTACTTTTTTTTATGAAACACTTTTTTCTGTAAATGGACTTAGTGCTGTGAATATTTTATTATAATCTGATATAAAAAAGTACTAAAAAGGGTAAAAACAAGATAATATATTTGGTACTTTTTGAAAATTTGAATTTTCTTTGGTACTCCCTTTTTTCTGTAAATAGACTGAGTGCTGTGAACATTTTATTACAATCTGATAAAAAAAAGTACTAAAAAGGGTGAAAACAAGATAATATATTTGGTACTTTTTGAAAATTCGAATTTTCTTTGGTACTTTTTTTTATGAAACACTTTTTTCTGTAAATGGACTTAGTGCTGTGAATATTTTATTATAAGCTGATATAAAAAAGTACTAAAAAGGGTAAAAACAAGATAATATATTTGGTACTTTTTGAAAATTCGAATTTTCTTTGGTACTTTTTTTATGAAACACTTTTTTCTGTAAATGGACTGAGTGCTGTGAACATTTTATTACAATCTGATATAAAAAAGTACTAAAAAGGGTGAAAACAAGAATAAATATTTTATTCAAAATTATTAAACCAATTTTGATAGACATTTTAACTTTGATCTCTTTAGTCGTACAAGTTGAGTGCGAATGTGCAAATTAGACCGAATCCGGATAAACAGTTTGGTACAGACTTTTTTAAAACATGTTTAAGTTTGAGCACATACATTTTGGAATTTCAAACTTGACACTGGTTCAATAGAGGGAAGGTAAATTTAAACATTAGGTACTTTATTTTTAATAACACTGGTTTACAGCCAAAAAATACCAAGAACGCCACTTATCTAGATAAGTTAATTGGGACCTCCTGAACACGAAAAACGCTGTAATTTTTTTTTCTAAGTACCGTTTTGTAGATAACGGTACTTTTGTGTTTTTCGGTGTATGGTCCCATTCAAACCCTTGTGGAGCCCAACCGAAGAGCCCGATCGAGATGATGGCATATCGTTGGAAAGGTAATCGAATGCCTTTTCCGCCGATATGCTGCAAATTTCTATATGATTAGAAATAGCTGAGTTATGGCACCTCAAAGTTCGAAATTTGCATATTTTTTACGTTTTTTTCAAAATTTTTCTTTTTTATTTAATTTTTTTTCTACGTTACAGTTAATATCTGGAATGTTTTATTTTTTATCCAAATAGTTTATTTAATTACCAACATTTTAAGCGTAATTTGAAAAAAATCGGATGAAAAATATAGTTTTTATTAAGGATTTTGTGGAACGACAATATTTTCATCTTCATTGCTTACACACTATATTCGGCGTAAATTCAAAAAATTTAAATTAAAATGGCGAGCGACTTGAACTCTTACGTTTTTTTCGGATGGATCTTCGCGAATGAGGAACCAACAATAGTCCGCCATCATTTGTTCGTCCCACCAGCCTTTGTAACGTCTCTCGATTTCTTCCATTTCTTGGTGAAATCTTTCACCTTGTTCATCACTTTCGGAGCCCAAGTTGGTGGGGAAAATATCCAAATGACTGAATAAGAAGTGTAATTTAGGTGTCATATTTGAACCTAAAGGTTAAAACGAATAAATTTTAAATCATAACGGCCTTTTTGATATACATGTTTTCACTCAACGCTTACCAATGGCATTGAATTTTTGCAGTAATGTATTGATCTTCTCTGCGTAATCAGGACTTCTGTAGTTTCCCAAAAAGTTGTGAACGATGTCCTGGAATGCTTCCCATGCCTCCAAATGAGCTGGACCTTAACACTCATTAAATGCTTGGTCACCGTACAGAGCCCGAATTTGAGGGCCATCAAATATACCAGCTTCAATTTTGCTCGCTGTGGCTCTCGGAAATTTTTGTTTAAGGTAATTCATGGCAAGACTGTCATTTGGCAACGTTTTCACAATCTTTGTAAATAACCCAAGCTTAATATGTAATGGAGGAAGTATTATCTTCTCCAGAGGAATGAGTGGGTCATTTTTGATATTGTACACTCCCTGCGTACGTTCACTTCGCTCGGGCCAAACTTTTCGGGTGTAGTGATTCTGACGGTCACGGCTGTCCCATAGACATAGAAAACAGGGAAACTTCGTATTGCCCCCTTGCAATCCAGATAGTATGGCAACTAATTTAAAATCAGAGCAAACTTTCCATTGATGTTGGTCATAATGTATGAGATCGAGAAGTTCTTTCATTGTTTCATATCTTTCCTTTATGTATTTTCCATATCCGATTGGAATTGATCGTTTCGTATTCCAAATTCGGGCTCTGTACGGTGACCAAGCATTTAATGAGTGTTAAGGTCCAGCTCATTTGGAGGCATGGGAAGCATTCCAGGATATCGTTCACAACTTTTTGGGAAACTACAGAAGTCCTGATTACGCAGAGAAGATCGATACATTACTGCAAAAATGCAATGCCATTGGTAAGCGTTGAGTGAAAACATGTATATCAAAAAGGCCGTTATGATTTAAAATTTATTCTTTTTAACCTTTAGGTTCAAATATGACACCTAAATTACACTTCTTATTCAGTCATTTGGATATTTTCCCCACCAACTTGGGCTCCGAAAGTGATGAACAAGGTGAAAGATTTCACCAAGAAATGGAAGAAATCGAGAGACGTTACAAAGGCTGGTGGGACGAACAAATGATGGCGGACTATTGTTGGTTCCTCATTCGCGAAGATCCATCCGAAAAAAACGTAAGAGTTCAAGTCGCTCGCCATTTTAATTTAAATTTTTTGAATTTACGCCGAATATAGTGTGTAAGCAATGAAGATGAAAATATTGTCGTTCCACAAAATCCTTAATAAAAACTATATTTTTCATCCGATTTTTTTCAAATTACGCTTAAAATGTTGGTAATTAAATAAACTATTTGGATAAAAAATAAAACATTCCAGATATTAACTGTAACGTAGAAAAAAAATTAAATAAAAAAGAAAAATTTTGAAAAAAACGTAAAAAATAGGCAAATTTCGAACTTTGAGGTGCCATAACTCAGCTATTTCTAATCATATAGAAATTTGCAGCATATCGGCGGAAAAGGCATTCGATTACCTTTCCAACGATATGCCATTCATCTCGATCGGGCTCTTCGGTTGGGCTCCACAAGGGTTTGAATGGGACCATACACCAAAAAACACAAAAGTACCGTTATCTAAAAAACGGTACTTAGAAAAAAAAAATTACAGCGTTTTTCGTGTTCAGGAGGTCCCAATTAACTTATCTAGGCAAGTGGCGTTCTTGGTATTTTTCCAAATTAAAAATTTGTAAACCAGTGTAATTTATGTTTAACTATTTTGCTTCTGAGTGCAGTACGCGTGAAGTATTATGTGTTAAATGATGTTTAGGTACCGAAACTGATGGTACTTTTTCGTTCTCTCTAATGGTACTATTTGAAGTTTCTATATTTAGAAAGATGAAATTAAGCTTTAACTATGATACTTTATAAATATTTTATATTAATTGTACTAGAAAAACTATATGAAATAAAACATAAAAGGCCCTGAATGATTGAGAACTATTTCTTTAATTTTCTTTCAAAACTGGTACTTTGTTTTGAGAGTACTTTTTGACTTTTCCATTACAAGAAAGGAACCAATAAAAATAATGGTAGAGACAACTTCTCCGGCATGAGAGATAATTTACAAAAAATAGACATAATAGTACAATTAGGAAGTACTTTTTGAATTTTATATAATAATGGAGCTAGAAATATTAAATTACAGATTTATGCCCATAACTAAATGATCAACTACAGTGAAGTAATAAATAATACTTTTTCTTTCTTTTAATGGTACTTTTTCAATTGTCTTTATCTGGTGAAACAGCTGATTGAGGCAGAATTTACAAGTGGAAATTTCAGTACTGTTAATTTTCTTTAGAAATGAACCAGACATTAAATCTTAAACATTAAGTGACATACAGTAAATGATCCTTAACAAGTGACAATTCATAAATAGGGAGTTAATAGTTTTAGCAAAAATATCAAATATATAACTGAAGATATTGGTGCAATTGCAGTTACAGCAATGTTTTATTTTAACTTTAAGTTGACAAAACTTTTTGAACTGGCGGTCATTTTTTTAGCTTACAAGTGATTTATGTTTGAAGTCACTAGTCTACGCCGATTAGCCTGAAACAATTGATTAACCACTTGGAGGACAGTATTTGCTGTGTTATTCTCGATATACGGCCATAAATTTTGGAAACAGTCATCGAAAATTGGATCTTCAGTTTAGACTACACCAATCATTTGCCAGAAGTCATATTATAATTATGATATCAAAAAATTATCTTTCGAATAAAGTAAATTTCATTTCAAATAAAAAAAATCTTTGCTTTATTCCATTTCAAAGTTCTATACATCTAAAAAAAACACCCTATATAATGATTTCTAGCTAATTTACTTTGTTAAATATTTACTGCCGTATTTATAAAAAATAAAGTAGTCTTGAAGTGTGCTTTTAGACAAAATTTTCTTACAGTACATTTAAAGTCTTTGCAACTGGAACACAAACACAGGTGAAATTATTGAAAGAAAAACAACAACCACGTTTAAAAATAAATAACAATTTTTTTTCGTAAATCTTTAAAGTTTAATTCCATGACCAATACAACTGCAACTAAACGATCAACATACGAGTAGTTTTTATGTAAACTTATTATATTGGTTAGTTTTTTTTTTGTTTGTTTATTTCTTGTTTAGTCACTTTAAGAACAGTGTTACGAGTTGTTAATGGTATTTTTTAGTGTGTGAGTAACAACAATTTTGACGATTGATTTTACTGTGTTAGGTTATTGGTTTTTCACGTACATATACAAACATACTTGCTTAAAGTTTTTATTTATGTTAAAACATATTAACCTGGCCGACTACAAAATGTTGAATGTTGTTGATGCTGTTGTCATTCTAAATATTTAGGTTAAAATACCGCTGTGTGCTATTTCTTTTATGTGAATATTATTATACCCTACACCATATTGGGGATGGTTTAATGGGTTTGTGCTGATGTTTGTAATGCTCATAAATATTAGTCTAATTCCTACTTTAAAGTATACCGATCGACTCGGAATCACTTTTTGAGTCGATTTAACGATGTCCGTCCGTCTATCTCGCTGGATGTTTGTCCATGTAAAGCTTATGCGCATAGTACGAGAACTTTGTTCGGGCCAATGACCGATGGGATTTAATTTAATTCCAATCGGTCCATTAGGGTTTATTGGACATAAATGTTTGATTTATGCACGTATCCAAACAAATTTCGTCACAAACAATTTGTACATTAAGTCTAATCACACCTACAAATTTTGTGTAGATCGGCCCATAATAGACCATAGCTAAAATAAGTCCTGTTTCACACTCATCAGTTCTGACTGTCAAGTCAAGTATTTTTCAATGAGAAGGAAAGAGAAAATTATCCATTATCTTTTTCAAGTCAAGTATTTTTCAATGAGAAGGAAAGAGAAAATTATCTTTTATCTTTTTCTTTCTCATTGAAAAATACTTGTCTTGACAGTCAGAATTGATGAGTGTGAAACAGGTCTAAAAGCCCCACTTCCGAAAATCACTTTAAGAAGTATAACTCTCTTGAAAATATTGGTATTCAAATGATATTAAACAATTTTATGATGATCGGTCCATTATTAGTCATAGGTTCCATATAAAGCCTACTTCCAAAAATCTCTTTAATGACCATAAATCTCCTGCAAATGTTGGTATGTATCCATATAAAATTCAACATAAATAAGTTTCACATATACAGATATTATGACACCTAATCTAATAACGGTCGGTTCATAATTAGTCAAAGTTCTTATATAAAATCCCCTTCGAAAATCAAGATAAAATTTAACACAAAAAATATTTATTTGCACAGAAGTCATGTGACTAAAGGCCCAACTATAATGTGCATATGCTAGCTTAAGCAACCCTGCGAATACATATAAATTGTATGTGGCAAACTATAATGTACTTAACGAAACTTTTCGTTAAGTTTTTCAACTGTCATTTGCTTAAGCAAAAAGCGAAACAGATCGCATATTCCGTACGGAATCAGCTGTTTGTTGTTTGTTTGTGTTTTTAACAAAATGGAGAAAGAAGAAAATACATTTATTTTAAATTTATTAAAAAATGTGGAAAAATAAGTGCCTTTATAATAAAAGGGCCCTTTTTATTTTAACAAAAATGTCTCTGTCGTGGTTTATTTCTCTGACAGAAGAAGATCGTCTTCTTCTTTTACAGTGTAGTTCACTTATTTCTTTTAATGTGCACAGGCCTTCAAGCGCTAACTTTAATATTTTTATATTATTTAAATTTTTAAGTTTTTTCTCCATTTTTGCAAACACAATACGAAAATTAACAAAACATATGTAAACGTTTATTATTATTTACAATGTAGTGCTGCCACAGCTGTACATTTTAGTACTTTTGCCGATAAATTAAAAAAAGGAAAAATTATGCGTTTCAGGTACGAAGTTTTCTTTTAATTATAAAATAATATAATAATATTTATAAAATATAGTCATTTAATGGCTTTTTGTTAAAATAAAAACATTTTTTTTAAACATAAATGAGCAACTGTGGACAAAAAGTTTCAAAGTCATTGTAGCCACCTGAAAGTTAACTCTGAACTGGTTACGCATTTGACAGCCTTTTCGTTAACTTTTGCAATTTGCTTAATCTTGCTTATACATATTATAGTTGGGCCTTAAATTTATTTTCAACATGACTTGTTCTTCTATAATAAAAATAAAGTGTGCAAATTTTCATGATATTAACTGCATTATATTTGAAGAAACCAGAAAAAAATATCTGAAAAATATCGAGGTAGTTTGAAACTTTGATCTATAATATGGATCCTACTGGACCGATTTTGAATGTTTGAATGATTAGTAAAAATTTCATTGTTCTATGTCTTTTTTTCGAAGCTCTATCGTGCCAACGACAGACGGACAGACGTATGTACATGGCTAAATCGTCTTAGGATCTTATAAAGACCCAAAATATATAGCCTTTTCTACGACCATTATTTCGATGTGTTAGAAACGAAAAAAACAAACGCAATATACCCCACCCCCATCTTTTTGGTGGTGGGTATAAAAATATTTATTTGCACAGAAGTCATGCCACTAAATTTATGGATAATCGGTTCATAACAGATCATAGCTCTCATATAGCGTACATTTCTGAAAAACTATTTTTATCCATATACTAAGTGTAGGCTTTATATGCTTTGACTTGACCGAATACATTGCAAAATATTTTGAGATTCTGTTTTAAATTTTTTGTGTTTATATATATTTTTTACTGATATTTTGTCGAGGTTAAAAAATCAATATTCATGCGTTATTGTTGTTTTTATTTTGAAAACTAGCAAAACTAACTTGATTGATTGACAATGAGTACATCAGCATGTTTGATGATGATAAGCAAAATATATTCATACTAGTATAAGTAAATAATTACTTTAACAATAAGAGAGTGTACTGCTAAATTTTGTATGTATTTATGCATATTAAATATTAGTTTTGTATTGATTTAAAGTTTAGCTTAGAAACTTTTATTGAAGTTAAACAATAGATAAAAGTTTTTTTTATTTCTAACACAGGTGATGATTATATTTGTTTTTATAACATCAAAAACAAGTTGTAAATAATTTTTTATTATACGAACATAAATAAATATCTCTCTACCTTTATACATATATTAAAACAAGAAGTCTATTTTTATATTTTATTGTTATTTCTTTTTAGAGAAACAGTCGTTTTTTATTTTTTCATTTTACATATTAAATAAAACACTTTTACAGTAGTGGCTGCTTAAATGTGACTGCACATTCAAAAATTTTAATAAATAGTTGCTCGTATACCTACATATATTCTTTTGTTATATTTCTAACTGTTTATTTCAGGTAGAGAAAAAATAAGGTAGTGATGTGATCAGTAATTTTTTCAACATTTCACAAGTTATTGAACAATATTATGTATTTATACTATGTTAAACATAACTTGAGAGCAACATATTATGATACCGTAATTCTTTATTAGTCGCAACAAACATATCGATGATAGAAAGTACCTATATAATATGGAAAGGTTGTATCCATAGCTGCCAGATTTGACGATTTATTGCATTTTGACGATTTTTTGTTTCAAAAATAGCAAAGTGACGATTTTCACATTGAAAGTGACGATTTTCTGAATTATTAAAATTTTCTATCATTTCTTTGTTTTATTAATGTTTTTGTTACCAAATTCTCTCCTTTTTTTTGAGACAACAACTATTTTTCTCATTTAATATCGTAAATATTAAGAAGAACATGACATATTTGAAAAACAAAACTAAGTAATTATTAACAATTGTTAAGTTTAAGCATAATAATTTCAAATAATAGTAGAAATTACATATTTATCTGTAAAGATAAAAAGCAATTTTAAATGCTGCATTCCATGAACTAAAATTTTTAGAGGAAACAATTTCTGAATTTAAACGGGGAAATTTTACAAAAACTTTTCCTATATGAACAAAACGTCGAAAGAATATTCAGCCAAATAAATTTAAATAACAAAAATACGCAATTCTTTGAAAATAAGTACCTGAATATGATGGATGAAAAATGTTGTTTAAAACTTAATAAACTAATCCCCTGGCCCACGATGTCGAACGATAACGTTCGCTTAGATAAGACTTAAGACACAAACTTTTTATCGTATCTATTTTTTACTTAATCAAGTTTCTTTATTCCACAACCAAGTTTGTGTCTTAAGCCTTATCTAAGCGAACGTTATCATTCGACATCGTGGGCCAGGGGGTAAATTGTTTTGATATTGTAATGTAACCTGAATTAATAAAATATGCTAAATTCAGATATATATTTATAAAATACTGCAAGTCTTGCTTCACACTCTTCATTTTTAGCTGAGCAGTTTTTATTAAATTTTCGTTTGACCTTGCCATTTAATTTACACACGTCAATTTAATTTTCGTACTCTTTAATGCTAATCAACATGCATGAAAGAAAACAATAAAAGGCAATAAAAAAATTGACTAGTACCGTCAAGTTTGTACCCCTTTTGTTCTCTATACCCTTCTCAACCAAAAATACTTGCTTTGACGAGTTAGAATTAAAGAGAGTGAAAGCGGACTAAGAATTTTTATGTTTTCGCTTAAATATAAATTTCAAAATACATACTATTTGAATTTTTTTTTTGACGATTTTTAAAATTCGAAATGACGATATTTTTTTCTTTTTTATCGGCATTTTGACGATATTTTACGAAATTCATCTGGCAGACCTGGTTGTATCTCGTTTTTTTTTCAAAATCGGGGTTTTTACATATTCTGGTAGACAAAGCTGAAATACACAAATTAAGTTTCATGTGTTGACGAATAACGGATTTAAAGTATTTAAAAAAAGTTGTATTTTTTTTTGTTTCTAATAAAACAAAGAACTTTTCTTAAAAAATATTTTTTTATAATATTTTTTGATTTTGCTTTTCTGATGCTTGTTTTTTTCGTACGGAAAAAAATACAACGAAAGCCAAAGGTCAACTACGAAATATTATAACTTAAGGTATGTTTGTTTACACGTGTCAAATATTTACTCAAAAAAGCGTAACAAATTTGTTTGACGTTGTTTACTCTTACAAGAGTTTTGCAAGATCAAACAGCATCAAATAAAATAACAGTAAAATTTGTTGTGTCTTGTTTATTTATTTAAGGTTACGTCTTTTTCGGCAAATATTTGCCAAGTGTGACCGTAGCTTTACACTCAAAATATGTTCATACGTAGTATGCATGTCCCAATAATAAGGTTTGTGTAAGACTTTTTCTACATATCAAAAGATTTAAAAGCTTTATGTTCACGATTGTTAATCTCATATCCAAATTTTTTTAGTGCTGCATATTTCAATATGAAATTGTAAATACATAAATTCACAATCACCCTTATTCTGTTTGGCGTCGTCCACACAACACAACGTCGTTTTTAATCATTTTTTGTAAATCCGTATTCTAGTTGGTAATATTGCCATTTATCGATGACTGCCAACTTATGTTTGATATTCTGTAACTTGAATTGACGTTGCTGTTGTCTTATATTGTTGTTGATTTTGTCGTCAGTATTTTTGGTGTTGTCTTCCGTTGTGTTTGAAAAATTAAAAAAAAAAAAATGGAAAAGATTAAAATAACAACACCGTGCCAGTTCAAGAAGCTAGCGCAAGAACTTGAAAAGAATCCATCACTAGCCAGAGGATTTCTAATTTTAAGGAACAGTGGGAGGCTAAAGCAACCAATAACAGCAACAACCAGTTCTCCAAACCCGATAAAAAGGAAGACCAGTTCTGCTTTGAAAAAAAAAAATGAAAACTCCTCTAAACGGAATGAAGTGCTTGAAAGGCATAGGACTGACCAAGCCAGAGTATTGACAGAAATGTCAAATTCTATCATGTCATTAAAACGTAGCCTAAGGGATATAAAAGACATTGAAGCCAAAAAAATTAAAATTAGAAGTGGAGAAGCAAACATTTTGTTTTTCGTCACTGGACGAGTCGGAATCAGAAATAAAAAGAATCAGCTGACTCTAATATTAGAGATGTGTGCTGTATTTTATTAGCATTATCGATAAACAGTCAACGTCGTCATAATAACCTTACAGAATACCAAATTATCATAGAATTGATGTTGTCTTTGATTAGAATTGATGTTGCCTTAAAATTGACATTGTTATTGCCGACGCCAAACAGAATAAGGGTGAATATATAATGTTGTCACATATGCTTTAGATAATTATGTTTGGGAAGAAACTAATAGGAATCTAGGCTGTTCCGTTTTTGCAACATACATTATTTAGCACTTAAGGAATTTCCATACTCAATCGCCTAAAATTTATCATATAATCATTTACTCGAAAGATTGCTTTTACCAAAACCAAAACGTCATTTCACTTTTTTAAAAGAATCCAATATATCGATTGAGCAAAAATACTTAAGAAGCGGTTATAGTCAAATGGAATGTGACACTACACATTCCCTTATGGAGAGAAAATTAAAGAAACACAAATTAACTTGCCGTCTTAATTTCTGCAACTTAAAACTGAAGCACGCAAACTTCCAGCACCCTTAGACGTAATCATAAAAATAATTACAGTAACCATAATATTGTTGAAAAACTTGTAAAAATGTTAACATTGTTGTGGTAAACATGTACAACTTTATTTTTTTTTTCTGTGAGCAGGTGATTTTATAAAGAAGATATATGCATAAAATCGGGATCACAAAAAAACTGACTTGACTTGACCATTAGTTGTATTAGTTTATTAGTTGTTTATAAGTTTGACCTTGGGTAAAATTTAAAATACTAAAGAAAACTGTTGATTGTAATAATCGTTAAATATTCGAGTTTAAGTACGCTGACAAGTTGTAGACCATTCATTCATACACATTTTGACATATTGATTAATGTACATACATATGTACTTAAATTGTCGGAAATATTTACCAGAGACAAATTTAAACAAATTTGGCAACAACAAATGTTCATTCATTTATCATCAACTATTAACTATTAATTATTAATATTTAATGTCAAATATTTATTAAATTTACGAACTGTAACATTTGAAAAAAAAAATAAATAAATAGAATAATAACAATAGATTTACAGCAATTTAAAATTCTTTGTTAAATTTTTCATTCGAAAAATATATTTAAACGAAGATCAATATTATTTATTGTTGATATTTCTATTTGTTAACAAATATTTTTATTTAAATTATTTAATAACTAAAAATAACCTTGAATTTGTTAAATGTGTTTGTTTATTTAAAAACCAAAAACTAAAACACTAAAATTGTAATTATTTCATGCTCAATATAAAATGTTTTAATGAAATTTTATTTCATAAAATTTATGAAAATTTATGTCGAAAAACCCCAAAAAATCAATGATGATGCTATTTGTTTATTTTATTTTATCCCCTTAAGCAATTTGATTTTTATATCCATTTTAGTTGCTCAGTTTCCGAATGTGATTGCAAAAAATGTTAAATTAATGACTCAGTGACCACTAGACTGGCTGTCTCTCTGTCTGTCTCTCTGACCACGATCAAATAACAAGTGTGTTTGTTTGTTTGTTTAATTGACAAAATTTATGGGTTGCTGTTTATTTTATTATTATGATGGGTTATCAAAACATCATCAACTCGATCATTATTATCATCAGCATGATCAGCTGAGCTGTATGTATGTATGTATTTCGACAGGTAATCGGGGAAACAACTTTAGTTGAAAACAAAACTAAATTGACACTTAGTTTTTGTAGTTTTTCATTTAAACACTGTTTTTACAAGTATGTGTTGTTTTAGCTGTTGTTGTGTTAATGAAAAAAATATAATTACAACAAGTAGTCATTAATATACACATTTACAATAATGGCAATGGTTGCATGCAGCTTAAACATAATTTGAGCGTTAGGCGATTTAACGACATTACAGCTGCTATAATCTTTATGTAATTACATTACATTACATTATTTTACGTATGTGCTTGTCCGAAATCTACAACAATTTTCTTATTCTTATGTTCAACTAAAAAGCAATATAGAATAGAAAAAAAAACCAAGTTTGAGTCCCAACAGAGCCGATAATTTTTTTAATATGTGCTTACTTGAAGTCAGTCTTTGGACTAACAAACAAAACTGCTAGATTTTATATCAGTTTTAAAACGTTTGTTTTTTCATGAGTTGGCGGTAAATTTTTAGATGATCACTTCGAATGAATACAATTTTGAATATAAATTTTCAAAATCATTAATGTTTTGGGCGATATTGTATTTTAAAGATCTAGCCGGGCGACAATGTTTGTGTATTAATCTTTATTTCTTAAATGATCCGTAAACTGAAGCCCTATCGCAAAGCCGCTTTAATTATAAATTGCGTGTTAAAACCGCCTTTTTAAGTCAATTTTTTTTTTGTTTTATTTTTGATTTTACAAACCAATGCAGCTTTTGAAGTTTGTCATAGACTTACTCGTATGTACGTAAGTACGTACATATTTTAAAACCCTGTTTGAACATGGTAACACGAATTTAAAAGCTTCGCTGGATTTTTGCCTCAAAATTGTATTTGTTTTAATATTTAAAAAAAATTTTTCTTTCTTAATTTTTCCATTTACTATAATTAAATTGCTTTAAGCGCTCACACGTGCCACAGGCTTAAAACATATGTACATTTTCGTTACATTTCCTCTAAAAAAAAAAAAAGAAAAAAAAAACTCATATTCATATTCATAACTTGAACAATATTAACGTTTAGTTTAAACTGATGTATGTTCAACACATACAACGTTTAAAAATAGCCATGTAAAAATTTTCATGTTTTAGTTAATTTTTTTTGAGCTACCGATCGTCAGTCATATGTTTTTTTTTTCTTCATCTGCGTTTCAGTTTCTTTATATTTACTTCAAAGGGGCCTTTGGTAAGGTCAACGACCAAACAACTTCTATTAGCTCTTCTACATTTTCCCATTAATCTGTAGCTCGTTTAAACGCAACCGACAAATGATGTTTTGGATACCAAAGTATCTGGAAATGTGTTGTGTTGTTTCTTAACTTACTTACATAAGTTTTTTAACTGAATGATAAATGGCTTTTTATGGTTACAATATTTGTGAATGGTTTTTCATTTTCTTTTTATTAAAAATAATTTATTTTTGGAGCAACCTTTTGCTAACAAAGTGTTAAAGTTTGCGAAATTTTAGTTAAATAATGGCTAAATTTTTGACAGTTTATATTAAGAGCAGATGTTCTTAGATTGTTATAAGATTTTGTAGAATAGGCTTCACATAATTACTATTTTTTTTTTAGTTAAGAATGACATAATAAAATAAACAGAATTATCTAAAGATTATAATCTTACAACCTTTGATTTTAATTAGTGCATGAGAATAATAAATGCATATTACTCATTTCGTACAAAATTATGTGCCAAATGTAGCGTAAAACTTTCTGCTCTCTAGAGTAATATTTAAAATTAGATTTACTTTTATTGCTTATATGAAATATATATGTACAAAATATGCTTAAAAATATATGGATTAATCCATAATCGAGCAATAAAGGAGTAATGACTTGTTCATCCATTTGGAGTAATAAGCGAGCTATCAAAACTTTTTTTTTGTTTTGTTGTCTATGCCTCGCTTAATACTCCAAATGGATCAATGAGGGATGTATCAGTTCGTTTTGGTTTTTTTTTTCTTTGACATAACTGTAAAATATTTTCGTTTTGTTTTTCTATTTAGAGCTAGTTTCTGGGATAAAGATAAAAATCAGACAATTTTTTGCACGGAAAACTTTCTATATTCAGTGGGATTCGTTGCTATTTTTCGTTGCTGTTAAAAAATCTCCTCAATTCCCTCAATTTATTTCCGTTGATGCCACTCAAATTCAAGAAAACGGGATTGCAAATTTTATTTCCGCCGTTGCTATTTTTCGAGGCTTTCTTGTTTTTGTAAAAAATAACCAAACTTGTATTTATGCTCTTTTAGGAGACAAAAATGATTACTCTCTTTATGCTCTTTTAGGAGACAAAAACGATTACTCCCGGTATGCTCTTTTAGTAGACAAAAACGATTACTCCCTCTGTCGTCATTTTTAAGATCAAAGGGAGTACTCCATAAGGAGCTTAAAAGGAGTACTCGTGTCTGCGGACATGCTGTGTGAAAAATCCTATGAGGTTCGGAGTTTTATGGAGTAATCCATTACTCGCAAAGGAGCGCTCCAGGATTACTCTTTGGATGATCCTATTTTTTACTGGGTGCTTAAAAATATAAAAATACATATAACCAAAATGTTTTCAAAATAGAAACAGGTTTATAGTAAATTTGTTGTCAGCAATTTATTTATAATAAATTTACTATATTAATAAATTTATAATAAATTAACTATATTAACAATGTTTATAGTTAATTTACTATACATATTTACAATGTTTTTAGAATATTTACTGTCTTTATAATTTTGCTAGTGAATATGTTACTACCAACATGTTGCCATCAATATGTTGCTAATGAATATGCTGCTGGCAGCAAGTTGATAATAATAAGTATGTTACCCGAAACACATTCCCAGTGAATATGTTTCTATCGACATGTTGCAAGCGAATATTTTTCTAGTGAATATGTTGACAGACACATGGTTCTTAAGAATATTTGGTGTTTAAAGTCTAGTACTCTGTTCAAATTTTGGGAAAAATGTTGAGCAACATTAATTATTTCATACGGAAAATTTGACGTGTAGCTAATGTACTTTTGTAAACAAAACACATATGTTTTACTTATTTGTGAATTTAAATCGAAAATAAATAAAAGTTAAAATATTTAAAAATCTGTGTTGAATCGAAATCGTAGATATTGTTGTTGCGACAGAAGAGCTTTTGGATGAAAATTCCACGTGAAACAATTGCTACTTTAATTATTTCGCTGTGAAAAAATAATGTTGCCAGATACATTTCATATGTTTTTCACAAAACAGAGTACTACTCAAGGTGAATTTATTTACTAGGTGATAGCGTAGCGCCAGCTGATTATTCATGGTGAATTTGAAAATGCCAAAAAGTTATATAAAAAAAAAACTTTTTGACAGTGACGAAAGTTTTTCATATAGAAAAATGCCTGTTGTTCTTGCCTTGTTGTAATTGTTGTAGCAATGCGGTCACCTGGTATTTAATTTCACCATGGTACTACTTATCCAACATTTTTTCATGAAAATTTCATGTGAATTTTTTTGACAGCATTCCACTTGAAATTTTGAACAGAGTACTGGCTTAATAAAATAATATTTTTGTTACTTTTTGGAAATAATTTTTTTTCAATTGTTTATTCATTGTGTCTTTATTAAAAAATTAATTAACAATAAGTATAACAAGTCTTATATCTAAAAAATTTTAATTATTAGTCCAGCCAATGCCGAACGAAAATTGTGTGACAATTGTTTATTGAAAAGAAATAACCAGAGAGACATACGGTTTTAAATTATTATTGAAAAATACGAAGTATTTGCTCATAAATTCATCCTTTACCAGTTTTGTGCGACACAATAAATCATAAATTGTTTTTAATATTATTTCAAAATGGTTTGTAAAATTAAATTTAATTATTTCTTTTTTTTCTCTTTTTAGGTAAGTCACAGTTTTTAATCAAGTCTTTAAAAATCAGGTAACTTAAAACAAAAGAAAATTTTGATCTATACTCGTGAAAATATGTAGCCTAAGTAATATTAAGCTAAAATAACTTAAAGTAATTTTTGACGCAAATTACGATGTTTAAGCAATCAGTGATTAGTTTGATTATATCAGTGACTAGTGATTCCTAAACGGCATTAAAAATTATATTTGCACCAACAGAGACTAGTCGGTGTTATCATAATGAGAAAGTTCTTTGTGAAGAATATTTCAAATAAAAATTCTTATTAATATACTAAAATTTGATTTTAAACAAAGTCATTCCAATTGCTTCACGAAGGAGAATAACACAGTCATAGGATCTTGTAATTATTTCGGCAATTATCAATAATATAAACATTTTTTTTTTTAAATTTTATAACCATAAAATTTGGAAAATGCTTTAAGTATTATAAAAAAATCGTCTGTATCCAAATTAAAGCCTTAGAGCCATCCATAAATAACGGCGGTAAGCCGTTAACGTTGAGCGTTAACGCTGATACCCCAACCCTAAACAAAAGCGGCAACGTTATGTCAAAACAATAAAAACAGGGTTATCAAACAAATAAATACAACGACCCTGTTTATTGTAACTGCTGGACATTGTTGTTTTATTTTTTTTTTTGCTTTGTTTTATTTTGACACTAACTTCACTGTGAAACGCTTTGTCAAAATCGGATTTTCCAATAGCGAAGCGTTGTCGCCGCGTTGTTTCGGTATGCTCCATACAAAATGTATGAGCATGAGATATTTTGACAGTTAAAAAACGCTTGCCACCGTTATTTAGGGATGGCTCTTATAAAAACTCGGGAAAATAGTGACAGAGAGAGAGAGAGAGAGAAAAAGAGAATGGCATATTTGTATAATTATTTGTGTGAGCTCTTACGAGTATTTATGGATTTTGCAAATATATGCCGCTTGGTATTTTTAATTTTATTTTGTCTCCGTGTTAAATAAATTTAAATTATTTCCACATTCTTTTTTAGAACGATTTTATACACTCACTCAGGGTTGAACATGAGTGCAAAGATTGCTTATATGTATGTAGATAGCGGAGTCATATCCGAATGATTCGAAGGTTAAAAAATATCAGTAATATCATAATTATTTTAAGTAGCCCGCCAAAAAGTGAATTCACATGTTCATAAAACTCATTGTGATAGATTGAGGTACAAAGATACAGCCTATTCTTTTTTCCGATGGAAGATTTTAGGCGCCTACTAAAAGCTGACAGATTAATCTGTGACAAAGTTTTTAAATCACACAGATCCTGGCTGAAAATATATCTGAGTTACTGTGGAGTTTTTTCATCCTTTTTCCTTTCTTAAGGTAGAATTAGCCAAACGTCCACGTGTCCGTACTGTAACGTACCGTACTGTAAGCACGTTTGTGTACTTATAGAAAATTTAAAAACGTGCCATACGTTAAAAAAAAAAATTTAAAAAAACACATAGTACAACGATATTGTGTTTGTGTTTAATTGTTTGTTTTCTACTTCAGTTCAAATTATATATGTATTTTAAAACTCAACTATTCTCAATTATAATGGATTCGGAGGATTTATTTACTTATTTAATGTTTTTAAAATTACTAAATATTTAAAAAAAAAAAACAAAACAAAACACAATAAATAAACAATCAGCTGTTCGAAACAGTGATGGACATTGAAAAGTTTCTTTTCGTACATACATGCTTGAAAAAGTACCAAAAGCCATTTTAAAGTTATTTTAATAGTAGCAAAATTTTGTGTGTGTGTGCATTTACGTACATAATCTAGCACTTTGATAGTTATGTATATTATCAATGTAATATATTTTACTATAATTTATTTCAATATTTGTTGAATTTGCAATATTTATAATACATAGTTATGCGTATGTACTCGTATGCATTTATTTTGTTATATTTATATTGTATGTGATTTTTTTTATTTTATACATATGTATAAACATATTCATATATATATGTAGATATGTATTATATAAAATCATGTTGCTCAATTTCAACAAACATTATTAAAAAAAGTACCAAAAAATAGGGCGAATTTACTCCAATACAATTTAGCATGCAAACAGTCCATCACTGCTATACAAATGTCACTTAAGAACGTTAGGAAATTCTATTTTATACAGGTTGAGACGTTCCGTCAACGTGATATTAATATTCGGTAAGCATTTGCATTGATTTCAAATAACAAAACGGGATCAGCTGTTGCGTTACAGTACAGTACGGGACGTAGACGTTCGGCTAATTCTACCTTTACAGTGTCTCGTGATAAAAGCTATTAGACGATTAATGGAATTCCTACTAACAGATTCAACGGCCTTTGTTCTTCTACTTATAAGTGAGGTCAAAGAAATGTCCAATGAAGAGTGCTGATAGTAAAAATAACCTTAAATGGTTAAATGATTTCTCTAGACACAGATCTGTCAGAAGTACTTTGTGCTAAATCGAAATACAAATGGCCGAACTATATTTTTATCTGGAATTAGTTTTCCCCATTTATTGAAACTATTGTTGTCAAAATGTTTTACTCATATATGTGAATTGGAAGCCATCTATAAACCATGATAAATAAATTTTGAAAGTTAAATTTTACATACACACATATATATATAACAAATAATTTTCCTTTATTAATTGGGCACATAATAAAATATTAAAATTTTTTTATTAACTATTTCCTTGAACATTTCACTTTTTACGCATTTATTCAACTAACTAATAAACTAAATGATATTGGAAATATAAATGGAAAATAAAACGTAAAAGTTGTGTAAATAATTTCTTAATTGCAGTTAATTTTTACTCCAGCAATTAACACTATTTAAACAATCGGTTTCCTTATTAAAATCGACACACACATGTATTTTCATGTTGAGGATGTTAGTTTCAAAAGATGGTTTGGCTGGTCTCCGTGTTTTTGTCTCATAAATAAATAGTTTTTTTTGTTTTGCTAATTTTTATTATTTTGAAATTTAAATTCAAGTTGTGTCACACATTTAACAAATACTAAAGAGAAAATTTAAGTGAATCGGGGAAAAAAGTGTTTGTCGAAAAAAAAATTACACAATAGCTATCTGGAAATGAAGATGAAATATGTTAAGACTTATAAATATGTATCTATGTATAGCAGCAGCACATGCAGCCGTTCATATTCGTATTCATAGCGGGTAATCTTTTAAATACCAGCTACATTATATCTATTGCATATGCACATACTTAGTAAACTAACTCATCGTTAGATACTAAACCTAATGAATGTTAAAATGCAATAAAATGTCATTCATTCATTTATTCATTCATTCATACTGTGCAAGCTAGTATTCCCCACTTGAACTAGTAGTTGTGGAAGATACAGTCATGTTTTTTGTTTGTTTCTGTTGTGCTGCTGATGAAAACAATGAATGAATGACACATGATGATCGTTGCAATGTTGCACTCATTGTTGACTTGAATTTTTAAAACAAAACAAACAAAAACAAAAAATATAAGAGTCGCAGGCAGCATCTCTAGTCAATCAAAAATTTATTTGTATCTGAAAAAAGGGAAATAAACTTGAATATTTTTTTTGTTTTCATATCATCTGCTGTGTTTTATAAATATTTTTTTTCTTACGTTACTGTTGACTCTGTGAGAATTAATTGCACCGTCTAAGGAAATTGTCATTATTATTATATACTTACATATATTTTTATTTATTATTTAAGTTTTCGTTTTTCCTCCAAATATTGTATAATAATATTTTGAATTGTTTGTGAATGACATTTCTATTTATTTATTTATTTTTTTTTTACTTTTTTTTAGCCGTTTTGGGGCTGCATAAAATTAATAATTTAAAGAAATCCACAAATCAACTAAAAATAAAATATGTATATAAAACACGTATAACTATTACTTTTTCAATTTTTCTGGTTTTTATTTGCAGAGCATTGAACTGCATAAATTAAATACATACTCGTACGGTTTATATTTAGTACAAAAAGTTAAATTTGTACTTTTTTTGTTTAAAATTTATTCAGTCTAGTTTATTGTTTTCCCAAAAATAGGGGAAGTTAAATAATCAGTCACAGCAGCATCAGTAAGAGTTTGTCCGCAATATTTATTTATTTATATGGTTTTGTTTTGTTTGATTTATAAAAAAGGTTTATTGGCTGTATCTGTGGATTCACAATAATACAAATTTATTTAGGAAATGGATTTTTATTTTGAAATATTTAATGCAAAATTATTTATTAAATTGATTTTGACATGAAATATTTTACCCACGGTGTAATTATACAAGGTAAGAGCAAATCGGCAACACATGACAGAAACAAAAGGCATTTTATTTGTGCACATTAATGTACTACTGTCAAAAACACTTGAAAAAGCATTACTTTTGATATAAGTAAATTGTAAACAAAGTCTGTCAGCTGTGCTATTGCACTCACCTTGTATAGTTACCTGTCAACATATAAATGTGGAAATGTTAACAGTAGTGTTAATATATGTGTTGGCGCAGTCAGTTATGTGTCACATTCTAGTAAACAATTATGATGTCTGGAATACACTAGATAAAAATAGATTTTTTTCAGTATTAAATAAATTGCAAAAATGAATGCTCAACACCAATTAATGGCCTTGGCCGATTGTAAATTCCTCCTCAAATCCGCAGCAGCCGAACACAAGCACTTTAGTTGCTGTAGGTTAGTTTAATATGTCGCCGCCAAAAGACGAATTTACTCGGTTTGAAGCTCCTTATGATACTTTTGGGAACAAAGATACCACCCGCTGTTATAACCGCTTTTAGTCGCCTGATAAAACCTGCCAAATCAATACGTGACATATTTTTGAAAGCAAGATCTTTACTATAGTTATATTTAAGTCTGCTTTAGTTTTATTAAGGTCTTTTGGAGGTGTTTGCAGATTTTTCTTTTTCATTCAAAAATATACTGCACTAGTCATTAGCATTATAGGTGAGAGCAAGAAGTGGTATTAAACATATAACACCTATCTATTAGCACCAACTTCACGATCAAATCGAACAATTCGACCATAGGAATATGATCATGAGCATGTGAATCGACGTGAATGTGATTGACTCACACATCAGCTCCCGGGTCCTGGCATTCAATTAATCCTAAACTTATTGTTATACTAGAGTCAAAGTTTCAATGCATGTTAGTACATACAAATTGAGAGCCTTAAGGCACGGTCACACTTGGCAAATATTTGCCGAAAAAGACGTAACCACTAAATAACATATATCTGAACTCGTTTATTTATTTAAAAAAACTTTTCTTATTTATGCCAAAGCACAACAAATATTTAGTTTTAATTTATTTGATGCTGTTTGATCTTGCAAAACTCTTGTCAAACAAATTTGTGCCAAAACAAGTGGTTACGCTTTTTTGAGTAATTATTTGCCAAATGTGACCGGATATAAATATTTATAACGTTAAGTTCTGCCTAGAATTTAAACGATACATTGGATAATCTATGAAACAGAGATTTCAAGGTCATCAGAGAATATTACCTATTAATGGCTTGGTATAGGGTGTTTTTTTGAGAGGTATAGAACTTCGAATTGAAATAAAACACAAGAAAATCGTTTTAATGACCATCAATTTGGCTTTATTGGAAGGATAATTTTATGCCAGTAATGTTTAAATATGATTTCAGGCATGTGGCCGCCACGGTTGGCTCGAATAAAGCCAATTCTACAGGTCCAATTTTCAACCACTTTTCGAGCATATGGGGCCGTATGTCGGCAATAACGCCACGAATGTTGGCTTCCAATTCCCCTAAGGTTTCTGGTTTGTTGGCGTAGACGAGCGACTTCACATATCCCCAAAGAAATTAATCCAATGGTGTCAAATCACACGATCTTGGTGGCCAAATGACAGGTCCATTCCGCGAAATTATGCGCTCATCGACTGTTTCCTTCAATAAATCGATTGTGGCGTGCGCTGTGTGGCATGTAGCGCCGTCTTGTTGGAACCACAACTCATCCACATTCATGCCATCCAATTCGGGAACAAAATAGTCGGTTATCATGGCTCTATACCGGTCTCCATTAATTCGGGTCCTCTTCAACACTTTGCTCTACAGCGGCAATTGTTTCTTCGGTGCGCACTGTTCGACGTCTCTGCGGATGCGTATTATCACATAGAGTAAACGTAGTGCGAAAACGATCCATGGTTAACCGAATTAATTGCTCTGATGGACGATTATGTCGACCATAAAATGGACGGAGCTTGCGGTAAACTTCGCGAACTGAACCGTTATTTTCGAAATAAATTTGCACGATTTGCAAGCGTTGTTCTTTTGTCAACCTGTTCATGATGAAATGGCAAACCAAACTGAACATAAATGACATTAGAGTTGCCAGATTTGACCACAAAATGCCAGTTTTATCTCTTCGAAAAACAAACCCGTAAAAAAAACACCCTATATTTAATTATGATAAAAGTATGGCAGCACTATTAAATGTCAAAAAATATAAACAACTTCTTCATTTAACAGCTGATTTACTATTAAGTTTACAAATTGTTCATTGTTTTTATTAGCGGCGAGTTTATTTATTAAATGTTTTTATAAAATAATAAAGAAACTTCAATGCGCCATTTTCATAATTTGCAGAACTGTCAAAATCATATGGTAGTATTTAAGCTGTATTAATATGATCTATACAAATTAATTTGTAAGTTTAAAAACTGTTTGAGTTTTAAGTTAAAAATTGACCATAAATGTCCATCATCGTCTCTGGTCAATACGATCATTTTGGGATCGTAGGATAAATCTGGCAGATATGATAGATCCTGTAGTCCGCTTTTTCTTGTTGAAATAGTGCCGAAAAACCTAAAACTTATGAAGCATATGTTGTAATCAATGGGAGCCAAATATGATCAGCAATCTGGTTAGAGTAGTAGATCTCATCTCGTAAGGCATATCTGTAATGACAAACAAATAAGTGGATCAAAAGTCTGATGACCGTAGTTAAGGTTACGGCTAGGTGCTTTATTTAATCGTCTAGGGCTGGAATCTTATACATATATTCTAATAAATGGTACAAATTAAGGAAAGCTTAGAAGTTCTTTTCTTGTTTTAGAAACTTCCATCTGTGTTATGAACACACGTTTTCTTTTCGATCTGGCAACTCCTTTATATAGAAACAGGTGTTCAAAAAAGACGCATCCGCGATTTTTTTTACAATTGAAAAATTTAAAATTCGTGGTGTCATTAAGAAGAAATTCATAATGACATGGTGAATGTGTTAAGTGAAAGTGATTCGTAAAATTGTACAGCATACAATAAATTCAGAGTACTATTGCAACATTTTGGATCAATGAATAGTTGATTTTGATTGGACTAAAAAGCAATTGGCAAATATTCCAATTTAAATAATACTTGAATTTCGTTGACTTTTAACATTTTGTTTAGAACACCTTAACAAAAGTCTATTAGTCATTCTTTTGCAACTTTTTCTAAAATTTACTGGTTTTATACAAAATTGCCATTTTTAGACAAACTAGCTATTTTGATTAAATATTCATATTGCACTTTAATTTACATGAAAATATTTCGTTAGAAATCTAGTTAATATGCACTGATTTAATTGCTAAAACCAACACAAATATCACTAGCAGCAATTAACTTTTCTAACAAATTCACAGACAATTTTCAAATCTTATTCACAATTAATTCAACAATTTAAGAGACACATAAAAAGCAAAAACATTTTTTTCAAAATGACAATAAAATATTTTTCATTTCAGTTTTTTTCATTATTATTCATATGATTTGTTTCATAAAAAATATCTGGGATAAAGAAAAACCAAGACAATCCTCCGTGAGAGATACATGAGAAACACTATTGTAAGTTTTCACTTTTACAACAAGTACTTTAATATGTTTTTTTTTCTCAGTTAGTTTTGTTACCATATTATGATTTTGCATTTACAACATGTGTCAAGGTCCCAGTTGCACTAGTCATTCAACCATCATCATTCATTTTGAAAACACAATGGGACTACAGGTGCATTATTATTACTTTGCCTGAGTACCGGCAAAATAACAACAAAGATTTGCAAAGCAAACAACATTACTTACATACATACATACATTAATATGTATTTCTTTCATGATTTTCTTTTTTGACAAATTATTAAGTAGTTTTTTTCTTACAAAAGAAAAACGTTAATTATCCTGTGTTTCCGATACTGACACTGGGAAGATCTTCACTTTTCATTTACATTGTTTTTTATAGTAATTTCAATATGCAGTTTTTTTTTTTCTAGTGAAACGCCT
This sequence comes from Bellardia pandia, assembly GCA_916048285.2. Classification (NCBI taxonomy): domain Eukaryota; kingdom Metazoa; phylum Arthropoda; class Insecta; order Diptera; family Calliphoridae; genus Bellardia; species Bellardia pandia. The sequence goes on along the minus strand of OU696532.1, from coordinate 54,375,155 downwards.
ACAGTTTATCAAATCGTTAAATGAAAGATAAACACCTCTCAATTTATTTTAAATGTTTGTAAATAAAGAAAATATAATAATGTTGTCGATATAAAACGATTTTTTTTTAGCCTACAGAGCTGTAAATTTGTAGATAAATCTTGTTTGTTAATTTAAAATTGAAAATATACAATATTATAATAAACAAAATTGATCGCAATCTAGAGAACGAAAAGTAAAAACGATCGATTTGCAAATACGGAATTGCAACCATTCCGATCGAATTATGTGACATGCCTGTATATAAAATAATTGCAACATTATGATTTAACAATATTATGGTTAATGCAATTAATAATTTGATTGACGCAACCATAATGTGTTATAGTGTAACGATTCATGTTCATAATGAATCATCATTATAATTGTAACTTTAAATAAGTATGATTGCCCCAATCATATTAATAGTTACAATGACCATAATATTGTTACACAACTTGTAATACTATAGAAATTATTGCAGTGGTTTAAATGAAAATTCGAGTTAACTTTGCAAACGAAACGGGTATTGAAGTTTCGGTGATATTACTTGTTTTCCCTTTTATTAAACTAAATATTTTTGCTAACCCATATCATTACTTCAATATTCAGTTACAAGATGCTTAACAAAATGACTACTACTTCGATTATTTTGTAGGGCAAAATATAAACACAAATATTTATCACGATTTCATGAAAGAAAAATATTTACCAGAAAAGCAAACATTGTATATGATTGTGTTAAATTAAACTACATACATACATGTAACAAATGCATTTTTAATTAAATTGTAAATGTTTATGTTTATTGTCTATATTTGATGTTTAAATTAAATTAAAAATTGTTTGTTTTCGTTATTTCTATAAACATACAGCATCACACAGTGCAATCAGAAGCATCACAAACAGAAATTTAAAAATGATACTGAACTTTAAACAATAAAATACTTTTTTGAAATTAAAAATACAAAATTATTTCTGTCCCAGTAAAATATTAAGGTTCTTTAAGAAACTGTTAAAATTTTCAAAATTTTCACAATCACATTTGGTTATAATCATCCTTTTTTATATGAATTTGTTTTCTCGGTGCGTTTGTTACACATGTATAAATAACTTAAGCTAAAAAAACAAAAAAAGACTTTCAAAAATGCCAAAAACTAGACAAATTTTAAATTCATAAATAGTGAAAAATAGCATCCAAAGTAATGTATTTAATAAAATGTTGACTTAAAATGGATGTAGTAGAAGTTACTTAAATAAAAGGTCCTCTTATTTTCAGATACTTGTTAGTTGTAATTTCTAATATTTAACTTAAATTGAGTCTTTCAAATTAATGTAGTGCCTTTAAAAGTCGTGGTTATCTTTTAACTTTCCTTAAAAAAATATTTATTTAGTAGCAATTGCTTAAAATTTCATTTAATATTTACTGTAGTATGTACAAAGTAACTTAAATATTAAATACTGCATGTTCAACAAAGTATAAATACAACGTTCATGCATGGATTTTATGTCGCTAGATGTACGTATCATATAAATAACACATATATACATATGTTCATATGTATATACATCCCAGCATACCATTCTAGGAGCGCTCCGAAGGAGTCAGAAAAGAGTCCAACAAAAGAGCATTTTCGGAGCGCTCCGAAAAAAGGAGTCAGAAAAGAGTCCAATAAAAGAGCATTTTCGGAGCGCTCCGAAAAGGGAGCCAGAAAAGAGTCCAACTAAAAAGCATTTTCGGAGCGAAAGAAAAATTAGCTTGTTACTGTCTTGAGTCGGCACGCAGTATGACTCAGAAATTCCACTTAATTATGTGTGTACCAAAGCGTTGTTGTCCTGATAAAAACAAGATTACATAGAGCCCCCCAAAAAAAATCTCATAAAAGACTCTTTTCTGACATTATCTAAGAGCTCTTTCTGACGGACCATTTTCGAATGTAATGACCCTTTTTTCTGAAGGTTTTCGGAGCAATTATGATTGTTTTTTGGGCTCATAAAGAGCGTTAGCGGTCCGAAAAAGGTGTCAGAAAAGACTCTTTTCGGACTAATATGGCTTGCTGGGATGTTGCATGCCAAAAACAGAAAAAGAGGCAGTACGAAATGAAATTAAATCAAAAATATCTTTACTTTTATATTTGTGAAACATATTTTTTATCTTATTGTTACCACAAAAAAAAATTAATAAAAAAAATATTTTATAAAACAAACTAACAACACAAACGAAGAAAATAAAACACGACACCTAGAAAGTGAAATGAAATATATTTAAGAGAAAACACCTTAACAACAACCTGCAACAATAATGAAAACATACAAAATTGTAACTTTATGTGTAACATGAAGAGGTCGGGCCATAAACTAAATTGAATTGAAATGCTATACATTCATATTGCTTTCGTACCCTGTGTTTAAATGTCTGTATTTAGTAGCATTTAATTTAAGCGTTTGATTTAATGTAATGATTATGATCATTATGATAAATGTTCAAAAAAGAAAATATTAGTTAATATCGTTGACAATTGTGACATTTAAAAGAAAAGGAATATATTTAAAAAGTATTTATCCCTTATGTGACTTGCAAGGTACACGGGTACCTTTTAGATTTTGAATTTTTTTTTTTTTTGTAGAAATTGGCAGCCATCGTAATTGAAACTTCTTGAGAGCTTACAACTTTTGATATTTTATTGTATTTAAACGTTTGTAACATTTCAAATTTTGTTGCAAAATGGATTGTTTTTCATAAGATTTGTATGAAGGAAGTACCGGGCATGGTGAAATTAAATACCAGGTGACCGCATTGCTACAACAATTACAACAAGGCAAGAACAACAGGCATTTTTCTATATGAAAAACTTTCGTCACTGTCAAAAAGTTTTTTTTTTATATAACTTTTTGGCATTTTCAAATTCACCATGAATAATCAGCTGGCGCTACGCTATCACCTAGTATTTAAATTCACCTTGGTACCGGGTATCTTATTGTACAAAGCATGGAGTTTTTTTGTCAATCACATAAGGGTTAAATGTTTAAAATATCTGCACTGACAGAAAAATAGCATTCTAAAATTAAGTTTATTTTTCTCAGTTTTAGTTCATACTTAAAATAAGTAAAAATCCGGATTGATTTGACAAATCAAGCGCAGATTTTCTTAAAAAAAGAATATTGTTCTTGATTTAAGTAAAAAACTCTTAAATTAAGTCCAATTTGTTCTTAAATCAAAAAGATAAATCTTAAAACGAAAACTAAGACTTATTTTACTTAAATTAAGAAAAAAAAATCTTAAATCAATCCCAGAGAAGAAATGAGCGAAGTTATATGAGAGAAATTGGTCTACTCCTTTAAATAAGATTAGATGGTCAACTTCGCTTATATATTTACATTGAATACATTCGCGAGAAGAATATCAAATGTATTGCAGGATTAAATCAAGTAATCCTCACATAATTTGATTCAATTGTTGTTTTTGATCAGTGTTTGTGATCATTAACATTTAGCGCAGTTGTAGAGTATACATAGGTATAGACTATAAGTATTTAGCTAGAACCCATTTAGAAACTTTTAAAAATGCCAACATTTTTCTGCCCATTTTCATGTGAATTTTAAATTGCTTTAGAATTAATACAAATAATTTTCTCATACACTTGGTTAAAATAAAATATTTAAGCAACTAATAACCTAATTAAAACTAATATTTATCCAAGTCTTGTTTAAATATGGCTTTTAAAATCTGACATATTGTACATAAAAATCGTGCTAAAATTATGACATTCTTTGTTTAAGAGAATGTCGGTCGTATATGTTCATTATAAAAACATATTTATATTAAAATGTTGCTGTTTTTAATAAAATTTATTAGTATAATAAAAATATACTTAAAACGTTGACAAATCTTTAAAAACTGCAAAATATAAGTAACAATAAAACAAACAAAAAAAAAAAAACATTTAACTTGACCTAATCTAGGGGTGCGGTCAAAATTCAGTCTGACTGTTGATAATGATATTCAAATTTAAATCACCAAAAACAATTTGCTAAGAAAACAACAGCAATTTTAGCAACAAACAAATCTAAATAATATAAAAAAAAAATTAATAAAACCTGTCTTAAGCTAAAAGTACAAAAATAGAGAAAAAACGAAATATATCAAAGATTTGCATGTTCAAATAACCACACCATTAATTTAATAGATTTTTATGATGCCCTACATGTGTGTGGTAGATATGTTAAATTTTTCATTCAAATTGCTGCAGGTGTATGAAAGTGTTTAACATGAGAAAATAATGCCATACAATTGCTCCATTATTCTGATGAAAAGCAATGATTTTTAAAAACCCTGAAAAGCACCTCATTTGTCGCCATTTCAACTTTGATATCGGATATTTATATAAAAGAATGTCTGCACTGTCAGCTATCTATTATTAGGCACCTGTTTAGTGTTCAGTAAAGTTTTGACCCGTTTTAGCCTCCTGTCATGCCAGAACCAAATCATAGGTATCGAAGAAACCTGGTCGATGTAATAGAAAAATATATGAATTCTCAAATTGTTGCCAGCCTCGGACAATTGCACAATATTGGGCAATTTTCACACTTGGCAAACATTTGCCGAAAAAGACGTAATAACTAAATAAAATACATATATTTCAACTCGTTTATTTATTAAAAAAAACTTCTTTTATTTAGGATAAGGCATAAAAAAATTAGTTTTATTTTATTTGATGATGTTTGATCTTGCAAAACTCTTGTAAGACAACGTCAAACAAATTTCTGCGTAAACAAGTAGTTATGCTTCTTTGAGTAAATATTTGCCATGTGTGACCATTAGAGGTACAACCAAAATAAGGCCCTATTGCCGATGTTGTGCTGAAACTGAAAAATGTTTCTTCAGGTCATTTCGGAACAAAAACGTTCCGCGTCGAAGCCGATTTTTTCAAAAATTTTTATTTTTTCAAAATTTTTATTTTTTCAAAAATTTTTATCTTTTCGAAATTTTTTATTTTTTCAAAATTTTTTATTTTTTCAAAATTTTTTATTTTATAATTCTTTAACTATTTACATTTCTTAAAATAATATGATTATAATCAAAATCACAATCTAAAAACAATCTTTGTTAAGTGAAATTAACTTAAGATTAAGAATTCGTGTTGATTTGCATTGGGGAAAAATATCTTGTACGACTTTAATCGCGCGTTCCGCACAAATGTTTCTGTGTTGTGTTTTTGGAATTCTTGATTCATCTTTCACCCAATGTCTTAGAAAGCATTTCTGAGCATTAGTAAAGCCCGATAATAATTTGTTTAGGGCTTCGAAGTCATTTTTATTGTAACAATGGTCTGAAAACCAAAGTTTGTACTAAGGACCACATATAAATTCGCATATTGCATATAATTTGGAATTAGTATGTAAGCTAGAATCGCAAGAATTGCTCCAGAATTCCATCTAGCATTACTAATTATAATTTATTTATCATTTAATGAATTTATAAAGAAAATATTTTTATTTTTTTAGAATTTACTGATCCCAAACTTAATTGCATTTGACGCGGAACCTTTTTTAACGATATCGAAAATCTAAAGATGCAGTTTTTATTGTTTTTTTATGCACTACATGGTATGGATAGGGCCATTTTGATATTTTCAAAAATTGTAAAAAAGTTGTATCCCTAGTGACCATACCTTAAGTAATACAGATGGTATGAAGTATTCATTGAAAAGTGATTTGTTTAGTAAGTGCTAGTGCTTACCAAATTGTTACTGGGTTTGTGTACTCTTAACTCTGTAATATCCAATTATGATTAATCCATTTAGGGTACCTTTTTTTCGACCGAGTCATTATTAACAAAACATGTTGCAAGATAAATTATGCAGAAAAGTGGATATGATTACTTTATCATAATATCATCATTATAATTCCACTTTCCTGTCTTGAAATATTTGTAATGCGTGCGAATATTTTTTTAATAAATATTTCATTTTCATATTTTTTTTTGTGTTTAAAAATAAGGTACAAACAAAAAATCTCTCAAAATGATTTAAGTTGAATTTCAAGTGAATCATGCATGTTAATGCAAAAACAAATACAATCATAACAACAACCTTCTTTTTGAAGTAACATACCAGCAAGTGAGTGAGTTACTGAGTGAATGAATATACAAGTGAGTGAGATCATCCAATCCAATACAACCGCTGCTACATGCAATTACAAGTTGATCATGCAAAGGCTCCAAAAAAAAAACAAAAATGCTCAAATTATGTTTTTTTCTTCTACTTTGTCTTGTAGTTATTTCAGGCTTAAAAGGAGAAACATTTTGTTATAGAGAATTTCACTTTTTTCAGCGTTTTTTGCTTTTGTGAAGTATACCAATTAAAATATTTGTTACTGATGAAAAATTATTCTTTTATTAAATTAAAAAAATATGAGAAAAAGCATTAAAAACAAAACTTGAAATTTATTTCCTGCTGTGTTGTTATTCATACTATGTGAACGCATAAGTATTTCTTATAAATCTAAATTCTACTTTTATGTTTATATATAAGTATACGAATTTGTAAAGGAAGTAATTCTCTAATAATTCTTGGCATCTGGGTTTCAAACAAAAATTGTGGCTTTGTACACTGTGCAATAAAATCAATGGCGCATATTCAGAAATCGAAATAGTTCACAAATAGTTAAAGATCTTATTCATAAATCATAACTAACTTAGCAACTGCTTTCAGTTGTTAAAAGAAATGCAACACTGCATTTAGTACATTTTTGTTGACGAAAGACACATCTCTAGTTAGCAAAGAATTAGCAAAGAATTATTATTATTTTTAGAAAAAAAAAATATGTATTTATTGTTTTGTGTATTTTAGAGAAACTCAAATGGGTCGCCAGATGAAAAAACTACATTTAAAGAATTGGTGGCCAAATATGTTAACATCATCGACGACAAAAAATAAAATCAATCAGCTGTTCTTTAAATATATTTGTTAGTTGACATTTAGTTACAGCTTTACCCAGAATTATGTTGTAACTTTTCGTGCTGAAAGTAATCAACTAAGAATAACTTAAGTTGGTACTTAAAAAAGTTTAAACTTAGTTATCATTTCTGAATATGCGCCAATATATTTTGGACACAAATCTGCTATTTCAATTGACAGAAATTTTTCTAATTTAAATTTTGGCGATAAACTCTTATAAGCGTCACTGTAGGGTCTTAAAATTGAAATTTTTGTATGGTTATTTCAAAGATTTTAGTATATTCTTAAAGCCATTCGACTAGGTCCACAAAAAACTACTTTTATACCGTAGACAAACGACAGAGTTAATTGCATTAAAATCTCACTAATGTGAATTAAGACTTTACCGTGACAGACGACAGTTTCTGCATTTAAAACAGCATTTAAACAGCTGTTTGTTTGCAAAGAACTGTTTAATTATGAAAAAATTTGTTTGGCATTTGGCGAAAAATCAGTGTTTATTTGAAAAAAAGCTGAAATTACTTTTGCTGAAACTGCTCCATAATGCAAAAATTGTTCATGCACTAGCAACCATCAACCTGAAGGTGTTGCTACATGTGGGGACCGCAGTGGGACACTCTGAAATAAGAGAAAGGCAATTGTGGAAATCTATTTTTATTATTTAAATTTTACAATTGTCTTCTTCTTTTAGAATAGTAAACAATTTGATAACATATTATTGATTTTCGACGATGTTGCCATATTGAAATAACTAAATGCAGTATAAATTCAGTTTGATTATGTGCATTTACGTCTAAGTTAATGCGCATTAAGATGGGATAATTCACGAGTTAATTTGAATTAAGACTGTTAATGCAAATAAACTGTGTCGTCTGTCTATGCTATTAGATATGTTATACATCGTTGTTGGTATCGATACCTGAATAATGGAAAAATATACAATAATAGAAAAACAAAATTCAATTACTATTATTCTTCCTTACTTTTTTAAAGAAAAAAATTTAATGGGGAATGTTTATTATCATTGAAAGATCATTCTTTAGAATTTATTTTTTGAAGATTATGTCTATCAAATGTGTTAACTGGCGAATGACACGCGTGCTGTTTTCCTCCAAGGCCTAAATCGAAGCGCGTTTGTCCGCATAAACTTTAGACTTTACATATCCCCACAGAAAAAAAAGACTAACAGTGTGATATCACTCGATCTTGTTAGCCAATCAAAACGTGAAATTATATGCTCACCGAAGTGTTCTCTCAAAAAATCCATTCATTGATGCGATGTGTGGGAAGTGGCGCCGCCGTCTTGCTAAAGCCAAATGTCGCCGAAATCACGAGCTTCAATTTCAGGCATCAAATAGTCGGTTATCATGGCACGATAACGATCGCCATTGACGGTTACGTTCCCACCGGCATAATTTTTTAATATATATGGACTTCTGATTCCACCGGCCCACAAAACCACACCCAGCCGTTGTTTTTTCTGGATGAAGTGGCAGTTCTTGAATCTCTTCAGATTACTCTTCGTCCCCTATGCGGCAATTTTATTTGTTTACATATACAGAAAGAAAAATGGCATTCTAAAATTAAGTTTATTTTTCTCAGTTTTAGCCTGAAATTTTCAAGTACGTTTTTACTAGTTCATACTTAAAATAAGTAAAAATCAGGATTGATTTGACAAATCAAGCGCAGATTTTCTTAAAACAAGAATATTGTTTTTGATTTAAGTAAAAAACTCTTAGGCTGAATTTCAGTTTATGGGGGACACCCCTAGAGAAAAAATCTAAATATGCCATCCCCTTCAGAATGTTCCCAGGAGTACGAAAATCATAATGAAAAAGGGGGCTCACGCCCCCTATGGGCGTGGCAGTCGAAAAACGACCCGGCCCACCTACGTAGACAATATGGGTATCAAATGAAAGCTAATGTCTTCACGATTCCAAAAATAGCCATAGTTGCCAGATCGGGCGGTTTTTGCAGCCGATACGGCCATTTTTGTTAAATAGGGGCGGGGGTGAAAAACGACCCATGCCACCTACTTAGGCAATATTGGTATCAAATGAAAGGAAATGTCTTCACGATTCCAAAAATACCCGTAGTTGCCAGATCGTCCAGAATTTGAGGAAGATATGTTAATTTTTATAAAATGGGGGAAGGACTTTTTTTGTTTATTTCTTTTTAGCTCGGCCAGAGGCCGAGCACTCGAGATCCCCGCCGTCTAGAATTAAGACATACTGGAGTTAAAAACCCCTAAGCCCGGCCGTAGGCCGGTCACGCAAAAAAAAAAAAAAAAAAATTTCCCCCACCCCAAATTTTGCCAAAATGGCCATATCGGCTACAAAAATCGCCCGATCTGGCAACTACGGCTATTTTTGGAATCGTGAAGACATTAGCTTTCATTTGATACCCATATTGTCTACGTAGGTGCGCCGGGTCGTTTTTCGACTGCCACGCCCATAGGGGGCGTGAGCCCCCTTATTCATTATGATTTTCGCACTCCTGGGGTCATTTAAGGGGGCGTGGCATTTTTTTTTTCCCAGGGGTGTCCCCCATAAACTGAAATTTTGCCAACTCTTAAATTAAGTCCAATTTGTTCTTAAATCAAGAAGATAAATCTTAAAACGAAAACTAAGACTTATTTTACTTAAATTAAGAAAAAAAATCTTAAATCAATTAATTATATCTCGTGCATTCTTAAATCAATCCGATTTTAGGATTATATCAAATATGAATTAGAGCTTGAATCTTTTTTAAAATTCTTGAACCAAGCCCAACTCGGACATACTTAAATCAGTCTCATTTTTGGATTACATCTAGTACGAATTCGTGCTTAAATCTAGTTTATAATTTTTGAATCAAGCTTATTTAGGGAATAATTCAATCTCAGCCATTCTTAAAAAGAGCTAAAATTAAGATTTTTTGACTTGATGAATCCGTACTTGAATCAAGTATTCTGTACTCTGTATAAGAAAATCCGTACTTAGCCTACTATTGACACCGCTACGGATTGATTTAAGTACGGATTACTAAATTTTTTTTGAGTGTACCCTTATGTTGACCATAAGAAGAGCGAAGAACACGGAACACATTCTTCACATAATGTGAATTTTCGTAATAAAATTGAACGATTTGTAAACGTTGTTCAGGCGTAAGTCTTTCCATTATGAAATACTAAACAATACTAAACAAAAATAACATGACACGTGATCTGTCAAAAAGAGCATCTCTACTTGAATCACCTAATATATTCAAAACTACAAACACAACCGCATCAACTATGATTTAGATATATTTTTATATACAGATATACCGATGCTTTTGCATAATGGATATTAAGTAACTTTTGAAATACTTTGCATCCTATAACATTTAAAACCCTTTAACATACATGACAGGCAAATGCACCTTTGTGGCGAGCATGTAACAGGTCACTTAACAATGTATGATAACTTTGTTGAAACCTCCACGTAAACTTACTAAACCTATAAAGCTGCATTTTGCAGCATTTAGTTAAAAACCCTGCTTTTCTGCAGCGCTCGTAAGAATCTCTAAAGATAAAAGAAAACTTTTTGCGGTTAATTTTTTGTAAATAGTTAACCTAAATTTCTCAATTGAAAACACGTACCCAACAACAACCCAACACGTTAATTTACAATTTCCCACACAAGCAACAAAAAAAAAATAAATAAAATAAATATTTAAAAAAATAAAATATAAAAAACAAAAACATAATGCTGGGCCAGAGAATAAATAACCTCTGAAGACCTCACTTAAAATTAAGCGAATAAAGCGAACCAATGCACTAAAATTGCAACAACACCCATAAAAGCAAATTAAATGGACGAGGGCTTTGTGTGTTAAAAACCTAAATTAACAATAAACGAAAAGCCAACAGCCAACAGCAGAAAGAAACAAAACAAAGCCAAGAGAAATAAATAGCAAATACTTAAAGGCCAATGGCATAAAATCGAAAAATGACTGTAACTGTCTGTAAACTTAAAGAAAGCTTAAAGCAACATGACACGCACTCTTATGTTTTTGTTCATTAATGTCAACAGACAAATAAATTAAATAAATGCTCGTATAAATGTGGCAAATGTTGCAAATGTTGAACAACCCACGTGTATAAATGCCATAATACTTGGCATCAAACTGCAACAAACTGCAGGCGGAACAAACATAAAACTGCACCATCATCTAGCAAATAGCATTGCACTGATTTAATGTTTTTTTTTTTCTAAAGAAAATTTAGCTTGTTTTTCTGCCAAAAACAAACTCTAACAGCTGCTTGCTACATATATTCGTACATACATACATACATAGATTTTAGCAGATTTAATAAAATGGAATAATTATTAATTCAGTAGAAATGATACAAATTCCTGATAACAGTCATAAAGGAATTGAGTTCGCAAAAGCTGAAAAAACCAACAAACAGCCAACAAATTTTGCAGCAACTAGAAATAAAATGAGACACATTTTATATGTTGCCAGTTTCATATTCAATCTGTGCTCTCTGATTTGCGGTGGTAGTGACCAATCATTTTATGTGCACCTTTTTTTTTTAGATTTCTAGAGCAAATTTGTTAAGTTGGTTAATTTGTATACATATATTTTTTGCCCCAACTTTATGTGATTTCAATAAGCGCCAGCAGTGTTTAAATCTGTTTTATTTAAGAAGTGAAGAAACGAACAAAAAAAAACTTGATTAAAAACATAAAAATGTTTATGTACGAGTGTAGAAGGCAGGGTAGCAGTGTTTAACATTCATGTATTTATGTATTGGCAAGACGTGAAAAAATGCACAAGGAAAACAAGCTGAAAATAACACCACCTGAAAGACCTTATTACTTATATACTTATAATCATTTTGAAAGTGGAGTTTTATTAGACAAAAACCAGAGCTGCACAAAATGCACATTAAAAATACTTGTGTATGTGTGTGTGTTTGTTTTTTTTTTTGTGGGTTAGCTCGTCGGTTATAGGTTGCAAACAAGGAAGTCACAAAGTGCATTTTGTCTTGTTTAAAGCCAAACCAAGCAAATACTACAACTAATCTCACCAATAGTGAATAATACTTACTTGTATTGTTGAATGTTGGTTACTTAAAGTTTGTTAATTTGCCATGAATTTTGTTTTATTAAGGGTTTCGAGGTATGGGTTAAAAAAAAGTATTGCTTTCCTTACAAAGTCTCTAGGCGCCTTGTTAAGGAAACAAAAAAAAAACTGACTTTGAAAATTTATGACTTTCAATAATCACATTTCAACAAAGACAATTTTTTATTTAAAGCGCTATTACAGTTATTTTAACGCTGGCTTAAAAGATTTGTTTTCTTTCTTTTGTTTTTGCCAAGTTATATGTAAATCATTTAAAAACATTGTAATATAATGTAAGATTTTATTGAGCGTCATTTAAAATGGGGCAAAAACCTAAACATTTATTGAAATTGCATTTAAAAGTTTAATTGTTGTCAATGCTTAAATAGGAAAACATTGATTGGAAATGTTACAGCATAATGTAAAATTTGTGTGCATTTAGCTGACAAGTGGGGAAATAGTTGACGAAAGAAATCCAGAAATAAATTAAAAGATTCGTCAATATTTTATACCACTATCATATTTAAACTTTAAAATTATGCAATTGCCACGTTTTCCAAAAATACAACACTACTACAGTATAAGAAACATAGAAACAGGACCTGTGTTTAACAATGCAGAACCTTCAAAATATCGTTTGGCGGTAAATTCAAAAATCAATAATATCTAACAATATTTTGATTTTACAAAATTGTGGAAACATTGAGCCTTTGTCAATGCGAAACACAATTAAAAGTCAAAAAACATTCAACCTTTTCCACGATATTCACATAAGCGTTTCAAATGAAAATTTCTTAGAAATTAAACCGCTATGAAAATTGACGTTTCAGAAGCAATAAATGCACTTGCGACTCCAAACATTGTCTGTCATGCCATATTCTTAAAACAATCTCAACATGGCATGCGAATGCAATTGACTAAGATGTGATGCAAAATTTTAGCAGAGCTTCAACAATATTAATATATAATCTAAATGTTACTAAAGGGTATTTTTTTAGATGTTTAGAATTTTAAGTTGGCAACATGTTTTAACTTTCGGCCATTTTGTCAGCTGTCAAGTGATTTATGTTTGAAGTCGCTAGTCTACGCCTATAAGCCCGAAACGATTGACCACTTGGAGGACAACATTCGACGCGTTATTGCCAATATACGGCCACAAGTGTAGGAAAAAGTCATCGAAAATTTGACCACCACGTACAAACCAGTCATATGCCAGAATAAAAAAAAATAAATAAAGTAATATAAAGTAAGAATAGTAAATTTCATGTCAATTTAAAAAAATCATTTTTCTATGACTATGATTATGGGCCATTGACTCTAAGTTCGATAACCGGAAGTGGGTAATCAATTACTTACATTTTAAGGACATACGAATAACCTAAAAATATTGCATACTTTGCATGCTATACAAGTTATTTTAATTAATGCTGGACCCTATTCCACAAACACTTTATTAACTTTTCATTTCGCGCTTATCAAATTAAAATTTTTTGCAAAGAGATAAGTTTTTCTATTTTGTCTTTTCTCTTTGTATTGTTAAGTAGAACATGTTAAAATGAGTGTTACATGTGATTAAAGAAAAAAAGATATTTTTTTTGATAGTTTTATAAACAATAAAGTATTTTTTTTTAAATTATTGTAAATGAAGAACAATTATTATTTTTATTTGAACTGTTAATTTTAAATCATTGATATTTCTTTTATTTCGGCTCGAGTTCATTAAATTTAATTTTTCATTAAATTATTTTTACTGAAGGTAGGAATTGTTACATGAAAATTATTATTAATATTTTTATTGATAATTTTTCTTGGCTTGGGATTCGAACCTGGGTTGTTGGTTGAATTTACATATGTTTGGAGAAACACCACTTTCTCTCATCAGAATTCTTTTTGTGTTCTGACCCCTCTGCACCACTACGGCGCCCGTTGGTGCGGTGGTGTTTCTCGAAACATATATTGTAAATGTTTAGAACATATTAAAGTTTACATTTAATTTTTATATTTAGATAGGGAAATCTTTTTTTATGAATGAAGCTACCGGGATTTTGAAGTAATGGTGGTATCAACAAGTTTTTCTTTTCGTTACCACTATCACCCAAAACATTGCTTAAGATCAAAGTGAAAAGTTGTTAAGTTGTTTTGTGAAATACGGCGCTGTTCTACCTTTTACCATTTTAATCTTTTTAGGGGATCTTTTATTACATTACTACCTGAACGCGTCTTTATCAATGCATTTGAAAACTTATTATCTCGAATAGACGAGAATTTTCGTATTTTCCATATTTTATTTATGTATTTTTACAATTTTTTTTAATAATTTTTTATCTTTTCTTTTATTTTCAGGTAAGTTAAACATTGAAGAATATCCGACACCATTAATTTAACAAGAAAGGTAACAGTGTATATTTCTTAGATTGTTTTTGCAAATAATCTAATTTCGTGGCTAGCGATTCGAAACAATGAATTTTGAATTGCAACATCAATGAATGTATTTAAATCAGTTAAGATAATATTTTGTTGTGCTAAACTTTTAAAAGCGAAAATATATTTCAGGAAATCTCATTTCCATATCTTTCAACGTATATACATCCTTTGATGTTAATTAAATGTTAGAAAACATAAATATAAATCCATTACTAGTTAGAAATCAGGAGTGTTTCTAAGAGTAAGTTTTTTCTCCAGTTTTTGTCATATAGTGATAAAAATACCGGTTTCCAATGTAAAACTTCTAAACTAATGAAATGAAATCTATAAGGAACAGCATACTTTCTTCTTTTTAACACAGCCATGATGCAATTTCTAGTTTTGTCGTTTCATTTTTTTTAACATGTCTTCTCTATTAAGATTAGTTATAAAGTAATTTATATTACATTTTATTTCCATGTAAACCAATCTTTTTAATCAAGCTTTCTATACGCTTCACCTTTGTTCTTTACACCAAATTCTTCTGCTTTAAACAACAACTTTCAATTAATTTTAACTTAATACCTTTTGTTTGTCATAACCATAAATCTACATATTTTTATAGAAATGGAAACAATCTAATCAAACAAGAAAATTAATGTAACCAACCAAAATTTATGGCACAAATACGATGCATGTGCTGCAACAAGCCCTCATTCATTTACTTTCCAACCTGTTGAAAAGAATTTTTCCACATTTGTCTAGGCTTCGTTCATTTATTATCATTATTATTGTTTTGCTAGGTAATAATGAAGAGGAAAGTTTCTCAGCAACAAAAACAAAAAAAAAAAAACTGGCATTGGCAAATAGTTTCTATGTTTGCTAACAAAAAAAAAAAAATAAATAAAAACCGTAGGTGTGTGTTGCATTTTAATGCTTAATCTGCCAAGTAGAAGAAAATATGTACATAGTCAGTTTCCTTAACACATACATACGAAAGCAAACATACATATGTATATAAGCACATACCAAAATGTGTAGAAAAATTTGCCAAAACTAAACATGCGTAGCGAGAAAGTTGCCTCCTCAGGCAACTTGATTCAACACATCAGGTACATCAAGACACTATCATCATCAGCACCACCAGCAGAGTGCATGTCTCTTAGGGAAAAACACCTGTGTTTAGACCACTGCTGCTTGCCTGCTCTCCTCACCTTCTTACTTCTGCTGCTGCTGCTGCTTATCGTTAGAGCTGTCAAGCTAAGGCAAATTTGGCTAAAACATGTAATATGTTTTGTCAACTGGTTCTCCAGCCAAGACTGGCTTAAAGCAAGAAGAATTTTTATGTGTTTTTTTTTTGTAGATTTTATTTTAGTTATTTTCTTCAATAAATAAAAAATCTTTTTATGCACTAAGTCGGAAGAGAAAGTTAATTAAAATAATTTATTAAATACTATTACAAAAATGTCTTATTCACACAGCAAAATATCTTCTTAACATACATTTTTTCATACGTTTTCTTAAATAAATATATACTACTAATAAAAGTCTTAAAAAAAACTTGGATAATTACACTTCAACACTGTTGTTTAATTCTCATTTAATATCACCAAATAAACCAGGATGATTTCTTTTGTTTTTGTTGCTGTCTCAATCTCTTGTCGTGACTAAGTTTGTACATGCGTTTTAGGAAATTTTCCACTGTGGGTTGTTCTTTGAGCGCTTTGACTTTGGTTTTGCGTTGAACTTTGCGTGTACCCTTGCGTATTTGACGCATTAAACGTCTTATATAACGATTCCAGGTTTTCTTACTAATCAGGCGAGGATTAGCACTGGCATCGCCAGTCATTGATCGTTCGGCGGGCAGAATTTGCAGACGTGTATAGGGCAGGGTATCGTGTAAAACGTTGTCGTTTTCCTCTTCTATGGGTGTGAAAGCTACAACATAATATCCCTGACTTTTTAAGGCTTTGCCCATGCGTGAGGTACGTGGCTCTATTTCTGTCTCGGAAGCTGGTTTTAGAGATTCACGGTCTTCGCTTATTTCATCATCATTGGGAAAGGAAATCGATTTTATAATTTCGGTAATTTCATCATCCGTCAAAGCTTCGGCAGCTCTTTTAAGGTTTTCATCTTTGAACGATTTTCCCTCACGCTTTACTTCCGCATTATTTATTTCGGGTACTTTCTCAATAATACCATTTAGATTCTGCAGCATTACTTTGTCTTCATCATTCAATGACATCTCCATGACTTTTAAAACATTTGTGGTGTTCTTGGAAGCATCAGTATTTTCGGGTTCCTTTTGCATATTGGGGTTTTCAGTGCTTTCTATTTTAATATCAGTATTTGCTTCTGCTACACTTTCTGGTTTATTTGTATCTGTTGCTACACTTTCTGTTTTATTTTCCAATTCTGTAAGATTTTGTTCTTTTGTGTCGCTCATTTTTTTTAATTCATTTGCTTCTTTAAACACATCACTTTTTTTTATATCACCCTGGACCTCTAAAGCCGCCATTAGGCCAAAAACTATGCCAAAAATTAAAACTTTTCTAAATATCATTTTGCTAAGACTGTGTTGTTAAATTGACTAAACTCCAGCCATGAAATCACAATGCTTTTATATAGTGTGTAACAAACAATCCTAGAAAATAAAACAAAAATATTTATTCAAAAATGTTAAGTAATAGTTTGCCAGTATTGTTTTTTTTTACTGCATAACGCAAAAAACTCAGTTTATTTATAAGACATCCACTATTTATTAATTTGCTTTAGGTGGGGATGAAAGCTTTTTGATCATTTGTGTTTTTGATGTTTGAATAAAGCTTGAGTGTTTTTTGTTTTTTTTTTTTTGGTTTATGACCGATCGACCTACTCAATTGCCAAATGTAACATAACAAAAACCCATAGATTTCACTTTCTTTTGCCAATACTAAATTGATTATTCAATTGAGTTTTTGCCATGTGTCATTTATCCATAAAATTTAAGCTAGAGATGTTGTTAGCTGTGAAAGGTAAGGAGGGGTAAAATAAATGTTCAGAAAATCCAGATGATTTTAAGGGCCACATAAAATTAATGCTAAACGTTTAATTAATGCAAATTTTATCAGTTTGTTTTATTTTGTTGCTTTTGATTTTGCTTTTGGCCATCTAACCGAGTTCACACGCTTTCTGTAATAAAAGGTATTGGTGTTGTCATTAATAAAATAGCTGAAGCTTAATCGTTAGGGAAAATTAGTTTTTGTATAACTTTATAAATCTAAATAAATACATGTTTTGAATTTTGTTATGGTTTCATTTTATTGATATTAACAAAATTTCATAGTTTTTTGTTTCCTCTTAATACAAAAAAAAAATATCTTTTATTTTGTAAATTTGCCTCCAGCTCTTTGAATTCGGAATTTAAATTTGTAATTTTTATGATAAAAAAATTATTACTTGATATTTAACTATATCAGGTTTGCCAATTACTTAGCTGTATGCCCAAACGTTCCCAAATCTATTTGCTATTTGCCATTTGATCCTCATAAACATAAATTTAATAATTGAACAACTTAATAAACATTCTAACAAATGAGATTTAACCTAAATGCACAGTGGGGTTTGTTTGTAGAATAAGCCGCAGCTCAATTTAATAAAAATGTGTATAACAATAAAAGTTTCTTATGGATTTTAATATTATTTTAATATAAGTTGCAATTTACACGAAGCAATTTCTGTTGAAATTTCTTTGGTGTTTACCAAGCACAATATAAAGTCTTGTACGTAATGTCAACAGAAATTTTGATCCACTATAAGTGGCACTTATTTTCCATGTAAAATCGGCCGCTGAATCCGAAAATGAAGACCAAAATTACTAAAGTAGAACAGTTTTTGAGATATCGCCAAATTTTTAAATTTTCCGTTAAAAAAAGTAGTGGTTGCACCTAAATTGAATTATCTCCGAACCAAAACGGTTGATTTAAACTTTTTTACCTTTAAATTAAAGGTTTTTAGATGCTTTATCAACTCTCCATAAAACATTTTTTAATCGGATATTTTGTAATATGCCAACAATTTTGCTTGAATTTTGACAAAATTTTAAAAAAAAGTAAATTCAGTATTAAATTTCATTATATTAGACTTATTTTTTATTTTCTTTTTCTATTTAGTGTTGAAGTGTGATATATTACGAAGAAAATAAGAGGTTTTTTTTATTAAAATCGGGTAATAATTGTAGACGCTACATTAGTTTAAGTAAAATGTTGTGAATTTCGGTCCATTTTTACAGTATTCCCCATATAAAGCCCTCTTTCGAAAATCACTTTAATACTCATAAATCTCTTATAAATAACGGTATCGATCCAACGAATGCCAAATGTCGTGGATCGCAAAATTTTTCCAAATTTGTTGACTAGTGTTATTATACGATATATGTATATAAAGATAAATGGCTTTTTCGGATATGGTCCGTGTATGGGAGCTATGACCAATTATAGGCCGACCACCATACAATTTAGTACAACAATTTATTTTCCTATAGAGATTATTTATGTCAAATTTTAGCCGTTTAACATTATTTATATCAGTTTTATACGTATTTAAGTGAATTTTGGAAGTGGAATTTCTAAAGTATCCCGTTCAGCCTGTTTTTATTATTTTAAAAAGTTGAAGTAATCATCGAACTGTTCGGACGTGTTACTTTTAGTGCGGCTGAATTTTCGGTGAAAAAATCGTAATAGGTGAAAAAGTGTAAAAAGTTGATATTAAACAAAAAAGTGAAAAAAAAATCGTAATAGGTTAAAATATATAAAAAAAAAAAAACATTACAAATCGTATAAAAATTGTATGAGTGTTCCTCTCAGATGTAATTCTGAGAAAGAGCTTAGCTCGACTAGAAAAACTAGATGCATCTCTGAGGAAGAATCCATAAAAAAATCTTTGGAGAATTTTCTCACTGCAAGAGCCGTGGAACGGCGTCGTTCCTGTTCGCCCAATATTGTGATTTCAACAGATGAAAAAACATCATCTTCATCAAATAGTGCAGTCAAACCCAAAAAACAAGTAGGTATGGATAAGTACATAACCGTTCTCAAGCGACAGAGGAGCCCGAAGTCTGCTCAAGTGTCATCAAATGCAAAAGCTCCTAAGACCGTGAGTAATGATCAAAATAGGTTTGCTCTCCTCCAGACGGATGAGCCAGAACTTCCGAAGAAGACGTTTAAGCCCCCACCAATTTATCTGAGAGAGCCGACTTCCAGTAAATTGGTACAAGGAATTGTTGCTGTAATAGGTGAAAACATGTTTAGCGTAACCTCAATGAAACATGGAAATATCTGCGAGACAAAGATACAAGTGAATAGGGAAGATGATTTTCGAAAATTGTCCAACCAGCTGGAAAGGGAGACTAGGGATTTCTATACCTACCAGCTCAAAAGCGCAAAAGGACTCCAAGTCGTCCTAAAGGGTATAGACCCATGTGTTGATCCCGCGGAGATAAAAACCGGTTTAATGGACAAAGGGTTCAAAATCAAGAGCGTAGTGAATATTAGAAACCGTGAAAAGATCCCTCAGCCCATGTTCAGGGTAGAATTGGAACCTGGAGATGTTGTCTTAAAGAAAAATGAGTCCCATCCCATCTACAATCTGATGTACCTTCTGCATCGTAGAATCACCGTGGAAGAACCACATAAGCGTCAGGGACCCGTACAGTGTCTCAACTGTCAAGAATTTGGTCACACCAAGGCGTATTGTAAATTGCCGACAGTTTGTGTTGCGTGTGGGGAGCTACATGCAACTGCTCAATGCGATAAGTCGAGAACTGACTCAAAAATAAAAAAATGCAGTAACTGTGGAGGTAATCATACCGCAAATTATAGAGGTTGTCCAATTTACACTCATTTGAAAGGCATAAGAACCAACAAGACGTCAGTATTGCCTAATCGCCCTCAACAGCCAAATTTAGCATCGAGTGACAATTTCCCTCAATTATTACGTTCCACTAGTCATGTAAACGCGCCTAGTTCTAGACAAGTTTCTTACGCAAACGTCGTTAAATCTAATATGCCAGGTCTGGAGCAGGAACCTAAACCCCAATATTCTGAGCCGCATATCAACAATCTAGAGGCAACATTGCAGACACTTGTCCAAACTATGAACACTTTCACGACCACCATGACATCCATGATGCAGGAAATGCTGAAAATGCAATCCACTATCTTGCAAGCCATTTTAAAGAAATGATTTATTTAAAAATTTGTTTCTGGAACGCGAACGGCCTCCGCCAACATAAAAATGAACTGGAATACTTCCTGATGGATAAGCAGATTGATGTTATGATGATTGCTGAAACTCACTTGACGTCGACAGGGTACTTCAAAATTAATGGCTACGAGTTCTACGATACTAAAGACCCCCGCGGAAGAGCTTGTGGAGGTTCGGCAATTCTTATAAAGAACAGAATAAAGCATTATCTAATGAATAACATAAGTGAGGATTACCTCCAAGCAACAAACATTTGCATTGAATTCTGTCAATACAAATTTGTTTTATCATCGATTTATTCTCCGCCTAGATTTTCAATAAAAGAACACCAATACCATAACTTCTTTAAATCCCTTGGAGCTAGATTTTTAGTTGCTGGTGACTTTAACGCCAAACACACATTTTGGGGTTCACGTCTGGTAACCCCAAACGGCCGCGTACTCTTCAACACCATTGCTAAAATGGGCTTAGATGTACTCTCAAGTGGACATCCCACCTATTGGCCGACGGACCGACGGAAGATTCCCGATGTTATTGACTTTGGGGTAATGAAAAATATCCCTGTAGAATGGATGCAAGTGGATCCTTCACTGGACTTGTCCTCAGATCACTCTCCTACTATCATTTCAATGCATTTCCCTCAAGTGTGTGGTTCTCCATTTATGAACATGACTAAGACCCGAGTAAGTTGGATAAAATACAAAAAGTATTTAAGTTCTCATTGCACGGAAAATGTTGTGTTGAGAACTACCGACGATATTGATGAGTCGATTGGCAACTTTACCGAGGACCTTCAACGAGCTGTGCATCACGCTTCCACTTATCACGTTGAATGTAGAAATAGGACAAACAGAACTTATTTCTCTGAACTCGAGCATCTCCTATCAGAAAAAAGAAGAATGAGAAGAGAGTGGCAAATTCACAGGTCTCCTGAACTGAAAGCTAGACTACGGGAATGCAGAGATATACTAAGACATTTCTTAGAAACCCAAAGAACGGCCTCACTTAGATCTTACTTGGAAGGTCTTGATAGTACCCCACAATCTGACTACTCGTTATGGAGGGCGGCAAGAGGTTTAAAAAGACCAGTGAGAGGAAAACCTCCTTTGCGAAATCCGACTGGTGACTGGGCTAGAAATGATTCCGAGAAAGGGACATTATTTGTTAACCATTTGAGAAATGTGTTTACTATAAACAACTCAAATAATAACGAATCTGATTTGCCACCACTTGTTATAAGGCCTCCTGTACCTCTAAGACTAAACTTTCGTGATGTCCAAAACGCTATTGGTACTCTGAACCTTAGAAAGGCTCCAGGTATGGATAAAATCAGCAATAAAATGCTTGTGGAGTTACCTCGTGTAGCAAGAAGAATTATCCTCTTTATCTTCAACGCTATTTTACGCCTAGAATATTATCCTGCAGATTGGAAGGTGTCTATGATCACTATGATTCCTAAGCCAGGGAAGGACCACACCAAAGTGGAGTCATATAGGCCAATTAGTCTACTGCCGACAATTTCAAAACTGTTTGAAAAATTGTTAATGACTAAGTTGACTCCAATTCTGAATGACACTGAATGTATTCCTAATCATCAATTCGGCTTCAGGGCTAAACACAGCACCATCGAACAAACACACAGATTGGTAAATGTGATAAGAGGGTCGTTTGAAGACAAAAAATACTGCTCCGCCCTTTTCATTGATGTGTCGCAAGCGTTCGACAAAGTTTGGCATGACGGTTTAATGCACAAAATAAAATTAACTCTGCCTGCTAACACCCATAAACTCATGGAAAGTTATTTATACGGTCGCAAATTTAAAATCAAAGAAGGTGATTTTTTAAGTACCGCTCAGCCAATTGAATCAGGTGTGCCACAGGGTAGCATACTGGGTCCTACTTTATATTTGATATATGCCTCCGACATGCCGTCAGACCCTAAAATCCATACGTCAACTTTTGCAGACGATACAGCCTTTATCAGCGTCCATCAGGACCACCAAGTTGCATCACAGAATTTGCAGAATTATGTTTATAAACTAGAGAATTGGCTAGAGCTTTGGAAAATCAGGGTTAACGAACAGAAATGTATTCATATAACTTTCACATTGCGAAAAGATACCTGCTCGTTCATCAGAATAAATAATCAAATTATCCCGCAACACAATGAAGTCAAATACCTCGGCATTCACCTCGACCGCCGTTTAACTTGGAAGTCTCATATTGAAGCGAAACTTACACAAATGAGATTAAAAGCAGTGCAACTTAATTGGCTAATCGGCAGAAACTCTACATTGAAATTGGATTGCAAACTTTTGTTGTACAATGCAATACTAAAGCCAATCTGGTGCTATGGAATTCAATTATGAGGTACTGCCTCAGCATCCAACATTGAAAAAATTCAAAGGGGTCAAAATAAAATTCTACGTATAATTACTGCAGCACCATGGTATGTTAAAAATTCTCGAATCCACAAAGATCTAGGCGTGCCATTAGTAAAAGTCGAATTTACAAAATTTGCGTCAAAGTATGTTAGCAAACTTGAACACCATCCAAACCCCCTTGCACGAGACATCCTTAACTTTAGTGGCCACAATCGGTTGAGAAGGAGGGATACCCTTGCTTTAACTCAAGCGCAAAATAGATGACTGGATCAGTTGATGTAAAATTTTTTTAGTATCATAAAAATTTTTGTCTAGCACTGGCTGGGCTTATTATTTTCTTTTTAGCATTAAGATTTGAATACTTATTGTCATTTCAAATATGAAGATTCAATAAATAATTAAATGCAAAAAAAAAAAAAAAAAAAAAAAAAAAAAAAAAAAAATAAATTTATATTAACGAAACCTTGTAAATTACCTCCAAGAAGCGATATAGTGATATAACGTAGGATGTAATTCATGTTCTATATTTAAATCCATATACATATATACCAGAGAACAAAGTTTGTTTAAGTTTAACGTGAAGCACCTGCCTTAAAGGCTTATCTTCACGACGCACTTAAACGCAGGACGGACTCGGCCCGTCAACCGCATTGTGTGTCCTACCAATGACACAGGAATAGCCTCATAGGAGGACTACTTTGTGTGCCTTACCAGGGCCACACAATTAGCAATTTCTCAATACTTGACTGCAAGATCACAGTAAAGATCACCTTGCTGAAGGGACTGGGCTATCTAATCCCTGCCGTCAGTAACGCAGCACAATTAACATAGCCCAGGAAAGCAACGAAAAGCCAGAACCAACGCAGCATTGCATATACCAAAGCAGGGTCAAGGTCTATAATCTGCTATGCATCGAACCAAGTCCAAAGACCCGGTCGACATACATGCTACGAAGGCCCCGCCCTCCACTACTTCCTGAGCACAGAGCTAAGAGTCTACGCTACATTTTAACAGCTCTGTTGAGATCGGCAACAGCACCTAGGACAATTTGATAGCCTGAAGTATGCTTACTTGCGCAAGCATACATCGGACCTTAAATCAACTGCCATTCTCCCCGCTTTGGGTATTAAACCACAGCCACTGCGTGGACACCAAAGTGACCTCAACCAATCATCAGTTAGGGGACGGTCACCCTAATAATGAAACTAGGGATATGTCCCCCGGGCAATAACTGATCCCGCAGCACCAGATAAAGACTCCGGTCGGCTTCGACCTTCCTCTAGTAAACCAGATTTCACTCTATCTAGATTCGAATCCTTGCAAATTCATGGAGCTAGTATCCACCTCATTTCGAACCCTTGCGGGTTCATGGGACTAGTAACCACAGCGACCTTCCTCTGGTAAACCAGATTCCAGTCTATCTAGTTTCGAACCCTTGCGAGTTCATGGGAGTAGTAACCATTTATAGGCCGGTAGTGGGGGTGTGGTCCAGCTAAATTTCACACCTACACCTCACCCCCGGCCATATTAAACCCTGTCAGTTTGTTAATCATACAATTCAATGTATGACACTAATCCCCAGTTAGCACCACGAGGAGGTTGACATTAGGCACTTGAATGGACTACAATCTATCCGAAGGAAAGACAACAACGGTATGAAAGCAGCACCAACTCTTGCTAACTATATACCAGAGAACAGAAAGAGACCATTCACATTTGCTAACCATTCGCACATTCATTGCTTTTGCATTGCTTTTACTCGAAAATAATAAAAATGTGCATTGCTGTTTGTTTACTTATTCCTTATTACTGTTTGCTATTTTACATTCCCTTTTTGTTATGCGGTTATACATCAAGCAACGAAATAATTCAATGCCACATGAAAAAACTAAAAACATTCACACCATTCGTCCAGTATTCGTTGCTTTTAGTGAATGAAAACATAAATAAAGAGCAAAACCAATACAAAACCTAATGAGAAAATAAATATTTTTTGGTTGTTGCTTTATGTGCGATTTGTTGACAGTAAACTAGTAAAGTTTGATATTTTTTGTTAGTATGTACAACTTATACAATCAGCATTGAAACCATACATACCAATCGTTAAGTATTCGTTGCTTTTGGGAGTATACGTTTACATTTGTACAAGACATGCAATGCAAGCATCATTTTTCGTTACACTCCGTTTTGTGAATAATGGCATGTATTGATTTACGGAATTGATTTATGTTGTCAACAAGAGGTTCGTTTTTTGTGATTGTATTCAAAATCTAAAATTAACCAATCAATCCGTTCTCTGATATATACCTTACTAATCTGTTGAAGCAATGTTATAATTTTCCCATGTCTTGTTATATACTACTATTGCATTAAGAAAAATAGGTAAACATACAGAAAAAACTAATTGTTTTTTTTTACATAAAATGGTAGATAACATCCTAGTGAATAAAATTTCCTTAATATGAACGATATTGTTGCAATATGATTGCTGCAATATTATATTATTAATATGAACTCCAAAATCTAATTTAATATCCAAGTACTTGTATATGTCCAGAGCGTTGAAGATGACACAATTTCTATAGGATTATTTCCTAAAGAAAATGTTGCAATCAAATTAATGCTATTTGAAAATAATACAGCCCGAGTTTTTTTAGGATTGAGGTTTTGAGATTGAGGAAAGTAGTATCGTATTTAGAAATCTTTAATAATATAACTTAAATTTAATGAACTCGATTTAAAATTAACAGTTCAAATAAAAATAATATTTGTTCATAACTTAAATACATTTTAATAATTATGTTCTTTGTCTATTTCAACGTCATCATAATCAATGTTATCCGCAATATCACTTTCTTTAACATATTCAACATTCCATTCGCCACCATTATTTTTTATGTTATAAGGATGCTACTGGTTTAATTAAGAACCAGTAAGTATAAAGAAACGAAAGTGGTCATTTCTGATACCTTTTCTATTATTTATTGTGTTTTCCTGTATATTCTAGTTATTTCAATGCGATGAATTTATATGTTTTTCCAAAAGTTTCTTACTATATTTGACATTTTTATATTGATTGAAAAATATTATTTTACTTTTCTTGATATTAAAATCGTTAGTGTAATTTTATACTGTAGTTCTTCACTAAAACGAAAATTTTAAAAAGTTATTTAAAATTATTTTTGAATTGCAGAAATCAGGATTATTAGATTTCTGAATTTCCAAAATATCACCATCAAAATAAATAATTTTGTAAATAAAATTGACACTGATTGTTGTTAAACCAAAATATTTATTCGTTTTGTACGATTATTCTTCTTCAAATTAATCGAATTATTCGTTTTTCGAAAATGATAATTTTGAAATTCTTCAAATAATTATACGTTAGAAATTGTTCGGTTATTATTCGAATGGATACCCTAATACCATCAGAATATTGAAAAGGTACCATATTCATATTCGAACCTATTTATATCACTTTGTGGCTTAAACATTATTTCCCTCTTACTAGGTTCATTATATTAGAAATATAAAAAGATACTTTTCACTAAGTCTAATTCGTACCTTGCTGAGGATTTTAAATTATTCGATTATTCTACATATTATTTTTAAAATGGCGGGCCTTTTGTGTGAAAATCTAATTTAATGCAGAAGCAGTTGTGCAAACAAATGTCCTTGATAAATACATTTGATATGCCAACAAACAATCGTACTCACTCATCAACATTTGCTGATGATACTGCTATTGTAAGCATTTATGAAAACCCTCAAGAAGCATCTCGCTACATACAAAATCATTTATATGAGTTAGAAAACTGGTTAAAGCAATGGAGGATAAAAGTTAATGATCAGAAAGGCCCACACATAACCTTTACATTGCGTAAAGAATCATGGAGAATCATTATATCAATAATCAAGCAATTACACAACAATCCGAAGTTAAAAGCATTTAGCATAATTTTTAAAAATTTCAATGCATTCTCGAGACACAAAATGCTAAATCTAGCACTGAAAGTGCTAAAATGGCAACACTGTGCAAAATTGACTTAAATTAAATTGCAATTAATAGGGAAAAACTCTAAGCTTAGCTTAGATTGTAAACTCTCACTTTATAACTCAATCATAAAGCCTATATGGTGTTATGGAATTCAGCTGTAGGTAACGGCCTTCAAATGTAGACAGAATTCAAAGACGGTAAAACAAATTGCTACGAATGATCACAATTGCACCTGGTATATAAATGAATGTTGACTGAAAATACATTTTATTACCTAATAAAAAGGGATTGCCGAAATTTCCTATAATTAGCGTATACCTGATAGTGCTTCTCTTTTCAAAAGGGATCGCTCTAATTGCTTTGCGTTATTTCCACAAAATGATTATCTTGTTCCAATTAGGGTGTTTCTAAGAAAATCCCATGCACACACAAACACTAGAAAACATGTTTAAACAATTTTAAACAATGGTTTAATTTTTTCAGTCTCAAATTGCGTTTGGTATTTATAGATATACATAATTATAGAAAAATATTTGAACTGATAGCCATATGATCTTTAAATATGGATCTAAAAGACGGCTATCACGACAAGAAGATTGTTGGTTGAATTATCGAATTTCTATAGAAAATCTTGTATATAAATGTTCTTCTATAAAAAACTCTCTTCTATAACGATTTTCTAAAGAAAATTCTCTTATACACAAGATTTTTTTAAGGTGGATTCACCATAGCTGCCAGATTTGAAGCTTTATCGTCATTTTGAAGATTTTTTGTTTTAAAAATAGCAAAGTGATGATTTGTCGATTTTTTCATTGAAAGTGACGATTTTCTGAATTATTAAAATTTTCTATCATTTGTTTGTTTTATTAATGTTTTCGTTACCAAATTCTCTTTTTTTTTGAGACAACAACTATTTTTCTTATTTAATATCAAAAATATTAGGAAGAACATGACATATTTTAAAAACAAAACTAAATGATAGCAAAGTTTTCTTAATTATTGACAATTGTTAAGTTTAAGTATAATAATTCCAAATAATAGTAGAAATTACTTATTTATCTGTAAACATCAAAAGCTGAATTCCATGAACTACAATTTTTAAAAGACACAAATTCCGAATTTCAATGGGCAAATTCTACAAAAGCTGCTCCTATTTTAACAAAACGTCGAAAGAATATTCAGCCAAATAAATTTAAATGACAATAATAAAGATTTTTTTGACAATAAAGGTGCTATCAGACGGGATGTATTTTACATATGTACTGTCACTTTTCTTACCCATATGTAATTCCGTATGTATGTATGTCAAAATTTCCATTTTACATACGATTCATAATTTTTGCTATCACACCTGCTTATGTTTTTGCGTATGACATAACCTATAAATGTAAACAAAAGCTGCCTTTTTAACGTTTATAAATTTTAAGAATTGCTTCTTTTGGCCAATCTAACTGCAATAAATATAATAAACATAATTTAATTTATTAAAAATCGAAAAATCCATTTTCTTTAATTTTTCTTTCCAATATATTCTTTCAAACAATTTTGTTTCAAAACAAATCAGCGGTTTTGTTTATGTTTGTCACAGGAAAATAGAGCGTGTTCTAATCGAAAAAATTACATATGTATTTCCACATGTATTTTACACATGCAAAGTTTCATATATATCACACGATGTGTACAACTTTTACAGATGGAAAATTTGACAGTACATATGTAAAATACATCCCGTCTGAAGCACCTTAAGTAACTGTATATAGATGAATTAAAGTCTTTATTCGAAATGTTATTTAAAACTTAATAAACTAAATTGTTTAACCTGAATGAATAAAATATGCTAAATTCAGATATTTATTTATAAAATACTGCACGTCTTGTTTCACACTCTTCAGTTTTTGTTCAATTTTCTTGTGAACTTGCCATTTAATTTACACACGTCAATTAAATTTTCGTCCTTTTTAATGCAAATCAACATGCCTAAAAAAAACAAAAAAATTATAAAAATTTACTAGTACCGTCAAGTTTTGTTCTATTTTCCCTTCTCATGCAAAAATACTTGCGTTGACGAGTCAGAATTTAAAAGAGTGTGAAAGCGGACTAAGATATTATAAAAATATTACACAAGTTGTGTTTAACATTATATTTTTCGTGATTACTTATTTAAAAAGTTAAAAATTTATGTACATATTTTGATATGTATTGTACAAGAGACTATATAAACTTGAATTTCTATGTTTTCGTTTAAATAAAAATTTCAAAATACTATTTGAAATAGTGACGTTTTATTTTTCCGATTTTTTTTGATGATTTTTAAAATTCAAAATGACAATTTTTTTCTTTTTTTTTTATCAGGATTTTAACGATTTGTTCCGAAATTCATCTGACAGCCCTGGGATTGACCCATTCTTAACAAAAATTTTGCTCGAACAATTTTTTTTTTTATATGAAGTTTGACGTGTCTCTTTTTTTTACGAACTTGAATTGGAGTTGCCAATAGGTTGCATTTTTTCATACAAATAACAATGCCTTATGTATTTCCATGGTCATCAGCAAAAGCAACTTTCTTTTTTAATTCTTTTTGAATTTATTTTATATCTGTGATTTTGAACACACAATACTTTAAAATAATTTAATATTTGTATTCTGACACTTAAAATCCAAAGCAAAATAAATCAATGACCGCACTTGTAAAACTAATAGATTTTGTTTACATATGGCAGGCTTTGATTTTTCAGAAAAATCGTTCGAAATGGGTGAATTGTGCTGCAAAAAATTCTCAGTAAAATTTTTTTTCTCCGGAAAAGATTTTTGTTAAGAACAAATGGGTGAATTCATCTTTATAGAACATTCTATTATACAGAAGATGTTCTATAAAAAAAATCTCTTATACATAAGGTAATGTTTAAAATGTTGCCGTCAGTTAAATTATAATTTCACAAATATTTAAAATGGTACCCGGATGCCACTATAGCTTTGTTTTACAAGTTTTAAACAGATCGAGGACTAGTCTTGAAGTTCTATATTTATTACCGTTTATTTTGTGATCTGTCGCACTATTCTCAGTTAAACAGACTGAATCAGTTTTGTATAGCAAAATAATCTCATTATTAATCTAAATTAGTGTTAGTTAAATATTAATTGAAATCAAAATAAATAAACTTAGTATTTATCACATCATAAATTAATAACCACCTAATTACACATTAGAGCAACTAATTCTGCTATTATGCATGTGTTCATTTTACCATACTAAATTATTAAATCATTAAAAAAATTGGCTAAAGTGGAAATTCAAAAAAAAAATATATTTAAATAATTGTTTTTTTCTGTAGTTCATAAAACTATGTAAATGTCTGTTTGAAAAAAAAACGAATACGTAAAAATATAATTGTTACATTCGCATGTATGTAAATCAAATGCAATAAAGAATTAGTGCGTAGGCTGAACAAAGCATAGTTGAGTATTAACCGGCATTTTTCTACAGTAAAAGCCAAAACAAAGCTTTTTTACTTTATCATATACTTTAATTGTTTATGTTATTTCATATTTTTGCTCATCACTGTAAAGCTGCCTATAATTGGGTTGTATAGAAACAAACGAAAAAGAAACAGAAATTTTAATTTGAAAACATTAAATGATCTATTCATAATAGACAACCAACATGCATGTGTAGAGTTTTTACTTATAACAGATGTTTTTTAATGGTAAATAGAGTTTATTTGGTAGTTGATTCTAATTGTTGCCGGTGAATGTGTGTTTTATCTGCCCATTGTTTGTTGTTTATGGCTGTTGCTGTTTGATACTTTTTATGGTTTCCAGCTAAAAGTTAGCCAACATTTGAAGACCAGCCCGCACTACAAGTTTGTCTAGATTCTTTTAAAGTTGCTAATGCGTGGGTTGTTACTTTAAGCCACTTTTTTCTAGTTGTTTTTTATTATTTCGTTAATTGTTTATGTAATAAAAATCAACAATAGAACAAATTTACATACATAGGCTTTGATTACACGGAAAATATGCAAATTGTAATTGCTACTTTGTTGTCTTTAAGTTTTTTTTTTTGGTTTCTTGTTGTTTTTTGTTTTACTTAACAAACTTTAGGTTTGTTAAACAAATTGTCTCATTGTAATAGTAAAAATTTTACAACTCTTTATTATATCTGGTGGTAGCAGTAATTTTTTGAAATTTATTGTTTTCCGAAAGAATACATTCCCTCATAAATAATAAATGTGATATGTACACTGATCTAACTCTACAAATCAGCTAATTAAATTTCGAAACATTAATAAAAATTACTTTGGAAATGTAGCATTAGCATAGCATGCTGAATTGTTACACATGCTAAAAAAAAAACAACTGAACAACACCCGTTAAGTAAATTAGTGTAGGTTTTAGACCTGATTGGATACTTTATCATAATGTTTCTGATATTATGAAAATACCACCGAAATTAGATGCTAATACTAAAATTCTGCATATTAATTCGCAATTAAATATTAGGGTTCCACAGAAACTGTTTTTTTTCTGGCCGAAACTGAATTAACCAAAACAAATGTTTCGGTTTGGATAATTGGTCAAATTTATTCTGTCATTAATGAATATTTTAAGACAAGTCAAATCTTGCTCGCTTACGAGGACATTTTCAATGATAATGTGTTGTAAAATTCACATGAATAAAACTTTCTCAGTTAACCAATTGAAATCACTTTTTTTATACCCACCACCAAAAAGATGGGGGGGGGGGGAGGGATATATTAATTGTGTGTCATTCCGATTGTAACACAAATCTATATACTCTGGATCCTTATAAGATACTAAGACGTTCTAGACATGTCCGTCAAACTGTTCGTCAGTTAAAGCTACGATGGAGACTTCAAAATAGACTTAGAGCAATTAAATTTCTCCCAAACATTCATTGTTTCACCGAAATGGGCGAAATCG
This sequence comes from Bellardia pandia, assembly GCA_916048285.2. NCBI lineage: Eukaryota > Metazoa > Arthropoda > Insecta > Diptera > Calliphoridae > Bellardia > Bellardia pandia. The sequence continues at coordinate 54,343,119 of OU696532.1, read as the reverse complement.
GTCTAGTTACAAACCAAAGTTTTAGACAACCTCGATATTTTTCAGATAATTTTTTGCTAGTTACTTTAAAAATAGGGTGTTTTTTATAGATGCATAGAACTTTGAAAGTGAATAAAACAAAGATTTTTTTAATTGACATGAAAGTTACTTCATTCGAAAGATAATCTTCTGATATTATAATTTAAATATGACTTCTGCACCGCTACGGCTGGCTCGAACATAGTCTAATCTGGAGATCCAATTTTCGATGACTTTTTCCAACATTTGAGGCCGTATATCGTCAATAATGCGGTAGTTGTTGTTTTCCTAGCTAGCGACTTTATCCCTATAGAAAATAGTGAAGCGACGTTAGAGCGCACGATCTTGGAGGCCAATTCAAGGGTCCGAAACGTCATGATACATAAATGCCGTTAGAAAATTAATATCCATACAAAATTCAGCACAGATTAATTACAATGCGGTATTTTGTTTGAATCGGTCCATATTTGACCATAGCCCCCTATTAACACCAGTTCGGAAAATAACTTAATGCTCTTATTAACATCACTATCAATTTGAAATCCACATGTACATATAAATCACCATACCGAATTTTATGATGATCGATTCATTCGATTGACCATAGCCCTCATAAAAAGTCCGATTCCGAAATTTTTTTTTTCGATCACAGTATTGATAGGTGGTAGGTTTATAAGATTCGGCACAGTCGAATATAAACTCTTACTTGTTTTGAAAAAAAAAACTTAATAAATTTTTTAAAATTGTTGGTTTCAAGGAATTCTCTGAGAAATTGGTTTAACATGCAGCTCAATTTTTACTAAATACTTATTATTTCTCCGAGAAAAAACAACATTTAAGAATATTTTAAGTTTAGTTTATGCACAGCAATGGAAAGTAGTAGCAACCCTTGTGTATTTTTTTATTTTATAAAAATTCTGTGTGTATTAAGATAACAAAAATACCCAGTTAAAACTTTTACTGCCAAGTAATAAGTTAAAAGGTCAACAACTTCCAGAAGCAGTTATCGGAATAGTTGATGTAATATGATAACGATTCAAGTCAAGGATTTACAAATTTCAAGCGACCAATTTGAGTTCTCGATCGCCGATTGGCCTTACATTTTGCATCAGCAGGCTTTTTAGATACCAAAGAACAAAATGCGATCCATCTAAATCAAACAAATTTTTAAATGCTGATCTAATGTAAATCAAAATATTTGCCTTTACGTTGCCTTTTTCTGAAACCAATGAGGACATAAAACAAGGTATAACTTTTTCCTTTAGCAAAGACACAGTTACTTAAGGTATGGTCACACATGGCAAATATTTGTGCAAAAATGGGTAACCACTTGTTTTAGCACAACATTTGTTGAACGTAAAAAAAAATAAAATAAAACTAAATATTTGTTAAATAAACAAAGATTTTATTTAATAAAGAAACGAATTCAAATATAGTTTATTTAGTGGTTGAGTCTTTATTAGCAAATATTTGCCAAGTGTGACTTAAGTAACTACATTAGAATAATAAAGATGCTAATGTATCAGTTAATACAAAAGTAATTATTATACTATTTCTAAATAATGTAGACGCAATAGCCATGAGTTTTTGCTGGAAAAGCATTTGGTCTAAAACACTGATGAAACCACCAAATCAGTATTCTATTGTATCAGTATGAAAATAGTAAAATGTGAGTGACCCCTCTAAAAATATTTTTACATTATTAATGGAATAGTATGTTGCCAACGTCTCCCTAACTTAAATGTCCACTATAACAACATTATAAAGACATTTTGACATTCAAAAATTTAAAATGTTTTAATGACGGTGTGTTTTTTTTTTACAAAAATACTTTGCCAAATTGTTTGCAAACTTTTTCTTTAAATTCTTAAAAGTAGCAAATTATTTTAAAAATACCGCCTTGCAATTGTATTTCAAACATTCACGTACTTTTACTCAGGCATTGTTAAGCTCGCAACAACAACAACAACAACAACAACTACAACAATAACAAACAGAGAATCGTGTACACAATAATTGCCACAGCATGTTGTAATAGTTAGTGCACTATGTATTGTGTTCCATTGTGCTGTGCTTGTTGCTTTTCAATGATAATGACACTTCTTTTAATGTATTAAACCTTCATTTTCAAGCAAACGACTGTCCAGATGTCTGGCTAATTTAGATGTATGTTTTGGCTATACGTTCAAGACTTGTTTTGTTATTCAACTAATGTGAATGATGTGCCACGCGTGCAAATTTAATGTTCAAACCAAGATTAATTGTACGCCAATCAATTGAATCAATTGTTTTGGTCACAAAACGACACAACAACTGCTGCAGCTTGCACCAGTATTTGCTTAAAATTTGTGCGTAATTGTATGAAGACGTTGAATGAATGGTTTTGTGGGAAAGCAGTTCACAAAAGCAACATGTTACAAGATACCCAAATAATGCACAAGTTGTGTATGTTTTCCTTTCAAAAGTAAATACATATGTAGCTAGATGATGACATTAAAAGTAAGATTTACATGAATAATGCACAAGTTGTGTATGTTTTCCTTTCAAAAGTAAATACATATGTAGCTAGATGATGACATTAAAAGTAAGATTTACATGAATTTGTTTATTTCTATTATTATTTATGGATGATGCTACAAAAATGTTTGCTAAATAAAAGTTATAAAATATTGCACATGTAATGCGCGTATGCGAATGTGTAATTTTTTTGTTTTTTGGAGTTTTTTTTGTGTTCATTATTACTATTTTATAAGAGATTGCGTTATTTTCCAAAATTTGTTTTTCTTTTTTTAATTTTTGTTTTTGGAAGAAAGTGAAAGTCTTTAACAAACAAACTTTGCAAATTATAAATAGAAAATATTCATATATCTTGGTGATGGTATGTGTGATGATGATGGTGTTTTTGTGAAAAGTGCTCTGCCTTGTAAAACGAAAATAATTCAAGGAAACGCATAAAAATGATAACACTTTGTCTTTTGGAAATGAAAGGAAAAGGATTTGTTTTCTTTAATGCTTTGTAATGTTGTAATGTAATGTAACGTGCTGCAAACAACACTCTATTATTATTGCTGCTGTTTGTTTGTTGCTTGTTATTTGTTGTTGTGAAGATACCAACTAACAACGAACGCATATTGTCATAAAATATAATTTGAAAGTGTTTTATTGTTTTGGAAAGTCAGGAAATTTGCCGTTAACATATAAAATGTGTGTTTTTTCGTTAATATGGCTGGTAAGTTTATAATTTTTCACACATCTATTTACTCATATTTTTAAAGATGTGATTTTTTAAGCTTTTATAAGTGGCTGATCGGCTTCGTTGTAGACTGCAGTTGAAACAAAACATGACTTGTTGAGATTTGCTCGACTTTTTTACATTTTCGAAGTTATGAAAAGTTGAAAATTTTCCACTTTTTATCCATTCCGAATGCTAGAAAATATATTGTTGCCTGATTTTGCTTGACTTTTTTTCAATCAATACGGCGATGTTCAAGATAAAAACGTTGCCATAATTAGGAAACACAAATTTGTGCATTTTCTTTTGTGTGGGGAAAACGTGGCGATGTAATTATTTTTAATATGGCAACTACATTATAATGGCAGACTAGGTTGTGCCAACAAATTATAAGAAAACATGGGTTGAACAAGAACATAATATCCTCAAGAGGTGTCTACACGAGACAAGTTCATGTGCGAACAAGAAATTGTTGGCTGTGTGAACGATTTAAAAAAAAAAAACTAAAAATTTCGTTGGTTTTAATAATTTATACAGGTTCAAGTTCAAGTTCATTTAAGGTGGATTCACGCATTTGTTCCTAACAAAAATTTTGAGAGATTTTTGGTGGTTTTTTTTTACTAGTGGCAACACTGCGGCCAGTGATTTGTTTTCCTTTGGTTTTTAAGTGTCAAAAAACAAATATTAAATTATTTTAATATATTGTGTATATTTTTTTCAAACACAATTTACAAAATTTTTGCTACATAAATAAATAAATAATTTAATTTCACAAACACCACAGATGGAAATGTAACCTATTGGCAACTCAGTTCATTTTTGTCCAGACAAAATATAAAATTAAACCAGTTCGTAAAAAATGTTTTCTTTCTCTCAAAGAGACATCAAACTTCATATGGGAAAAACGTTGTCCGAACAAATATTTTTTATTTATTTATTTCAAAAATATGCCGCAAGCCCATGGGGCCAAAATTAGCAGTACTACTAACAATTCAATAATAAAAATACAATTATTTATATATATAACACTAATTTTAAGTTAGAAGAAAAATTAAAAAGAAGTTAAGATTAAAATAATAATAATGAAGAGAGTCCCTAATATTTGCAGAAAACCTATAAATAAGGTATAATTGCAGGAAAATGATTGTTAATCCATGATAAAACATACAAACAAAGCACAATTTAAAAAATAAGTTTTTTTTTTCTTTTTTATTAGAAATAATGGCACTCCTAATAATTTTGCCTGTTTGAATGTACCATGGACAGCTCGAAATAGAGAAAAAAAAATATTAATTCAATATTCATTTATAAATTTGACAAGAAAATGAGTTTGAAATTTGCCAAACTGTGTGAAAATCTGTGATCCTCATACGGAATCATTGAATTCCATAATCTCGATATAGTCACGCAATACGACTCATAACAATTGAGAAGTGTCTAGGTATAATAAGCGCATGCGTTCTACTAGAACTATCCACCTTTACATTTCTATAGTAATTTCCAATAAACAGAAAATGTTACTTAATTCATATAACAGAATGCAATATATAAATTCTGGCAGTCGTATACGATCGAATACTTACTCGTGAGTTCGAGTTTTTTTAACTTTTGGGGTTTTATTAATCGTTATCGAATAATATGCATCGAAATTTCTAATCACAGCAAGCGATAGCGAGCGAGCGTTTAAATGCAACATTGCGAGTAGAAATAAGAGCACTATCGAAATTGCTTTCGAATCGAAAACAATTTCGATCACGACTGCCAGAATTAGCCCCCTGGTTCTCAGCATTTTTTAAATGCCGTATTGTCAGCTGTAAACATTAAAGTCCGACCGAAACCGAACTGATTTTTCGTTATCAAGTATCTTAATTTTGAACAAACAAGTGTTTTTGAAGGAACAGTTTTTCTTGATATTTGTAGTCCGTTTTGACACTCTTCAATTCTTTTTCGTCAAGGCAAGTATTTATGGTTGAGAAGGGAAAAGAGAATAACTAGGGTTAAAACTTGACGGTAATAGTCAATTTTATTATTTCCTTTTCTTTTTTTCTTTCATAAATGTTGATTTGCATTAAAAAGTACGAAAATTGAATTGACGTGTGTGAATGAAATGGCAAGTTCAGAAGAGAAAAACTGGTAAGATAAAACTGAAGAGTGCGAAACAATACGTTTTTGTAGAAATATAAATATATAAGTTTTAGATTTTTATTTATTATATACCTCCTTTAAAATTCCATAATTTCTGATTTTTTCTTCATAAAGGTTTCAGTATTCGGTAAAATTTTTCTCGATTTTTAGTCTAAATCTAAACCAAACATTGTGTCAATCTGCTGTAGTAAACCTCATTACCTTGTTTAAAAATTAGAGTAGTAAAAGTTAAAACATCGATCTTCTGTTCATAGCTTTTAAAAGATTTAAAATCGATTCGGCAATGACAACATTTGAGTTAGTGAAATAACCGTAATACTTACATTTTTAGGGCATTCATTCGAAAAAAGAGATTTTGCGCTTAATTATTATATAGGTCAATGCTAATTTATACATAAATTTTGAAATATCAGCAAATGACACAGGTTTTAAACTATTTCAAATACATACTCGCACAGTAAACTGCTGCTACATCACTTTTAATAGATACCAATTTAATCAACTAATTAAATTGCAACCATATTTGTTAGTTGAAGAATTAGTTTAAATTTAAAATGAATGAATTATCTAATTAAAATGAGCATAAATCAGTTAAAATAACAAACAAGCTAAATACTTTATTTAACATGATGCAATCAACACTCTCAACTCAAAGCAGTTGTAAATTATTAAAAACAACTAAAAAATTTTTGAAGAAATTACTATTTGAAAAATAAATGTGTAATTTGAAAAATGACTTAATGAGAAGACAAGATAAATAAATAAATAAACAGAGAAACTAAAGACACAATTAAATAAAGTAAACAATTAATTTTAGTAAAAGATAAAAATGAAAACAAACACATGACAACCTGATTGACAATTAATGTGCCAAATTAACAAATAAAAGTTAAATAAAGTGACAAGCAATCATGGATGCGTAAAGCAATGCAGAGCTGGAAACTTTATATGTATCACTAAAGTAAAATTTATAAAATTATGTTGTTAAAATAATACAACATCATTGAAGAGTTGTAAAGAGTTAAAGTTGTTGCCAAGTCTTTATAAATTTATATGCATAAAAAGGCTGTCAATCTGAACAGAAAATTTCATTGCAGCTGCAACTTGTTTTGATTACAACAAAAAAAAAAATAATAATAATTTTATAAATAAAATTTTATTAATAGAATTGTATAATTTTAGTAATTGTATATTAAAAAAATCAAGCTAAAATCCTTGTAATGTAATTACTTACCAAATAATGTCATTTCTTTAAAATATATTTAATTGCTTGCAAATAACTAAAATTCCTGTGAAAAATTTAGATTTTAAATTTAGTTTTTTTTTCATACATGTAAATTATAAAACAAATTTTTCATGTTTTAATTACTATTACACTCAGGTAGTTCAAAATAGCTGTCGTTGTTTTTCGGAATAACCGATTACCTTCAACTGATCTTTTAACATTAAACCAAGATAAAAAAGGTAGGCAGCTAGAAAAAGCCGATTTCTTGAAGTAAGCAGTAAATATACAGTGAAACAAAACTAGTTTTAAAACCCGAATGAAAAATCTCTATCCCTCCATAATCGGACTTAAGCGGACATTTATATGAGGCTTACTAATTACTAAATGCGTCCAATCTGATAATGCACGTTTTTAACAGAATTTAGAAAGATTTTACAAAATCTGTAAATAATTTGTCTACATTATCGAACTTTTTAATCTTGATCAACAACACTTTGCCAATAACTACCACTTTTATTGTCTAAACTCAAATGCAACAATTTCTCAGTAATGCACACGGTATTTAGTTATCATTAAAATGTAAGTTATTTATTAATTGCAAGTCATTAGTACGTTTTTCTAAAGTGTAACATTCACCCACATACTATAAATTACAACTTAATACCTAAAAATTTCTTGCTAAATAAAATAAATATAGTGAGAATTCTTTCACGTAGCTAAAGTTTACAAAAACTTAAAAAAAAGTTACAAGAAATTCAATTATAATTTCAAATGTAAACAATTTTGTAAGTGTGAGATCCATTAAAACAAACAAGCAACAACTGAACAGAAGTTTGTAAAATAAATAAATAAGTCAGTGAACTTATAAATTATGAAAATAATTAAATGAAAATTTATACATGGAATTTTATTGTCTGAACTTACACAAAGCTTTTAATAATTTCGAAAGTGAAAATTCTAAATTATTAAATTGAAATTGTTTAAACACGCACATCGTTTAAATTCTTTTATTCTACAAAGAAGTATGTATGTTGCATGCTTTTAGTTAATTTATTAAAATTCAAATTTTTTTTAATATAATCTGTTAGTTGTTTTTGTAATGAATTTATATTGTTAGATAAAATTGTTGTAGAAATTAAAAATCATGTTCACATTTCGCACAGTTTGAAATGGAAAATGTACTTAATAATTAAATATTTTATGTATTTAGTTGTTGGCGTAGTATATCTATATAAAGCATTTAGACGTCTCATGTAAATACCAACTTTAATACTTTAATTGTTTTATCTTTGCATTAAATTAAAATATTAACCTTTGCTTAGACATAATTAGACAGTCAGCTGCTTAGACGTATGACAGACAATATTCAAATTCAAACTTCTTAAAACTGTACCTGGTCAGATGTCATCTTTAAGCACTTGCCTCTAAAATACGAATATTGAAAATTCAAATATTGTAAATATTTTCCTAGAATGCAAATAACAAGCAATTTGTATGACTACCTGTTTTCTTTTCCTCAAATATATATTTTTAAAACAAAAGAATTTATTTTTAATTGAATTAGAAACACTTAATTTACCTAAGAGAACAAATAAAAGGCTAAATTTCCACTATTTTAAAATGTGTAACTAATAATTTGGCCACCCACTGTATGTATTTGCATGTTTGCATATGTCATAAAGCCCTTTTCCACAAATAATTTTTATGACGCTTACAAAATTACCTGTGTAAAAAAAGCTGTTTTAGAAATAATAAACTACCAGCAGGTAATATTTCTAAGGCACAAGAAAAGGAATCATTTGTGCATAAAATCTCTTGGTTAAGCATTCTAAGGACACAGTCTAGTCTGACGCTTCGTTACGAACGTACTAATTAAACAATTTTAAATAAATCTACAGAAAAACTATTTAATTCGTTAACTTGTGCAACAAAATTTTAAAAATCTAAAATTATTGTGAAAATGGTTAACATTAATGTTAACTTTCAACAACTTGAAAAGGAGATCGAAAATTTAACTTCGATAGACGAACGTAAGTTTAATAAAAACATTTTTAAAATGTGCATTTAAATATTTTATAAATTTTTGATATTTCTTTAGTTAGGCTTGAGTTCATTAAATTTAATTTTCATTAAATTATTTGTACTGAAGGTAGTTAGGATATTTACTGAAGGTAAATTCAACAACCCAGGTTCAATCCCCAACTCAGCCGAAAAATTATCAATAAATTTTAATAATAATTTGCATGTAACAATTCCTACCACATCGTTTAAATTCTTTTATTCTACAAAGAAGTATGTATGTTGCATGCTTTTAGTTAATTTATTAAAATTCCATTTTTTTTTGAATATAATCTGTTAGTTTTTTTTTGTAATGAATTTATATTGTTAGATAAAATTGTTGTAGAAATTAAAAATCATGTTCACATTTCGCACAGTTTGAAATGGAAAATGTACTTAATAATTAAATATTTTATGTATTTAGTTGTTGGCGTAGTATATCTATATAAAGCATTTAGACGTCTCATGTAAATACCAACTTTAATACTTTAAGGGCCATTATTACAACTTGCCTTTAATGTTCTTAATAATAAAAGGTAACTTTAATTAAAGTGAGGAATAAAGTGACCTTTAAAAGTTTTCGTTATTACAACTTCCTTGTAAAATAAAATAATTTTTTTCTAAAATATGGCAATACCAGTTAAAAACCGATTACTTTTGACAAATTACTGACAAGAAACAGTAAATTTTTTGTGTTTGTGAAAATATTTGTTTGTGAAAAAAAATAAATCAAACGTCTGCTTTCCATTTTTGTTTATCAAATTATTTATTCGCAAAACAAAATTAAAATTAATTTATTTTTCATGAAGTTGTCAATTTTTCAGAACATATGGCAACTTCAAATACATAAACCTCACTATAAAATTAAAGGCAAGATGATCTTCCCTTTAGCTTATCGGTCGGTTTAGATTAAAGTAAACTTATAATAACCAAATACTTCTTATCTGTCCGATAACATCATACCTTTAACTATTGCCAAGTTGTAATAATGGGCCTAATTGTTTTATCTTTGCATTAAATTAAAATATTAACCTTTGCTTAGACATAATTTAAGATTTTTAAAACAATATTTAACTACAAACACAGTCAGCTGCTTAGACGTGTGAAAGATAATATTCAAATTCAAACTTCTTAAAACTGTACCTGGTCAGATGTCATCTTTAAGCACTTGCCTCTAAAATACGAATATTGAAAATCCAAATATTGTAAATATTTTCCTAGAATGCAAATAACAAGCAATTTTTATGACTACCTGCTTAATCCGCGACAAATTGTATGTACAGTGGGTGGCCAAATTATTAGTTACACTTATTAAGATTCAACCGCTTTTAATACGTATATAAATTTATTTCTTGTACCAGATGTTTTCGTATTTTAATCCTGTTAAATATTTTGTGCAGTGTCAACAATGATTGGTGACATTAGAGTGCAGTAGTAGATCATTATCTATCATTCTGCTCTGAAGTGTGAAATATGAAATTTTGATTAAATTGATTAAAGTCTGGCATGACGATGAAGAACTAAAAAAAAATGTTCAAAAATGCATTCAGAGCATGCCAAAAAGGGTGCAAGCTGTAATTGATGCCAAAGAAGGTTCTACGAAATATTAAGATTTTTTTTTTTTTTTCAAAAAATTTTGTACTATTTCTTTTCCTCAAATATATATTTTTAAAACAAAAGAATTTATTTTTAATTGAATTAGAAACACTTAATTTACCTAAGAGAACAAATAAAAGGATAAATTTCCACTATTTTAAAATGTGTAACTAATAATTTGGCCACCCACTGTATGTATTTGCATGTTTGCATATGTCATAAAGCCCTTTTCCACAAATAATTTTTATGACGCTTACAAAATTATCTGTGTAAAAAAAGCTGTTTTAGAAATAATAAACTACCTGCAGGTAATATTTCTAAGGCACAAGAAAAGGAATCATTTGTGCATAAAATCTCTTGGTTAAGCATTCTAAGGACACAGTCTAGTCTGACGCTTCGTTACGAACGTACTAATTAAACAATTTTAAATAAATCTACAGAAAAACTATTTAATTCGTTAACTTGTGCAACAAAATTTTAAAAATCTAAAATTATTGTGAAAATGGTTAACATTAATGTTAACTTTCAACAACTTGAAAAGGAGATCGAAAATTTAACTTCGATAGACGAACGTAAGTTTAATAAAAACATTTTTAAAATGTGCATTTAAATATTCATTATATATTTGTACTGAAGGTAGGTAGGATATTTACTGAAGGTAAATTCAACAACCCAGGTTCCATCCCCAACTCAGACGAAAAATTATCAATAAATTTTAATAATAATTTGCATGTAACAATTCCTACCTTTAGTAAAAATAATTTAATGAAAATTAAATTTAATGAACTCAAGCCTAACTGAAATTAACAGTTCAACTAAAAATAATAATTGTTCTTATTTTATAAATTTTATTTTACTAATAATTTATAATAAATACTAATTTTACTAATGTATTTTATGTTTATCTAATTTTTTTTAGATCTTCAATTGGCTGCTGAATTGGGTAAAACTTTACTGGAACGCAACAAAGAATTGGAAAATTTGTTAAAGGAGCACAAACATACAATTGAGGAACAAGAACAGGAAATTGTGGTATGTACATATATAAAATGTTCATTAATTTATAAACTTAGTTTTCTTAGTAGAGAATTTTAAGATCCTTTAGGAAAATTAAACAAACTATTTAATCAGTTGCTGCATATGCAAATTAAACTAACTTATTAACTTGCATTTTGCTGCTCAGTTCTATTTTGAATTGTTAAGAAAACGGCGCCAAGATTCAATTAAATTGAACGTTAGAGTTCAATGCTTTTGTAGATCACTATTACAAAACCATAGAAATTCGTAAAAGTCTATACGAGTATAAAGAAAACTATTTGTTTGTCTTCTGTATTTTTGTGTTTAACTTTTACCATTTGAAATTGTGGCAATAGCTCTTGTTTTGGTTATACCTGATTGGTTTTAAAGAGAAGACAATTTTTTCTTCACCAGCAGCGCATGCAGCATACCCAAATTCCTTAATCAAAGAAAAAAGATCTTGTTGCAACACTTTGCAACTTTGCCGGCAATCAAGCATAAAATATTTAACCCTTTAAATGGTTAGATAAACAAACCAGTATTCTATACAGTCAGGTACGATCACACTTGGCAAATATTTGCCGACCAAGACGTAACCACTAAACAAAATATATTTGAACTCTTTTATTTATTTAAAAAAAAAAAAACTTCCTTCTTGTCTTCGGCTCAGAGCCGCTGTAGCCTATATCCCTTTTTCTTAGTCGAATATAGCCACTATTATTTAATATGTGGCGGGCTAATGGATTTGGGTGTACTTCAAGCATTTTTTTATGGATATTAGATTCATTCGTAGCAATTTGTTTTGGCGTCTTTGAATTCTGTCTACATTTGAAGCTGAGGCTGTTCCCCATAACTGGATTTCATAACACCCTATAGGTTTTATGATTGAGTTATAAAGCAAGAGTTTGCAATTTAAACTTAGCTTGGAGTTTCTGCCAATGAGACAACATTTGCAACTATGTATATGGAATTTCCATGTGCGGCGTCGATCGAGGTGTATACCGAGGTATTTAACTTTGGATTATTGTATAATTGCTTGATTATTGATATAAATAGGAGAGCATGATTCTCTACGCAATGTAAAGGTTATGTGTGAGCCTTTCTACTCATTAACTTTTATCCTCCATTGCTAACGGTTATTTTTTGATCAGACCTCGTATATATTAAATATAAGAAGGGTCTCAGGATCAGCGATCTGAGAAAAAATAATAATCAAAAAATAACAATTATTTCTGACAAAAAAAAAATAAAAATCAGAATTTGACAAAAAACTAAAAATCAAAATATAATAATTAAAATGATACATTAATATACGGTTGTATCACAATTAAAACTTATGTTTCACAAGAAAGGCTTACACAAATATTTAGTTTTAATTTATTTGATGCTGTTTGATCTTGCCAAACTCTTGTAAGTGTAAACAACGTCGCTCAAGTTTATGCTAAAACAAGTGGTTACGCTTTTTTGCGCAAATTGTTGCCATGTGTGACCGTACCTTAACAATAAGAAAGAGACAAAAAATTGGTCATTAAACAAATTTAAATTGTTTTCCTCACTAATTTATTTGATTTCAAAAAAAGTTCATTGTTCTAATTTTATATGTTGGCATTTAAAAGCATTTAATTAGTTTGTGAACCACTCCCCCTACCCGTTTCACCCATCTAAATGTGTGTGTTTTTGAGTATGCAACTGCAATTTCTTATCTCGTGATCAATCATGCATAAACTATTTTAACATTTTACACAAAATCTCATTAATTTCTTTTTTTTGTTTTCATTTTATTCTATAAAAATATATTTTAAAAATAGTATCTGAAAAAACATACCACTGCGTTGCGGGAAGTAAACGATTCTCGTTTAAAGGTCTATGAACAATTGGAAGTCGGTATACAAGATTTGGAGCGTGCCAACCATCGCCTTCTCGTTGAGAATACTGCCGATAAAAAGCATATAAAAACGTGAGTATCTTGTAAAATAAAAACGTTTCTTTCTTTTAAACATTATATACAATTTTGAAAACACACATATTTATTTTTTGTTTAAAGGCTTGGTCACAATCTCGAGAATTTGGAAACACGCAGTGAAGAACTGACTAAACAATTGGATGAATGTCGTCAATCTTTGACATTTGAGAGACGTAAAAATGAACGCCTGCTGGCAGAAAAAAGCAAGCAGGGCTGTGATGCCAATGGTGTGAAATTGAAACCTACTCTAAACCAGGATAGTGATAATTCATCTTCAGATGCCGTGCAAACCGGTTATGACGCCAATACTACCAACCCTGAAAACTGTAGCTTTGCTTTTGCCACTCCATCGTCTAAAAATAAAGCCAACTCGACGGGTATTAGTGGAGTTGAGAGTGATAGTTCGTTTGACTTGAGCCTGGTATGTGGTCAAGATGGCAATGATGAAATTATTAAATTGGTTAGTGATCTAGAGACCACGAAGAGGGCTTTTATGTCCGAACAACAAAGATGTGGTGAATTGGAGGAACAATTGGTGGCGATAAGTAAGTATTTGAAAAACATGTTGTATTTTAATTGAAGTTTTTTATTTATTTTGTTTTCTCTTTTATTAAAACAGTTCAAGAAAATCAATCTCTACAAAGTCGTATTGCTCAAACAAGTGCCACCGAGGAAATGAAATCCATGCATGATGAATTATCTATATTAGATGAAGTTCGGTAAGTTCTTTTTATATTTAAAACCAGCAATAACAATATAAACTATATTTTTCGTTTATCTCTTACCTCTCTTTAGGCAGGGTCAAATGTGCAGTCGCTGTTTGCGCTCTATGGATGATCGCCTCACTGTTAATGATGAACAATCCTCGTTGGCACCCACCGAGGAATGTGAGGAAGATGAAGAGCGCAGTTTGCTGGACTTGGAAGGCAATCGTGATGACAATGCCAGTGAACATTCACAAACAGCCTACCCCAGAAGCATGTCCATTAAGGTGAGAAATTGTTTCTATTATAAAACACTGCTGTTTGGCTTATTTCGAAGCTGACTGATAATTTAACAAGAACAATGTTTCATTTCCATACATTTGACATTTACCATAACTCATATCGAGCCATAACCGCCGAAAAAATGTATCCCACAAACTCAAAATTTTACAGGGGAAGGTTTTTTTTTAAATAAAATCACTTTGAATAAAGCCATTATTTTAAAATTTATAATGTAAATATTGTTTTGTGTAATACATTTAATTTTAATAATTTTAAATGATGTTGAACTATCGATTTCGATAAAAAAACAACAATCGATTATGGTGTGGGATACATTATTTTGGCGGTAATGGCTCGATATTATCGAGCACTCATAGTTCCTAATTTTTGTATTTATCTATCAAGAATGATAAAATAAAGATTACGCCAACGCGTAAAATTTTAAAATGTTCTGCGCATTTAGGCCCTGTGACGTTAGACGTTGTAGAACTATCACATAAAACATAAATTTTTCGCAAGAAATTTTAATTCTAACACATGAAACATTATTGGTAACCCTTAGAATGGCCCTTCTACGTCACATAACGGGAAATCATACGCATGGCGTAATCTTTATTTTATCATTCTTGTTTATCTATACATATAATGTTTGTATATTTCATAATTGAAACGTCTACTCACTCACTTTTCATTATTATTAATAGCATCTTATTATCATATTGTGGCTAAATTCTCAAAAAAAAAAAAAAAATAATTTGGTTGTCTAATTGGCTTTAAACAATATTCATAACTCCAGCCTTGTTAATGTTAATCTTTCTTAACTTAATGTTTATGTAGTATATGTGTAACTGTGTGTTATTGTCTTAAGAGAAACTAACTCAAATAATGTCTTCTAACTGTTGCTGTTAATTTATCCACACACCGTTTCCGTTTCCACTTCTTTAATGTTTCCTTTTGCAAATCAACTCAATTCAACTCAACTCAAAACAACAACCCAAAAACAAAACACCACGATTTTTTCTCTACCTTTTTTATATTCTTATTTTTTCTTATATTTATAATTTTATTAGGCTAAAAAACAAGTAACAACTACTGCTACTTGTCCGATTTGTTCAAATATCAACACAAAGTACCTGCATGAACAAATACCCATATCTCTAGATACGGTTTTGTTAGATCTTTGGCAGAAAACCGTTAAACGTTTCAGTCTAATGACATGGGTGGCGAAAATGCTGCAATGGCCGGCCATAGTTATAAGCCGTATGATTAGTTCCATACCAGACGATGAAGACTTTTCATTACTTTTCTGACATGACAAAACAAAACTAAAACCTAAACAAATGAAAATGTTATTTTTTTGATTGCATTTTTAGTTTAACTTAGTTCTTTTTATGTTTTTGTTTTTTGTTGTACTTACCAAGTTTTTTTGTTTGTTAACTGTTTAATCAACTGAATTTAACTTATATTAACATTCCATGTCAACAAAGAATGCTTTTGTAAAGGTCACAAATCTTAAAGAAGATGCGCAACATTAAAAAAGACAAAATAACATAACGTTTTAATTAATAATTTTCTTTTTGACATTTTAAATGTGCCAAGACTTTTTTTATATACATAAATATTAGACTATTTTTATAGTTTTATAACAGTGTGTTTGTGTGGATAATTTATTTTATAATTTATAATGTTAAAAACAACAAAATATTATTTATATTGTCTTAGTTAAGTAAGTAAAATCATGGAAAAACATTAAGGCAGTCTCCCAAATCCCACAAAAAACTTCCTCCTACAACCGTTGAAACTTGCCACTTTCATCAGTTCTCATACCAACTGAATTCTTTTCATAATTAGCTAAACACACAGTTTTCAAAGTAACAACTGACTTAACTAAATTCCATCCCAATCACATACTCACTCTAACTGTCAGCTTCTGACATTTCATTTATGAGTCTATTTTCCGCTTAACTTAACCTGATTTTTCTTAATTTACTACACCGAAAAAATATTCTTAACACTGCTCTCTAATAACTGATCTTACAGCTCAACTCAGCCCATCTCATCTTATTTAGTATTTTGTGTTAATTCCAATTTCTTAACAGAATTCCATTAAATTTTCTATTAAATATAATAATTATCACACTGTCTACACAAATAATATCTAATTATTTAAATTTGCATTCCTCCAAACTTCCTCCCAATTCCTTACCAATGTCCTCTCTCTACTCTTAATTGTTTTTCTTTAAAGTTTTCTTTTGTTTGTTAATATTGTTGTATTTAATTTGTTTTTAAAACATAATAATGAGGGTTTTTTGTGTGATATTTAAGTTTTTGTTTATAAGTTTAATAAATTTCTTTGAATTTGAATGAATGATTTTAATTAATTTGTTCGCTGAAAGAAAAGGCATGATTTTAAAGTTTGTATTTAATTATAATTTTTTGATTATTATTAGTATTTATGCATTATTTTAAAGCTCTTTATCTCTCTATTATCTATATTCAACACACTATTTCTATCGCTCTTTGAATTCTCTCATTTATACAACAACCTTAAAGTATACAATACTCCTCCACCAAGAACTGAAAACCAAAACAAATCAAACCAACGCAAGCAAAGTTAGAAATTGAACATTGTTAATTTAATTATAACTATTTTTTACACCTCATGCCATATTTGCCGCTCTCTCTTTTTATTTGAAACAAAAAAAAAACAACAACTCTAAAACTCAAAACCAATTATGCCCATAATTTCCAGGTTACACCACAACATCCCGATTCTTTGGATTTGAATATACCGGGTAGTCCAAATCCCTACCGTGATTTGGTGGAAAAATATGAAGCCTTATTGGAGGTGCAACGTTCATCGATTGCTCGCAAAAATAATAACAGTGTTGTAGCAGATAATGTTGGTGTTGGCATGTCTTTGGCCGAAGAATTCCAATCATCCGGAGAATATGCTCAAACTCAAAAGCTCATGTTCCAGGCCGCACATGGTGAAAATAGCGGCAATTGTAATGCCTCAAACAATGGTGATGCTGCCAGCAGTTGCAATGGCAGCATGAATAATGACTCTAACAATTCAAATACCAAAAATGATAAAAATCGTGGTCGCACTCCTACGGAATACTCTGAAGCGGAAACCTCCTCTTCTGGTTTCTCGGATGAGACCAGTAACAAGGGCACCCAAACTGATGATAGACCCGGCTATTTCCTATGCTCCATTGGCGATGGTGAAGACTGTACCATTAGCATTTATGATGACGTCAGCCCTATTGATTCACGCTTCCGCAACCGCCCTGAATATCGGGAACTGTTTAAAGAAATCTTCGCCGTTCTCAAGAAGGCTGCTGAAAACAAAGAAGAGGGCGATAAGTTACCTTTATTGGATGATACTCATCCCAATGGCGTAACTACTCAAAAAGTGCCACCTGTAACTCCTGCCAATGAAGAATTGCCGGTTGATTTTGCCGATGATACTCAAAGTGTTATATCCTCGGCCGTTTCCGAACAGTCCTTTGCCATGTCTGAGTGCATTACCAAATTAGAACGTAAAACAGCCAAAAAACACATCATTGAAAAGAATCAAGAAAACAAGCCTCCCATGGCCGCCTCCACAGCTCAATTGTCTTCGCCTACTGGCAAGCATATTGTTGAGAATGGCCGTATTTTGACACCCTTGAAGCGGGAACCTTTGGACTATTTGGCCGTCGGGGTAGGCATTAAGAAGAAGAATCGTCGCAAGAACCGCAACTTCTCCAGTGATCGCTCAGAGTCTCCTTTGGCTTTGCCAACACCACCACGCATCTTTGTGGCCAGTGGCAAGAAACGCAAAGAGGTTCGTCCCTACGTAGAGTCACCTATAGCTGCCAACCCAGATCAATACAACTCACCCACATCATCGCGTGGTTCTCGAACAGGACCAAAATATGAATGGAATGGCAGTTCAGTGATCATTTATAATCGTACTGCCCGAGGACATAACACTTCAGGTGAAGGTGATGACTCCAACATACCCTATCGGCCCAGTACTGTCTCCCAAGATTTGAACAAACTAAAGAAACTTGACTTGTCCTATGCGGAAGTCTTAAGACGCGCTGATGCCTGCAAACAACATCATTCTCAATACCAACAACAGCCACAAAGACGAAGGAATCATCGTCACTAAATTAACGAACAAAGAAATCATAAAAGGAAGAACCTCCAGTGTAATCAAGAAAACATAAGTAGTCTTCTTAAATTTAAGTAGGTGTCTTTGACGGCTCTCCCCCACCCAACCTAAGTGATCACTAAAGATCCCCACACTCTCATTTGATTGTTTATAATATTAATAGAACTTCAAACAATTTTATAATTTAATATTTAGATGTATACGGCCCAAACAAAAAATAACAATCCCATAGCAACCAAGAGAATATAAGTACATAATATTAAGAATTATTCATCTGCCATTGAAGCTGAATCTCTCAGTCGTTTCCTCTTCCCTTACTCTTCTGTAACTTTATTTATCCTTTGACCTAATAGTTTCTCCTGAATATGTAATGATTATAATGTCGATTAATTTTTATTTACAATTTGAAATCGTCTCTTTTTTTTAGAAAAAAAAAATAACGTAGTAGCTACGTAAACATTTAGTTTTTTGAAAATGAAATATTTCTAAAAAAATGTCCTTTTACTTTAAAAACTTTAACAAATAACAAACATTTAATTTTAAGTGCATAATTTTAAAAGCAACTGTATCGCAAAGAGTTTTATTTTTGATAATTGTGGGCTTAGCGCACAATCCGCATTATTTTTTTAAAGTTTACAAAAAAAAGTTAATTTTTTAGTATATTTTACTCGTCTTTGCTTTAATTTTTATAATTATTATTATTTTTTGTAAATAGTATGAGTTTTAACCAAATTCTTTAAGTCTTAAATCAACGAATTCTGTTTTTTTGTATTGTGTCTGAGTAAATAATCCCACTTCGTTAGATACTATTTGATTCAAAACTAAATTTAACTAAAAATCTTGGAAACTAAATTTAACTAAAAATCTTGGAAACTAATTTAAACAAAAAAATACTTATAGTCGATATCGTATAATAAATACAAAAAAACAATAACTTTTAAAATGTTTATTTAAATTTTAACCAACTTATTATTATATACATATTTAAACAATTTTGGCTGAAGTGAAACAGTAACGTATAATAGATAAAGAGTTTTCGCAAAAGTTTATCTTGTGGAACAGAATTTTTACTTGATTTGAATTAAGATGCAATTAAATTAACAATTAAAGCAACAAAACAAACAAATACACATAATGAACAGTATCAGTATGTACTCAAATAAAAAAAGCATTGAATTATTAAAAAAAAATATACTAATTGTATTTTTATTTTTTATTGAACATCTATCTCTGTTTGGTAAGTATTTGAAAATAAAATTCAAACTATTCTGAAAATAACATGTAACAACATGTTTCGCTGAAACTCTTATGTAATTGCAAAACTGCAAAATACATTTCATTGAAAAATAAATTAATCTTTAGCAAAACTTCCTAACGAATCGAATAAGACCTCAATCATTGAAGTCCGTTAAGCTATCTATGAGTTATGATCACTTACATAGATTTAATTATTCAGTCACCTTTGAGAAAAGTGTCTTTGCTAAAAATCAGTTAAAAATCTTTGTAAAAATTTTCTTTGTACCAGGAAAACAGCATCGAATAGAACGTTGAAATTCCATAAGGAAAATATTTAAACGCTTATAACTACTAAACGGCTTAAGCGATTTGAAAGATATTTGTATCCACGAAAAGCGTATGAATTGTACTTTTTTCTCCAGGTGGCAATTAATTAAAACGTTTACCATAAGCGGGAGATTTAGCGTGTAATAGTAGAAATTCGAGTATAATTAGGAAATTATTAAAAACACACAAATTAAACTTAGTTCATCTGATAGCTGACTTCAATACGCTTCCAATGAGTACTAGCATAATGGAAATCCGTCCAGAAACTCTGAGTTATGACCACTTGAACCTAATAGTTGAAAAGTCATGAAAAACTATCAACTCTACATTAGACTATTATAGAAAAATAGCCAACATTTAAACTGATGCTTAAGCATTTTTTTTAATAGTAAGATAGTCGTAATTATAAAACTAAAAGATGTATTCCAATTTAACTTCACCAGAGTGAACACTTCGCTAGAGTAAACACATATTTCTTTCCGCTTAGTTTTCCTTTCCGTGCGGAATCAATAATACCACCCATTATTTAAATAAAAATGTTTTTTTTTTGTTTTTAATTATTTTACATATATGTATGTATGTATTTGATTATTTATATGTGGTAGTGTATAATTGAGGTAAGTAGGATCGTAGTATACGTGTTTTAGTAGTTCTACATTTTCGTTAACCGTTAAAAAAATTATATTTTAATAAGGTTATTTATATTTAAAATTTTAATAACTAAATAGTTTTTATAAAAATGTATGTGTATGTATTAGGAATCATTAAAAAAGATTAATTAATTAATTATTAATTTTTAATATATTCGTATATCATGTTGATAACTTTTTAAATAACTAAACTATTGCAAAATGTTTGTTTTTCTGTCTTTAATCTTTGATCTAATTTATTGCATCGCACTTATTGATAAATTTAAAATATTTTAAATTTAATAAATAACGTCTTTTGTAGGGTTTCATTCCTATAATTGATTATTAGTTCTGGCAATGCTGTATAAGCAGCGAAATAAATTTGGAATGGCAACTCTTAATATTTTGACAACTGCTGGTAGCATTGCCAGTTGGTAATACATACATGCACAAATTTGCTATGGTAACAATAATTTGATGTGTATGAAAAATATATGTAATAGTAAAATAAATTGCAGTTTAACTATATTCCAAAGGTTTACGTACCATAGGAAATATTTAATAAAAAATTTTAAGAATTCTGAGTTTTAATTACATACGTACATATTACAAAACAATGTTCTTTTAAAGAGATTTGTTAACAGATCTCTCAATAAGAATATATTATTACGAAATTATATGTCAATTTAAATTTAACGGTTTGTAACGGCTGATTAAACTGTAAAAGAGTAGTAAAAGACCGAAAGTCTACTTAATATTTATACCCTCCACCACGAGGGTATATGTATATGAGTTTGTCATTCCGTGTGTAATACATATGAGACCCAGCAAAGTATATATATTCTTGGTCCTTACAAAATTCTAAGTCGATTGAGCCATGTCCGTCTGTCGGTCTGTCTGTGTAAAACAATCTCACGTCCAAAGGACAGTAGAACAAGAGTTATGGATCAAAATGTAAGACAGCCTCCACAAAAAATTGATATTCTAAACCACAGTTTTTAAAAAAGTAAAAACGTAACAATATATACTTTATAAGGTTTCTTCAACAAAATGTAAAATAGTAGGAGAATTCTATTTTACATTTTGTTGAAGTAGTAACCTTATAAAGTATAATCTAACTCAACTGTAGCATATTGAGCATTAAACAAAATTATCTTACATAGCGTAATGCTTGTACTTGGCATACAGACTTTGTAGGAGACAGTTTATTTACAAATGGCTCCTGATTGTAATTTGCGTTAATGTATATACATGTATAAAGTGTGTAAACAAGAGTATTCAAAAACCTAAACCGGATACCGGTTAACCGGTTTTTTTTTCGATTTAACCCTGGATGGTTACTGTTCGTCGAATCGACGAAGCTCATTTACTCTCTATCATATAACTCATAAAAAAGAGTCAAATTCGTATCGAATTTTAAGATAGAAAAAAATGTTTGTGTTACATTATATTTTTTTTTGTTATTTCTTAAATATAATACTTTTTATAAAATTTTTTATTCGAAGGTTTACTTCTAGTTAAATATAAAAAGAATTTGAAATTTATTTTTGTATACCTCTGTTATATGTTCTACATTAGCTTTCCGTTGGAAAACGTAAATGCAAAAACATACAGAAATATACAAAGAGACACTAGCAAAATGTAATGCATTTTCTGGCCTGCTAAAGCCTTCGTCAGCATTCTTTGTGTCTATTGGTGTTAATTTTCAAACCTTTTATATTTAACTTTTTAAATCAACTAAATGAGAATTTTTCCTCTTGCGAGTACTATTGATAAACTTTTTATAAAATTTTTTATTCGAAGGTTTACTTCTAGTTAAATATAAAAAGAATTTGAAATTTATTTTTGTATACCTCTGTTATATGTTCTACATTAGCTTTCCGTTGGAAAACGTAAATGCAAAAACATACAGAAATATACAAAGAGACACTAGCAAAATGTAATGCATTTTCTGGCCTGCTAAAGCCTTCGTCAGCATTCTTTGTGTCTATTGGTGTTAATTTTCAAACCTTTTATATTTAACTTTTTAAATCAACTAAATGAGAATGCTGACGAAGGCTTTAGCAGGCCAGAAAATGCATTACATTTTGCTAGTGTCTCTTTGTATATTTCTGTATGTTTTTGCATTTACGTTTTCCAACGGAAAGCTAATGTAGAACATATAACAGAGGTATACAAAAATAAATTTCAAATTCTTTTTATATTTAACTAGAAGTAAACCTTCGAATAAAAAATTTTATAAAAAGTTTATCAATAGTACTCGCAAGAGGAAAAATTCTCATTTAGTTAAATATAATACTTAAATAAAAATATTTTTGTTTATTTTTAACTTTAAAAACTTTTCCGATAAAATTATTTTAACAAATTGTTCTTCGATTCAACGAAGAGTAACCTTAATGCACAAAAATGAAGAGTAACCATTTAGGGTTAAAAAAACGACCGGTTTTGAATATTTCATATCTTAGAATTACGAACTTTTTTATTTTTTTTTTTCGAAAAAATATTAAATTTGTCTAGCTTTTTGTACTTGTATTGCCTTTCTTTTATACATTTTGAAAATATTATCTTATTTTGATTGTAATATACTCGTAACAAAAAACTAAAACTGAGCGTGTTCGTAAAAAAATAATGTTTTCGGTTTCAAGACCGATTTCAACTGAATAGAATATATTTCCGACGTATATTTTGACGTTTTTTTCTATAAAGCAATTTTATTCATCCTTGAGGTCAAAACATATCGAACGCATACACAAAATGAAGAAAAACTTAAATATTGAAAATTGTAATGCAAAACTGGTTAACCGGTATATTCAGCTAAAACCTTATGCGAAACTGGCTTTTTTAAAAAGCCAATTTTTCGAATAACCCGAAAACCGGTTTTCTAAAAAATCGTTTTTTTGAATACTCTTATGCAAACACATATGCACGCAGCGAACCGCATCACACCTACCAGAATGTGTTGGGTGGAGTTGCAGTAGGTAATAATTTGTATTAATGGTTACAATATTGTGGTGTTTATAATTTTCATAACGTTTTAACGTTTGGCTTTGTACAACATAAAGTGACAGACATTTGTTTATATATATATGAGTTAGATATCTAATATCTACATCCATATAAAAACAGCATCCACTTGGCAGCCTTAACATCCTTTTGCGTAGATACAAATAAAACAACAACAACAAAATGCTAATGTATGGTCAGTTAAGAACATGGCAACATAAAATCAGTGTCCTTTGTAAGTATTGGCATATTTTCACAGCATGCATACATATACCTATATGTGTGTATGTATGTATGCATGAATGTATGTGCATTAGGATGATTTCCTTTTAATGGTTGGCTGTACCCAACTGATCTACACATTCTTAATTTGAAATAAAACACTAGTGTTGTTTTGCTCTGATCTTAACGAATTCCTAAAATCACTTACGAACATGCATGATTTTCTTTTCAAAAATTTATTTTATTTATAATTTATTTATTAAAAATCATTATTTTTTTAATTATTATTTTAGTGTGTACTAAGGTGAGGGCAGAGCTTGGAAGTAGTTGTTTAAATTTGAGCTTAATTTAATAAAATCTTAATTTAGCATTAAAAAAATATCAGATATTTATTCACTGTTATATTAATAATGATTCACTACATAAATAATTCTATAAAGAAAAAAAAAAAACTTTGGAATTAATCTTATAAATTAATTTGTAATTTTTTAATGTTGTAGTTTAGCGATAAAACATAATTTGATTTTGAAAATTGTATTAAGAATTCATTCTTTTTAACATTTGAACGGTTCGGTTAGAGCATAAAGATTAATAATAACACTGTACTTTAATTTTCTCTAATCTCTAAACAAAGAAAAATATAAAATATTTGTATTTATTTAAGGATTGATCGAGGGTTAAATAGTTGTTTTAAATTCATTTCGATAATATAGGAATTTGACGAGAGAACCATTGAGGTTTTTTATGGTTAAGGAGGAACGACCCATATCTGATAGATAATAATTATTATTATTATAATTTAAATTACAGCTCTCTTGTATCGTTGATGTTTTAAAGTATATTTTGGAGCTTGTCGATAGTAGACAACTATGTGATATAAGAAATAACGTTTTATTATATAATAAATTCTAACTTTAATATTACCTTAGTTGAATCTACAATGAGAATTAATCAACATCGAAATTTCCATTATCCATAAAATACCGTTACCGAAATCACATCAAATAGCGATTGTCTGCTATTTTGTGCCAATGTAACACTAAATCATGTTTTATTGCAGTGATACTGTTTATTAAGATACAAATGCAATTTTATGCAAATTATATTGGTAGTTATTTAAAGTTAAAAGAAATGCACAAAGTATATAGAAAATAATTGAACTTACGATATTCATTCACACATTAAAGATCTACACCGTTTCATGTTGAAATTGAGAGAATACAAATTTACACGTGAAGCAAAAACTAATTGAGAAATCCAAACGTATGTACACTCAAAATATTTCATGTATAAAAATACGAAATGGTTTTTCGTAAAATTATTTTCGTACATTTTACTAAAGTTTTGTACATAATACGAAATTTTAATAATTTTTTTATTTCGTAAACTTACAAAATTCGTTAATTTACAAAATTTTTTTTGTAGAATTATTTTTGTATATTGTACAAAAATTTCGGTTATAATACAAAACTTTCGTGTTTAGATATTGTAGAAAATTTTGTAAATTTAGAAATTTTTTGAATTTTACAAATTAAATTTCGTTAATTTACAAAAATTACAAAAATTTTTCGAAAAATACGAAACTTTCGTATTAAATGCAGAGAAAAATTTCGTAAATTTAGAAATTTCGTTCATTTCACAAATATAATTTCGTAAAATAAAATGTACCGTTTTAAATGAAACTTAAAAATAACAAAACAAGTCATGCTTTTACTGACAATTAAAGAGAAAGAAGCGTTAGTCGTGCCTTGTTAAAAATAGTTAAAAATAGTTTGATTTATTAAAATAAATTTAAATTAGTGTAAGAAAATGAATTGTTATTTGTTATTTATTTATTTCTAAGGCATGAGTTTAACATTTTAGCATTTGAAGATATACTAAGTCACTGGAACGGCTGTTTTGAATATAGGCAAAACACTTTAAAAGAGCTATGCGACCCAAATTCAAAAAAACAACTTTTGGATTTGTGGCCTGTGTACAATAATCCAGTAGGATTTCGCTTAGTAAGTAAAATGACATTCAGTTTTTATTAGAATAATTCAAAAATATATAAGAAAACATATTGACTTCTTCAACCCTTTAATTAATTAATATATTCAATCATGTATATTTAGAGCATTAATGATTTCGATCGCATAAATGGAGAGAGAAATGAATTGCTTGACAGCTTTGACGATTTTTCTGATTTAATGACTTAAAAGATATTTCCAGAAAACGAATCGAAATTTAAAGATGAAGATGACCAAAAGCTTTGGAATTTTGTACAAAAAAATAATTGCATTGACTATAGTAAGTAGAAAAGCTTTATAAACAAATATAATCAAATTTTTAAATTTTATTTAGTGATGGATAATGGTAATGCAATTTTTTTTAACTTTTTAGATACCAAATTTATCATAGTCTTAACACTCTTACATTCCTTACTTCCACCATCAAGAATTAAATCAAAAAGTTCTAATAAAGGAAACAAGTTTTATAGTATTATGGAATCAAAACGGTCTTTTATAACATTTTCACCAACTGAAGAGTCATATAAAAAGAAGTTGGATACAAAAATTGTGGCAGAGGGTTCAGTTGCCCCTTACATTACTGTTATAGGGGACATATATAAGCCCCAATCATTTTTCTGTGACTTTGACAACATTAAATACAAAGTTTTCAGTATCACTAAAGCTATAGACATTTGCTTTAAAGCGTATCACGTATTTTCAATTAAATATTCTGAAGCTTCCAGCCATATGTGGGATTTTTTAAATATTCAGTTCTATAAAATAGATGGACATCATGTTAATCCAATTACGCATATGTTGTACAAAAAAATACAAGGTTAGTGTGTTTTATATAAACTAAGTTTAAAAGTTACTAATATATAAATTTTCTTTGTAGAAACCAAAGCAATCGACAAAATCAAACTTAATTTAATGCAGAAATGCTATTATTTTTTCCTTTACTATTATTTATAAAATAAACAAAACTTTTCGTTTAATAAAAAAAAATATTTCTTGAGAAATTAACGAAACTTTTTCTAAAATAAACAAAATTTTTTTTTATTTTTACACAATTTTTAGTAACTTTACGAAATATTTTTAGAAAATTTTGTAAATTTACCAATTTTTAGCAGAAATTTACGAAACTTTTCTTATATTAACGAAACCTTTCGTGTATTTAGGAAATATTTTTGTGATTTTACAAAATTTTGTAAAATAAACGAAAAAAAATATGAAATTTTTCTTATACCTACAAAATATTTTTCGTAAGTTTAGAAAATTTCGTATAACAGGAGGCAATATTTCTAAAATTAACAAAATAATTTTGTATTTTTACGAATCATTATTTTTACGAAATATATTTCTTATTTTTATTTAATTTTGTAAACCAGACCAAATTTAAAAGTTTAATTTACGAAAAATTTTCGTTAGATAACCATTTATTTTGTAATTTAACAAAATAATCTTGGTAAATACACAAATATTTCGTAAAATGCGGAAAATAAAAAGTCCCAACAAGAACGAAAAACATTTGTATATTATACGAAATATTTCGTTTCGTCAAAATAACGAAAAATTTAGTAAAATGAACCACGATTTTCGTTTATTTTACCTATGAAATATTTTGAGTGTACGAATATATTAAGAAATCCATTCATCTAAATTCTGCAGCCATGAAGTTCTTTATTTCATTTAATTTTTATAACCTACACCACCATAGTGCTGATGTTTGTAACGCCCAGAAATATTGGTCACACACCCACCTTAAAGTATACCGATCAATTTAGAATCACTTTCTGAGTCGATTTAACGATGTCCGTCCGTCCGTCCATCTGGCTGGCTGGCTGTCCATGTAAAGATTGTGCGCAGAGTACAGGTCGCAATTTTGAAGATATTTCGATAAAATTTGGTACGCGAAATTTTTTCGGCCCAAGGACGGATGGGATTTAAATTAGTGGAAATCGGTCCATTATTTCACCTGGCCCCCATACAAATGTCCTGCCGAAATTAGGGTTTAAAGATCAGAAATCGCTAAATGCGTTGTTTGTTAAAATGATGGTTCGTTAAATCGTGAAACTACTGTATGTAGATATTTTAATAATATCAGTATTGAAATGATTCTAAATGGAAAATATTTTCTTCATAAACTTATATTTTATACACTTTGAAATAAAATGATTAATCTCGCTGAAGATAATGCTGAAGATTTAAGATATAAATAATTTTAATTATTTAATTTAAAATAATGGTGACTTACCATGTTATTGCACAAAATTATGTTTTCTTTAACTTTAAGTGTTGTTACTGTTATGATAAAAGAATTCCTACGCCATTCAATTTAATTTGAGAATTACCTTTATTTTCGAAAAAATCAAAGTTTGCTATTAGAATCCCTTACAAAATAGTGTTTAATGTTTCTACAAGGTGGCGCAAAAGTAATCCTCCTATCAGAAAATGCTATAAATTTGGCGAGGCCCCTAATGTCAGCTCTGGAGCAGTGTAGCGTAACATTGTTTGTTAACGTGTATTTCGCATGTGTTTACTACACAAATGTCAACACAGAACCTTATACAAGGTGGCGCAAAAGTAATCCTCCTATCAGAAAATGCTATAAATTTTGCGAGGCCCCTAATGTCCTTGTATCTATGCTTTAAACTTTCATTTTCAAATGTTCTCATAATTGTTTAATACATTTCTAAATAAAAAAAAATAAAATTAGAACTTAATAAAACAGAGTTTTTCTATTCATTCACTACTACTTTTGATAAAAGAGATTTTTCTTATGTCTTGTTCCAAACCGATAGAAGTCGGTTCTATTTCTTACATTTTATAATATGGCGATGCAGTAGGAGGACTTAAATCGACATACATATGTTCTATTTTTTTTTTTTAATACATTTCATTTATTTATTGAATCTTCAGAAATGAAATGACAATAAGTTTTCGAATCTTAATACTAAAAGAAAATAATAAGTCCAGCCAGTGCTAGACAAAATATTATGATACTACAACAAATTTACATCCACTGATACAGTCATCTGTTTTGCGCTTGAGTTAAAGCAAGGGTATCCCTCCTTCTCAACCGAACATGACCACTAAAGTTAAGGATGTCTCGTGCAAGTGGATGGTGTACAAGTTTGCTGACATATTTTGAGGCGTATGTTGTAAGTTCGACTTTCACCAAAGGAATGCCTAGATCTTTGTGAATTCTAGAATTTATAACGTACCATGGAGCTGCACTAATTGTACGTAGAATCTTATTTTGACCCCTTTGAATTTTTTCAATGTTGGATGCTGAGGCAGAACCCCATAATTGAATTCCATAACACCAGATTACAATATTACGAGCCTAATATTAACACTCTAGAGACTACATTGCAGACACTTGTCCAAACCATGAACACTTTTACGACCACTATGACATCCATGATGCAGGAAATGCTGAAAATGCAATCCACTATCTTACAAGCCATTTTAAAGATGTTCTATTTGCAATATTTAAATACTGGTCATAAAATATTATTGAAATTAATTGACTAAACTTATAATTTAGCAGGTTTTGTTAAATTTATTAATAAATTGTCTAAATTTAAATATCATACATATTTTTATATGTACATTTAACAAAATCAAAACCAAGGTTTTAGTTTATTTGATTTTATTAATTAAAATTAACAAACCGCGAAGCTTTTTGGCTTATCTGCAGAAAACACCCGAGTCTTTGGCGGGAATTGAACCCGCAACCCTCTGACTAATAGTCCGACACACTATCGCCAAGTATATCAGGGCACCCATATATATTAATAGCCAAAATTAATTGCACTATTTCTAAACTTTAAATTTCTTTTACAAAATCTGTAGAAAATATAAAGCTAAGGATTTTTGACTTACGATTTGAATGGAAAGTGTTCGTAAAATCATTAAATGTATGATTGAAGAGTAAGGATGCCAAACTATATTTTAAAATCCCGGAATTCGGAATTTTTGTTTGATATTAAAACAAATTGGTTTATTGGTCAAAGAAGTAACTTATATTACATATACATAAATATGTTTGAAAACAAAAAATTTCTCTCCTCATAGCTATAATTTTTAAATTTATTAATAATTTATTAATAATGTGAAAACATAATAACTGATTTATATATTAATTTAAAAGCAATAGAGTATTATCGTGCGGCCTTAAAATCCTTAAAAATATTAAGTAAGAATAATCTTGCCTTTTGTTGCAAAGACACATATAAAGCTGAAGTATAACAAGGGTAACTTTTGGCAAATAACCCGATACTTCATAAATAAGAATATTTTAGATATTCGCAATAATAAAAGCTAGTAGTAGCCGTCTAACTAACTTTAAACAAATACAAACAAATCTCAAATGAAGATAATTTACAGGAAATTAGTATTACGAAACGAGCTCTGCTTCTTTGCATTAAAATAAAAGTGTTAGGGTATCCTTTGGTAACTTTCTTCCTGGGACACGATATGCAACAAACGCTTTATCTGGTAACATTTTCCCATACAGACCAGTTTAACTTCATTTTTAATATCGCAAAAACACACGAAAGATATGTAGTTGGTGTCAGAAACCGGTGTGCGATGCACATTCCACAACTTATGTATTTGGCAAATGCTGCTCTATAAATAAAACTTAAATGTATAAAATTGTTTTGTTCAAGTTATCCTATACCTGCAGGTACCTACATAAATAATATATAAATAAAATAAAATAAAATAAATACAATGTTTTTCTTTTTTATCAGGACAATGTGCAATGTTACTACAAATGTATGTGGGCGGTCGAAAGACTATAGTCTTTCGACCGCCCACGTAAGTTTTCGATCCCGAGCACATGAAGGTTAAGTAAAACAAATTACTCATCTGTCATCTCCTTTTAAACAAATTAAAGTTTTTTTTGGAATTTCCTAAATTCGGGGTGTGGGGAAGATAGGACAAGTACATACTTAGTTGTACTAGCAATTCGTTTCACTTTCTTATTCGCATTACATATGTGTATGTGTATAGAAATGTGTGTATACTCTCAAATAAAAATAGGAGCGATTTAAGCAATAAGAATTGTGCTGTTTGAATTCCAAACAAATTTTAAAGAAAAAATTTTATCAATGTTTTTAATAAAAATTGCTTGGTGTAAATTGGTTTTAAATAAATAATAGATTTTGGGATTTTTTAATTGCGGGATTTTCGGGATAGGGATTTCAGGAATGACATCTGAACTGAAGAAAGGCTCTTTTCGTTGGAGAAATATGATGTCATAAATATTTCTTCATTTTCGCCATATATGCATCTCTTAAAAACTTTTTAAAAAATATATTTTGGTCAGAGTTTGTTGGAGTTATGAATTAAAACTTGTTCTAAGCTAAGTTTCTCATATAAATTTAGATTAAAACTAAAATATTTTTAACGCGTAAATGTCTGCTTTCGTATTTACATATTATACTCATTCCCAAGACAGCCGGTTCTACGCACCGGAATGACCCGATATCATTCGGCCAAGGGCTGTCAACTCAGCAATTACTGCTGTTACAACAACAACAACATATTATACTCGTACTTGTTCATAGCTTTGATTTCACCACAATTGTTAATATGAATAAAACGATTTTAATAATTTTGTTATTATTTATAATACTTTGCTTTAATATTACTTTTTTATTACATGTTTTTTTTATAAGAGACAAAGAATGGCTTTTTATTAATTATATTTAAATTGTTTTTAAAAAACATTGTGCCGTATTCATAAATTATATTTTCCTTTAATTAGGAATACTTGAAAAGTTTAAACAACGTAGAGTAGAACTCAAAAGAATTTTAAATTGTATTATGTCAGTCTCTTTTTGACAGTGATCGTGTTCAAACGTACAAAATACTGAGTTATTTAAAAGTACATAAAAAATTAAACAACAATAAAAAAAAAACAAAGACATTGTCTAGTTACAATTTATAAATAACAAGAACAATTTACATAGTAAAAATTCTTTTGAATAAAAACAATTTTACACTGCTATCATGATAAGTGATAGCGGTGCTGATAATGACGATGATGATAGTATTTGCTGGCAGGTAGTCAGCTCGCCTAAAGCAATGAAACGTAAACAAACTGAATCCCCAAAAGCAATACTGAACAAAAGGCAAAACATTAATATCACAAACAGTGTAATAAAAAACAACAATAACAACAATACAAGTAATCTCCAAAAGAATGTCAACAACAATATCATAACTAATAAAAGTATTATTACTGAAAATAATGCTAGCACATCAAATAATGCAAATATGAATGTTAATCAAAATAGATTTTCGGCTTTAAGAAATAGTATTGCAGATGATGATGAAGAATTCGACGATGTACAAACAACAAACGAGAGTGTACCAAAACCTCCACCTATTTTAATACCTAATGTTTCAGATATCAATGCTATGATTAAAAGTTTTTCAAAATTAATCGAAACTAATATGTTTAGCTATAAAACATTAAGAAATGGACAGATACGAGTTACTGTTCAAAATATTAAAGCATATAGAATGATAGTCTCATTCCTGAATGACAAAAAAATTAACTATAATACATACCAATTGAAACAGGAAAGAGCCTATAGAGTTGTTGTAAAAAATTTGCACCCTTCAATTCCACATGCAGACATAAAATATGAATTTGAAACCTTGGGGCATAAGGTTAGAAATGTTACGAACATAAAAAGTAGAGTAACAAAATTGTCACTTCCCATGTTTTTTGTTGATTTGGAACCAAGTTCTAATAACAAAAATGTATATGACATTAAGACAATATGCAACGCTATTGTAAATATTGAACCGCCGAAGAGAACGATGGATATCGTACAATGTCATCGTTGTCAGGAATTTGGCCATACAAAGACTTACTGTAGGAAGTCGGTAAATTGTGTTAAATGTGGTCTAGGACATCTAACTGCTGACTGTGAAAAAGATAATAACACTCCCCCCAGATGTGTAAACTGTTTGCAAAGTCACCCAGCAAGCTACAAAGGCTGTATTGTTTACAAGCAATTATTGAAGAAAAAACTTCAATCCAATATGTCTAATAGACGAAATAACGTTTGCTTTATTCAAAATGACAATGAGTATCCTACTTTAAGCCATAACTCGTTCAATCCAAATATGAATCACGATACAATTACATATTCAGAAGCTTTAAGAAGCAATGAAAAAAGTTCTCTTGACAGATTAGAAACCTTAATACAAAATCAGCTGGAGTTAACAAACAAACTTTTGAATATGATGACTGTATTAATTGCTAAATTATGCAACTAAATTTAAATATTGCAATATGGAATGCTAATGGGCTTTCCAACCATACACAAGAAGTTGAATTGTTTCTTAAATTACATTTTGTCGATATAATGTTAGTGTCAGAGACACATTTTACTAGTAGATCTTTCTTTAGAATAAGAGGATATGATCTAATAACAGCAAATCAGCCAGATGATAGAGCACACGCTGGTGCAGCAATATTAATAAAATCAACAATAAAATATGAAATAATAGATGTAGTCAGAGAATCTTATCTCCAAGCAGCCTGCATTAAAATTAAATGTGATTTAAACGCAATTACATTTTCTGCCGTTTATTTTCCACCACGATTTTCGGTCAAATGTCAACAATTTGAAAATTTCTTTAATAGATTGGGACCAAAGTTTTTCGTTGCTGGGGATTTCAATGCTAAACATCAATGGTGGGGTTCTAGATTAGTCAATCCAAAAGGAAGCGAGCTTTACAAATGTATTTTGAACAACAATTACTCTGTGCTGTCAACGGGCAGTCCAACATACTGGCCCACAGATCCCAGAAAAATACCTGATCTTTTGGACTTTGCAGTTTATAATGGAATTTCGAGTAATCTATTACATATTTTTGACATTGATGAACTAAGCTCTGATCACACACCTTTACTTGCTTGTTTCAATACCACTCTACAGTCAGAGCAAACAAAACATAACATTCTTAATAACAGAACTGACTTAAAATCGTTTACCACTTATATAGAAAGAAATATAAACCTTAATGTTTCCTTAAAATCCCCAGAAGAAATAGATAATGCAGTAGAAATTCTTAATAATATAATTCATGAAGCAGGGTACTTATCAACTCCAAACTTCCCGACTCCAAATTATTCTAATCAAGTTTTTATAACAACGGAAATCAGAGAGCTTTTAAGAAATAAGAGACGGCTCAGAAAAATATGGCAAAACAACAGAAATCCTCATGACAAACAAGTTTATAACAGAGCAACTAAGGACCTTAAAAAAGCGCTGTTTCAAATAAAGAATGAACAAATTGGTAATTTTCTTAGTAATCTTAATACAAATAATACTAAAAATAATGAGTTTTCTTTGTGGAAGGCAACAAAATACATAAAACGTCCTAAAAAAAAAAATGTACCATTAAAAGATGTTAACAATGCATGGTGTAAAAATGACAAATCTAAAGCTGAAGCATTCGCGTGTCACCTACAGAATACATTTCAACATCATTCAAACACAAATTCATGCATCGATGAAATAGTTACATTTTTAGATAGTCCTTGTCCTATGGATTGGCCAATAAAACATATTACACCACAAGAAGTTAAAGATCAAATAAAAAAAATAAACTGTAAAAAATCTCCGGGTTATGATAGTAGTTCAAACCCTGCCTAAAAAGAGTATTTTATACCTAACTTATATATATAATGCAATACTAAGATTAAATTACTTTCCAGTGCAATGGAAGTGCGCAGAGATTGTTATGATTAACAAGCCTAACAAGCCTGAAAACATTGTTTCATCCTACCGTCCAATTAGTTTACTGGCTTTATTCTCCAAAATATTTGAAAGAATATTTCTGAAAAGATTATTACCAGTTTTAGATAAATTGAACATCATTCCTGAATACCAATTTGGTTTTAGAAGCCATCATGGCACTCCTGAACAATGCCATCGTATCGTTGCTCATATAAGAGATACTTTGGAATCTAAAAAATATTGCTCAGGAGTATTCCTGGATGTTCAACAAGCATTTGATAAAGTATGGCATACTGGGTTATATTATAAGTTAAAAAGGCTCCTTCCAACTCCTTTCTACCTTCTGTTGAAATCATATCTTACAGACAGAAGCTTTTTTGTCAAAGTTAATGATGAATCCTCCAAAATATATAAAATCAAGGCCGGAGTTCCTCAAGGTAGTGTACTCGGTCCTATTCTCTATACGGTATTTACATCTGACATGCCAATTATTGAGGATGTTTTAGTTGCAACTTATGCGGATGACACTGCAATCCTGACTTCAGATAAATGCTCTAACAACGCATCAATTTTAATGCAACGACAACTCAACGCAATTGAAAATTGGTTAAATAAATGGAACATAAAAGTTAATACTGAAAAATCTATAAATGTTACGTTTTCTCTACGACGTGGAAACTGTTCTGAAGTATTTCTGAATAACAATCCAATTCCTCAGGCTGAATGCGTTAAATATTTAGGAATGCATATTGACAAGAGATTAACTTGGAAGTCACATATAAAGGCAAAGAAGCATCAATTGAATATAAAAACAAAACGCTTAAATTGGTTGTTAGGACCAAAATCAAAATTAGATTTGAACAACAAAATATTAATTTATAAAACAATCCTAAAACCAGTTTGGACTTACGGTATTCAGTTGTGGGGAACAGCTAGCAACTCGAATATTGAAATATTGCAAAGATACCAGTCAAAAACTCTTAGATCAATTGTCAATGCACCATGGCTTGTATCAAATAATTCAATTCATAAAGATCTTTCTATTCCGCGAGTTATGGACGAAATCAAAAGGTTTAGTGAAAGATATTTGGAGAGATTAAGTCAGCATGTAAACCCATTAGCTATAGTTCTACTTGATGACACTGATGAAATAAGAAGACTCAAAAGACATCACATTCTGGATTTGCCATTCCGGAATTAACGTTTTATGGTTGTATTAAAATAGACTTTTTTAAATATTTATTAATACTTTTTATTTTCCTTATAAATATAATGTGTAAGAATATAA
This sequence comes from Bellardia pandia, assembly GCA_916048285.2. NCBI lineage: Eukaryota > Metazoa > Arthropoda > Insecta > Diptera > Calliphoridae > Bellardia > Bellardia pandia. Next base: position 54,307,244 of record OU696532.1, on the reverse strand, counting down.
AATTTATGTACATATGTATATATTAATTGTTACATAGATAAATTTATAATTTTTATTTTATATCCCTAATGTTTATTAAAGTTTGTTGTTGTTCTCAATGGAGTACAACATAAAGACTATTTTTTATATTATATCTCATTTGCTTATTATCCTTAAATGGATAGATTGTAAATAAAGAAATACAAAAAAAAAAAAAAAAAAAGTAGTTTGAAGAAACTATAATGAGTCGTTGTTTATTTAAATGTACACAAAGACAATTAAAATTGAACACTCTTTCTTTTTACACACTTATTTTACGGTTTAAGAATACACTTAAATTAATGTTTGAGAACACTGTGATGTTTACTCAACGATGACCAAAATGATGATCAAAAATGCATTCAGAGCATGCCAAAAAGGGTGCAAGCTGTAATTGATGCCAAAGAAGGTTCTACGAAATATTAAGATTTTTTTTTTTTTCAAAAAATTTTGTACTATTTCTTTTCCTCAAATATATATTTTTAAAACAAAAGAATTTATTTTTAATTGAATTAGAAACACTTAATTTACCTAAGAGAACAAATAAAAGGATAAATTTCCACTATTTTAAAATGTGTAACTAATAATTTGGCCACCCACTGTATGTATTTGCATGTTTGCATATGTCAAAAAGCCCTTTTCCACAAATAATTTTTATGACGCTTACAAAATTATCTGTGTAAAAAAAGCTGTTTTAGAAATAATAAACTACCTGCAGGTAATATTTCTAAGGCACAAGAAAAGGAATCATTTGTGCATAAAATCTCTTGGTTAAGCATTCTAAGGACACAGTCTAGTCTGACGCTTCGTTACGAACGTACTAATTAAACAATTTTAAATAAATCTACAGAAAAACTATTTAATTCGTTAACTTGTGCAACAAAATTTTAAAAATCTAAAATTATTGTGAAAATGGTTAACATTAATGTTAACTTTCAACAACTTGAAAAGGAGATCGAAAATTTAACTTCGATAGACGAACGTAAGTTTAATAAAAACATTTTTAAAATGTGCATTTAAATATTTTATAAATTTTTGATATTTCTTTAGTTAGGCTTGAGTTCATTAAATTTAATTTTCATTAAATTATTTGTACTGAAGGTAGTTAGGATATTTACTGAAGGTAAATTCAACAACCCAGGTTCAATCCCCAACTCAGCCGAAAAATTATCAATAAATTTTAATAATAATTTGCATGTAACAATTCCTACCACATCGTTTAAATTCTTTTATTCTACAAAGAAGTATGTATGTTGCATGCTTTTAGTTAATTTATTAAAATTCCATTTTTTTTTGAATATAATCTGTTAGTTTTTTTTTGTAATGAATTTATATTGTTAGATAAAATTGTTGTAGAAATTAAAAATCATGTTCACATTTCGCACAGTTTGAAATGGAAAATGTACTTAATAATTAAATATTTTATGTATTTAGTTGTTGGCGTAGTATATCTATATAAAGCATTTAGACGTCTCATGTAAATACCAACTTTAATACTTTAATTGTTTTATCTTTGCATTAAATTAAAATATTAACCTTTGCTTAGACATAATTTAAGATTTTTAAAACAATATTTAACTACAAACACAGTCAGCTGCTTAGACGTGTGAAAGATAATATTCAAATTCAAACTTCTTAAAACTGTACCTGGTCAGATGTCATCTTTAAGCACTTGCCTCTAAAATACGAATATTGAAAATCCAAATATTGTAAATATTTTCCTAGAATGCAAATAACAAGCAATTTTTATGACTACCTGCTTAATCCGCGACAAATTGTATGTACAGTGGGTGGCCAAATTATTAGTTACACTTACTAATTAAGATTCAACCGCTTTTAATACGTATATAAATTTATTTCTTGTACCAGATGTTTTCGCATTTTAATCCTGTTAAATATTTTGTGCAGTGTCAACAATGATTGGTGACATTAGAGTGCAGTAGTAGATCATTATCTATCATTCTGCTCTGAAGTGTGAAATATGAAATTTTGATTAAATTGATTAAAGTCTGGCATGACGATGAAGAACTAAAAGAAAATGTTCAAAAATGCATTCAGAGCATGCCAAAAAGGGTGCAAGCTGTAATTGATGCCAAAGAAGGTTCTACGAAATATTAAGATTTTTTTTCTTCAAAAAATTTTGTACTATTTCTTTTCCTCAAATATATATTTTTAAAACAAAAGAATTTATTTTTAATTGAATTAGAAACACTTAATTTACCTAAGAGAACAAATAAAAGGATAAATTTCCACTATTTTAAAATGTGTAACTAATAATTTGGCCACCCACTGTATGTATTTGCATGTTTGCATATGTCAAAAAGCCCTTTTCCACAAATAATTTTTATGACGCTTACAAAATTATCTGTGTAAAAAAAGCTGTTTTAGAAATAATAAACTACCTGCAGGTAATATTTCTAAGGCACAAGAAAAGGAATCATTTGTGCATAAAATCTCTTGGTTAAGCATTCTAAGGACACAGTCTAGTCTGACGCTTCGTTACGAACGTACTAATTAAACAATTTTAAATAAATCTACAGAAAAACTATTTAATTCGTTAACTTGTGCAACAAAATTTTAAAAATCTAAAATTATTGTGAAAATGGTTAACATTAATGTTAACTTTCAACAACTTGAAAAGGAGATCGAAAATTTAACTTCGATAGACGAACGTAAGTTTAATAAAAACATTTTTAAAATGTGCATTTAAATATTCATTATATATTTGTACTGAAGGTAGTTAGGATATTTACTGAAGGTAAATTCAACAACCCAGGTTCCATCCCCAACTCAGACGAAAAATTATCAATAAATTTTAATAATAATTTGCATGTAACAATTCCTACCTTTAGTAAAAATAATTTAATGAAAATTAAATTTAATGAACTCAAGCCTAACTAAAGAAATATCAAAAATTAAAAATTAACAGTTCAACTAAGAATAATAATTGTTCTTATTTTATAAATTTTATTTTACTAATAATTTATAATAAATACTAATTTTACTAATGTATTTTATGTTTATCTAATTTTTTTTAGATCTTCAATTGGCTGCTGAATTGGGTAAAACTTTACTGGAACGCAACAAAGAATTGGAAAATTTGTTAAAGGAGCACAAACATACAATTGAGGAACAAGAACAGGAAATTGTGGTATGTACATATATAAAATGTTCATTAATTTATAAACTTAGTTTTCTTAGTAGAGAATTTTAAGATCCTTTAGGAAAATTAAACAAACTATTTAATCAGTTGCTGCATATGCAAATTAAACTAACTTATTAACTTGCATTTTGCTGCTCAGTTCTATTTTGAATTGTTAAGAAAACGGCGCCAAGATTCAATTAAATTGAACGTTAGAGTTCAATGCTTTTGTAGATCACTATTACAAAACCATAGAAATTCGTAAACGTCTATACGAGTATAAAAAAAACTATTTGTTTGTCTTCTGTATTTTTGTGTTTAACTTTTACCATTTGAAATTGTGGCAATAGCTCTTGTTTTGGTTATACCTGATTGGTTTTAAAGAGAAGACAATTTTTTCTTCACCAGCAGCGCATGCAGCATACCCAAATTCCTTAATCAAAGAAATAAGATCTTGTTGCAACACTTTGCAACTTTGCCGGCAATCAAGCATAAAATATTTAACCCTTTAAATAGTTAGATAAACAAACCAGTATTCTATACGGTCAGATACGATTACACTTGGCAAATATTTGCCGAACAAGACGTAACCACTAAACAAAATATATTTGAACTCTTTTATTTATTTGAAAAAAAAAACTTCCTTCTTGTCTTCGGCTCAGAGCCGCTGTAGCCTATATCCCTTTTTCTTAGTCGAATATAGCCACTATTATTTAATATGTGGCGGGCTAATGGATTTGGTTGTACTTCAAGCATTTTTTTATGGATATTAGATTTTTTATATACCAGGGGGCAATTGTGATCATTCGTAGCAATTTGTTTTGGCGTCTTTGAATTCTGTCTACATTTGAAGCTGAGGCTGTTCCCCATAACTGGATTTCATAACACCCTATAGGTTTTATGATTGAGTTATAAAGCAAGAGTTTGCAATCTAAACTTAGCTTGGAGTTTCTGCCAATGAGACAACATTTGCAACTATATGGAATTTCCATGTGCGGCGTCGATCGAGGTGTATACCGAGGTATTTAACTTTGGATTATTGATATAAATAGGAGAGCATGATTCTCTACGCAATGTAAAGGTTATGTGTGAGTCTTTCTACTCATTAACTTTTATCCTCCATTGCTAACGGTTATTTTTTGATCAGACCTCGTATATATTAAATATAAGAAGGGTCTCAGGATCAGCGATGCCAACTTAGTGCTTTTGGCACTATTTATGGTGCTTTTTGATACCTCAAAACGCCAAAATTTTATGCATAGTGCCAATCTAAGAAAAAACACTAACTTAGTGCTTTTTCAATTTTTCACTAGTGCCTTTAGTGCTTTTTATAATTTTTATTTTTTTAAAATTTATAAATTAATTATGCAGCAACAATTTTGTTAAGTGTAGAAACATTATTTTAGTATGGCAACTCTTTTCCAGTAATTCACTACAAAATTATATTCTTATGTACATTGTTTTTAATTGTGATACAACTGTATATTAATGTATCATTTTAATTATTATATTTTGATTTTTAGTTTTTTTGTCAAATTCTGATTTTTATTTTTTTTGCCAGAAATAATTGTTATTTTTTGATTATTATTTTTTCTCAGAAATATTTGTCATTTCTTCAATAAATAAAATGTTTAACGTAAAGAAAAATAAATATCAAAATATTTTAGTTCACCCTAAAATATGTATGCCTGTAAATAAAATCAATAATTTACTTTTTTATAACTGCAAAAATGAAAAAAGAGAGAAAACTAACAATATTTCTGCCAAAAAAATAATAATCCAAAAAGAATAATTATTTCTGACAAAAAAAATAAAAATCAGAATTTGACAAAAAACTAAAAATCAAAATATAATAATTAAAATGATACATTAATATACGGTTGTATCACAATTAAAACTTAAGTTTCACAAGAAAGGCTTACACAAATATTTAGTTTTAATTTATTTGATGCTGTTTGATCTTGCCAAACTCTTGTAAGTGTAAACAACGTCGCTCAAGTTTATGCTAAAACAAGTGGTTACGCTTTTTTGCGCAAATTGTTGCCATGTGTGACCGTACCTTAACAATAAGAAAGAGACAAAAAATTGGTCATTAAACAAATTTAAATTGTTTTCCTCACTAATTTATTTGATTTCAAAAAAAGTTCATTGTTCTAATTTTATATGTTGGCATTTAAAAGCATTTAATTAGTTTGTGAACCACTCCCCCTACCCGTTTCACCCATCTAAATGTGTGTGTTTTTGAGTATGCAACTGCAATTTCTTATCTCGTGATCAATCATGCATAAACTATTTTAACATTTTACACAAAATCTCATTAATTTCTTTTTTTTGTTTTCATTTTATTCTATAAAAATATATTTTAAAAATAGTATCTGAAAAAACATACCACTGCGTTGCGGGAAGTAAACGATTCTCGTTTAAAGGTCTATGAACAATTGGAAGTCGGTATACAAGATTTGGAGCGTGCCAACCATCGCCTTCTCGTTGAGAATACTGCCGATAAAAAGCATATAAAAACGTGAGTATCTTGTAAAATAAAAACGTTTCTTTCTTTTAAACATTATATACAATTTTGAAAACACACATATTTATTTTTTGTTTAAAGGCTTGGTCACAATCTCGAGAATTTGGAAACACGCAGTGAAGAACTGACTAAACAATTGGATGAATGTCGTCAATCTTTGACCTTTGAGAGACGTAAAAATAAACGCCTGCTGGCAGAAAAAAGCAAGCAGGGCTGTGATGCCAATGGTGTGAAATTGAAACCTACTCTAAACCAGGATAGTGATAATTCATCTTCAGATGCCGTGCAAACCGGTTATGACGCCAATACTACCAACCCTGAAAACTGTAGCTTTGCTTTTGCCACTCCATCGTCTAAAAATAAAGCCAACTCGACGGGTATTAGTGGAGTTGAGAGTGATAGTTCGTTTGACTTGAGCCTGGTATGTGGTCAAGATGGCAATGATGAAATTATTAAATTGGTTAGTGATCTAGAGACCACGAAGAGGGCTTTTATGTCCGAACAACAAAGATGTGGTGAATTGGAGGAACAATTGGTGGCGATAAGTAAGTATTTGAAAAACATGTTGTATTTTAATTGAAGTTTTTTATTTATTTTGTTTTCTCTTTTATTAAAACAGTTCAAGAAAATCAATCTCTACAAAGTCGTATTGCTCAAACAAGTGCCACCGAGGAAATGAAATCCATGCATGATGAATTATCTATATTAGATGAAGTTCGGTAAGTTCTTTTTATATTTAAAACCAGCAATAACAATATAAACTATATTTTTCGTTTATCTCTTACCTCTCTTTAGGCAGGGTCAAATGTGCAGTCGCTGCTTGCGCTCTATGGATGATCGCCTCACTGTTAATGATGAACAATCCTCGTTGGCACCCACCGAGGAATGTGAGGAAGATGAAGAGCGCAGTTTGCTGGACTTGGAAGGCAATCGTGATGACAATGCCAGTGAACATTCACAAACAGCCTACCCCAGAAGCATGTCCATTAAGGTGAGAAATTGTTTCTATTATAAAACACTGCTGTTTGGCTTATTTCGAAGCTGACTGATAATTTAACAAGAACAATGTTTCATTTCCATACATTTGACATTTACCATAACTCATATCGAGCCATAACCGCCGAAAAAATGTATCCCACAAACTCAAAATTTTACAGGGGAAGGTTTTTTTTAAATAAAATCAGTTTGAATAAAGCCATTATTTTAAAATTTATAATGTAAATATTGTTTTGTGTAATACATTTAATTTTAATAATTTTAAATGATGTTGGACTATCGATTTCGATAAAAAAAACAACAATCGAATATGGTGTGGGATACATTATTTTGGCGGTAATGGTTCGATATTATCGAGCACTCATAGTTCCTAATTTTTGTATTTATCTATCAAGAATGATAAAATAAAGATTACGCCAACGCGTAAAATTTTAAAATGTTCTGCGCATTTAGGCCCTGTGACGTTAGACGTTTTAGAACTATCACATAAAACATAAATTTTTCGCAAGAAATTTTAATTCTAACACATGAAACATTATTGGTAACCCTTAGAATGGCCCTTCTACGTCACATAACGGGAAATCATACGCATGGCGTAATCTTTATTTTATCATTCTTGTTTATCTATACATATAATGTTTGTATATTTCATAATTGAAACGTCTACTCACTCACTTTTCATTATTATTAATAGCATCTTATTATCATATTGTGGCTAAATTCTCAAAAAAAAAAAAAAAAAATCATTTGGTTGTCTAATTGGCTTTAAACAATATTCATAACTCCAGCCTTGTTAATCTTTCTTAACTTTATGTTTATGTAGTATATGTGTAACTGTGTGTTATTGTCTTAAGAGAAACTAACTCAAATAATGTCTTCTAACTGTTGCTGTTAATTTATCCACACACCGTTTCCGTTTCCACTTCTTTAATGTTTTCTTTTGCAAATCAACTCAATTCAACTCAACTCAAAACAACAACCCAAAAACAAAACACCACGATTTTTTCTCTACCTTTTTTATATTCTTATTTTTTCTTATATTTATAATTTTATTAGGCTAAAAAACAAGTAACAACTACTGCTACTTGTCCGATTTGTTCAAATATCAACACAAAGTACCTGCATGAACAAATACCCATATCTCTAGATACGGTTTTGTTAGATCTTTGGCAGAAAACCGTTAAACGTTTCAGTCTAATGACATGGGTGGCGAAAATGCTGCAATGGCCGGCCATAGTTATAAGCCGTATGATTAGTTCCATACCAGACGATGAAGACTTTTCATTACTTTTCTGACATGACAAAACAAAACTAAAACCTAAACAAATGAAAATGTTATTTTTTTGATTGCATTTTTAGTTTAACTTAGTTCTTTTTATGTTTTTGTTTTTTGTTGTACTTACCAAGTTTTTTTGTTTGTTAACTGTTTAATCAACTGAATTTAACTTATATTAACATTCCATGTCAACAAAGAATGCTTTTGTAAAGGTCACAAATCTTAAAGAAGATGCGCAACATTAAAAAAGACAAAATAACATAACGTTTTAATTAATAATTTTCTTTTTGACATTTTAAATGTGCCAAGACTTTTTTTATATACATAAATATTAGACTATTTTTATAGTTTTATAACAGTGTGTTTGTGTGGATAATTTATTTTATAATTTATAATGTTAAAAACAACAAAATATTATTTATATTGTCTTAGTTAAGTAAGTAAAATCATGGAAAAACATTAAGGCAGTCTCCCAAATCCCACAAAAAACTTCCTCCTACAACCGTTGAAACTTGCCACTTTCATCAGTTCTCATACCAACTGAATTCTTTTCATAATTAGCTAAACACACAGTTTTCAAAGTAACAACTGACTTAACTAAATTCCATCCCAATCACATACTCACTCTAACTGTCAGCTTCTGACATTTCATTTATGAGTCTATTTTCCGCTTAACTTAACCTGATTTTTCTTAATTTACTACACCGAAAAAATATTCTTAACACTGCTCTCTAATAACTGATCTTACAGCTCAACTCAGCCCATCTCATCTTATTTAGTATTTTGTGTTAATTCCAATTTCTTAACAGAATTCCATTAAATTTTCTATTAAATATAATAATTATCACACTGTCTACACAAATAATATCTAATTATTTAAATTTGCATTCCTCCAAACTTCCTCCCAATTCCTTACCAATGTCCTCTCTCTACTCTTAATTGTTTTTCTTTAAAGTTTTCTTTTGTTTGTTAATATTGTTGTATTTAATTTGTTTTTAAAACATAATAATGAGGGTTTTTTGTGTGATATTTAAGTTTTTGTTTATAAGTTTAATAAATTTCTTTGAATTTGAATGAATGATTTTAATTAATTTGTTCGCTGAAAGAAAAGGCATGATTTTAAAGTTTGTATTTAATTATAATTTTTTGATTATTATTAGTATTTATGCATTATTTTAAAGCTCTTTATCTCTCTATTATCTATATTCAACACACTATTTCTATCGCTCTTTGAATTCTCTCATTTATACAACAACCTTAAAGTATACAATACTCCTCCACCAAGAACTGAAAACCAAAACAAATCAAACCAACGCAAGCAAAGTTAGAAATTGAACATTGTTAATTTAATTATAACTATTTTTTACACCTCATGCCATATTTGCCGCTCTCTCTTTTTATTTGAAACAAAAAAAAAACAACAACTCTAAAACTCAAAACCAATTATGCCCATAATTTCCAGGTTACACCACAACATCCCGATTCTTTGGATTTGAATATACCGGGTAGTCCAAATCCCTACCGTGATTTGGTGGAAAAATATGAAGCCTTATTGGAGGTGCAACGTTCATCGATTGCTCGCAAAAATAATAACAGTGTTGTAGCAGATAATGTTGGTGTTGGCATGTCTTTGGCCGAAGAATTCCAATCATCCGGAGAATATGCTCAAACTCAAAAGCTCATGTTCCAGGCCGCACATGGTGAAAATAGCGGCAATTGTAATGCCTCAAACAATGGTGATGCTGCCAGCAGTTGCAATGGCAGCATGAATAATGACAATTCAAATACCAAAAATGATAAAAATCGTGGTCGCACTCCTACGGAATACTCTGAAGCGGAAACCTCCTCTTCTGGTTTCTCGGATGAGACCAGTAACAAGGGCACCCAAACTGATGATAGACCCGGCTATTTCCTATGCTCCATTGGCGATGGTGAAGACTGTACCATTAGCATTTATGATGACGTCAGCCCTATTGATTCACGCTTCCGCAACCGCCCTGAATATCGGGAACTGTTTAAAGAAATCTTCGCCGTTCTCAAGAAGGCTGCTGAAAACAAAGAAGAGGGCGATAAGTTACCTTTATTGGATGATACTCATCCCAATGGCGTAACTACTCAAAAAGTGCCACCTGTAACTCCTGCCAATGAAGAATTGCCGGTTGATTTTGCCGATGATACTCAAAGTGTTATATCCTCGGCCGTTTCCGAACAGTCCTTTGCCATGTCTGAGTGCATTACCAAATTAGAACGTAAAACAGCCAAAAAACACATCATTGAAAAGAATCAAGAAAACAAGCCTCCCATGGCCGCCTCCACAGCTCAATTGTCTTCGCCTACTGGCAAGCATATTGTTGAGAATGGCCGTATTTTGACACCCTTGAAGCGGGAACCTTTGGACTATTTGGCCGTCGGGGTAGGCATTAAGAAGAAGAATCGTCGCAAGAACCGCAACTTCTCCAGTGATCGCTCAGAGTCTCCTTTGGCTTTGCCAACACCACCACGCATCTTTGTGGCCAGTGGCAAGAAACGCAAAGAGGTTCGTCCCTACGTAGAGTCACCTATAGCTGCCAACCCAGATCAATACAACTCACCCACATCATCGCGTGGTTCTCGAACAGGACCAAAATATGAATGGAATGGCAGTTCAGTGATCATTTATAATCGTACTGCCCGAGGACATAACACTTCAGGTGAAGGTGATGACTCCAACATACCCTATCGGCCCAGTACTGTCTCCCAAGATTTGAACAAACTAAAGAAACTTGACTTGTCCTATGCGGAAGTCTTAAGACGCGCTGATGCCTGCAAACAACATCATTCTCAATACCAACAACAGCCACAAAGACGAAGGAATCATCGTCACTAAATTAACGAACAAAGAAATCATAAAAGGAAGAACCTCCAGTGTAATCAAGAAAACATAAGTAGTCTTCTTAAATTTAAGTAGGTGTCTTTGACGGCTCTCCCCCACCCAACCTAAGTGATCACTAAAGATCCCCACACTCTCATTTGATTGTTTATAATATTAATAGAACTTCAAACAATTTTATAATTTAATATTTAGATGTATACGGCCCAAACAAAAAATAACAATCCCATAGCAACCAAGAGAATATAAGTACATAATATTAAGAATTATTCATCTGCCATTGAAGCTGAATCTCTCAGTCGTTTCCTCTTCCCTTACTCTTCTGTAACTTTATTTATCCTTTGACCTAATAGTTTCTCCTGAATATGTAATGATTATAATGTCGATTAATTTTTATTTACAATTTGAAATCGTCTCTTTTTTTTAGAAAAAAAAAATAACGTAGTAGCTACGTAAACATTTAGTTTTTTGAAAATGAAATATTTCTAAAAAAATGTCCTTTTACTTTAAAAACTTTAACAAATAACAAACATTTAATTTTAAGTGCATAATTTTAAAAGCAACTGTATCGCAAAGAGTTTTATTTTTGATAATTGTGGGCTTAGCGCACAATCCGCATTATTTTTTTAAAGTTTACAAAAAAAAGTTAATTTTTTAGTATATTTTACTCGTCTTTGCTTTAATTTTTATAATTATTATTATTTTTTGTAAATAGTATGAGTTTTAACCAAATTCTTTAAGTCTTAAATCAACGAATTCTGTTTTTTTGTATTGTGTCTGAGTAAATAATCCCACTTCGTTAGATACTATTTGATTCAAAACTAAATTTAACTAAAAATCTTGGAAACTAAATTTAACTAAAAATCTTGGAAACTAATTTAAACAAAAAAATACTTATAGTCGATATCGTATAATAAATACAAAAAAACAATAACTTTTAAAATGTTTATTTAAATTTTAACCAACTTATTATTATATACATATTTAAACAATTTTGGCTGAAGTGAAACAGTAACGTATAATAGATAAAGAGTTTTCGCAAAAGTTTATCTTGTGGAACAGAATTTTTACTTGATTTGAATTAAGATGCAATTAAATTAACAATTAAAGCAACAAAACAAACAAATACACATAATGAACAGTATCAGTATGTACTCAAATAAAAAAAGCATTGAATTATTAAAAAAAAATATACTAATTGTATTTTTATTTTTTATTGAACATCTATCTCTGTTTGGTAAGTATTTGAAAATAAAATTCAAACTATTCTGAAAATAACATGTAACAACATGTTTCGCTGAAACTCTTATGTAATTGCAAAACTGCAAAATACATTTCATTGAAAAATAAATTAATCTTTAGCAAAACTTCCTAACGAATCGAATAAGACCTCAATCATTGAAGTCCGTTAAGCTATCTATGAGTTATGATCACTTACATAGATTTAATTATTCAGTCACCTTTGAGAAAAGTGTCTTTGCTAAAAATCAGTTAAAAATCTTTGTAAAAATTTTCTTTGTACCAGGAAAACAGCATCGAATAGAACGTTGAAATTCCATAAGGAAAATATTTAAACGCTTATAACTACTAAACGGCTTAAGCGATTTGAAAGATATTTGTATCCACGAAAAGCGTATGAATTGTACTTTTTTCTCCAGGTGGCAATTAATTAAAACGTTTACCATAAGCGGGAGATTTAGCGTGTAATAGTAGAAATTCGAGTATAATTAGGAAATTATTAAAAACACACAAATTAAACTTAGTTCATCTGATAGCTGACTTCAATACGCTTCCAATGAGTACTAGCATAATGGAAATCCGTCCAGAAACTCTGAGTTATGACCACTTGAACCTAATAGTTGAAAAGTCATGAAAAACTATCAACTCTACATTAGACTATTATAGAAAAATAGCCAACATTTAAACTGATGCTTAAGCATTTTTTTTAATAGTAAGATAGTCGTAATTATAAAACTAAAAGATGTATTCCAATTTAACTTCACCAGAGTGAACACTTCGCTAGAGTAAACACATATTTCTTTCCGCTTAGTTTTCCTTTCCGTGCGGAATCAATAATACCACCCATTATTTAAATAAAAATGTTTTTTTTTTGTTTTTAATTATTTTACATATATGTATGTATGTATTTGATTATTTATATGTGGTAGTGTATAATTGAGGTAAGTAGGATCGTAGTATACGTGTTTTAGTAGTTCTACATTTTCGTTAACCGTTAAAAAAATTATATTTTAATAAGGTTATTTATATTTAAAATTTTAATAACTAAATAGTTTTTATAAAAATGTATGTGTATGTATTAGGAATCATTAAAAAAGATTAATTAATTAATTATTAATTTTTAATATATTCGTATATCATGTTGATAACTTTTTAAATAACTAAACTATTGCAAAATGTTTGTTTTTCTGTCTTTAATCTTTGATCTAATTTATTGCATCGCACTTATTGATAAATTTAAAATATTTTAAATTTAATAAATAACGTCTTTTGTAGGGTTTCATTCCTATAATTGATTATTAGTTCTGGCAATGCTGTATAAGCAGCGAAATAAATTTGGAATGGCAACTCTTAATATTTTGACAACTGCTGGTAGCATTGCCAGTTGGTAATACATACATGCACAAATTTGCTATGGTAACAATAATTTGATGTGTATGAAAAATATATGTAATAGTAAAATAAATTGCAGTTTAACTATATTCCAAAGGTTTACGTACCATAGGAAATATTTAATAAAAAATTTTAAGAATTCTGAGTTTTAATTACATACGTACATATTACAAAACAATGTTCTTTTAAAGAGATTTGTTAACAGATCTCTCAATAAGAATATATTATTACGAAATTATATGTCAATTTAAATTTAACGGTTTGTAACGGCTGATTAAACTGTAAAAGAGTAGTAAAAGACCGAAAGTCTACTTAATATTTATACCCTCCACCACGAGGGTATATGTATATGAGTTTGTCATTCCGTGTGTAATACATATGAGACCCAGCAAAGTATATATATTCTTGGTCCTTACAAAATTCTAAGTCGATTGAGCCATGTCCGTCTGTCGGTCTGTCTGTGTAAAACAATCTCACGTCCAAAGGACAGTAGAACAAGAGTTATGGATCAAAATGTAAGACAGCCTCCACAAAAAATTGATATTCTAAACCACAGTTTTTAAAAAAGTAAAAACGTAACAATATATACTTTATAAGGTTTCTTCAACAAAATGTAAAATAGTAGGAGAATTCTATTTTACATTTTGTTGAAGTAACCTTATAAAGTATAATCTAACTCAACTGTAGCATATTGAGCATTAAACAAAATTATCTTACATAGCGTACTTGGCATACAGACTTTGTAGGAGACAGTTTATTTACAAATGGCTGCTGAATGTAATTTGCGTTAATGTATATACATGTATAAAGTGTGTAAACAAGAGTATTCAAAAACCTAAACCGGATACCGGTTAACCGGTTTTTTTTCGATTTAACCCTGGATGGTTACTGTTCGTCGAATCGACGAAGCTCATTTACTCTCTATCATATAACTCATAAAAAAGAGTCAAATTCGTATCGAATTTTAAGATAGAAAAAAATGTTTGTGTTACATTATATTTTTTTTTGTTATTTCTTAAATATAATACTTAAATAAAAATATTTTTGTTTATTTTTAACTTTAAAAACTTTTCCGATAAAATTATTTTAAGAAATTGTTCGTCGATTCAACGAAGAGTAACCTTAATGCACAAAAATGAAGAGTAACCATTTAGGGTTAAAAAAAACGACCGGTTTTGAATATTTCATATCTTAGAATTACGAACTTTTTTATTTTTTTTTTCGAAAAAATATTAAATTTGTCTAGCTTTTTGTACTTGTATTGCCTTTCTTTTATACATTTTGAAAATATTATCTTATTTTGATTGTAATATACTCGTAACAAAAAACTAAAACTGAGCGTGTTCGTAAAAAAATAATGTTTTCGGTTTCAAGACCGATTTCAACTGAATAGAATATATTTCCGACGTATATTTTGACGTTTTTTTCTATAAAGCAATTTTATTCATCCTTGAGGTCAAAACATATCGAACGCATACACAAAATAAAGAAAAACTTAAATATTGAAAATTGTAATGCAAAACTGGTTAACCGGTATATTCAGCTAAAACCTTATGCGAAACTGGCTTTTTTAAAAAGCCAATTTTTCGAATAACCCGAAAACCGGTTTTCTAAAAAATCGTTTTTTTGAATACTCTTATGCAAACACATATGCACGCAGCGAACCGCATCACACCTACCAGAATGTGTTGGGTGGAGTTGCAGTAGGTAATAATTTGTATTAAAGTGACAGACATTTGTTTATATATATATGAGTTAGATATCTAATATCTACATCCATATAAAAACAGCATCCACTTGGCAGCCTTAACATCCTTTTGCGTAGATACAAATAAAACAACAACAACAAAATGCTAATGTATGGTCAGTTAAGAACATGGCAACATAAAATCAGTGTCCTTTGTAAGTATTGGCATATTTTCACAGCATGCATACATATACCTATATGTGTGTATGTATGTATGCATGTATGTATGTGCATTAGGATGATTTCCTTTTAATGGTTGGCTGTACCCAACTGATCTACACATTATTAATTTGAAATAAAACACTAGTGTTGTTTTGCTCTGATCTTAACGAATTCCTAAAATCACTTACGAACATGCATGATTTTCTTTTCAAAAATTTATTTTATTTATAATTTATTTATTAAAAATCATTATTTTTTTAATTATTATTTTAGTGTGTACTAAGGTGAGGGCAGAGCTTGGAAGTAGTTGTTTAAATTTGAGCTTAATTTAATAAAATCTTAATTTAGCATTAAAAAAATATTAGATATTTATTCACTGTTATATTAATAATGATTCACTACATAAATAATTCTATAAAGAAAAAAAAAAAACTTTGGAATTAATCTTATAAATTAATTTGTAATTTTTTAATGTTGTAGTTTAGCGATAAAACATAATTTGATTTTGAAAATTGTATTAAGAATTCATTCTTTTTAACATTTGAACGGTTCGGTTAGAGCATAAAGATTAATAATAAAATAACACTGTACTTTAATTTTCTCTAATCTCTAAACAAAGAAAAATATAAAATATTTGTATTTATTTAAGGATTGATCGAGGGTTAAATAGTTGTTTTAAATTCATTTCGATAATATAGGAATTTGACGAGAGAACCATTGAGGTTTTTTATGGTTAAGGAGGAACGACCCATATCTGATTGATAATAATTATTATTATTATAATTTAAATTACAGCTCTCTTGTATCGTTGATGTTTTAAAGTATATTTTGGAGCTTGTCGATAGTAGACAACTATGTGATATAAGAAATAACGTTTTATTATATAATAAATTCTAACTTTAATATTACCTTAGTTGAATCTACAATGAGAATTAATCAACATCGAAATTTCCATTATCCATAAAATACCGTTACCGAAATCACATCAAATAGCGTTACCGCTAAAATGCCATTATCGAAATAATCAAAATTAGTGTTACTGTTACTTTTTATCATTTCGAATCGGTAGCCAATTTTGCAATAAACACATCACATGTTTTCTCGCTTCAATAGATACTGCAATGAAATATCTTCTGATGAATCTGATCAATTGCATCAGAGGGTTTTTGGGGCTAACCTAATACCCATACATACAAATGAGTATTTTGCAATAATGACCAGAATAGTATTAAAACACAACGCCAGAAAAGTGCTCGAGAATGAGTGGATAGTTTCTAAAGAGAAATTTACATAAAACATTTATTTGTATCTTGTACATATGTACATATGTGTATGACCATTTACATAAAACTATACACTTTTTTGTAAATGTCTTTTTCTAATAAAAACATATACATACAGACATTATTGGCACAGAGCATACAAATATGTAATTTATATTAATTGAACGAAAAGGAGTATGTACTTGAAATCGCTAGATAAAAAGAAAATATATTGAATTATTTAAAATAACTTATAGAGAAGGGGAGAATCCAAATTACTACTCAGAGTCATATTCTATTGGTTCTATTGGTACAAGTTTTGCGAAAAATCTTGAAATTTACTTTCTTTCTTATTAATTATAAACATTCCCAGCATTTAGAAGTTAAATAGTTTTTATTCTTTTAAGTGTATGGCAATTTACTTCCCCACTTATATATATGTATTTGCTTAAAATTGTCTGCTATTTTGTGCCAATGTAACACTAAATCATGTTTTATTGCAGTGATACTGTTTATTAAGATACAAATGCAATTTTATGCAAATTATATTGGTAGTTATTTAAAGTTAAAAGAAATGCACAAAGTATATAGAAAATAATTGAACTTACGATATTCATTCACACATTAAAGATCTACACCGTTTCATGTTGAAATTGAGAGAATACAAATTTACACGTGAAGCAAAAACTAATTGAGAAATCCAAACGTATGTACACTCAAAATATTTCATGTATAAAAATACGAAATGGTTTTTCGTAAAATTATTTTCGTACATTTTACTAAAGTTTTGTACATAATACGAAATTTTAATAATTTTTTTATTTCGTAAACTTACAAAATTCGTTAATTTACAAAATTTTTTTCGTAGAATTATTTTTGTATATTGTACAAAAATTTCGGTTATAATACAAAACTTTCGTGTTTAGATATTGTAGAAAATTTTGTAAATTTAGAAATTTTTTGAATTTTACAAATTAAATTTCGTTAATTTACAAAAATTACAAAAATTTTTCGAAAAATACGAAACTTTCGTATTAAATGCAGAGAAAAATTTCGTAAATTTAGAAATTTCGTTCATTTCACAAATATAATTTCGTAAAATAAAATGTACCGTTTTAAATGAAACTTAAAAATAACAAAACAAGTCATGCTTTTACTGACAATTAAAGAGAAAGAAGCGTTAGTCGTGCCTTGTTAAAAATAGTTAAAAATAGTTTGATTTATTAAAATAAATTTAAATTAGTGTAAGAAAATGAATTGTTATTTGTTATTTATTTATTTCTAAGGCATGAGTTTAACATTTTAGCATTTGAAGATATACTAAGTCACTGGAACGGCTGTTTTGAATATAGGCAAAACACTTTAAAAGAGCTATGCGACCCAAATTCAAAAAAACAACTTTTGGATTTGTGGCCTGTGTACAATAATCCAGTAGGATTTCGCTTAGTAAGTAAAATGACATTCAGTTTTTATTAGAATAATTCAAAAATATATAAGAAAACATATTGACTTCTTCAACCCTTTAATTAATTAATATATTCAATCATGTATATTTAGAGCATTAATGATTTCGATCGCATAAATGGAGAGAGAAATGAATTGCTTGACAGCTTTGACGATTTTTCTGATTTAATGACTTAAAAGATATTTCCAGAAAACGAATCGAAATTTAAAGATGAAGATGACCAAAAGCTTTGGAATTTTGTACAAAAAAATAATTGCATTGACTATAGTAAGTAGAAAAGCTTTATAAACAAATATAATCAAATTTTTAAATTTTATTTAGTGATGGATAATGGTAATGCAATTTTTTTTAACTTTTTAGATACCAAATTTATCATAGTCTTAACACTCTTACATTCCTTACTTCCACCATCAAGAATTAAATCAAAAAGTTCTAATAAAGGAAACAAGTTTTATAGTATTATGGAATCAAAACGGTCTTTTATAACATTTTCACCAACTGAAGAGTCATATAAAAAGAAGTTGGATACAAAAATTGTGGCAGAGGGTTCAGTTGCCCCTTACATTACTGTTATAGGGGACATATATAAGCCCCAATCATTTTTCTGTGACTTTGACAACATTAAATACAAAGTTTTCAGTATCACTAAAGCTATAGACATTTGCTTTAAAGCGTATCACGTATTTTCAATTAAATATTCTGAAGCTTCCAGCCATATGTGGGATTTTTTAAATATTCAGTTCTATAAAATAGATGGACATCATGTTAATCCAATTACGCATATGTTGTACAAAAAAATACAAGGTTAGTGTGTTTTATATAAACTAAGTTTAAAAGTTACTAATATATAAATTTTCTTTGTAGAAACCAAAGCAATCGACAAAATCAAACTTAATTTAATGCAGAAATGCTATTATTTTTTCCTTTACTATTATTTATAAAATAAACAAAACTTTTCGTTTAATAAAAAAAAATATTTCTTGAGAAATTAACGAAACTTTTTCTAAAATAAACAAAATTTTTTTTTATTTTTACACAATTTTTAGTAACTTTACGAAATATTTTTAGAAAATTTTGTAAATTTACCAATTTTTAGCAGAAATTTACGAAACTTTTCTTATATTAACGAAACCTTTCGTGTATTTAGGAAATATTTTTGTGATTTTACAAAATTTTGTAAAATAAACGAAAAAAAATATGAAATTTTTCTTATACCTACAAAATATTTTTCGTAAGTTTAGAAAATTTCGTATAACAGGAGGCAATATTTCTAAAATTAACAAAATAATTTTGTATTTTTACGAATCATTATTTTTACGAAATATATTTCTTATTTTTATTTAATTTTGTAAACCAGACCAAATTTAAAAGTTTAATTTACGAAAAATTTTCGTTAGATAACCATTTATTTTGTAATTTAACAAAATAATCTTGGTAAATACACAAATATTTCGTAAAATGCGGAAAATAAAAAGTCCCAACAAGAACGAAAAACATTTGTATATTATACGAAATATTTCGTTTCGTCAAAATAACGAAAAATTTAGTAAAATGAACCACGATTTTCGTTTATTTTACCTATGAAATATTTTGAGTGTACGAATATATTAAGAAATCCATTCATCTAAATTCTGCAGCCATGAAGTTCTTTATTTCATTTAATTTTTATAACCTACACCACCATAGTGCTGATGTTTGTAACGCCCAGAAATATTGGTCACACACCCACCTTAAAGTATACCGATCAATTTAGAATCACTTTCTGAGTCGATTTAACGATGTCCGTCCGTCCGTCCATCTGGCTGGCTGGCTGTCCATGTAAAGATTGTGCGCAGAGTACAGGTCGCAATTTTGAAGATATTTCGATAAAATTTGGTACGCGAAATTTTTTCGGCCCAAGGACGGATGGGATTTAAATTAGTGGAAATCGGTCCATTATTTCACCTGGCCCCCATACAAATGTCCTGCCGAAATTAGGGTTTAAAGATCAGAAATCGCTAAATGCGTTGTTTGTTAAAATGATGGTTCGTTAAATCGTGAAACTACTGTATGTAGATATTTTAATAATATCAGTATTGAAATGATTCTAAATGGAAAATATTTTCTTCATAAACTTATATTTTATACACTTTGAAATAAAATGATTAATCTCGCTGAAGATAATGCTGAAGATTTAAGATATAAATAATTTTAATTATTTAATTTAAAATAATGGTGACTTACCATGTTATTGCACAAAATTATGTTTTCTTTAACTTTAAGTGTTGTTACTGTTATGATAAAAGAATTCCTACGCCATTCAATTTAATTTGAGAATTACCTTTATTTTCGAAAAAATCAAAGTTTTCTATTAGAATCCCTTACAAAATAGTGTTTAATGTTTCTACAAGGTGGCGCAAAAGTAATCCTCCTATCAGAAAATGCTATAAATTTGGCGAGGCCCCTAATGTCAGCTCTGGAGCAGTGTAGCGTAACATTGTTTGTTAACGTGTATTTCGCATGTGTTTACTACACAAATGTCAACACAGAACCTTATACAAGGTGGCGCAAAAGTAATCCTCCTATCAGAAAATGCTATAAATTTTGCGAGGCCCCTAATGTCCTTGTATCTATGCTTTAAACTTTCATTTTCAAATGTTCTCATAATTGTTTAATACATTTCTAAATAAAAAAAAATAAAATTAGAACTTAATAAAACAGAGTTTTTCTATTCATTCACTACTACTTTTGATAAAAGAGATTTTTCTTATGTCTTGTTCCAAACCGATAGAAGTCGGTTCTATTTCTTACATTTTATAATATGGCGATGCAGTAGGAGGACTTAAATCGACATACATATGTTCTATTTTTTTTTAATACATTTCATTTATTTATTGAATCTTCAGAAATGAAATGACAATAAGTTTTCGAATCTTAATACTAAAAGAAAATAATAAGTCCAGCCAGTGCTAGACAAAATATTATGATACTACAACAAATTTACATCCACTGATACAGTCATCTGTTTTGCGCTTGAGTTAAAGCAAGGGTATCCCTCCTTCTCAACCGAACATGACCACTAAAGTTAAGGATGTCTCGTGCAAGTGGATGGTGTACAAGTTTGCTGACATATTTTGAGGCGTATGTTGTAAGTTCGACTTTCACCAAAGGAATGCCTAGATCTTTGTGAATTCTAGAATTTATAACGTACCATGGAGCTGCACTAATTGTACGTAGAATCTTATTTTGACCCCTTTGAATTTTTTCAATGTTGGATGCTGAGGCAGAACCCCATAATTGAATTCCATAACACCAGATTACAATATTACGAGCCTAATATTAACACTCTAGAGACTACATTGCAGACACTTGTCCAAACCATGAACACTTTTACGACCACTATGACATCCATGATGCAGGAAATGCTGAAAATGCAATCCACTATCTTACAAGCCATTTTAAAGATGTTCTATTTGCAATATTTAAATACTGGTCATAAAATATTATTGAAATTAATTGACTAAACTTATAATTTAGCAGGTTTTGTTAAATTTATTAATAAATTGTCTAAATTTAAATATCATACATATTTTTATATGTACATTTAACAAAATCAAAACCAAGGTTTTAGTTTATTTGATTTTATTAATTAAAATTAACAAACCGCGAAGCTTTTTGGCTTATCTGCAGAAAACACCCGAGTCTTTGGCGGGAATTGAACCCGCAACCCTCTGACTAATAGTCCGACACACTATCGCCAAGTATATCAGGGCACCCATATATATTAATAGCCAAAATTAATTGCACTATTTCTAAACTTTAAATTTCTTTTACAAAATCTGTAGAAAATATAAAGCTAAGGATTTTTGACTTACGATTTGAATGGAAAGTGTTCGTAAAATCATTAAATGTATGATTGAAGAGTAAGGATGCCAAACTATATTTTAAAATCCCGGAATTCGGAATTTTTGTTTGATATTAAAACAAATTGGTTTATTGGTCAAAGAAGTAACTTATATTACATATACATAAATATGTTTGAAAACAAAAAATTTCTCTCCTCATAGCTATAATTTTTAAATTTATTAATAATTTATTAATAATGTGAAAACATAATAACTGATTTATATATTAATTTAAAAGCAATAGAGTATTATCGTGCGGCCTTAAAATCCTTAAAAATATTAAGTAAGAATAATCTTGCCTTTTGTTGCAAAGACACATATAAAGCTGAAGTATAACAAGGGTAACTTTTGGCAAATAACCCGATACTTCATAAATAAGAATATTTTAGATATTCGCAATAATAAAAGCTAGTAGTAGCCGTCTAACTAACTTTAAACAAATACAAACAAATCTCAAATGAAGATAATTTACAGGAAATTAGTATTACGAAACGAGCTCTGCTTCTTTGCATTAAAATAAAAGTGTTAGGGTATCCTTTGGTAACTTTCTTCCTGGGACACGATATGCAACAAACGCTTTATCTGGTAACATTTTCCCATACAGACCAGTTTAACTTCATTTTTAATATCGCAAAAACACACGAAAGATATGTAGTTGGTGTCAGAAACCGGTGTGCGATGCACATTCCACAACTTATGTATTTGGCAAATGCTGCTCTATAAATAAAACTTAAATGTATAAAATTGTTTTGTTCAAGTTATCCTATACCTGCAGGTACCTACATAAATAATATATAAATAAAATAAAATAAAATAAATACAATGTTTTTCTTTTTTATCAGGACAATGTGCAATGTTACTACAAATGTATGTGGGCGGTCGAAAGACTATAGTCTTTCGACCGCCCACGTAAGTTTTCGATCCCGAGCACATGAAGGTTAAGTAAAACAAATTACTCATCTGTCATCTCCTTTTAAACAAATTAAAGTTTTTTTTGGAATTTCCTAAATTCGGGGTGTGGGGAAGATAGGACAAGTACATACTTAGTTGTACTAGCAATTCGTTTCACTTTCTTATTCGCATTACATATGTGTATGTGTATAGAAATGTGTGTATACTCTCAAATAAAAATAGGAGCGATTTAAGCAATAAGAATTGTGCTGTTTGAATTCCAAACAAATTTTAAAGAAAAAATTTTATCAATGTTTTTAATAAAAATTGCTTGGTGTAAATTGGTTTTAAATAAATAATAGATTTTGGGATTTTTTAATTGCGGGATTTTCGGGATAGGGATTTCAGGAATGACATCTGAACTGAAGAAAGGCTCTTTTCGTTGGAGAAATATGATGTCATAAATATTTCTTCATTTTCGCCATATATGCATCTCTTAAAAACTTTTTAAAAAATATATTTTGGTCAGAGTTTGTTGGAGTTATGAATTAAAACTTGTTCTAAGCTAAGTTTCTCATATAAATTTAGATTAAAACTAAAATATTTTTAACGCGTAAATGTCTGCTTTCGTATTTACATATTATACTCATTCCCAAGACAGCCGGTTCTACGCACCGGAATGACCCGATATCATTCGGCCAAGGGCTGTCAACTCAGCAATTACTGCTGTTACAACAACAACAACATATTATACTCGTACTTGTTCATAGCTTTGATTTCACCACAATTGTTAATATGAATAAAACGATTTTAATAATTTTGTTATTATTTATAATACTTTGCTTTAATATTACTTTTTTATTACATGTTTTTTTTATAAGAGACAAAGAATGGCTTTTTATTAATTATATTTAAATTGTTTTTAAAAAACATTGTGCCGTATTCATAAATTATATTTTCCTTTAATTAGGAATACTTGAAAAGTTTAAACAACGTAGAGTAGAACTCAAAAGAATTTTAAATTGTATTATGTCAGTCTCTTTTTGACAGTGATCGTGTTCAAACGTACAAAATACTGAGTTATTTAAAAGTACATAAAAAATTAAACAACAATAAAAAAAAAACAAAGACATTGTCTAGTTACAATTTATAAATAACAAGAACAATTTACATAGTAAAAATTCTTTTGAATAAAAACAATTTTACACTGCTATCATGATAAGTGATAGCGGTGCTGATAATGACGATGATGATAGTATTTGCTGGCAGGTAGTCAGCTCGCCTAAAGCAATGAAACGTAAACAAACTGAATCCCCAAAAGCAATACTGAACAAAAGGCAAAACATTAATATCACAAACAGTGTAATAAAAAACAACAATAACAACAATACAAGTAATCTCCAAAAGAATGTCAACAACAATATCATAACTAATAAAAGTATTATTACTGAAAATAATGCTAGCACATCAAATAATGCAAATATGAATGTTAATCAAAATAGATTTTCGGCTTTAAGAAATAGTATTGCAGATGATGATGAAGAATTCGACGATGTACAAACAACAAACGAGAGTGTACCAAAACCTCCACCTATTTTAATACCTAATGTTTCAGATATCAATGCTATGATTAAAAGTTTTTCAAAATTAATCGAAACTAATATGTTTAGCTATAAAACATTAAGAAATGGACAGATACGAGTTACTGTTCAAAATATTAAAGCATATAGAATGATAGTCTCATTCCTGAATGACAAAAAAATTAACTATAATACATACCAATTGAAACAGGAAAGAGCCTATAGAGTTGTTGTAAAAAATTTGCACCCTTCAATTCCACATGCAGACATAAAATATGAATTTGAAACCTTGGGGCATAAGGTTAGAAATGTTACGAACATAAAAAGTAGAGTAACAAAATTGTCACTTCCCATGTTTTTTGTTGATTTGGAACCAAGTTCTAATAACAAAAATGTATATGACATTAAGACAATATGCAACGCTATTGTAAATATTGAACCGCCGAAGAGAACGATGGATATCGTACAATGTCATCGTTGTCAGGAATTTGGCCATACAAAGACTTACTGTAGGAAGTCGGTAAATTGTGTTAAATGTGGTCTAGGACATCTAACTGCTGACTGTGAAAAAGATAATAACACTCCCCCCAGATGTGTAAACTGTTTGCAAAGTCACCCAGCAAGCTACAAAGGCTGTATTGTTTACAAGCAATTATTGAAGAAAAAACTTCAATCCAATATGTCTAATAGACGAAATAACGTTTGCTTTATTCAAAATGACAATGAGTATCCTACTTTAAGCCATAACTCGTTCAATCCAAATATGAATCACGATACAATTACATATTCAGAAGCTTTAAGAAGCAATGAAAAAAGTTCTCTTGACAGATTAGAAACCTTAATACAAAATCAGCTGGAGTTAACAAACAAACTTTTGAATATGATGACTGTATTAATTGCTAAATTATGCAACTAAATTTAAATATTGCAATATGGAATGCTAATGGGCTTTCCAACCATACACAAGAAGTTGAATTGTTTCTTAAATTACATTTTGTCGATATAATGTTAGTGTCAGAGACACATTTTACTAGTAGATCTTTCTTTAGAATAAGAGGATATGATCTAATAACAGCAAATCAGCCAGATGATAGAGCACACGCTGGTGCAGCAATATTAATAAAATCAACAATAAAATATGAAATAATAGATGTAGTCAGAGAATCTTATCTCCAAGCAGCCTGCATTAAAATTAAATGTGATTTAAACGCAATTACATTTTCTGCCGTTTATTTTCCACCACGATTTTCGGTCAAATGTCAACAATTTGAAAATTTCTTTAATAGATTGGGACCAAAGTTTTTCGTTGCTGGGGATTTCAATGCTAAACATCAATGGTGGGGTTCTAGATTAGTCAATCCAAAAGGAAGCGAGCTTTACAAATGTATTTTGAACAACAATTACTCTGTGCTGTCAACGGGCAGTCCAACATACTGGCCCACAGATCCCAGAAAAATACCTGATCTTTTGGACTTTGCAGTTTATAATGGAATTTCGAGTAATCTATTACATATTTTTGACATTGATGAACTAAGCTCTGATCACACACCTTTACTTGCTTGTTTCAATACCACTCTACAGTCAGAGCAAACAAAACATAACATTCTTAATAACAGAACTGACTTAAAATCGTTTACCACTTATATAGAAAGAAATATAAACCTTAATGTTTCCTTAAAATCCCCAGAAGAAATAGATAATGCAGTAGAAATTCTTAATAATATAATTCATGAAGCAGGGTACTTATCAACTCCAAACTTCCCGACTCCAAATTATTCTAATCAAGTTTTTATAACAACGGAAATCAGAGAGCTTTTAAGAAATAAGAGACGGCTCAGAAAAATATGGCAAAACAACAGAAATCCTCATGACAAACAAGTTTATAACAGAGCAACTAAGGACCTTAAAAAAGCGCTGTTTCAAATAAAGAATGAACAAATTGGTAATTTTCTTAGTAATCTTAATACAAATAATACTAAAAATAATGAGTTTTCTTTGTGGAAGGCAACAAAATACATAAAACGTCCTAAAAAAAGAAATGTACCATTAAAAGATGTTAACAATGCATGGTGTAAAAATGACAAATCTAAAGCTGAAGCATTCGCGTGTCACCTACAGAATACATTTCAACATCATTCAAACACAAATTCATGCATCGATGAAATAGTTACATTTTTAGATAGTCCTTGTCCTATGGATTGGCCAATAAAACATATTACACCACAAGAAGTTAAAGATCAAATAAAAAAAATAAACTGTAAAAAATCTCCGGGTTATGATAGTAGTTCAAACCCTGCCTAAAAAGAGTATTTTATACCTAACTTATATATATAATGCAATACTAAGATTAAATTACTTTCCAGTGCAATGGAAGTGCGCAGAGATTGTTATGATTAACAAGCCTAACAAGCCTGAAAACATTGTTTCATCCTACCGTCCAATTAGTTTACTGGCTTTATTCTCCAAAATATTTGAAAGAATATTTCTGAAAAGATTATTACCAGTTTTAGATAAATTGAACATCATTCCTGAATACCAATTTGGTTTTAGAAGCCATCATGGCACTCCTGAACAATGCCATCGTATCGTTGCTCATATAAGAGATACTTTGGAATCTAAAAAATATTGCTCAGGAGTATTCCTGGATGTTCAACAAGCATTTGATAAAGTATGGCATACTGGGTTATATTATAAGTTAAAAAGGCTCCTTCCAACTCCTTTCTACCTTCTGTTGAAATCATATCTTACAGACAGAAGCTTTTTTGTCAAAGTTAATGATGAATCCTCCAAAATATATAAAATCAAGGCCGGAGTTCCTCAAGGTAGTGTACTCGGTCCTATTCTCTATACGGTATTTACATCTGACATGCCAATTATTGAGGATGTTTTAGTTGCAACTTATGCGGATGACACTGCAATCCTGACTTCAGATAAATGCTCTAACAACGCATCAATTTTAATGCAACGACAACTCAACGCAATTGAAAATTGGTTAAATAAATGGAACATAAAAGTTAATACTGAAAAATCTATAAATGTTACGTTTTCTCTACGACGTGGAAACTGTTCTGAAGTATTTCTGAATAACAATCCAATTCCTCAGGCTGAATGCGTTAAATATTTAGGAATGCATATTGACAAGAGATTAACTTGGAAGTCACATATAAAGGCAAAGAAGCATCAATTGAATATAAAAACAAAACGCTTAAATTGGTTGTTAGGACCAAAATCAAAATTAGATTTGAACAACAAAATATTAATTTATAAAACAATCCTAAAACCAGTTTGGACTTACGGTATTCAGTTGTGGGGAACAGCTAGCAACTCGAATATTGAAATATTGCAAAGATACCAGTCAAAAACTCTTAGATCAATTGTCAATGCACCATGGCTTGTATCAAATAATTCAATTCATAAAGATCTTTCTATTCCGCGAGTTATGGACGAAATCAAAAGGTTTAGTGAAAGATATTTGGAGAGATTAAGTCAGCATGTAAACCCATTAGCTATAGTTCTACTTGATGACACTGATGAAATAAGAAGACTCAAAAGACATCACATTCTGGATTTGCCATTCCGGAATTAACGTTTTATGGTTGTATTAAAATAGACTTTTTTAAATATTTATTAATACTTTTTATTTTCCTTATAAATATAATGTGTAAGAATATAAAATTTATGTACATATGTATATATTAATTGTTACATAGATAAATTTATAATTTTTATTTTATATCCCTAATGTTTATTAAAGTTTGTTGTTGTTCTCAATGGAGTACAACATAAAGACTATTTTTTATATTATATCTCATTTGCTTATTATCCTTAAATGGATAGATTGTAAATAAAGAAATACAAAAAAAAAAAAAAAAAAAGTAGTTTGAAGAAACTATAATGAGTCGTTGTTTATTTAAATGTACACAAAGACAATTAAAATTGAACACTCTTTCTTTTTACACACTTATTTTACGGTTTAAGAATACACTTAAATTAATGTTTGAGAACACTGTGATGTTTACTCAACGATGACCAAAATGATGATCAAAAATGCATTCAGAGCATGCCAAAAAGGGTGCAAGCTGTAATTGATGCCAAAGAAGGTTCTACGAAATATTAAGATTTTTTTTTTTTTCAAAAAATTTTGTACTATTTCTTTTCCTCAAATATATATTTTTAAAACAAAAGAATTTATTTTTAATTGAATTAGAAACACTTAATTTACCTAAGAGAACAAATAAAAGGATAAATTTCCACTATTTTAAAATGTGTAACTAATAATTTGGCCACCCACTGTATGTATTTGCATGTTTGCATATGTCAAAAAGCCCTTTTCCACAAATAATTTTTATGACGCTTACAAAATTATCTGTGTAAAAAAAGCTGTTTTAGAAATAATAAACTACCTGCAGGTAATATTTCTAAGGCACAAGAAAAGGAATCATTTGTGCATAAAATCTCTTGGTTAAGCATTCTAAGGACACAGTCTAGTCTGACGCTTCGTTACGAACGTACTAATTAAACAATTTTAAATAAATCTACAGAAAAACTATTTAATTCGTTAACTTGTGCAACAAAATTTTAAAAATCTAAAATTATTGTGAAAATGGTTAACATTAATGTTAACT
Source organism: Bellardia pandia (assembly GCA_916048285.2). Taxonomy (NCBI): domain Eukaryota; kingdom Metazoa; phylum Arthropoda; class Insecta; order Diptera; family Calliphoridae; genus Bellardia; species Bellardia pandia. Next base: position 54,278,169 of record OU696532.1, on the reverse strand, counting down.
TTCAACAACTTGAAAAGGAGATCGAAAATTTAACTTCGATAGACGAACGTAAGTTTAATAAAAACATTTTTAAAATGTGCATTTAAATATTTTATAAATTTTTGATATTTCTTTAGTTAGGCTTGAGTTCATTAAATTTAATTTTCATTAAATTATTTGTACTGAAGGTAGTTAGGATATTTACTGAAGGTAAATTCAACAACCCAGGTTCAATCCCCAACTCAGCCGAAAAATTATCAATAAATTTTAATAATAATTTGCATGTAACAATTCCTACCACATCGTTTAAATCTCTGTAACGATTCTTTGAAAATGAGGTGGTATCTTGAGAACAGAGCTACCCATTAATCCGGCCGTGCTCGTCGTTGGGGGGGTGTGTTTTTGTTCTCAAATAATATAATAATATCAATTTTGAATCATTTACAAGTGATTTTACTTTAGGTAGCTATTTAATAACAAAGCAATTCATAATAACAAGAAGAAAGGAAAATGGTTAATGATACTGGTATAGTATCATGGTATAGTGTTGCCTCTTTAAATCCGATAAATAAAAAACATTATTGTATTGGTAGTTATTTAAAGTTAAAAGAAATGCACAAAGTATATAGAAAATAATTGAACTTACGATATTCATTCACACATTAAAGATCTACACCGTTTCATGTTGAAATTGAGAGAATACAAATTTACACGTGAAGCAAAAACTAATTGAGAAATCCAAACGTATGTACGAATATATTAAGAAATCCATTCATCTAAATTCTGCAGCCATGAAGTTCTTTATTTCATTTAATTTTTATAACCTACACCACCATAGTGCTGATGTTTGTAACGCCCAGAAATATTGGTCACACACCCACCTTAAAGTATACCGATCAATTTAGAATCACTTTCTGAGTCGATTTAACGATGTCCGTCCGTCCGTCCATCTGGCTGGCTGGCTGTCCATGTAAAGATTGTGCGCAGAGTACAGGTCGCAATTTTGAAGATATTTCGATAAAATTTGGTACGCGAAATTTTTTCGGCCCAAGGACGGATGGGATTTAAATTAGTGGAAATCGGTCCATTATTTCACCTGGCCCCCATACAAATGTCCTGCCGAAATTAGGGTTTAAAGATCAGAAATGTTTGAATTATGCAAGTATCCAAACAAATTTCATCACAAATGAAAGGTAAATGATCGGTCCATAATTTATCAAAGCTTCCATATAATGCCCACTCCCGAAAATAACTTTAAAGAGTGTAACTCAATTAAAAATGTCGGTATCCAAATATTATTGAACATAAATATATTTTAATTATTAAGGAGTTTCCTTCAGGCTAATTTGGTCAAATGTTTGTTTCCAAACGTAAATAAAAAACTTGTTGGATTTTTATTTTCCCAACGTTTCGTTAGTTTTATTCTAACTTCTTCAGGGGTCTCGTTCTAAATAATCTAGTGACAAAATTGTTTGGTTTATTACATAGCTTTAACTTATAGACTAAGTTTTACTTACAGCTTTGATGTTTATTGGAATTAATTTTTATTATTAATTAGTTACTTATAACTAAAAAACGGGACATCACGAACAGAATTTTGGTATAAATAATCAAATAATTAAGAAAAATATAATATACAATACACGAAGAGAAAACTTAAGTCAAGTTTAAGTTAGAGCTAATATCAAAGAACTAATTTAATTATTAATTGCAGAGGAGTATTGAAGTTTCGTGTTGTCTTTGTCTTCTTTCGTATTCATTGTTGGATTTGTGCTGATGTTTCCGTCCGTCTGACTGCCTGTACATGTACGAGTAAACCTTGTGCATATCATGAGACTCAAACACGGTTAGGATTTTATTTAGTTCAAAATTTGTCCATTATTTCACCGAAATAGAAGTTGTCGATCATAAATGTTTTATTTATGAACGTATCTAAACAAAGTTCGGCACAAATAAGTCGTACATGAAGCCTAATCACACCTAGCTTCCATATAAGACCCCCTTCAAAAATCACTTTAACATGAATAAATCTTGTAAAAGTGTTTGTATCGATTTACAATTTAACACAAAACAAATTTATATACATGAAAGTCAAGCCTCTAGATTGTTGAATGAATAATAGGTCTATAATAGGTCATAGCTCCCATATAGCGCCTATTTCTTAAAAACGGGTTTTGCACATGTACTGGATGTAGGGTATTTTATGGTCGGGCTTGACGAGACTGACTATACTTTCTTTCATATATTATATTGGATTTCTTATATTCAGTTATGATTTGCTCAATATTAATTGGGATTTACTAATTTCAGAGTTACAAATCTAATAAAAATTTTTATTTCTCAATTTCAATTTGTATATTCTCAATATTAAAAATATTAATTAAATGTAAATTAATATTAATTAAAATTTCTTAATTTCAATTTGTTATTTCTCAATATCAATTTGCTTTTCTAAATTTCCATTTGTTATTTTTCAATATTATTTTGAATTTCTTAATATCAATTTGTATTTTCTCAATAATAATTGAATTATCTAAAATATCAATTGATATTTGCTCAATTTCAACTACTGCTCTTCAAGTTGAAATTGAGAAATAAGAAACTGAAATTCAGAAATCCAAATTTATATTGAGAAAAAACAAATTGGAATTAAGAAAAGCAAATTCCTTTGAATTGATATTGAGAATTAAGAAATTGAAAATGAGAAATCCAAGTCGTAATTGATATTGATAACGAGAAAAGACGAATTGTAATTACGAAATGTATATTAATATTGAGAATATACATTAATTGAAATTGAGAAATCAAAATTGATAGTGAGAAAACACAAATTGAAATTAAGAAATAAAAATGTTTATTAGATTTGTTTTTTGTTTTTTATTAGATTTTAAAATCTTGTTATTTTATAGGTATTTTCTAAGTAAAAAAATATCTAAAAAATTTTTTAATTTCTTAATTACAATTTGTATTTTCTCATTATCAATATCACTTGCGATTTGGAATTCTCATTTTTAATTTGTTATTTCTCAACAACAATTTGCTTTTCTAAATTCGGATTTTTGAATTTTAATTTGTTATTTCTGAATTTCAACTTAAGGTGTAGAAATGGTGCAGTAGTATTTAAGAGGTAATGCTAGTTTAATGCACAAATTCATTAACATTTATTATTTATTTATATACTGGTTCAGTTTGTGCGACAACATTCTTTTGAAATAATTTTTAAGTGCTAAGCTCGTAATTCTTGTACATTTAGAACTCTTATGCAGTTATTGTCGTTGTTGTTTCCGATTCTGTTTCTTTTTCAGTTTTGTTTTTAATTATATTATAAATTTAATTAAGAACATAAAATAGTTGCTGTTTTGTTAATTAAGATCTTTGTGAAATTCCTTTGGGGTTAAAAATTAATTCTAGAAACTAGAAATTTGTCATCTGCATAAATTCATATGTAGATACATACGAGTACATATGTATGTATGTGTGTATGCAGCATGTATAGAGGTGTATTGTAATTCAATTATACATAAGTATGTATGTGTGTAGTCAGTCAAAGTTGAGATAAAATTTATCTTTGTATTTCCGTTCGTAATTCTGTGTAATAGAGCGAGCGTATGTGCATGTAAGGATTTATAATAAATTATATGTACCTGTGTTTGTATGTGTGTGTGTAGATTGTTATTTATAAATTACTAAAGCTATTGATTGCTTTTTATTCATGTTAATTGGATTTAATAAAACTTCCTACAATAAATTTAATTATAAAACTGGTATTTTAGGAAACTAAAGTATATTAGAATAATAGTATGCAAAAGATTTCATAAATTCTACATAAGTAAGACAAAAGCTCTTTAAATATGACAATACATAAATAAAGCTTACGATAAGTGTTCTTTTAATGTGCTACAAAAAAGTAGAATAATAATTGATGTAAAATTTATAAGAGACAATTGTTATTATTCAATTCGTAACTGAGATCGAAAACTGACATTTCTAGTTATAAAACATTTCGCATCTAAGCGTTTACATCTCACATTTAAATCAGTAAGGAAGAATACTCTATAGGTTAGATTAACTGATTCTAATTAATCAATTCATGTAAATGACATTTTTCAATAACATAGTTTATTTATATATATTTATATTTTATTGGAATGTTGTGACCAGTATGACCATTAAAGAGATTCATAGAAAGCTTATCGGTATTTGAAATGATTGTGATTAGTTTCAACTTTCAATTTGATGAAAATAAAACTATGAGACACAGTGTAATTCATGTATTTCGGTTCAAATAATACCTTAAATATATTGTTACGTTTTTACCTTTTAAAAACAGCGGTTTATCTCATTTAAATAAACCGAATTCTTTTTAATTGCAATATAAAAGCGTCAAGTAGTTTGAAGAAACTATAATGAGTCGTTGTTTATTTAAATGTACACAAAGACAATTAAAATTGAACACTCTGTCTTTTTACACACTTATTTTACGGTTTAAGAACACACTTAAATTAATGTTTGAGAACACTTTGATGTTTACTCAACGATGACACACAATAAACTGATTCTTGATTGACCCTGTTAGTCTATTTATACAGCAATCATAATTTCTGGTAGGTTCGAAACTAAGATATTCTAGTATCTTTCATGACTGCAAGTCTAGAATGTTCATGTCTACAAAGAGAAGACAAGAATCTCTTGTTTGCATTTCTGACATTTTTTTTCCAAAAATCCAAATGATGTTTTTATTAGGAAAAATATTTTTAAATGAGAATTTTTCCTCTTGCGAGTATTAAACAATTTTAAATAAATTTTTATTCGAAGTTATTCGAAGATTTTTGAAAAATATTTTTTAAATTTAATAATTTTATTAGTCTGAACTTCAAAGTTGTTCGCGTAAAATATCTTGAGTAAATATTGACAGCTTTTTGATGTTTTTATTACTGGACTTGCGGATAAGATTGAAGTAAAAGCGCTAGTATCTTTATGAAATTCAGATGATTTTGTAATTTCTTCTTCCTTTTTGTGATGCAAGTAAAACCACTGCAAAATAGTGTTTGTTCAAATTTTGCCATTATCCATTTTTTCGTCATCAAAATATTGCAGAAATAGTTCCAAAGGCGACTTTCCACCTATATTTGAGAATTTTCATAATAGTAATATATATTTAGCTATATTCCACCTAGCCTTACTTTTTAATTCCGCAATTTTATTCAGAAGTGGTACGACGGAAGACTTATCTGGACGTTCGAAGTTGAAATTTATCCGTATTGATTTCATCCATTTTGGAACACCAAATTTAACTTCTTGTGTATATTTGGTACGTATAGCAGGAAACTCGTTTTCAGTTTCGTAGTCCTTCACTGACGCAGCAAAATCATCGACATGTAAATCAGGAACTTCAAAGTTGTTCGCGTAAAAACATCTTGAGTAACTATTGATATTTTTATTACTGGAATTGCTGATAAGATTGCAGTAAAAGCGCTAGTATCCTTAGGAAATTCAGATGATTGTATAATTTATTCTTTCTTTCAGGGATGCGAGTTTCGAAAGCGAAACTACTGCGAAATAGTGTTTGTTCAAGTCTTGCCGAAAAATATAGAAATCATAAATTTCACTTTTTTCGACAAAGTATGAAATTTTAAGATATCATAAAAACAACTTTTTTCTTCATTATCTTCATCTTCAATTATTGAAAATCGTCAAAATTAGAGAATAAATCGTCCCATCGTCATGATGTCATTTTTTGCACCTAAAATCGTTAAATCTGACAGCTATGGGTACACATACGAGTATGCCTGCACTCTTGAAACATGCTTTGTTCCCTCTTTCATAGTTTAAAACGTGAATAAAAATATGGACACTTCTATACATCCACAAGCAATCGCTGCAACAAAAATCGCACAATGTAAACGCATTTTTAAAAAAGAAACAACAAACATTGCAGCTACAAAAATCTCATAAGTCCCAATTTATACGAAGCAACTTTTATTGAAAAGATTGATACAAGTTTTTCCTTCATATTTCTTAGGTGTTCACACAACACAATATAATTGCATAAATCACTCGTATTTTTATTTGTATACACATACATGCATATGTAATACAAATAAGAGAGTAACACGAATTGCTAGTACAATCAAGCGTACGTTTATATGTGAATGATTTGACAGCAAGGCAAGGATATATTGTAATTGATAGTCTGCTGTGGCGAATGTGTTTAATGCTTCAAGTGTGTAGGCGTCTTATCTTCCCCTCACCCAGATAACAAAAAGGTAATCAGCTTAGCTTAAAGAATTGCTTCGTGTCAATTGGGACTAATGTAAAAGGAGACTTATTTATTAAAAAAATTATTATTAAAAAAAAAAACATTTGAAATGTTATCCAGTTTCCCAGAAGATAATTGCTATCGATTCGTTTGTCACATTTAGCATTGCTATTCATACATAATTTAATATTAAATTGTTTTTAACTGACCAATTTTTGTTAAATTTGTTAAATTAAACATTTTCGTATTTTATTTATTCACTTTTTCAGCAAACTTCATTTCATATTCATAAAGTGTTTCGAAAAAGAAAATAAGAAATAAGAAAAATTAATACTTTCAAAGCTGAGATTTTTCAACAAAACAAATTTATGCAAATTAATTCAATGGCATTTTAATAATGAGTAACAACATCCTAGACCCAATACCAATACATATACATATATACAATAAAACAGACAACAATATGCAGCGCGGTAATGGAATGTAGGAATATTTTTGTTATATTTTTGTGAAGAATTTGGTCATAATGACGATGTTGATGATGAAAATAATGCCAAGGATGAATGGTATTGAGGATATTTACCACAAATTGACCCTAACCGATTTAAAATATGATTTTCATTGGCTTATTGTGTTTGTTGATTTTTCTTTTATTTGCTAAAACTCTACAAATACTACAACTGACTGAATTGATATTGACACAAATAAATTTACAAACACATGTTCACAACTACACATAGAGTTTTAGAAATGTATGTGAATGTGTGTGCTTGTGGTCATTTGGGTATAAAGGATAGAAATAGAACAATATTACTGTATATCTGGATAGGAGTCAGTATGAAAAGTATTTTCAAAGCGGCCGGAAGAAGAACTATTTAATGTTTTGTATCGTGTAATAAATATATTTAATATATTTAATACTAGCTGGTGCGGCAAACGTTGTTGTGCATTCAGGTTTGGGATATGTTTTATTTAAATCTGGAATTTAAATGAATGGTGTTTTAGGTGTTTTATTTACATTTTGATAAATGCATATTTAGGCAAATAATTGAAATAAATACTTCTTTTCTATGGCTTTGCTGTGATATCATAATCACCCCTATCGTGAATAAAAATTCCACACGAAATTTGTTCCCTTTTCACATTTTTCCTATTAAAATTCAATGTTAAGAAAATTAAAGGGAACAAATTTCATGTGGAATTTTTATTCACGATAGGGGTGAATATTGTGCACTGCTTTTGACATTTATTGTTTTGTCATCTGGAGCGTATACAAATAATGCTGATGGTGTTCCGACACGGGAACAGGCGACATATAATTGACCATGGGAGAAGCATGCATTTTCAAGACGACAAAAAAATATTTAGCTCCAATTGTTAGTTATCGTGGAGAGCTCATACAAAAATTAATATTTTTACAAACTTTTTAAATTTGGAACTCCTTTTAAAACACTTTTATTATTTTTCTTATCCTATTTTGCGTGGACATTCAAACTTGTACATAGAGTTAAATTTTTTCCCTAAAAACTTAACCCCCTGGCCCACGATGTCGAACGATAACGTTCGCTTAAATAAGACTTAAGACACAAACTTTTTATCGTATCTATTTTTTACTCAATCAAGTTTGTTTATTCCACAATCAAGTTTTTGTCTTAAGTCTTAGCTAAGCGAACGTTATCGTTCGACATCGTGGGCCAGGGGGTAAAAGTGGCTTACTACGAACAATTAAAAAAATTGTAGATAAATTAAAAAAAGTAGGGGTAAAAGTGGGCGTGGTCAGTTATTATTTCCATTGATGAAATTACCAACGAACGACATTTGATTTTTATTTATATAGATAATGATAAAAACAAAAAGAAGAATCGATACTGCATTAAAAAATTGCAAATTGCCTTCAATCAAAACTTCTTCACGACCAACAAACAGCAAATAATACGTATATTAGGTATGCCGATTAAGTGAACGTAAAAATGGAGATGGCCAATTAAACTTGAACTTTTCCAATTTTTCTTTCCATATAAACATTTTTCAGACAGACAAATTAAAAAAAATTAGCGAAATCGGTCAAGCCGTTCTCAAGTTCTGCACTTAGCAACGGACAGCATTTAATTTTTATTTATATAGATAGATATTTAACCCTGCTGTTAGGTTAGAAAAAACTTACGAATCTTAGGTTAAGGGACCATTTGGTCCATAATGCAATTTTCATGCAAAATAATGATTTTATCTAATTCATTGTAACTATTTTGGTTCAATAATTTCAAAAGTAAGTATTTGACATATCAAAAACATGCTCTAAATATTTGACATGAATTTACATTCACTTGGTAATGAAAAAATAATTTTGGGATTTCCCATTTTTGCAATGAATTTACATTCACTTGTTGTTTTTTAATGTAAAAAATTAAGCCTCAGATCAAGTTTGGTGTCAAATGGACGGATCTTGATGAAGACGCACTGAGCGCATATATAGCTGTGCTCATTCGTGCTGGACAGACCTGGGGGATCTCAATTACATTTCAATTACAATTACAATTACATGTAATTTGTAATTGAGGTAGTCTAAATTACAATTACAAGTAATTGTAATTGAAAGTAAGGACTTAACTCAATTACAATAAAATGTAATTGTAATTGAAAAATGTCAATTACAATTACTTGTAATTGTTAATTGAAAAAAATCAAATACACATTACATGTAATTGTAATTGAAAATGTTCAATTACTAATTACAAGTAATTGTAATTGTAATTAATCAACAAATAATTACTTGTAATTGAACAAAATTCAATTACATTTTTAAAACCAAAAATAAAACTTAAAATTCTTAAAACGATTTTCTAAATTATATGAACAAAAAATTGTTGGATGTATAAAAAAAATTATAAAATAATTATGAATTTATTAAACTGTATTGTACAAAGTTCGGTAGAATGAAATTTTTTTATAATATGTAATTGATAATTTTTGTAATTAAATACTTTTTTGACAATAAATACTTAAAAAAGTAATGATTACATGTTTTTTTTTAAATTACTTAATGAAAAAAATTTTTTTTCCAATTAAATGTAATTGTAATTGGATTTTTTCCAATTACAATTACATGTAATTGTAATTTAAAAATCTTCAATTACAATTACATGTAATTGTAATTTAAGAAATCTTCAATTACAATTACATGTAATTGTAATTGATTTTTACTTATTTTTCAATTACAAAAAAAATGTAATTGTAATTGAAAAAATTCAATTACAATTACATGTAATTGTGTAATTATAGGTGTAATTAAATACAAAATGTAATTGAGACCCCCCAGGTCTGGTGCTGGAGTTTATCGGTATGTACATTCATGTTTTACTTATTTCTGTAATATATCAAATTTATAAATGACAGCGGAAAAAATGAGGATGTCTACAGTTTATTTGATGAAAATTTTGGTCGGCCTATTTTCCGATCGATTATGTATTTCATAGGATTACAAGTGCTCTCCGTTTCGATGATGTTTTGAGTAGACGCCATAGTCGTAGTAGCGATAAATTTGCTCCTATTCGTGCACTGTGGGACTATTGGCAACAACTCCTTCCAATGTTTTACAATTGTATTGCAACCGTTGTATTTACAAACATACTTGACATATCCGCTTTGAATGCGTACACACTATTTTCTGAAATCGATGTTTTACGGGCTCCAACTGATCGGAATAGAAAGAGGCCAGAGTTTTTGATGAAACGGACTAGATTACCTCAACAAGGGTTCTTAGCACAATTATTGACAGAAATTCGTATAACATGCACAGTTTCAGAGGCTTCCTCAAATAATCCAACTTCTCATTCAAGGACTCGAAAGCGTGGAATTTGTAGTTGCTGCAAGTCGAATTCTGATATAAAATGTTCCATTTGCAGCAATCTTGCAATGAAAAATATTTTTAAACCAACTAATAAATTCTTATTTTTTTTTAAATCTATAAAAATGTACTATGGACCAAATGGTCCTCTAACCTAAGATTTGTCATTTTCTATTTTTCTCAGTCCTGAATAAAGTTAGAAAATTTAATTTTCGCACATAACATTGTTTTATTAAAATAATACCCCATTAGCTGAAAAATTAAGTCAGTATATATCACCGTTCCAAAGTTACAAGGGAATACTGAAAAAATTTGAACCAAATGTCCCTAACCTAACAGCAGGGTTAATATATTTATAAATTTGTACTAAAGTACTAGGATTACTTATCATCAATAATAATTTAAGCATTTATTAGCCGGCTGCTAAATGGAAAAAGAAAATTACGTCTTTTTATTGTATTTGATTTTAAAATGAATTTTCAAGCTACTCTCGTAATGTGTATTCATGCGTTTGAATTTGACTTTTAATAGCTTTAGGTTACTAAGTACATATTTGTTAATGCTAGAAACATTTTTGAAATTTGGAACGTGAAATATTTTTTAATTTAAAACTTATTAATATTTCAAATCGCAAGTAAACAAGCACACAGAAAGAAATAAACAACTTTACCAGAATTGTGAATGGAAAAAATAAAGTCTTAGTTAAAGTTTCTTCAATATTTTGTGGATTATGAGAAAACATTATCAGGTTATAATGACCACCACCACCATCTTCATTTCCAACAAGTTTAACTTTTGTTTTTCCATAGTTGCTAAACTAAAGCTAACTTGTTTCAAATTGAAAAATATGTATGTATGTAGCTAAGCAGGAGCTCTAGATTTACACAAACGTATACATGTACGAGTATGTATAAACTTATACAGTGAACTCGCAGAAACGTGAACTAATTATTACCGAGGGAGTTCACGTTTTAGATTGTATTTTTTCTATAACATATTTTAGTCTCTTATCTTTTATTTAATTTAAAATAATGTATGTGTGTACGTTATTTTTCACCCATGAAACTTGTTTTGATGCTATTTTCTGTAAGTTGCTGCCATATTTTAATATACACCTAATTCTCGTTTTACGCGGTAATTGTTTCCAGAAAATCTCGTTAAAAAAGCGTATAAAAAAGATAATAATAATATGAAATATTGTTGATTGGTTTCTTATCTCTAAAACCTATTGAAATTAGTGAAAAACAAGGACTTTATAAGAACAACTATTAAGGTTTATAATAATAAATCTGTTTTTACACAAGCATAGTTATTACAGAAAAAATATGCACTCTAAGCTTAAAAGTAGTGTGAACAAACGTATTTCAAGTTCATTTGATTGTATGCATAAAAGGGAATTTCCCGGAATTTGTGCTATTTACAATTACTTTGGCCAGTAAATTTGCTTGTATCCACAAAAAATGGTTTCCAATAAATTTGTGATATGAATATACATATGCACATTAGGGTGGCTCCAAAATAAAATTGCGGATGTTCCCGTCTACTATAAAAATTTGATTCATTTTAAGACTAAGTTTCTCAATTTTTTTGTCCTGGGGTCAATATTTGGTGAGCTGGATCAAAGGATAAAAAGGACTCTTTTAGAGGTTTTTTGTTTTTTTTTCACATTTTCCGCAAGGGAACTACATATATGTAATTTTAGTATCATACAATTTTTTTTAATTCATAAATTTTGAAAATTCCAGACATAATTTTAATGTTTTTTTATTTTTTCATAGAATTTACCTAAATAAATAGTTGAAATTTCTTGATTATAAACATCATGCAATATAACCAAAAAGGTTTTTCCCGTTTTTTAGCTTATACAATTTACGTTATTTTAATACATATTACATTAACGAATTGAGTTAACAGAGATTGTCAGATAGGGAAGAATTAAGGTTTAAAAAAAATAATAAAAATTGAAGTAGGCTGAATTTTAAAAAACAAGAAAAACCATTTGGGTTAAATTGCATGATGTTTATAATCAAGAAATTTCAACAATTTATTTAAGTAAATTCTATGAAAAAATAAAAAAAAACACTAAAATTTTGTCTGAAATTTTCAAAATTTTTGAATTAAAAAAAATTATTTTTTAATTTTTGATAAACCATTGAATGCGCCTCTTATGGCCGAATTCTCAGTCATTAGTTAACCACTGGTAAACTAATATACTAACTGTTCTTTAACTAATACTTGTTATTCTTATGGCAAACTAAGCATTGTGAATAAAGAATCATTAGTTAAGCCTTTGTCATTAGCTAACTAAAGACTGTGAATTCGGCCATTAAAGACTTTTCATATGATGCCAAATTTACATATAGTTCCTTTGGAAGAAATGCGAAAAAAAATCAAAAAAACCTCTAAAAAGGACATTTTTATCCTTTGATCCAGCTCACCAAATATTGACCCCAGTTCAAAAAAAATTGAGAAACGTAGTTTTAAATTGAATCAAATTTTCAAATTAGTCGGGAACATCTCCATACAAACGGGACCACCCTAATGTACATACATAATTCGCAAAAATTAAATTTGACCAAAAAAATATAAGTCCAAAATATTTTGAATCGTGCTAAATGAAATAAAATCGTGTAATAAAATTTTAAAATTGTTTGTTTTCAATCCATGTTAAATCAAAACCGTGTAAAAACAGAATTAGGTGTACTACATAGCTAATATGGTTTGCAAAAGGGTTTCTAAGAAACTAATTTCTAAATTATGTTATTGAATTCATCAAAAATAGAGGTTAGCTAAATTTAATCTACGATAAATATAAATATGTTTATTTAGTTTTTATTGAAAAGGAGCAATTACAACTACAAAAGGAGCTACTTATGATGCAACAAAAGTTGTTTACAACAAACAAACTACGAAATTCTTCGGTGGGGAATTCGAAAATTTTTAAATAACTTACAAAATTCAATTTTAACGTTTGATAAAAAGTTTTAGAGTCCAGCCCATGTTCGCGTTTTAGTCAATGTAAAAAAAAATGTTCATGTATTTGGTTGTTCACGTTTCTGCGAGTTCACTGTATATACATACATACATACATACTCATAAGTAAAACCCTATACAATTGTTTACCGAGTTTTGACGTTGTTGGTTAAGATTGTAGTTAAGTAAACTTTTTTTTCCTTCTCGTCAAACTCATTAAACAAGGGGCGTTTGGCAATACTCCCATCAGCCATCCATGATGACAGCAAATAAAAAACCCAGAGACTGGTATAAAAAGCTGCTGTTACGCTCCTTAAAGTGTTTCCGCACTTTTTTTGTTTGTTTTATTTTCACTCCTCTGTAGCAGGAGTTAATAGAATAAATCTGTGGTGTATGTCTTTTGATTGAAAATTATAATAATGATGTGGGTAAAATTGTTTATTTTCATTTTGACAGTCAATCATTAAAGGATTTTTGAGCATCTTTGAAAAGTTTAATAGGTCATCTGAACTTTGAGTAAGAGTACTTATAAGTTTTATTTAGTAAGTTGTAACATTTTTAAGGATATTTAGAATATTTTTGTTATGTTTATTGATCCTAATCAACATAACAAAATCATGCAGTTTTTATTAGGTTGTTTTTTGAATGGTAGCAAGTAAAAATATGCAAAAAAAAATCCATGTAAAATATTAAAAAATTAAATAATTATTATTGTAAAGGAACTGGTAATGGATTTACATCAGTATTTTTTTACATTGTTAAACAATATTGTAAAGAATCTATGGAATACAAATTCTTGTGAATTTGTTAAAATTTGGTTGATTATATTCAAAAGTTTCATTTATTACTTAGGGTACGTTCAGACTTGGCAAATATTTACTCAAAAAAACGTAACCATTTGTTTTAGCACAAATTTGTTTGACGTTGTTTACTCATACAAGAGTACACTTGCAAGATCAAACAGCATCAAATACAAAAAAACTAAATATTTTTTGTGTTTTGTCCTAAATAAACAAAGTTCTTTTTTGTAATAATTAAACAAACGAGTTCAAATATAGTTTATTAGTGGTTACGTCTTTTTCGGCAAATATTTGCCAAGTGTGATCGTACCTTTAGTAAGAAAAGTATGTAGCAACGATTACTAATGAGCTTTACTGAGTTCCAATAATTAAGCTAAAAAATTGTGATTTGATTAGAATAGTTTTTATAGCCTCCACCACCATAAGTGGTAAATGAGGGTATATATATATATATGGACAATTTTTGCTAGGACCAATAGGTGAAAAGTTACACTCATTTAAAAAAAAACCCTGTATGACCAATATGTCCAACTTTAACCTCCTCTAACTCCGGCAGTTCTTGACTCATATAGCTGAAATCTTGTGTCTAGCCTACTATCCAAAAGTACTAACCTTGGTGCAAATTTCATCCAAATCGGAAGACATCGATTTTAAAAGTTGGGTCACTTGACACGAAAATTTTTATGAAGATCAGTCCATAATTGATCATATCTACCATATAAGAACCAATTCAGAAACACAAGTAAACCCACAAAAAATTCTATGAAATAACGATATCGAGGGAACATTTTATAGCTATCAGTAATTATAATCCAGAAATAATAATAATATCGGTCATACGACAGTTATACTACTGGATTTTGTGGTTGGCAGTCTATATGTCAAGAGCTTTCAAATGAGTGCCCCGATGGACTAGGCAATAGTGCGTCGGACTATCAGTCAGAGGGTTGCCAAAAGCTTCGCAGTTTGTATGAACTTCTTAGCCAAGCACAGAAAGAAAACAGTTAGTTTTTCAAAAACATTTTTATTATTCAATATAATCTTCTATACTTTAATACACTTAGTCCAACGCTTATTTCCTTCCCTTGATTAAAATAATAGTGGATTGTTTTTTAGATTTGGGAACAGGTAAAAGTCACTGGGAGCTTAATCAGGAGAATAAGGTAGGTTGTCAAACAAGTCGTACTTTAATTCATTGATTTTAACCATTGTTAAAACACTCTACATTGTCTTGATGAAAAATTATATTTTTGTGTTGTAAGTCAGAATGTTTTTCGTAATGTATTCCCAAACCCAAAGACTTTTAAAAAATATTAAACAAATTTAAAATAAATAAAGTAAACTTCCGAGTATCATTATGACAACCATTAAACTTTTGTAAACTACGTTATTGTTATTGAAATTTAATCTCAATAAGTCTCAAATATATACAAATCTCGGTACTGTATGCAGGAATTTAAAGATATCAGATAAAATTTAGGTAAAATAATCTTTTTATACCAGTGAATATGGAAAAATTTTGAAACTATTTGATGTTTTATAAATTGTTACATAACATATACTAATGATTGTTATGCTAAATATGTTCTAAACTTTGTAAATAATGGTACAAATTGTGGTAATTACATCAGGGTTAAAATTAGATAAAATTTTAAAACATTTAAAATAAACTATAGTATTTTGCCAATAAAATTTGATCTAAGACTGATTAAGAAACACTGAAAAATAATATTATAGTCCAGTTATTCTTATTATGTTTAGGTGGAGGGTATTCGGGTATTCGACTCGGCACAGTCGAATATAGCACTCTAATTTGTTGTTTGCTTTCTGTAATCAGAGTTGTAGGGGCAGTTTATCTCTCTTACAAACCTTCTCTTCCTTACAGCTAAGCTTAAGTGTTTGCTGAGGTTAGATGGCTTGCACATCGCACAGTGTGGCAGAATCAAAATATATTAGCGGAATTCATAATCTTATGCAAATGGTAATGCAGCATTGCATTTGCAAAAAGGTTTAGCATATTTTGCACTTGTAGCGTATTTTGTAAGTGTAGAGCAAAAATATGCTAAACCTTTTTGCAAATGCACAAGATTGTGAATTGCGCTATTGATAATAACAATGCAATTTCTAATAACTATGCAATTTCTAACTGGCTTATCCTATAATATAAGACTTCATATATGCCTAACACAGTAGTATTCAAGTTTAGATTTTGATAAGGGATTTGTGGGGTCCAAACCCCTTATGAGTGGCGCTGTGGAGTCTTAAAGTAGGGCAAATATGTACAAAACATGTGTGTGTGCTATTTGCCTCTTAAAATTAAGGTTTCTTTATATCCGACATATAAAAATTAGTAATAAATTTACTTGTTACTAATGATGTGTAAGTAATTGTTAAAAAGTATTTGAAAATTAGAACTCACTATACAAGTTCTAGAATGAAGTGTAATTTGAATGGTTTTCTATGTCTAACATAATCATCTCTCACGTCATTGACTTCTCAATAGCATAAAAACATTAACATTTATTGTACATTAAGAACAGCCTGAAAGAAGTATTTTATCTTCAACAAGAGTTATTGAAGTACATACGAATGTAAAAGGAAAACCGATATAGATTTACATACATACATATATAATGTAGAAAATATGTTTACTAGACAGACATACATACATAACTAAAACTTAAACAAATAATATAAATAAATAGTAGTTTAAATATTACAAATTTAAAATCATGTTTAGTAAGATTACAAACAAAATATTCAACACTTTATTAAACATATAAATTTATAAACTAAAGTTTAAACAAACATACTCGTACATACCTCCCCCTAAAGCTTCATTTGTAATCAATTGATAAACTAAAAAAAGAATAAAAAATTGATTTAAAAAGTTGTAAAGCCCAGAAAAAGGGAGTATAACACACTCCTTTATGGTATATGTACATATATACAAATATACATACATACTTGGAATAACACTTTTGCGTACTATTGTTAATGATTGTTCGTTTCAATGCGTTTGTTGTCGCCCCGAAAGTTTTTAAATCACACAAGTTTTTTTTATTTTGTCACTTTTTTGGGTTTTTATGACTTTTTCTTGTTGGCACTTAATGAGGGGCGTTATCTAAACTAACTAAATCATCAGTGGCAATGACAGCAACCAACATTCGGTCTTATTATCGACTATTGTTTTAGTTTTCATTTCTGCTCCCAACTTCATTTACACATTTATTTAGAGGTTCAAATGTGCCAAAGTTAAGTTTTCTAATATGGTAAATATTTGTTTGCCAAGTGAAGAAACAAAAACAAAAATAATCCTAATGATGTGCGCAAAAGGTTCTTCTTGTTGTCATTTTTAGTCATTTTTGTCATCTCGTTATGTGATTATAATCGACGTCTGTAGACACTGGCTGGAAAAAAAATAATAATAAAAAACACAAAAACATCATTAATTTGAACGAATAATCAGGACGACAAGGAATCTTTTACTATACGACATATTACGTTCTAAGCAAACAAACATTAGACATGTCCTTTAAAAATAAATTGATGGATGTACAATTAATTCTAGAAAATCTTCTTATGTTCGAAAAAGAGGGAGATTTTGTAAAAGTACTCAAATTGAAATTAAATTGATTAAACTTATTTATAAATTTAAAAGTAAATATATAGTTACATTATACAGTACCGGCCAATATCTAATTTTGTAAAGAAAAGTGAAAACGGAAGGTTAAAAAATTTTTTTAATTTTTTTTCCATAAAATCGTGTAATAATTTAATAAAAATTGTATAGTAATGGGTCGCTTTAAGCATTTTTCGCCGGAAAAACGTCAATTAGTTAAAAAAATTTGCGTCCGAGGGTAAATCGTATTCCGAAATAAGGGAACTACTGGACTATTCCAATAAAATAATAATAAATTCCCTAAGATATGAGCAACAAGTTGAATACCGTGGAACAAAGCGAGTTTTGCCACCCTTAATAGTCAAACGTTTAGTGCGGACGACTAAAGCAAATTCGTTTATGACGAGCGCGGAAACTATTCACCGCAGACTTCGAGACAGCAGCCTCAATGCCTATAGTCCTCGAAAAGTGCCACTGCTTTCCTCTAAGCATGTTGCTAAATGGATAACTTTTGCTAAAGCACATCTAAATTGGCCAAAGGAAAATTGGAGAAGTGTGCTATGGACTGACGAATCCAAAATTGTTCTTTTTTGTTGGAAAGGGTTCCAGATCTTTTGTCCGTAGGCCACCTAATCGCGAATACAAGCCACAATTTACATAAAAAACTATCACACAAGGAGGATGGGGTTGCTTCTCGTATCAAGGTGTGGGTCCCATATATTGGATCAAAACCGTTATGGATTCATCGGTTTATGTAAAAATCTTTAATGAAATTATGCTGCCTACGAATTGCCGCTGGTGTGGGTCTTCCCCCGAACACACCAGCAAAATGGCACAAAAAATGGTTCAACGATAACCCTATCAATGTAATGGAGTGGTCTGCACAGTCCAAAGATTTGAACCCTATCGACAGACAGAAAGCTCTGGCAGGTGATGCAAAAAATTTGGAGTTCCATCAAAATTGAAAAATGTCAGCAGTTAGTGGATTCCATGGAAAGGCGTTGTGCAGCGGTAATAGCAAACAAAGGGCACACGACTAAGTATTAAAAACATACAATTAATTTATCTACAAGATATAAGAGTACAATTTTTGATTTATTTTAAGAAAGACCTCTTTTTGTTAAAAATTAACTGAAGTGCTATTATTTTGACTGTGTAGTTTTTAAGTGTTTTGTTTAAATTAATTAGCGTTTGATAAACTGTTGAAAAAACCAGAATTCATTATTTTGTTTTCAGTTAAATCGGCCCAAAAGTTAAACAGATGTAAACGGAGTCAGTATAAATTTTTGTGTGGTGCTATTTTATTGAACACAGCTGTAGGTGTATGTATATTTGTTACTAGGAAAAATCTTTCTCTATCCTATATAAATCTTTAACATATATAAAATTTGCTGTACTTATAGCCACCAGGGACCGAACTTTAAGAATCACATAAATATGATATAGTATAGTATAGTATAGGGTATAGGGTGTTTTTTTTTAGATGTATAGAATTTTAAGTTGGCAACACTTTTTTAACTGGCATCCATTTTGTCAGCTCTCAAGTGATTTATGTTTGAATTCGCTAGTCTACGACGATAAGCCCGAAACGATTGACCATTTGGAGGGCAACATTCGACGCGTTATTGCCAATATACGGCTGCAAATGTTAGAAAAAGTCATCGAAAATTGGCCCTACAGATTATACTATGTACGTCTGAGTCAGTCATATGGCAAAAGTTGTATTTAAATTATAATGCCCGAAGATTATCTTTCGAATAAAGTAAATTTCATGACAATTTATCAAAATCATATTTGTTTTATTTCATTTCAAAGTTTTTTACATCAGATCCATGATTTTCAAAACAAATTTGCACAATTTGGAAGCGTAGTTCAGGCGTTGGTCTATTCCACAGACTATACAGCAGTGACAACCCAGCAAGCCATATGAGTCTGAAAAGAGTCTTTTCTGACACCTTTTTCGGAGCGTTAACGCTCTTTATGAGCCCAAAAAACAATCATAATTGCTCCGAAAACTTTCAGAAAAGAGGGTCATTACATTCGAAAATGG
Organism: Bellardia pandia; assembly: GCA_916048285.2. Taxonomy (NCBI): domain Eukaryota; kingdom Metazoa; phylum Arthropoda; class Insecta; order Diptera; family Calliphoridae; genus Bellardia; species Bellardia pandia. Next base: position 54,258,642 of record OU696532.1, on the reverse strand, counting down.
TCCGTCAGAAAGAGCTCTTAGATAATGTAAGAAAAGAGTCTTTTATGAAGGTTTTTTTGGGCTCTTAAAGAGCTCTTAGATAATGTCAGAAAAGAGTCTTTTATGAGGTTTTTCTGGGGCTCTGTGTAATCTTGTTTTTATCATTCTTGTGTGGTACAGCTATGTTTTTTTTTTGTTCAAAGCACAAATAACAAGACAACAACACTTTGTGTAATTAAGTGTAATTTCTAAGTCATACTGCGTGCCGACTCAGGACAGTAACAAGCAAATTTTTCTTTCGCTCCGAAAATGCTCTTTAGTTAGACTCTTTTCTGACTCCTTTTTTCGGAACGCTCCGAAAATGCTCTTTTGTTGGACTCTTTTTTGACTCATTTTTCGGAGCGCTCCTAGAATGGTATGCTGGGAATATTGACGTGCCTGCATGTGTGATTGTGTTAGTAAAAAAATGTGAATGTATTGACTTTTTCAAACTTGCACTTGCATGTGTATACCCCGGGATAAAGAAAAATAGTAACATACAGGCATGTGATGGAAATCGATTTCGTTCCAAGAGCGAACTGAAAACGAAAACAGGTGTGATGGCAACACTTATTATCTTTCGTTTTGTTTTTAATTCGGTTTCTTTTTAAAAACGAATTCGATTTCATGTTCTATTTGTTTCTATAAAAATGGGAGCTAAAAATAATGTGAAGAAAAACGAAAATTCACTGTTTAAACTGTTTTTAAACAGAGAAGATAATTGTGCACGTTTTAAAGCAAACAAATTAAATTTAAACTCAAATTGCAAATATTTGGAGTTAATTAAGCTTGAAAGATTTCGAGAATCCAAATAAAACCGATAAATACGAAAACATTTTTTGAACGTAGTTTCCTGCATACTCAATGGATCTTCATAATTTTAAAATTTATTTTTAAGAAAGACCTTGATACATTTTTTCTATTAAAAACAACAAAAGTTGTTATTTTTACTTGAAACTATTTGAAGAAAACCAAAAATACAATATAAAACGGTTCGATTTTGATCACATCTTACAATAAAACGTTCGTTTTTAATTTTCGATTTTATTTGAAAACCGATCGATTTCCAACACATACCTGACAATGAAAACAAAACGGCAGTTCTCAAAGAAAGAGACAAATATAAAACTTGATTATCTTCCGTTTTGTGACACCTCTGTATACGCTGTGGTCTATTCATATTGAAATGCCAAACTAAACTAAACATAAATCACTTAATAGCTGACAAAATAGCCGCCATTTAAAAAAGTGTTGCCAACCTAAATTCCTATACATCTAAAAAAAACACGTTACATTAGTAAAATACTCGTATGTTTTAAATAACATAGCATACACAACCTATGACGGTGTACTAAAATTGTAGATGCTGTCTCAAAGAAAGAAGCTGTAATTTTATTGGGGCCTCCTAATAAAATATACATATCTTAAAGTTTATAAACGCAAACACCCACACACACACACAAATAACTTTATTAATGTTGAGGGGTTTTTCCATTTTGTTTGATTTTGAGTTCTGCATTAGTTGGGTTATTTAGTTGGCAGTTAGTTGATTTTGAGGTTGTATCCTGTTTATTTAGACTTTGTTGGTTGTCATTTTAGTTGTTTTGTACTCGTTGTTAAGTGTTTCTCATTATTGTTATAGATTTGAATTGCAAATGTATTTATTTACATTTGCAATTTATGTGGTCATTTTGTTACAGTTGCCTTTGATCGCTTACACCCTGTCCATCTCCATGATGACACAAAAAGATGTGGTATTTATTAGCATATAAAACAAATAAAGGACACTTACGATTGCAGTGATTGTGGGGGAGACGGTATAAAATAATATTTTAACTTGACTTTAATAAAAGAAACAACACATACCCACTTACTTGCGTATCATAAAATGACTTTTGATTTGTAATATTTCATGCATTTATTTAACAAAATAAACATTTCCAAGCTGTTTTTATCAGTTACATGACATCAAAATATTATTAGTTTTGTCTTATAAGAAAATTCCCCTGATATTTGTCATTTCACTGCCTTTGAGATTATTGCTGTTTTTCATAATTGGAGCTCAAATAACTGTCAACATGTTTAGACTTTGTGCCGGCTACTTTATATTCACCCTCATTGTAAATTAGTCGTTCGGTGACCATATCCACAATCTCATACTGATATGTGTTTACTTGATTGAAGCAATTTTCTAAGAATTTAGAATTCTGTTTAAGATTCTGGGTGATGTTGCTTAACATTTCTGCGCTAGCATTTTCCGTTATACCATGTAGTTTTTCTCGTGAGTTTTTATATAGTTTATTAAGTTCTGTGTCCAGTATTTTGTGGGACCTTTAAATGTGGAAAATGTTTACATTCAAAATAGAGAATGCTTAATTTATTAATATATGCATTACTTACAAGACTTCGACTGGTTCTTTGTCCATGGGTATGGAGGATTTGTGTTCTTTATTGTGATTTTGAGTTACAAAAGTTTCTTTGAATAATTTTGCACCCATTTTTTTTAAACTATCAACTAAATTACGAGTAAAAAATTTTAAAATTCCGTGTATAATAAATATTTTTTTATAAAAAAGTTTTTGTTTGTCGTTTCATACATATGTATGTACGAGTATGTATTTATTATGACAAGAAACCCAATATTCCTAACAAAAAACAAACCTCTGAACAACAAGTTTAAAGAGCCTTAATTCTGAAATGGCGGTTTTTGTGCTCTTTATTAATTGCAGTTATTTTTTATCCAAATCCGCCAAATTTTAATGAAATATCATGAAAAATTTAAAAATTGACATTTGACAATGTACGAGGTCGGTTTAGAAACTTCTTAGCCTAGCACAGAAAGAGAATAGTTAGTTTTTCAAAAACATTTTTATTTTTCAATATAATCTTCTGAAACTTCAATACACTTATAGCGTAGACAGACGACAGAGTTAATTTGCATTAAAATCTCACTAATGTGAATTAAGATTTTACCGTGACAGACGACAGTTTCTGCATTTAAAACAGCATTTAAACAGATTTTTGCTTGTAAACAACTGTTTAATTATGAAAAAATTTGTTTAGCATTTGGTGAAAAATCAGTATTTATTTGAAAAAAAAGCTGAAATTATTTTTGCTGAAACTGCTCGATAATGCTCATGAACTAGCAACCATCAACCTGAAGGTGTTGCTACATGTGGGTACCGCAGTGGAACACTCTGAAATAAGAGAAAGGCAATTGTGGCATTTTTATTATTTTAATTTTACAATTGTCTTCTTCTTCTTTTAGAATAGTAAACAATTTGATAACATATTATTGATTTTCGACGATGTTGCCATATTGAAATAGCTAAATGCAGTATAAATTCAGTTGGATTTTGTGCATTTACGTCTAACTTAATGCGCATTAAGATGGAATAATTCACGAATAAATTTGAATTAAGACTTGTAATGCTATTAGTCCAGCGCTTATCTAGCAATTCTATCCCTTGATTAAAATAGTTTTCTTAAGGCCTTCAAAATAGTGGTTTCTTCATTAGAGGCAAAACGCTTGCCTGCTAGGATTTTTTTTAGATTTGGGAACAGGTAAATGTCACTGGGAGCTTAATCAGGAGAATAAGGTGGATGGTCAAGCAACTCGTACTTAAATTCGTTGATTTTAGCCATTGTTAAAAGAGTCTTGTGCGCTGGTGTGTTGTATATATTTTTGTGTTGTAAGCCAGGACGTTTTTCTCGAATTTTTACATTTAATTGATCCAAAATGTTGCAATAGTATTCTGAATTTATTGTTTTATCCTTTTGCAGATAGTCAATCAATAAATTACCTTTGAAGTCCCAAAAAACCGTTTCCATAACCTAACCAGCCGATTGAATTGTTTTTGCCTTCTTGCTCTAGCTTCAATCCATTGCTTGAATTGTACTTTTATCTCTGGGGTATCGTGGTGGATCCATGTCTTAGCAACATTATTATTTTTGTTTTATTTTTCATTTTACTTTTCTTAAAACGACCCAAATAAGCTTGAGAAATTTTCATTCTTATGCGTTTTTGGTGGACTGTTAACAAATGCGGCACCCATGTTGTAGGAAGCTTTTTCATCTGTAGTTCTTCATGCAAAATTAAATGGACTCGATCTTTTGAGATGCTATTTACACACTTTTATTCGTCGATCATTTAATACCATATCCTGCACTTTGGCTACAATTTCTGTTGTTGTTGCGGATGCGTCTTTTTTGAACACCTGTTTCTATATGAAGGAGTTGGCAGATCGAAAAGAAATTTATCGTGTGTTCATAGCACAGAGACAAGTTTCCAAAACACTTAATTATTTTTTGTTTATACCGTGCTTTCTGTTCTAGGCTAAGAAGTTTCCCAACCGCCCTCGTGATACAAATGGTTAGACTTTTGTTTGCTAAACTATGTTTCTTTTAATCTGAATCATAATACTTTAAAATTAGTTTATTTAAATTGGTACATAGTAATAATTGTTTTGTTACTGATCAAATTATTGCCAAAAATATAATTCAAATGGTAAATATGGAAAAACCATGAACATTTTTATTTAATTTGTTTGTCTTCAGTTTAAAATGTTTCTCAAAATTTTCACAATAAAACTATTTGGTCAGCCATCAATTTAGGTTTATTCAAAATGAAGCATTGCATGAGACACCAACGCGTTTGCAATGTTGATGATATTTCATAACTATACTAACACAGAATACAAAATAACAGGTCCTCTTTAAGTTTAGTGATTCATTGGCAGCAGTTACCATTTAAAATTAGTTTTTTGTGTTATATCACTGAGAGAGTGATTAATAAGAGGTCATTTTAGGTTTGTGATTGAGAGAAACAGAAAAGAAAATAACGGAAATAATCAACATGAGTGATTAATTATTAAATTTTTTCGTAAAGGTCATGTTATAACTTTTGTTTTCGAACTCTAAAAATAAATGGTTAAAGTTCATTTGAAGTCTGAATATAAAAATTATAAATAATTGTATGCAAAATTATACAAAAAAATCGAAAATTGAAAAAACAAAGTTTTGACAAAATCTTAAATTTTAGAACAAAATAAAAAAAAACACAAACTTTGCAAAAATTCGAAAAACAAAACAAAAACCACAATTTTGCAAAAAATTTAAAATTTTACAAAATCATAAAAATCCAAAATTCATTAAGTCCTCAATTGTAATTTAAAAAAAATTTTCGTTATTTTAACCCTTTCAGACCGTTATGCATTGATTGTGCGGGTGGGTTGCGGTGTCAATATTTTTGCTTCTGTTAACCCAATTTGAAATAGACTGGCATGCATCGATTGTGCTGATTATTTTTTACATTTGCTTCTCACATTTCTTTTCGGTTTAATTTACTGTTACTTGAATTATTGTGAAATTCTTCAGTCACATTTCAGTTTTAGCAAACTGAGCCATGTAAGTAAGTAAGTGTCTTTAATTACAATAGTATTAAACATTTAATAATTAAATTTTATTATTGCAAACTAATTGTAATCGTTTCATTTACTAAAAATAAGTTTTATTTAAAAATATTAATGAAAATTGACCGAGAGATGCATCAAGTGTATGTGCCCTGAAAATCCTGGAAGCATATAAAAATGATAAAACCTAATCGTTGATTATATTTTCATACGCTGTAGAAATCACATATTCCAAAAATTATAAAGAAATTCTGAGTAGTTTTGCGTTAGGTCTGAAAGGGTTAAGTAATTTTTATATCAGTATATTTATTTCAATCAGTCTCGTCTCATCGAACTGTTCGGACGTGTTAATTTTAGTGCGGCTGAATTTTCGGTGAAAAAATCGTAATAGGTGAAAAATTGTAATAGGTTGAAATTAAACAAAAAAGTGAAAAAAATAACTCGTAATAGGTTAAAATATATAAAAAATAAAAAAAACATTAAAAATCGTATAAAAACTGTATGAGTGTTCCTCTCAGATGTAATTCTGAGAAAGAGCTTAGCTCGTCGAGAAAAACTAAATGGCTCTCTGAGGAAGAATCCATAAAAAAATCTCTGGAGAATTTTCTCACTACAAGAGCCGTAGAACGGCGTCGTTCCTGTTCTTCCAATATAGTGATTTCAACAGATGAGAAAACATCATCTTCATCAAATAGTGCAGTGAAACCCAAAAAACAAGTAGGTATGGATAAGTACATCACCGTTCTCAAGCGACAGAGGAGCCCGAAGTCTGCTCAAGTGTCATCAAATGCAAAAGCTTCTAAGACTGTGAGTAATGATCAAAATAGGTTTGCTCTCCTCCAGACGGATGAGCCAGAACTTCCTAAGAAGACGTTTAAGCCCCCACCAATTTATCTGAGAGAGCCCACTTCCAGTAAATTGGTACAAGGAATTGTTTCGGTAATAGGTGCAAATATGTTTAACGTAACATCAATTAAACATGGAAATATCAGCGAAACCAAAATACAAGTGAAAAAGAAGGATGATTTTCGTAAATTGTCCAACCAGTTGGAGAGGGAAAGTAGGGATTTCTATACCTACCAGCTGAAAAGCGCAAAAGGACTCCAAGTCGTTCTAAAGGGTATAGACCCAGATGTTGATCCTGCCGAGATAAAGACTAGCTTAATGGAAAAAGGCTTCAAAATTAAGAGCATAACGAATATTAGAAACCGTGAAAAGACTCCACAGCCTATGTTCAGGGTGGAATTGGAACCTGGAGATGTCGTATTAAAGAAAAACGAGTCCCATCCCATCTACAATCTGATGTACCTTCTGCATCGTAGAATCACCGTGGAAGAACCACATAAGCGTCAGGGACCCGTCCAGTGTCTCAACTGTCAAGAATTTGGTCACACCAAGGCGTATTGTAAATTGCCGACAGTTTGTGTTGCGTGTGGGGAGCTACATGCAACTGCTCAATGTGATAAGTCGAAAACTGATTCAAAAATCAAAAAATGCAGTAACTGCGGAGGTAATCATACCGCAAATTATAGAGGTTGTCCAATTTACACTCATTTGAAAGGCATAAGCACCAACAAGACGTCAGTATTACCTGATCATCGTCAACAGCCTATTTTGGCATCGAGTGACAATTTCCCGCAATTGTTACGGTCCACTAGTCATGTAAACGCGCCTAGTTCTAGACAAGTTTCTTACGCTAACGTGGTTAAATCTAATATGCCAGGTTTGGAGCAGGCACCTAAATCACAATATTACGAGCCTAATAGTAACACTCTAGAGACTACATTGCAGACACTTGTCCAAACCATGAACACTTTTACGACCACTATGACATCCATAATGCAGGAAATGCTGAAAATGCAATCCACTATCTTACAAGCCATTTTAAAGAAATGATTTGTTTAAAAATTTGTTTTTGGAATGCGAACGGCCTCCGCCAACATAAAAACGAACTGGAACACTTCCTGATGGATAAGCAGATTGATGTCATGATGATTGCTGAAACTCACTTGACGGCGTCAGCGTACTTCAAAATTAATGGCTACGTGTTATATGATACTAAAGATCCCCGCGGAAGAGCATGTGGAGGTTCGGCAATTCTTATAAAGAACAGAATAAAACATTATTTAATGAACAACATATGTGAGGATTACCTACAAGCAACAAACATTTGTATTGAATTCTGTCAATACAATTTTGTTTTATCATCAATTTATTCGCCGCCTCGATTTTCAATAAAAGAACACCAATACTACAGCTTCTTCAATTCCCTTGGAGCTAGATTTTTAGTTGCTGGTGACTTTAACGCCAAACACACATTTTGGGGTTCACGTCTGGTGACTCCGAAGGGTCGTGAACTCTTCAACACCATTGCCAAAATGGGATTAGATGTACTCTCAAGCGGGCATCCCACCTACTGGCCGACGGACCGACGGAAGATTCCCGATGTTATTGACTTCGGAGTAGTAAAAAATATCCCTGTAGAATCGATACAAGTGGAGCCTTCATTAGACTTGTCTTCAGATCACTCTCCTTCTATTATTTCAATGCGTTTCCTTCAAGGGAATGGCTCTCCATTTCGGGACATATCTAAAACCAGAGTAAGTTGGATAAAGTATAAAAAGTATTTAAGTTCCCACTGCACGGAAAATGTAGTGCTGAGAACTACCGAGGATATTGATGGGTCGATTGGCAAGTTTACTGAGGACATACGAAGAGCTGTACATCACGCCTCCACATACGACGTTGAGTGCAGAAGTGGGACAAATAGAACTTATTTCGCTGAACTCGATCATCTCCTGTCAGAAAAAAGAAAGCTTAGAAGAGAGTGGCAAATCCACAGGTCTCCTGAACTGAAAGCTAGGCTACGGGTATGCAGAGATATACTAAGAAATTTCTTAGAAACCCAAAGAATGGCTTCACTTAAATCTTACTTGGAGGGTCTTGATAGTACCCCACAATCTGACTATTCGTTATGGAAGGCGGCACGAGGTTTAAAAAGACCAGTTAGAGGAAAACCTCCTCTGTGAAATCCGACTGGTGACTGGGCTAGAAATGATTCCGAGAAGGGGACTTTATTTGTTAATCATTTGAGAAAAGTGTTTACTATAAACAACTCAAATAATGCATCTGATTTGCCTCCACTCGTTATTAGACCTCCTGTACCTCTAAGACTTAGCTTTAATGATGTTCAAAGCGCTATTGGTACTCTGAATCTTAAAAAAGCTCCAGGTATGGATAAAATCAGCAACAAAATGCTTGTGGAGTTACCTCGTGTAGCTAAAAGAATTATCCTATTTATTTTTAATGCTATTTTACGCCTAGAATACTATCCTGCAGATTGGAAGGTATCTATGATTACCATGATTCCTAAGCCAGGGAAGGACCCCACTAAAGTAGAGTCACATAGGCCAATTAGTCTACTGCCGACAATTTCAAAACTGTTTGAAAAATTGTTATTGGCTAAGTTGATTCCAATTCTGAACGACACTCAATGTATCCCAAATCACCAATTCGGGTTCAGAGCTAAACACAGTACCATCGAACAAACACACAGATTGGTAAATGTGATAAGACAGTCGTTTGAAGAGAAAAAATACTGCTCCGCCCTTTTCATTGATGTGTCGCAAGCGTTCGACAAAGTCTGGCATGAAGGTTTAATGCATAAAATTAAATTAACTCTGCCTGCTAACACCCACAAACTTATGAAAAGTTATTTATATGGTCGCAAATTTACAATCAAAGAAGGCGATTTTTTAAGCCCCGCTCAGCCAATTGAAGCAGGAGTACCCCAGGGTAGCATACTGGGTCCAACTTTATATTTGATTTATGCATCCGATATGCCGTTAGACCCCATAATACATACTTCAACTTTTGCAGACGATACAGCCTTTATTAGCGTTCATAAGGACCATCAAATAGCATCACAGAACTTGCAGAAATATGTTTATAAACTAGAGAATTGGCTTGAGCTTTGGAAAATCAGGGTTAACGAACAGAAATGTATTCATATAACTTTCACATTGCGAAAAGATACCTGCTCGTTCATCAGAATAAATAACCAAATTATCCCGCAACACAATGAAGTCAAATACCTCGGAATCCACCTCGATCGTCGTTTAACTTGGAAGTCTCATATCGACGCAAAACTTACCCAGATGAGATTAAAAGCAGTGCAAATTAATTGGCTAATCGGCAGAAATTCTACATTAAAGTTGGATTGCAAACTTTTGTTGTACAATGCAATTCTAAAGCCAATCTGGTGTTATGGAATTCAATTATGGGGTACTGCCTCAGCATCCAACATTGAAAAAATTCAAAGGGGTCAAAATAAGATTCTACGTACAATTACTGCAGCTCCATGGTATGTTAAAAATTCTCGAATCCACAAAGATCTAGGCATTCCTTTGGTGAAAGTCGAATTTACAAAACACGCCTCAAAATATGTCAGCAAACTTGAACAACATCCAAACCCACTTGCACGAGACATCCTTAACTTTACTGGCCATGTTCGGTTGAGAAGGAGGGATACCCTTGCTGTAACTCAAGCGCAAAACAGATGACTGGATCAGTGGATATAAATTTTTTGTAGTATCATTATATTTTGTCTAGCACTGGCTGGACTTATTATTTTCTTTTAGTATTAAGATTCGAAAACTTATTGTCATTTCATTTCTGAAGATTCAATAAATAAATTAAATGTATAAAAAAAAAAAAAAAAAAAAAAAAAAAAAAAGTATATTTATAGTTATGAAATACTAATTAATTTTTTTTTACATTTTTAAGAGGTAAAATACAAAATAAGAACTCTTTTGTTCGTTTCACATACATACATACACATAGTATGTATGTTAATTATTTTACTTTTTCTTTAACTTTCAAAATTGAGAATAGTTTTATATATTTTTAGTTATGCAACGCAGTGTATGTGCCGTAAAATCTATTATACAATCCAATTACTGCATGAGACATGCCCTGGTATTATATGCTATCGTTTCAATGATCAGAATCATGCTTAAAAATGAAAAAAATTATTTTGGATACACATTCTTTTTTGAGTATTTATTTCTTATAGAAGTTATTTATTGTTACACAAATAATTTTTCTTTAATTAAAATTCATTACAAAAAAGTTTAATAATATATACAAATTTATTTATATATTGTTCTTTAATTAATTGAAATTTACTACACAAATGAATTGATAGAAGAAAAACATTTCTACTCAAGTTAGATAAGTTTAATCAATTCTATTCAAATAATAAAGCCTTAAGCGAAGCTTTGTTGGAATTTTGCAATGAATTTAACTTTAATTTTTTAATTCTGAATTTAGAATAATTTTCTTCTTAAACATGTAAAAAAATTTAGAATTTAGAGAATTAAGTATAATTAAGTATAAATTTAATTAATCCAATTTATGCATTGTTTAAAATTTTGTACAATCTTATACGAAAGCGATTGCCGGAAATCCCAGGAAATTATAGTATTCAATTGAACTAAAATGTTCAGCAGTTTTGGAACAAGCCGGTTTTAGTGACTTTGCTCAAAAAAAAAAAAATTTCATCAAATAGGGCTTTTAGAGGAGATGCCAGTACCATCGAACAAACACACAGATTGGTAAATGTGATAAGACAGTCGTTTGAAGAGAAAAAATACTGCTCCGCCCTTTTCATTGATGTGTCGCAAGCGTTCGACAAAGTCTGGCATGAAGGTTTAATGCATAAAATTAAATTAACTCTGCCTGCTAACACCCACAAACTTATGAAAAGTTATTTATATGGTCGCAAATTTACAATCAAAGAAGGCGATTTTTTAAGCCCCGCTCAGCCAATTGAAGCAGGAGTACCCCAGGGTAGCATACTGGGTCCAACTTTATATTTGATTTATGCATCCGATATGCCGTTAGACCCCATAATACATACTTCAACTTTTGCAGACGATACAGCCTTTATTAGCGTTCATAAGGACCATCAAATAGCATCACAGAACTTGCAGAAATATGTTTATAAACTAGAGAATTGGCTTGAGCTTTGGAAAATCAGGGTTAACGAACAGAAATGTATTCATATAACTTTCACATTGCGAAAAGATACCTGCTCGTTCATCAGAATAAATAACCAAATTATCCCGCAACACAATGAAGTCAAATACCTCGGAATCCACCTCGATCGTCGTTTAACTTGGAAGTCTCATATCGACGCAAAACTTACCCAGATGAGATTAAAAGCAGTGCAAATTAATTGGCTAATCGGCAGAAATTCTACATTAAAGTTGGATTGCAAACTTTTGTTGTACAATGCAATTCTAAAGCCAATCTGGTGTTATGGAATTCAATTATGGGGTACTGCCTCAGCATCCAACATTGAAAAAATTCAAAGGGGTCAAAATAAGATTCTACGTACAATTACTGCAGCTCCATGGTATGTTAAAAATTCTCGAATCCACAAAGATCTAGGCATTCCTTTGGTGAAAGTCGAATTTACAAAACACGCCTCAAAATATGTCAGCAAACTTGAACAACATCCAAACCCACTTGCACGAGACATCCTTAACTTTACTGGCCATGTTCGGTTGAGAAGGAGGGATACCCTTGCTGTAACTCAAGCGCAAAACAGATGACTGGATCAGTGGATATAAATTTTTTGTAGTATCATTATATTTTGTCTAGCACTGGCTGGACTTATTATTTTCTTTTAGTATTAAGATTCGAAAACTTATTGTCATTTCATTTCTGAAGATTCAATAAATAAATTAAATGTATAAAAAAAAAAAAAAAAAAAAAAAAAAAAAAAAAGTATATTTATAGTTATGAAATACTAATTAATTTTTTTTTACATTTTTAAGAGGTAAAATACAAAATAAGAACTCTTTTGTTCGTTTCACATACATACATACACATAGTATGTATGTTAATTATTTTACTTTTTCTTTAACTTTCAAAATTGAGAATAGTTTTATATATTTTTAGTTATGCAACGCAGTGTATGTGCCGTAAAATCTATTATACAATCCAATTACTGCATGAGACATGCCCTGGTATTATATGCTATCGTTTCAATGATCAGAATCATGCTTAAAAATGAAAAAAATTATTTTGGATACACATTCTTTTTTGAGTATTTATTTCTTATAGAAGTTATTTATTGTTACACAAATAATTTTTCTTTAATTAAAATTCATTACAAAAAAGTTTAATAATATATACAAATTTATTTATATATTGTTCTTTAATTAATTGAAATTTACTACACAAATGAATTGATAGAAGAAAAACATTTCTACTCAAGTTAGATAAGTTTAATCAATTCTATTCAAATAATAAAGCCTTAAGCGAAGCTTTGTTGGAATTTTGCAATGAATTTAACTTTAATTTTTTAATTCTGAATTTAGAATAATTTTCTTCTTAAACATGTAAAAAAATTTAGAATTTAGAGAATTAAGTATAATTAAGTATAAATTTAATTAATCCAATTTATGCATTGTTTAAAATTTTGTACCATCTTATACGAAAGCGATTGCCGGAAATCCCAGCAAATTATAGTATTCAATTGAACTAAAATGTTCAGCAGTTTTGGAACAAGCCGGTTTTAGTGACTTTGCTCAAAAAAAAAAATTTCATCAAATAGGGCTTTTAGAGGAGATGCCAGAAAAAAAATTTGTTGACGGTCACGCCTATTTTCGAGGGGGCGGGTCCGTAAAATTGAAAACATATAGGCCTATATCTCGGGAACTACTGGGTGTCCGATAATTTGTTATACATTAAATAAAAGGTACTAGAAATTCCTTTCCAACGATATACATATATGATGATTATAAAATATGGACCGAATATGGGTTAAATCCGAAAATAATATTTTTTGACCCGATTTTTTTTAATATCTAAAAAAATTAAAAAAAATGTCTATATAAGTGTTATTTTAGTTTATTAATATAAATAGCCAAGACATTAAGCTTTAATTCAAGGTATCATATGTGTCTGTAGGTACTATAATCATAGAATTATAAGATCTGAAAAATTAAAAAAACACATTTTTTCAAAATTTTGTATACAGGATAGGATTTTTTTCTCTATGGTATACAGAACACCGGCTTCGCATAGTACAGATTGTATTTTTTATGGTGAAATGTCATAATCTTTCTTTAATATCTGCGGATTTATATTACCTACATGGTCATGTTATAACTTAAATTAACCCCCTGGCCCACGATGTCGAACGATAACGTTCGCTTACATAAGACTTAAGACACAAACTTGATTGTGGAATAAACAAACTTGATTGAGTAAAAACTAGATACGACAAACAGTTTGTGTCTTAAGTCTTATCTAAGCGAACGTTAACGTTCGACATCGTGGGCCAGGGGGTAATGCCTAATTTCTTGACTTGAAAATATTGTAATTTATCTACTTACTCATGAAGACCTTTTTCCCGGATTTTTTAGTTTTTAAAAAAAAATTTTGGATCAACAAATAATTTTGCGAAATTTATCAATAGTTGGTCCATATAAATAGGTCATGTTACATATCGTTGGAAAGGTCTTTAAAATACCTATCATTTGATATATATATCGTATAATAAAAAAAATGTAGTTTTCAAGATATAGCTAATTATATTACATACTTTGGAGCCCCGCCCACTCGAAAATAGGCGTGACCCAATTTTCCCAATTTTCTTTTATTTGAATCAGAATTTAAAATTCTATTAGTGAAAAAATCTTGATAGTGATTTTAAAAAAGTCACTAAAACCGACTTAAGCCGCAGTTGTTATTAATTGTCACATTCAAACCATTCTCTCTTCTCGAAATTTTCACCCAAAAAAGTCATGCACAAAAATATCACCTTTAAACTTCATACATATATATATATACGAGTACATAAACAATTTTTGTCCCTACATGGGATTGATAAATGCTATATTTTCACATTGTTTCCGTAACATTTGCATATTTATCGAATTTGTACAGAAGTGTTTGAGTACATGCGAATACATGTTAACTTGTACAAATTTAATAGTTGAATTTGATAGTCGAGCATTTCCCAAAGATCTCATTTATTAAGTTACAGAAAACAAAAGAACCAAACGCATGCATACTAAGAGATATACAGACACACATTTAAATAAAGAACATGTGGCATTTTTACATAACATTTTAAGTTGATTTAAGTTAAACAAAAAATGTATTTTATAAATACCCATGCTGAACAGCATGAATGTGAAACACTTTTATGAAAAATTTACAAAAATTAATTAAAGCAATTCAAAACCTCATAGTTTTGCTCATGTCAGATATTTGAATTATTTGTTACTAAATTCACTTATAATTTAAGAAATATCTACAAAGAATCTATTAAAAAATTATTTATAACTCAAAGTATGATTTTTGACATAAGTTGTTGTAATATTTTGTCACAGGTATACTTGAAAATACTTACATCTATTTTACTTAAACACATTTTACAATTGAAACATATAGAAAAAGTAAATATTTTCATATATGCAATATTGGATTATAATATTTTTTTATAACACAAACTAACACAACTAATAATTTTGAAAATAAATTCGATATGCTGCTACCTACATACATACGTACATAGTAAAACTAAAATTTGTGTAGTTGGCACGTTTTGTAATTAGGGTAATGTCAATATATTATTTATGATTCGAGTATACAGTGTCCATGACTCTTACTTGCAAACGACATAACAAACAAGGATAAAGGATGTTGTTTAAAGTGTTGAACAAAATAAAAAAAACCAAAAAGATGGAAATTACTGAAATGTACAAATTTAAACGGTTTTACACATTTAACCAAGATAACATTATAGGATGTATGTGTCATTTTAAAATCAGTCACATGTTTCATAATTGTACGGAGAGAATAGTTTCCCCATTGTACATAAATACCTATACATGTAAGTATTTGAAACATACATACATACATGTTTAATACAGGCATGGTGTTAATAGATTAGTGTAAAATTTAAATGCTTTAACTTTATACTATTTCAAAATTGAAAATTTTATTATATTTATGATTCTTGATCATTGTAGCATTATTACATGAATGCATTGTTTTAAGTAACTGAACAAAACAAGTGTCCTCTTACAGTAAACAAAACAAACAGATATACATAAGGTGCATGCCCATTAGCGGCTTGGTGTAAATAGACACTGTAGTAAACGTCTGGGTTGCAATGCACTTGAAATGGACACACGCATTCAGCTACGACCATATGTATGGGAATACTTTAAGTCAAATCAAATTACCCAAAATATTCCCATACATTAGTTTAAGAATTAGTCGTCTAGTATATTTTCATAAGTAGTATATAAGTAGAATCTATTTAGTAATAAAAATCAATTCTGATAATAAAGTCAAAGCGACAACTAGTTGCTCTAATAATAAAAACTGACTTTCATTTATCACATCATAATCTGTTTAATAATTGAAAAAGAATATTATGATTATTTGAATGAATTTATTTTGCCTCAAACATTTAGTAGTTGGATTATTGGTGAGATCTACAATCCTTTCACTAAGAAAACTTTAACTTGATTAGTTTAATGTCAGACGGTTTCCTTACTATTGTGTGTAATGTGTACTTTCAGATTTTCATCTATTTAACCTTTAACTAGTGAGGTAAAATGTTTCAACATAGCCACTAATAAGACATTTTTAATAAAAAAACATTTTTTTATAAGTTTTTTTTCTTTATTTTTAAATAAAATGCGACATTTTAACTAAAAACAAGTTAGCGTGATATATTTGGCTGTGTCGAATCTTAAACACCCTCCACCTATACGCAATAAGAAATATAAAAACTACACTGGTTATAGGACTACAATATCCTTATTCCGAGTTTTTTATTCAGTCGTATTGCAAATTTTATTATTATTTTATATATTGTTTGAAAGACAATTTTACGACCAACATAATTTATTTTGAATGTTTTGAAATTTTCGGAAGTGGACTTAATATGGGGCTAAGGTCAAATATGGACAAGATGCAAACAAAATATCGTTTTATGATTTTTCTTTACATGAAAATAAATTTTTGTATGAATATTGAATATGAATTCCGGAAAGACATTTCATGATATTATCTGCATTGTAGTTGAAGAAATTAGGACAATTAATTGAAAAATATCGAGGTTTTCTGAAACTTTGATCAATAACTCGGATCCTACGAATACTGGCCCGATTTTGCATGTTTTTAATACCAAACATTATACCAGCAAAGAATGTTTGAGAAAAAATTGTTTGTTCTAAGTCTTTTTTTCGAAGCTCTATCGTGCCTTCAACAGACGTTAGGACATGACTAGAACGTCTTTTGTTTCTAGAATTAATATTTTAATGTGTTGTGAACGGAATGACAAATATATATACCTATCATCTTTTTCATGGTGGGTATAAAAGGAAAAAAATAATTTAATTAAAACAAGTAAGAAAGTATAGTCGGTCAAGCCCGACCATATAATACCCTACACCCAATATATGTATAAAACAGTTTTTCAAACATGGGCTTTATATGGGAGATATAACCTATTATGGACCGATCATCCAAAAATTTAGTTTCATGATGTCTGTGAATATAAATATTATATGTGTTAAACTTTATCTCGATATAAATACTTTTAAAGGATTTATGGAGGTTAAAGCGAATTACGGAGAGGGTCTTATATGGGAGTTTTGCCTAATTATGGACCGACCATTATAAAATTGTACCGTATTATTTGTATACATATGAAATATATTTGTGTTCAATATTATTTGGATACCAAAATTTTTGAGAGTTACGGTCTTTAAAGTAATTTTCGGGAGTGGGCTTTATATGGAAGCTACGAATAATTATGGACCAATCTGCACAAAATTTTTAGATGTGATTTGGCTGCATTTACCACTAATTTTTGATGAAATTTGTGTGGATACTTGCATAATTCAAACATTTCTGATCTTTAAACCCCAATTTCGGGAGGACATTTGTATGGGGGCAGGGTGAAATAATGGACCGATTTCCACCAATTTCAATCCCATGCATCCTTGGGCCGAATAAATTTTATGTACCATATTTTATTGAAATACCTTCAAAATTGCGACCTGTACTCTGCGCACAAGCTTTACATGGACAGCCAGCCAGCCAGCCAGAAGGACGGACGGACAGACGGACATCGTTAAATCGACTCAGAAACTGATTCTGATTATAATTTTTGATTGCTACCTCACCAGTTATTTCGAAATTTTTAGATTATTTTGATCAGTGATTCAAAGAACTCAATCCTGAACAGTGCAACGTTTTGACTTCTTAGCGGAGAAAAACTTATGCAGTTTTATTTAACAAATATAAATTGATATGTTTAGTAAACAGTAAAACAAATTTAATATATTAAAAAATCGAATTATATTTAGAAGAATTCTAATTTTGCACTTTTTTATTATTATATGTCTGTAAGTCAGTGTATTTGCTTCACATGTTTGGCTAGAAATGTAATATTCTAAAATCAAACAATTTATGTTGAAAACAAAATTCCATGCCTGAATTTAATATTATATTAAATTTTATGTTCATGCATGTATGTATGTATGTGCTAGTAATGAATGACATTTAAATATATGTATATCCAGATACGTACGCACATACTTTCCCATTATGACTATTAACATTAAAATGTTTCAACTTTGGATACTTTAAAATTATAATTATATGGACACTATTTCATACTTATGCACATATACATATACATGCAACAGACATTTTTTGCTTTTGAAACATACTAACACAACATGTAATTTATTTTTAACCCTTTTAAAGTGACTTCACTTAAATTTGTAGCAATTTAATATAATATTTGAAATGTTCTTGTGAATGTTTAAAAACTACTAGACAAGTTTAAAGTTATGATTTGATTTGGGGTTTTAATCGTTTATCTTATGTTATAAAATTCATTTTTATTATACATACTTATATAATATAGTTTACTAAGAGAATTGTTTCGGAACTTAAAAAAGGAAAACGTATTTTACATGATTGTAATAAAATTAACCGTGCGTTAAATGCGTTTTATAGCAAAACAATTTTAATTTAAATATTGAAGCTTTTACTAAGGATCACTATATTTAAACTCTTTCAATGTCGTGAGTAATATCAAGAAATATCAGGCTTTTGTTAGGAATCTTTAACAGTTAGAATAAAAGGTAAGATACAAGTGTCAAAGTCGAATATCTCTGGTTTTCAAAAATCCGAAATATGTCTGTCTGTTAATGTAACATTTTTAATTCAACTAGAGGTCAAATTTTACATAACGGAATAAACGGAGTAGTTAATGGCCTCAAAAACTTTGCTTGTGTAAAATACACAAGCAAAAACATAAAGCAAAATTTCAATTATAACATGTTCTATTTGATAATTTACTAACAATAATATAAATTATTTAAACATTTTTGATACAAGCTCCACATGTTTTATATTAAAAAACGAAAAACCTTAACTCAATATTTTTGACGCCGGCAGTTAAGTGACGCTAACAAAGATGTTTGCAGCGGCTTTAGCGCATTTTTTATAGAAACGATATAGAAATTTATGTGTGAAAAATGTGTGACCATAGTTTAACCAAACTAACACAATAGACAACAATAGTAAAGTCACGTGTAATTGTACATGCAAGTTGGTGACCAAAAATTAAAACCAAAATAACCAATTTTGACAGACATAAAGAAAAACATGTGAGTTGTAAACTTAAAAATACATAAGCAAAAACATGTAGTATATAGGCAACTTTAATGAATCAACCATTTCATCTATCACCCAAATCTATTTCGGGAAAAGTTGTAATTCAATTTACCATAAAGCTAGATTAGATTTACACGATTTATATTTTCTTCAAAATTGCTCTTCAAAATGCTTCAAACTCGTGTAAACAGCAAAATTTCTTTAAAATTTATTTATTAATAACTATTAAAAAAATTAATTTTGAAGAAATTTTGCTGTTTACACGAGTTTGAAGCATTTTGAAGAGCAATTTTGAAGAAAATTTCAATGGTGTAAATCTAGCTTAAGTCTGTTTTTTTTAAATTATATTACGTAGTTTTCGGAAAATTATTTCGAGTAGTTTCCATACTAGGGAAACTCTTTAACATAATGTTATCGCACTTGAACTGGAATGTCTGGATATTTTGACAGAAATAAGTTTTACGTAATAAAAATTCTTCCATCAAATTTTGAAAAATCGGTTATAAATTGACACAAACTAATTACTTTTTCATACATTGGCTTCTTTCCGGAGTTCCCTGAATACGTAGTAACCTAAAATTCGACAAGCTTTTAATACTAATTGCATTTGTTAATGAAGGTAGATTTTCTGACTTTGGATCTCTTTTATACGTCCAGGCTTATATGGTGTTCACACATGCATTTTTAACTGAAATTTTTTAATTAACGCCTAATTGAATTTAATTATCCATACAAAATTTCAATTAAGATAATTGCTTCATTTAGAGTTAATTGTTCTAATAATTGTTAAAATTCAAAATACAACCCTGTGACAAGTAATAACTGAAATGACAGTTGATTCGCTTTTAAATTAATAAAGAATATTTTTAGGCAGAGAATTATAATATTACAATCAAATACAGTGTACTAGCGAAAACGTCAACTAATTTAAACCGTGGGTGTTGACGTTTAATAAATTAAAAAAAATCTGTTATTTTTTTCTGCTGTTTTTTTTTCTTTCCAACACTTGGAAGGGAGCCTTCTCTCTATTTGTTTCATTAAATTTTAGAGTAGGTAATGTAAAGAAAAGGGTTGACGTTTTCCCGAGTGCACTGTAATTGTATTCTTTTTTGTCAGCTGCTTCAAACGCTAATTAAATTAGCAATATTGAGCATGTGTGAACACTTTTTAATTAACCAATAATTGACTCAATTAAAAATACATGTCTGAACACCATATTAAGCACCAATAAAGGCGCTGTGTGAAAAATGAGCCCAGAAAAAGTGATCCTAAACAAAAGATGAAAAAAGGTCCAAATTTTGGAGTCACATTTGATTATAAAATTTAGCCGTAATTTTTTTATGAAACAACATCTCCAAGGTTAAAATGAAAGCTGGCCCCAAATGTTGGGCCTTTTTTCATAGCGACGAAATTTCCCCAAATAGATAAATGAACTTTCAACCCAAATTTTGTATATAATTGCAGTTAAAAATAAAGAAAATAGTAATTAACAATTTATATTCAGTTTTTTTTATTAACGTACAAAATTTAGCCTCAAAGTCTAAAAACAATATTTCTTTCTTTTTTCATTCTATGATTTTAGGATCAGTTTTCATTTACTTCTAAAATGCAAAATTTCCCCAAAGAAAAAGTGCACTATAACCCCAAAAAATTTCGTGATTTTGTAATCATTGTAATTTTTTTCTGTTATTTTTAATTTTTTTGTGCCATTTTTCACAGCGCCCTAAAAAAATATAAAAACAAGTTGGAAAGAATAGTCGGTCTAGCCCGAACATATAATACCCCACACACAATATATGTGTAAAAATAGTTTTTCAGAAATGGGAGCGAGCTCTGACCTATTACCGATCATTAAAACATTTTGTAGCATGAGTATATAAATATTGTTTGTGTTACATTTTATATCAATATAAAAACTTTTAAAACACTTATGAATGTAAAAGCGATTTTCGGATTATGAAGCAATCATTATAAAATTAGGTGTCACGATTTCTATGTAAATACATACATATGCATATGAAACTTATTTATGTTAAACTTTATTAAAATACCAAAATTTTTAAGAGATGTTATTGTCGTTAAAGTATTATTGGAGAAGTGGGCCTTATATTAACTTGTTAAACATTATTTGGATACCACATTTTTAAGAGATTATTACTGATTAAAGTGATTTTTGGAAGTGGGCGGAATGGGAGTTATGGTTAGTTATTGATTTATCTGCATAAAATTTGCAGGTAGAATTAGGTTTCATATTTGTGGCGAAATTTGTTTGGTTATGTTTTTAAATCATACATTTATGAGCGATAAAGCTTTATTCGGGGGACATTTTTATGAGCGATAGATAAAATTGGACCAGCACTCAGGGGATGACCCTACTTATGCAATGCATTGTGTTGGAACTAGGAAAATAGGTTATGGGAGGGAGGATAGCGGGAGTAGTGTTTGTGAACATTTGACTTGAATTTTCCTATATTGAAAGTGGCAGGGAATACTTCTGCTGGGAGTTTGTTCCACATACGGACAGTACGGCTAAAGAACGAATTTTCCCTGTAGTGTGTTGTGCACTGTCCAGTCGACCACAAAAGGATGAGCCCTGACTGAAAAACGTTTATTACGTAAAAAACTGCGTGTTTCAGGAACAAGTTCCCTAATTTCAGCAGAACACATTCCATTATAGTATCCATAGAACAGTGAAACACAACCCACATTGCAACGATGCTCCAATGAATCAATAGAGTTGGATACCCTACTCTCACCGATAAGCATCTTCGCCCTCTTCTGTACGCGGTCGAGTAACTCCAAAATAGACTTCGAAGCACCGGCCCATACATGAGAGTTGTATTCCATTTTCGGTCGAATATAGGTGGTGTAAATAGTAAGAAGATCAGATGGAGTGAAGTATTTTCTACACACAAGGCACTTGAGCGCTGCTTTCGACACTTGAAAAATGTGTTTGGTCCAGCGGCCATCACACTGGATTGATGAGAAATAAAGTGGGAGAAAGAACGATTTCAACCAAATTCAATCCCAATCGTTCTTGAGCCGAAAAAAGTTCATACCAAATTTCTTAAAAATTGCGACCAATAAGACGGACATAGTTAAATCGACTGATTATGAGTCGATCGGTTTACTTTAAGCTTTTTGTTAAACTAATATTTGCAATATACGCTCCCTACTTTTGCTATTTCAACATTTAATGGGTTAATTTACGCATGCATCGTAGTAATTTAAGTGCGATTACTATTTAACATATACATATTTGCTTATTGTTAGTAATTAGACTGGTACATGTTTAAATCTTGTTTTATCTAAAAATATTATTATATGCTATAAAGCTACTTGTGAATTGAATTGAATATTAATTCTCTAAATTTACTTCAATTCCATGCATCCTCTCCAATTTTAACAAGTTACCTGTCTACTGCGTAAATATATTTAAACTACATTATTTGCTATTGTTGCAGACATCATGTTGCCACCTGGAGTTAACTTAAATAACTGTAAATTGTTTCATATGAAATTTGCACTCACACTTTCATAAATATATTCATATTATTATGCAAATATTTGCAGTAATTTCATTGCTGTGTACTTGTTTATGCAACAGTATCTCAACCCAATAGACAATTGTAAACTAGATTTATCCATACAGAATATGGCTAAAAAAGGTTTGATACCATTTTAAGTAACTGGAAGTAAATGTAACATAATGATCTCGGAGCAGTTCCTCACTAAGCATGATCTTTACAATATAAACCATAAAATACTTGGTATTGATAAACACAATAGTACTTCAACATTTAATACCTATATTGGGATAATAAAATGTGGATGTTTAACTGATTACTTCAAATATCATCACCGACTAGGTGACTTAGGCACTACTTACTCTCTTTACCTAAACAATCACAACCAAGCCATGTCTATTTACACGTACCGTGTAAACTAGGTTACTTTTACAAATTTTTTTATTTCAATTCAGATACATGTGCTTTACGTAAATTTACATTTATGACAACTTTTATGCAGGTGACAGCGAAAATATATACATACATACATACAAATTTGAAAAATGTTTCGTGCGTTATACAGTCATGTCGTTGATTATTGTGTCGTTGCTGGTGTAAACCAAATGAATCTATATGAAAATGTTACGTTTTACGTTTTCGTTATTTATTTAAAATTTTCATTTAAAGTTTCGCTGTTGTTCTACTTTTATGTATTTGCACAAATCAAACCCAATGGAATGTGAAAATACTTGTACATGATTCTGCTGGCTTTAATATTGAAAAGCTATCGACAGTTGTTAAAGTCATGTGTGTTTATGATTGTGTAAATAAAGAAATATGAAAATTTCTTTTGTGTAGGTAAATTTATATTATTCGTTAAAGTAGTCATTTGCAGAATGAATATTTAAAGTGGAGTTTTTTTTTTAAATAATGTTTAAATTTGTTTACATTAATTGAGAAATAGTTTACGGATTTTTGAATTGATAGAAGAATATTCAACTAAAATAATTTTCAAAATAATTTGAAGGGACAGTAAGAAATATTTAAATTAACTTTTTCAGTTAATATTCATGGTGTGTAAAGTAACTAGTTCTTAAATATAAGAATATTTCTGTTTTTGAAATGACTTTCTCTAAAGTGCAATGAGAATAAAAAACACACACAGTTAAATATAATAATACACCTAATTCTCTTTTTACACGGTTTGAAAATAACAAATTTTAAAATTTTTTACACGATTTTGTTTCATTTAGCAATTTTTTTTAGTTAAATTTAATTTTTTGAGAAATATGTTCATATCACAAATTTAGGGGAATTCCCTTTCTGTGGATACAAGCAAATTTATTGGTCAGAGCAATTGTAAATATCACAAATTTAGGGGAATTGCCGTTTAGTGCATACAATCAAATGTACTTGTCATACATTTTTTTACATGACTTTTAAGCTTATGTGTAATGTGTTGTGTAACAACAAATTGTATATGTGATTTAATATTGTAAATATGAATAGTTGTTCTTTCCTTAAATATAAATAAATGAGGAATATATATTTCTGGTTTAAAAATACAATTAAATTTCTTACTTGTGGCACCATTTTCATAATGGTGCGTATATTTAATATACCAATAATTTAATATTTCTCATACGCTCCAGATTGCTGCATTAATAAAATAAATGTCCAAACTACTGAAAAGCGTATAAGTAATATTTATGCAAAAACTAAATAAGACATTGGTTTTACTATTTTCAAAAAATAATGTAATAAATAATAATTTAAATTATATAGGGTGATTCATTTAGAACTTTTATTGATTTTTAATAAAACAATTAAAATAGCGCTGGATGTTCGAATCTTTGTTGTTGCCCGAAAGAACAATCTTTGACATTTAATTGTTAAAAATAAACCAATATCTCACGAATTAGTGGAGGTGTAATATTCAACGATACACGGGCGACCAGATCACAGGCCAAAAACGTAAAATTATTTGCTTACTAAATTGGTTTCTTCATTGCAATTGTACACAAAAAAGATTTTTCACAGAACTGTGATTTTCGTAATACAGCTGAATAATTTTGAGACGTATGATACAAGTC
This sequence comes from Bellardia pandia, assembly GCA_916048285.2. NCBI lineage: Eukaryota > Metazoa > Arthropoda > Insecta > Diptera > Calliphoridae > Bellardia > Bellardia pandia. The sequence goes on along the minus strand of OU696532.1, from coordinate 54,233,883 downwards.
ACGAGTGGTCTATGAAGAAAAAAAAAATTAATGAAAAATGAACTAACATCCCCATATACATATGTAAACTATATTTGGATGTCTTCAAGTGCAAACAAATTAACTCCCTTAAACAAAAACAGTTAGCAGTTCTGGCCTGAAAACATCGACATTTTGCATCATGTCATTATTCAAAAGCTGCAAGGAATAGTTATCGACGTAATATAAAAATATATGAAACCCTCCAACTGTCCAAAGCTACGGCTAATTCAACAATAGGCTATTACCAAAGCGTAATGGTACAGTTCCTGACAGTAATTTTTTTTAACGATTTATAATAAGATTGCAATGGTTCAAAATGCGACTAGGGTTCGGGGTCGTGATTTCCCGCGAAAACTTGAAATTTTAAATAAACGTAGTTTTAATTTTTTTTTGGCATAAACTTATCATTTTTAAAATGTTTAACGAAGTTTAATTTTAATAATAAGTTGTTATTGCTGTAAATATTAATGATATTTTTTAGTTAGGCTTTGAGTTCATTAAATTTAATTTTGAAGGGTCAGAACGCAAAAAGAATTCTGATGAAAGAAAGTGGTGTTTCTCGAAACATATGTAAATTCAACCAACAACCCAGGTTCGAATCCTAGTCAAGAAAAATTATCAAAAATAAAATTTTGTCAAGTTGTAAAACAATTCCTACTTCAGTAAAAATAATTTAATGAAAATTAAATTTAATGAACTCAAAGCCTAACTAAAAAAATATCAAAAATTAAAATATTAACAGTTCAACTAAAAATACTAATTATTCTGTAAATATTAATATACAAAGAAACACCAGCTTAATTTAAGAATTTGCACCAACATTATTAATCCCAAATTGTTTCAAATTTATATTACGAAAGATAATCGATTTTGGCAAACAATTAAATAAATTTTAATTTGCTACCATTTTTTTAATTTTCGTTTTTGCATTATTTTTGTATTAAAAAATGCGTGATATTTTAGTTTTTTTTTTTGAAACATTTGCGTAATTTATTTTTATTCGAAGCATTTTTGAATATGACCTTTTCTCATCTTTGTGACAACATATGGATTCCGCTATAAAAGAACTTTAGAGGCCTTTGTCATGGTGAAGTATTACACTGAAATATTAGTCTGGATATTAGTAAGTATTATATTGAATCCTGACACATGCAAACGTTTTGAAATTATTGTGCAAGCTCTTTTAAGTTTGACAACAATTTTTATATAGTAATGCCGATGGATCGCATTCACCATAAACTTCGTTGAATAATCGGTGTGTTTCAACGGCAGTTTTATTTCCAAGTTGAAGAACGAAAGCAAAACTTCTTACACTTGATGCTCTCTTGGCACAAAATTCGATATTTTCGGAAAATGACATATAAATTATTAAAGCTAAAGACCGTGTTAAAAATATACAAGCAATATATATTAATAATTTTAATCAAACACATCTAAACTGAAAAATCAATCAAATATTTGAAGAAATTTAATTTCATGTGAACCATCTGTCTGGAGATTAATGTAGAGCAAAAACTCAGCAGACTTTATAGAACGCAAGAAGAAAGAGCAGCTTGGCTTAAAAATATTAGTAGACGTTTTAAACTCTATTTAGGTTTCAATAGGTATATGTACAATCTTTATGAATATATATTATCTAATTCTACGCATTTCCAAAATAAAGAGCAAAAATAATAAAATTTAAGCAAATGAAAATCGAACTTTATAATGCGAATGACGGAAACTTTGCCAGTAAAAGAAATTGTAAGATTAATTATTAAATGCATTAGTTATTTTAAAAACACATTAAAACAAATTATGCTGGAGGAACTTAAAATAATTTTTCATTTCTACAATATATAATTAGTTTTATTAGTGACAAAAGATCTTAAAATGTGTAACGATCTTTATGCGTTGTTTTTTTTAATAAACTTTAAGTTGCCAACACTTGTTTAACTGGCGGCCATTTTGTCAGCTGTGAAGTCTTATTAAAATTTTATGTTTAGTTCAGTTTGCCATATCAACATGAATAGACTGACGCCTGAACAATCCTTCCAAATTGTTAAAATTTAGTTTGAAAATCTTGGTTGTGTGTTTTTTATTTGAAAGATTTTCTTCAGGCATTATAATTTAAATATGACTTCTGGCCAGTCATATGTCTCGTACTTTGTCTAATCTGGAGGTCTAATTTGCGTTGGCTTTTCTCCAACATTTGTGGTTGTATATCGGCAATAATGCGGTGAATGTTGTGCTCAAAGTGGTCAATCGTTTCGTGCTTATCGGCGTAGACTACCTACTTTAAACATAAATCACTTGATAGATGAAAAAATGGCCGCCAGTTAAAAAAGTTTTTCCAACTTAAAGTTTTATACATCTAAAAAAAACAGCATATACCTACTTTAGAAAGTATTTATTAAATTCAAATTCATTTTTTCATGCCTGCTTACCGGTAAAAAAATATGGTTTAGAAAATCCCAAACACTAAATGCGAACCATTAAAAACACAAATATTTTTAAGAGGAAATCAATTTTAATTTCTGGTTTAAGCTTTCGGAAATATTAACAAAATCATGGTTCAAAAGTATTCAATAGCTTCTAGTTGTACCATAAATATCGAAATGTTAATGTGGCCGGATTTTATGTGAACAATTATTCAAATGAAAATATAAGAGATACACTTACTACTTGTTTGTAAAACCAATATGTATTGTGTTTCAGAATGAGGAAATATCGTTCTATTGTTTCTGCGGAGGTAGATGCTCTGGGACCATTCATCAATAAACGAACTTGTCTTTAATTTAATTTGACAATTAATAAATGCTGCAGTTTAAACAAATTCAGTAAAAAAATAGCATTTAATTTGAGACCAATAACGTGACCTGGCAAAGAGTAGTTAATTGGTTTATATGATAGGTTCCTTATTAGAATTATGCTCTATTGCCTAGAAACCAGTCACATATCTAGTTCAGTGTGTGTGGATTCTCGGCTTAATTTCGGACATAAATTAATGTTATGCAAATATTAATGGAATATCAAACTTAAAAGTGTTGAATAAATAAAGTGCTATAAATAATTTTTTCACTTTTTAATTGCTAATGCAATTTATTTTAATAAAATAAAAAACAAAAATCATAAAAAACTCTTCATTCAATGAAATATTAATATTTTGTTTGCACAACTCCATATACATGCATGCTACAATGGAATTGAATCTTTTATATGCATTCTTTCCAATTCAAATTCAAGTGTTCTCTAAAGGGCAGTCTAAACGAAAAAAAAAAAAAATAAAAACGAATGTTGCATAAATTTCCAATGAATTCAATTTCAATTTCTACGTCACTTTATTGCACTAACTTTATTGCGAAACAAGTTTTTTATTAGCCACCATTTTTATGGTAATCACGATAGCAGCTAGAAAAAGGCAAATAAAAAAAGCCAGAGAAAAGTTGCGAAAAAACTAAACTATAGAAATGGCACGAATACTCTACAATTTACATTTCAACTACAAATCACAATAACGTGTGATATTGAATAAAAATTTTGCATTTTAACGTAAAAAGAATAAAAAATAAAAGCGAAAAGAATAAATTGTTGTTATGTCGGCAAATGGTTAGTTGGTGATAAAAAATATAGTTGTTACGCTGCCTGTGATACATAAAGAACAGGAGTTTTCTAACGCTACAATGTAAAAAAATAAATTAGTCAGTTGAGCTGACAAAAAATCCTAAAAAAATTTAATAAACGAAAATTTTCAAGAAAATACTCAGCAGTGAAATTGTCAATATTTTTTCTTTCATCTATATATTTTTCATTAACTATTTTATAAAAAAAATTTCACTTTATTAGAAATATAAAAATTGCATTTCATTCTCTCCCTTTATCTCTTTCTTTTCAACCTATGTAAATTATTTTTAGATGAAGTTCATTTTTCTTTTTATCTGAAAGAGCAAAAAGAAGAAAACTAACTTTGTAAGCAAAAATACAAAAATAAAGATGCATAATCAAATTCAGCCAAGTTAGAATAATATGATTTTTTCATCTTCTACTAGTTTATACTTTTATTGTTTGACTATACATCAAGCAGTAACATGAAACAACTTTAACAATTTTTAAATTAGTTTTTTTCCCTGTTTATTTTCTAATATAAATGATGAGTTCATTTTATTGCTTAAACAATAAAGAGAACAGCTCAGGTAAATTATGGTATAAGAATATATAAAGTACTTATAAGTATAACATTTAACCCTTGGAGGTCTGTATCTTTCAGACAATACCCTCAATATATAAAGTTATGGCCAAAAGTAAATTTGACCACATTGGTTATTAAATTTAAAATATTTTAGAGGATAAGTAAATAAAATCATGTCACACTCGTTGCTGTACTAATGCCAAATCTACTTCAAAATTTGCTTTTTCACATTAAACCAGAGTCAATCAAAAAAGTAAATACTTTAAATGAGGCTGGTATAATATTTAATAATGCTAAGAATACAACCTGTGCAAACAAAAAATACACACAATAAAAGCGGCAAAGCAAAAGAATTGCTCATTTTTTGAGGCCAAGAACGAATCAAGCCAATTTCGGATGGTATGTTTGGTTTTGTTGTCGATCCGCCTGGTTAGCTAGATTTCACAGACAATCTTTTACGCTTCGAGTTAGTGCATCGATTGCTAGAAATGATTCAGTGAAAAAATGATTTACATTTCGATCATGTAAAATAGTATTTAAAGGTCACTGAGCTTCAATATATATACAAGTAGTACCCAACTTCGCTGCTTTTAAATTAAACCTGCTGCTCGCAAATATTCTGCTTGAGAAACTGCCAATGATTTGTGCAAGCTGTTGTTGAGTTTGACAATCATCTTCATATAATAATCCCTCTTATTCTTAGTCTATAAACTTTTTTTGGCTGGCCTGGGTGATTTTTGACTTTCGTGCCAAAATCAGGACTTTTAAAACACCCAAATCATCTCTAGCATGTTTAAAACGATTGTAATGCTTCCACGCATGCCTTCGTAAAATTGTAAGAACTGCAGTTCTCAAAATTTCACATGTTTGACACAATAACATAGTTGTCAACCAACGGTAAATGCAGCAAAAAAAGTAACAACAAATTTGTAGTAATAAAAAAATTTGTAATAATAATAATAAAGATGAATACACGCACATTGTAGACGTAAGTAAATTTTGTTCTAACTCACAACACGTAAAAAGAAATATGATAATTCTCGAATTCTATTTCTCAAAAAAACACTGAGTTTAAAGATAGATCGTGGACAATGAAAATTGCTGATGACGCCCTTGGCAGAGTAGAAAATGCATTCCAGTTTGCCAATTGTCTAGAAAAATTTAACTTTACAATGGTATTCTTTGAGTTATTAATTAAAAGTGAACTCAAGCCAAAATAATAAGAAATCTTCTCTAATAATAGTTTCAAAATTTCTTTAAAATTCAGATTTTTTTTCTGGATTTTTTTTGTGTTAAATTCATGATAATAAAATGATAATTTAAATTATAATTGATAAAATCCTTTAAAACATACAAACTTTGATCACAGATTTCTGAGAAATGATTTTCTATTAAACAAATATTTTATAGCATGGGTTAAGTTCTTTGTAAAGTAATTGCTGTTTTCAATCATGTATGTATGTATATACTTTAGTTTTTGTAAACTTCATGCATTAGTTTTCATTATTATTATGTTTTTTTTGTTGCTTTTTGCTGTTGTTGTTGTTTATCTTTGCTGCATTGTTCTTCATTTGCTTCATAACGAGCAATGTAATGTTAAATTTAAGACATCAGTGGTAATAAAAAAAATAAACTGTAACGTTAAATACATGTTTCATATATTCAAATATAATATTACACACTAACACAAATAATCATGTACACATAATGCACATAATAAGTGTGAACACTTACATACACAAAATACTGAAAACACATGCATCTCCATTCTATTTCCGGTGCATATAATTTGAAAATAGTACTAAGGCTTAACAAAGTTACTTTCATTTCTTTCTAACTATTTTATTTTACTTTTTTATGTTCAATTGTTGTTATTATTACTTGTAGCTTGTGTTATTATGTTGCTTTTGTTCACAGAGCTTCATACGTACCTAACGTACACCATTAAATTTTCACCATTAAAAAAATGTCAAACAAACGGTATAAAAACAAATAAAAACAAGTAAGAAAGTATAGTCGGTCAAGACCGACCAGTATATGTATAAAACAGTTTTTCAGAAATGGGCATTATATGGGAGACATAACCTATTGTGGACCGATCATTTAGTGTCATGATATCTGTAAATATAAATATTTTGTTTGTCTCGATATAAATACTTTTAAGAGCTTAATGGAGCTTAAAGTGAATTACGGAGAGGGTCTTATATGGGAGTTGTGTCTAATTATGGACCGACCATTTTAAATTAGATGTCATCATTTCTATATATATGAAACTTATTTGTATCGAATTTTATTTGGATATCAACATTTTTAAGAAATTTATGATCGTTTAAGTGTTTTTTTTATGGGAGATACGACTAATTATGGACTGATCATAATAAAATTGTATCGTATTATTTGTATACATATGAAATATATTTTCGTTAAATATTGTTTTTGAGAGAGTTATGCTCTTTAAAGTGATTTTCGGAAGTGGGTCTTTTATGGTAGTTACGAGCAATTATGGACCGATGTGCACAACATTTTTATATGTGATTTGGCGTCATTTACTTCTTATTTGTGATGAAATATGTTTGGATACTTGCATAATTCAAACATTTATGATCGTTAAACCCCAATTTCGGGCGGACATTTGTATGGGGACCAGGTGAAATAATGGATCGATTTCCACCAGTTTCAATCCCGTTCGTCCTAGGGCCGAAAACACTTCACGTACCAAATTTTATCAAAATATCTTAAAAATTGCGACCTGTACTCTGCGCACAATCTTTACATGGACAGCCAGCCAGCCAGCCAGATGGACGGACGGACGGACGAACATTGTTAAATTGAGTCAGAAAGTGCTTCTGAGTCGATCGGTATACTTTAAGTTGGGTGTTGGACCAATATTTCTGGATGTAGGGTATAACTATATGAACAATTGCAAAAGTTAAAGTTGAGAAAAATGAAACAATAGAAAAAAAGTTAAGAAGTAGAACAAGAATGACGGTAGCAGGAACTAAACTCTCAAATTATTTAACTACAACAACGAATACTACTTGTTTATATGTACTCGTAAATATTTATATGAAGCAGGTATTAAAAATCTTTAAGGAGGAAAGAAAGAAATAAAATTATTTGTGCCAGCAGAGTAGTGTGTTCAGATTCTTATAACGAAACAAATCTTAAAGTACATATATATATTTCTGGTGTCTTCTTCGACTTATTGTTTTACACCATTTCTATTAAGGAAATTGATTTAAATAAAATAAATGTTGAGTATATTACCATCAGCAGGGTTCTATATTTGTAAAATGAAGTGGTAGTGAAATTTTCATTAATTTGTGTTCTAAATTTTCTGAAAATGATTTGAAAAGTAAAATATCACTTTTAGTTTCGTTCATCGTATTTAAAAGTCTCACCTCGTTTTCTAGAACACCGTGAAATTGTCCATGTGGAATTGAAACGATTTAGTTTCACTTCGTAGTGGAATATAGAACATAGGCATATATACATAAATCACTTCATGAATTTTTACATGTGATCAAGATTAATATCCCGAAATACTAGTAATGAGCATTTGCACTAAAATTTTTGATACAAGCCTATTTAATGAAAGCAATTATAAAATTAATTCTGAAAAAATTTATTAGGTCATCAACTCCCCACCCGATATAGAAAATATCGATACCAAGGTCATATGTTCCATTTTTCTCAATGGTTGAAATCCATGTCTTACTATAGAATGTTCTAAATAATTTTGACTAATAAACAGCTTTTTGTTCATCAATTTAATAAAATAACTTTTGATCATATTTTTTATATAGGGCTGAAATGTTTCATAATTTTAAACTTCTTTGAAAAATAGTTTAAATCTATTATTTCGTAATTTTTGCTCATTAGGTCAGTTTTTTATAACTTCTCCTTAACTATAATTAATTTTACAGAATAAAATTTTTACAAACAACATAAACAATAACTAAAAAATTACGACATTTTGAGACCACATCAACATGCTTCGTTAGATTGCTGTTCCTGAAACAGATTCCAAAAATTTAAAATGATCAGCGGCCAGGAATAAAAGACAATTAAACACTGTGCAACGCCGGGCACTAAAAGCTTGTAAGTATATACATATATGCATTGTGTACTCTTCCATGCATACACATAAAATGTGCTGTACTGTGTATTCTTGGAATATTTCCTTGAAATGAAAAGCAACATTTTTCGATAGATATTTATGTGGAGTAGAAAAGTGGGTCACAACATTGATGATGTTTAAATAAAATGAAGCCTGATGGAAACAGCCACTAAACTTTTGTTTATGGCAAACTTTAGCTATTTACACATACATCTATGTATATACTAACACACACGTATACTCGTATATATGTGTTTGTGTATTGTAGCAGTAAACAGAACATTTCGCAAATGTTTTTCAACACTATGTTAAAGTTTAACAGTATTTGTGTGCGTGAGAGTGTATGTGTCAGTGGTATAGTAATAAAATATGGTGAACCAAAGTTTTACGGCAATTTTGTTGTAGTCTAAAATACAACAAATAGTAACCTTATAGGTAAAGTTCTTTATTTTATAGTCTTGCCAACACATGCACATTAGACAGGTCCCACAAAAATATTTCAAGAACAAATTTAAAGTTTTTGAGATTTGTATATGGGTTTATCAAAATTATACCGATTTGTTCTTTTCGCAAACTTAAATATTTTTTTTTAACGGAACATAAATCATGTTATTTTTGTTTAATATTGTTTGGCATTTCATAAGGGAAAGACTTACGCCTGAACAACGTTAACAAATCGTTCAACTTTATTACGAAAATTCATATTCTGTGAGGAATGTGTTTTGTGCACTTCGCTCAACTTCGAAACACCATCACCCATTTTGAGACTCAGCGTTCATTATTGGATAATATTCAACCGAATAGACTACGTCCAGCATGCTGTGAAGAAAATATAGCGGAGAGTCGATTCGGCGCCGTTCGCAGCAACTCGGACTGAGGTATGGAACGACATGGCGCATTTTACATCGATATCTTAAATTGAAAGCATACAAAATACAGCTTGTGCAACAACTGAAGCAGCTCGACCTTCCCAAGCGACATGGCTTCGATCTGTGGGCTCTTGAAAAGTTCCAAGAACATCCGACAATTTCGAGGCAAATTTTGTTCAGCGATGAGGCCTATTTCCGGCTCAATGGGTATGTAAACAAACAAAATGTCCGCATTTGGACCGAAGATCAACCTAAAGAGATTCAAGAACTGCCACTTCATCCAGTAAAAATAATGTTCTTTCAAATGATAATAAACATTCACTTCGAAATGGATAACGGTTTATTTAAAACTAATTTTTAAAATTGTTTATTTAAGAATTCATTATTCACTAGAAATCTTGTGAAAATTCAGATATTTCTTAATATGTGTGATTATTAGACAAACAAATTTTGCATAAAACAAGCAACTGTCATCATTGGTATAAATATTAGTAAAATCGAAAACATTTGACTGATTTTGCCTCCAAAATGTTGATTTTCGGACAATCATTTTTAGAAATAGCTAATGAAAATGAAGTTAACTTATATACTATTTATAAACATTTACAATTTTTAGACAATAACAGTGACCTCCTAATGTACATATATACATACATTCTAGTACAACATATAAAACTAATTTTAGTAAAGTAAAACCTTTGATAACTGGTAAAAACTTTTTCATTGTTTTAAAGGCAACTAATTACTTTAAGCATTATGTAGCAAGTAATGTTTTTTTATTGCTGGTTTTAACGGGTGAAAATACAGATCCTTTATGTTAGAATTTTAACTGATTTTAAGGATACAAATATCTAATAAACAAACATTTTTGAAATCAAGAATAACTCGATTCAAGTATTCACTGTTTGACATTACAAGATAATACCAGAACAAAGTATGTAGGCATACAATTAGAAATTCTCTTACGTTGTGTCTCATTTTGAGCTTAATTTAAGTTCATAAATAACAGTGATGGTAGCAAATAAATAGCAAACAAAACACACATTCTTAGATGCCAAACTGGAAGCAACTACCATAACAAGACATAACAATAACTAAGTAATGCATACTAAAATCACAACTTGTAACTAAAAAAGTTTTACGACACAAATACACTCTTCTGATTTGGTTTTATTAGCGTTGTAGTTGTTATATTCATACATGTATATTGTACAATATACATACATATGTACATTCAACGCCGATAAAAAAGAAAAAAAAAAAAATAAAACAAAAAAATTAAATTCATAAATACTCGCATAAATATCCAGCGGGAAAAATTGCAAGTACTTCCATTGGTAGGCCTTATAGAAGACCTGTTTACACATTCTAAAAGATTTGCTACACATTCCACTATGCTTTCTCTCAGAAGGTGTTCTAGAAGGCGTTTCATACACATTCAAAATTGCATTTTAAGATCATGAGTTCAATAGCAAACACGAATGGGTTTGCATTTATTCCTGTATTGAAATTATTAATTTAGCTGACCTTTAATTACGCCTTCTATGAGGCATCACCTGTTACATCTTCCAATTGCCCTTCTCAAGTAGACCTTCTCTCAGGTATCTTTTTCGCTTATCTGTAGAAAACACCCAGAGACTAATAGTCTGGCGTACTATCGTCTATTTTATTGGGGCACCAAATCTACTGGGACAATTAACCAGTAGAAAGTAGGCAATGCTTTGATTAATAATGACACGCCCTGTAATATCGAAACGAGTTTGCAATGCGGTGGGAAGTTCTAGTGACTAAAAAATAAGGCCTTCTAGAAGGCCTCTTCACAGCATCTTTTTCCTGCTGGGTCTATATGCATATACGCTGTAAATACTTATATATTGTGATACACAGAAATCTGTGTGTTTTTGGGAGTACACATACATACATACGTATATATGTATATGTAATCTATAAATGCAGAGATGAAATGTTTTACTAAAGTTTTGTTGTTTCTATCATCTGTATTTGTAATGGAATTATGTAACTGTGTAATATTGTTCTACTGCACGTACATTCCTACATGCATAAACACATACTAACATACATAGTTTGCAATTCTTTCACCACAATTTCCGCTTATAACCCAACAGGAAACAAGGTCATTTCCTGTTTTAACATTTTTGTTCTAACCATGAGGGATGAAATTGATTTGTATGTATTTGATGTTTTTCAATAATTACTTTTCTCAAATTTAAATAAATTGAAAATACTTTGGTTTTACAACAATGACAAAAAACTTTATATGTAGCAAATTTGCTTAAGGTACGAAAGGTTAAAATTTAAAATGTTTGAAATTAAGTTAATTAAAAAATGTTACACCGACATGATATTATATACGTACACACGTACACATGAAAATGATAAGGGTATTATTAACACATATGTGATAATACAGAGATATAAAACATCAGACTACAAATATATCAAGTACGAACTTTTTATAAAACATAGATGCAATAACTTGAATGGGTTATGTAGGGTGGAAAGAGATACTATTGGTATGATATAAATAAACTTTTAGGCTGGACTAGTACACGAAAAAGTAAGCTCTTTCTCTGATGTTTTGGAAATATTGTCTTTAATTTCCAAGTTTTTTCATGGACTCGCGAAGGTATTCAATATTTTTGTTATCGAGTAGCTTAAAATGGCTTCGGAATTGAGAAACAGAAGTAAACATTGAATGATCCAAAATTCACAAAGAATGTGTATGTTGTACATTGTATGATACAACTGTCGGATTGTGAACACAATTTTGAGCATAAATATGCATGTTGTCAAACCTTCAAAATGACAAACGGAAAATATTTTAAAAACAAATAAGTATACAAAACATAAAATAGGAATATTCTCCAAAATTAAAACATCCATACCGTAATCATTATTAAAAATTTGTGAATCAGTTTATGATTTGAGTGTTACCGTTCGTTTGGTTATTTTTTTTAACTAAAATGATTAACTTTTATGTTCTGATACATAGTTTAATTCTTGGCAACACTTAAAGTTTCATACAACATTTGAAAACATACATATGTAAAAATGTCGTACGTGTTGCACAAAATATACATGTATAGTATATAGAAATTGCTAACAACATTTGTACAACTATTGTAAATTCAGACGACGCACAGTGGCGCCCGTAGAGCAAACGAGGTTGCAAAAATCAAAATTTTCATGAGCGCCGACGAAGTTTTGAATAAACCCATGTTATAGGAAACTTTTCAACGATTTCAAATATGCCACTCTTAATAATAGCACATTTTTAGTTTAGAAGATATAACCGTTCAAAGTTGACCGACTTTCGGTTTTCAAAAAAACACACAATTTTTAGTCAATTTGTTGCGATTTCAGGTGTAATATCACGAAAAATAGGTAACGAATCGCCACATTTATTCTTTGTTTTGATTGTTGCATTTATTAAATGTATAATGATAAAAAAATACCTGTTTGCTTTGTGTTTCTCCTGGTAAATCACTATTTAAAAACTATCCGTTTTTTCACTATTTTTCAACTTTGACGGAAAATAAAAAAAATTTATATTTTTGTATCTTTGCCATATTTGCAAAACCTGTTCTTTGATTATTTCTTTACATAATTCAAAAGGTTTTATCTGTCCGTACGTGCCCGTTTGGCTTCTAGAGGTAAAAAAGGTTAAAAAGACATGGTTGCAGAAATTGCCGCGACGTACAAATCTTACGACACTACAACATCACTAGTGAATTGAATAAATAAGTTACAAATTCGATCGATTTTCTTTTCGGAACAGGTCACATAATAACCCAACAGTTCGTAGCGCTTCTCTTATCAGAATTTTAACGCTTTGTTGCAAAAGGAAAGAACTGTTTAAGGCCCTGTCATTTGTACCAGCCTTCGTATAAATGTTCACTATCCGCATGTCATTTGGAATGGAGAAACCAAGGTTTCTCCAGAAGAATGATCCTGATTCCGGATTCCAGTTTTGTATTATAATGAGTTTTTCGCGGAATTTCTCTTATCAATATTGCTAATCTTTTTAATACACTGTCGAAGATAGAGAAAACAGTTTAAAGACTTATCGTATAATATCCACCAGTCAGAGACCTCATAAAATAATATCGACAGACACTCATTGCCATCATGGGCTTTGATGTCATTAGAAGTCTCCAGGATATTTTATTGTTAAGAATATTGTTTTGAAAAATGTTGCTAAACTTTCCACTCAGTCCCCTAATGATGATCCATCGATTTAGTGCTGAAAGTGCCGCTTACTTTAAGGTGTCGTGTTTCTAGCAAAATATTTATAGCTAGAATTTACAGAATTGGAGACAGAACGCCCTCTTTTGGCGAGTCAGAAGATTCAAGCCATTTCTAATCAAAAACCAAACCAAAGCGATTTATTTATTTTTTTTTTCTGAAAATAAGTTTAACCCTTCGTTGGGTGAGAAGGTCCCTAGGGATCTTTTTCATTTTTAAACTAAAATTTCTCCTTGATGGCCCATGGGAAGTATACCTGCCTCCACATTTATTCCAAGGAAATTTTATCTAGAACCGTCTTGAATATTTAGGCGATCCGAATAATAGTTTAGTTTTTATTGAGATATAAAAGTGTTTAGTACAAGAACGTGTGAAGAGGTCCGCTGGGAACTTGTGTTGAAATTTCCAGAAATCATTAATAAATCCACCTTATTTTGGTTTGTTTTATTGTTTGAACACATCACAAACGTGTTATTTGAATTTTTGTTACCTGCTTGATATTTAAACACATCACAAATGTGTTCTAGGAATTTTATTATTTTTTTAAATAAAAATTAAATTAAATAATTAAATAAAAATTTCAATTACATTCATTATCCATGTATAATAAGTAAATAAAAATAAAGCAAAACAAAAGAATGGCGTTTTCATACAAAATTTCATACAAATAGAAATAGGTCCCTGTGAAAATTGTACTTTGTACTCACTCATCGCAGGGTAAAATTTCTAAAACTTATATTTATGAACGAGTATTTTTCGATCGCTATCACTGACTACTAAAATCAGTTTCATCTATTATTCACAGTTTTGTAACCGATTTATTTCATCAACAGCTGTTTATGCATATTAACCTTACAAGCAAACAAATTTGAAATTTTACTGGGATCAAAGTAAAGGTATGCTGAAATCTCACTAAGATTGCTCTAATAAATTTACTTGCTTATGTACATTTTCCTATTTATTCCACTTTCTTTTTGAAGAGAAAAAAAAATCACATATTCTGTAACAATAACAATGACAGTTCGCTATTTAAGATTTTCGAATAGTAAGTATCCGTAAAAATACAAAAACTCTCACACTCAAATACTCAACAAAAATATGCAAAAAAAGTAAAAAGAGAGGGGAAACATTTAAATTGAAAAATCTTTCTCATACCTGTGTTGCAAGCTGCATAAATATATGGATACTTACATACACTTGCAAAACTATCATCATCCTTGCGGCACAAAACAAACACACCCGAGGAACAAAAAACTGTATCTTGCACTCTGACAACTGCAAGTATTTGTTGAAAACGTCGAAGTAAAAATATGGAAAATAAAGGAAAAGGAATATGTGAATTTTAAAATGGGATTTTTTCAAAGTGCTTTTTAGTGTATCAGTGACACAAATGCATGACAAAACATACATACATGTAAAGGTTTGTGTGACTATTAAGGACAACGTAACATCAACAGCTTATGGGTTTTGCCTCTGTTATTTTTCTATATAGAAAGGCAGACATAAAAATAACTAAAGGCAACAAATAAAAAAAAAATAGCAAAGAAAAGGAAATAATAATACTCGTATTATTAACATATTTACATAATTTTCGTTAACTGTAAATATATGTATTTACATACATATACGAATATAAAGTCTTGCAATATACATAAAGATTTTCAAAAGTGGCGCGCATTGACATTGGGCAGAGAGTTTTTCAAATAAATGAAACAACTTTCAAGAGAATTTTTTAACATGACACAAGCTTGTTTTCTGTTTAATTCAATTAAAAAAACGCATTTTTTAAATATATTCTGGTCAAAAGGAATTTTAAATTTACACAAAATACTTAAACATACAAACTTCTACATATATTAGGGTGATATTAAATGCAATGAGTTTATTTTTGTTAAGGAGGTTTATATGACTAATTAAAAGCGTTTAAATGTTTTTAAAAAATCGTCATGGGAACTAACAGAATGTGAAAATGTGAAATGAAATACAAAATGGTTAATTGTTTTATATGTATTTAATAATAAAACATTGTTCACGGAAAAGGTCACTCGAAAGAAAAACATTTGCTCAAATTGTAATGCAATTCTTTAAAAGTTTGAACAACACCATGATTTACCTAAAATTGTTACAAATTTCAACATCTTTAAAATAGTGATATCAAATTTTGCTTTGATGAATGTACGACGAAATGTATTAATACAATTTTATAAGACTAGCGGTTTTAATTTTTATTAAATGGAATCTGTAGGTTGAAATTTATGACTATATATATCAATTTAATGAATAAAACATTGCAAGTTTTAAAGGTTATTTCAAATTTTCTAACGTTTTAATAATCATAACTTGAAGAGTAACAGTACGGTCACACTTGGCAAATATTTACTCAAGAAAGCGTAACCACTTATTTTAGCACAGATTTGTTTGACGTTGTTTACTCTTACAAGAGTTTTGCAAGATCAAAGAGCATCAAATAAAATAAAACTAAACATTTTTTTGTGTTTTGTCCTAAATAAACAAGGTTTTTTCTAATAAATAAAGGAGTTCAAATATATTTTATTTAGTTGTTACGTCTTTTCCAAACATGGTTTGGACAATAATCTAAATGTCATTAATATTATCATCGAAAAGAAAATTTCGAAAAAAAACAAATGTACTAAAATTTATGCATGCTTTGGATTATTCTAAACCATAGTTGTGCTGTGCTAAACATAAACTTTATAAATCACTTACAATTAACCACTCAAGGAGTTAAAATAATATAAACCTCTTTAAATTTTATAAAAAAAATCAACATACAAACATCTTTTTATTGGAAAATACATGTACATATACAAAGGTGAGCTTTAATAATCTCATTTCCTCATAATTCATTATAATTAATAACTATTCTTTCTTTTTATTCTCTTTCCTTAAACCCCAAAACTACAATTACTTGAGAGTAACTACAAACACTTGAGAGTAAATGTCATTATCGTCAACAAAGGATTGACATTTTCAGTTGTCTTATCCCGTCACCAATCCAAGAAGACGAATTATAAAATAACATACACGTTATTACACGTCTTTTTCGGCAAATATTTGCCAAGTGTGACCGTACCTTAAGTGAATTATTATTCACTTTAAATACGGTCACATAAATATTCTAATATTTCTATAACAAAAAAACGATGTAATATTTTAGAACCTCATATTTCAAGGAATTTCAAGTTTTAACATAATAACGTTAGTTATGATTGAATACCAAATCACTGACAAAAAGAAAGTTACTGTAGTGTGACCGGATTTTATGTACAAAATACTTTTTGTCACTGATTGTATGTGTTTTGAAACACAAGCCAATTAGAATTCAGTTTCAACGATTCTCTAAAATATTTAAATTTCCTCATATGATCTTTTCTTTTCATTAAATGATTTTTACAATACAATTGTAGTATTTCATTGGAAAACATCTTACTTTTTTAAACAAATGATACCGGTCTATTGTACGTACTAACGTGTGCATATATCAACCTGTATGTGAGTATAATATCTTCATCTTGATTTTCGAGTTGTAAATGTGTGCATGTTGGTATGTATCCTACAGATAGCTTAATGCTTAATTACGAGTATGTATATACAAATATCCCAGTTGTACTTATATTCATGTATGTGAGCGGGCATGTGCATGAGTATTTGCAATTTTTGAAACAATTTAAACAATTTTTATTTAACAAACAGCAAATATCCACATTGATCAAAGGATTATTTCAAAAATGTTTAACTCATTTCTTATTTTTTTTTATTTTGCAATGTTTTTTACCTTTAAAAAATGTCTCTTTTAACTACAAACGTACGACAATATGGACATACAAACGGATACACACATACATATATGTATATACTATATATACAGAAACAAACAGATGTCACATGCATATTGTGTATGAAAAGCTTAAAGCTACAAAAAGTTGGTCAATTTTATGTACAGTATGTAAATTTTATATGCAAATTAAAAAACACACATACACCGATAGAGTTTTAACCAGCAGTTATAAAATTAAAAAATACCAAAAAAAAGGAAAACAAAAACAACAACGATGAGAATGAAATGAAACAGTAAACAACAATATCAGCATCCTATACATAGATACATACAATATACATATACAGACATTCCATACAATGTATGTATGCACAAGAAATGTACATGTATGCACTTGTTTGGTCAATACAAAAGTACAGTGGTGCACAATTAGGTTAGTGGCGTATTGCGACGATTTTAATAAAACATATTTATCAATATTCATTATTATAGTTTATTTTAACTTTTTTTTATTAACATCTTAATAATTGTTCAATAACACTAATAATAATTTTTTAATTCCCGAAGATGCTACATAACGAAGTAGCGAAATATCGAAAATAAAATATTTATAAAGATTTTATTAAAAATACCTCTAGCTTGAACAATTATTAGGAATATTGATTTATAAACTGTCAATATTGCAGACTAAATCTGGCTACCGCAATATACCAATGCTCCAATTCCAGGTTATAGAATTTCATAATATTGTTAATTGACATACTCGTATATGTATGTCAACAAAGTAATTTATACAGTGTTCAACTGACGATGATGTGGTTCGATTTACAGCATAGATGTGCAGCTAGTACTCTTTTGAGTCATCGTGTTTTCACACCGATAGTAGCTTGATCGTTTTTTCACACCAACATGTCCGAAAGCTTGCTGCTTGTTTACCGATTCAAAGTCAGTTGCTATTCTGCATTTGACAAAGAAACACCGTATCGCTCTGCAAGCAAAATTATTTGTAATAAAAAACACTACACTAAAAAAAAAAATTTTAATTGCCATGGACGAATATAAAGAAATTTTTATGTTTGTAAATGGCAAAAATAATGCCCAATTAGAGATGTTGATATTTGATTTTTTTTTTAAGATTTAGTTTTAATGTTTAATTTTTTTAATTTTAATTTTTTACTCAGTGTACTACTTTTGTTTTCTCTGCTTTTGTTCTGCTTGCTCCGTTCAACTTAACACAGTCGCAAAATTCGTAAAACTGATTTGAAATGCGTTTGTGTCAGTTTGCACATGTCTGATTTACAGCCATCTCTAAATACCGAAGGAAAGCGTTACGTTTTTTTTACGTTGAGCATTAACGCTGATACCTCATCCCTAAACAAAAGCGTCAACGTTATGTCAAAACGATAAAAACAGGGTTATTAAACAAATAAATAAAACAACAGAGTCGTTTTATTGTAACAGCTAGAGATTGTTATTTTATTTCTCTTTTTTTTTGTTTTGTTTTCTTTTGCAACTAACTTGATTGTGAAAAGCCTTGTCAAAATCGGATTTTCCAATAGCAAAGCGTTGCCGCCGCGTTGTTTCGGTATGATCCATAATAAAATGTATGAGCATGAGAAATTTTGACATTAAAAAAACGGCATGGCGAGTGTTTAAATGTATGGCTCCTTATTTTAATAATTGTATAGAACCAATGCATTTGCCATGAATCGGATACGTTTTTTCATTAATGAAACATCGGGCAAGTAAGTATTGTACTTGAAAATATTTTTCGAAAAAATTTCCAAATGAAGTTTTAAAATAAATTAAATCTCAAACAATTTTAAATTGAAGTACATATATTATTTACATTTCCTGACCCATTTAAAAAAAAAAACAGTTTTGAATAATATTTTTAAGATGTCGTTATTGAAAAATGTATTCGTATTTAGAAATGCATACATTGCTTAAGAAATGACATACACTTAGAACTACTTAGAACTGGAAGGCTAACATGATTAAATTATACGTTAAAACACCACGTAAATTTGACGTACTATGGAATTTTCCCTAAACCCAACGTGGGAAAATTTTTTTTTTTCCTTTTTATTTATTAAATAACTTATGCGAGTATTAAGTCAAACTCATATTAAATTCATATTAAACTCAGTAAACAAAATATAGTGCCGCGTTTTTTAAATGCGTTTTTTTTTGAGTAATGGCAAAATTAACAATATGCATGTACAATGTACATATATTACATATATATATGTATAGGGTGTTTTTTTAAGCTAGATAGAACTTTTAATTAACAAACAAAAAATTAAATTTTGATGAAATATTTTTTTTTTATCGTTTCAGTATACTCTGACAAATCATCATGAATAGACTCACGCTTGAACAACGCTACGAAATTATCCAAATTTAGTTTGAAAATCAGTCGTCGATTCGCGCAACTTATAGACGACTTCGTCATTTTTATGGCGTACATAATCGTCCATCTTTTTTGGCTTAACGGGTTTGTTAATAAGCAAAATTGCCGCATATGGAGCGAGACCAATCCACAAGAGACCCTACAGACTCCATTACATCCAGAAAAATGCACCGTTTGGTGTGGTTTTCACGCTGGTGGCATCATCGGACCTTATTTCTTCAAAAATGAAGCCGGAGCTCGCGTTACGTCAAGAACAGCCGCGATGCACATATGCCCGAAATCATTTTCAAATGTTAATGTCACGTATTGATCTTTCGAATAAAAAAAAAATTTTGATTACAATTAAATTTTTTGTGTTATTTTTTACAATTTAAAGTTCTATCTAGCTTAAAAAAACACCCTATATGTATGTAATTTTTATGTGCCTCTTTTAATGCTCCCGTTTCAAAGCACTTTAATGATTATATATTTGCGCTTGTGTAGAAACTATTGAAAAAAGCACTTGTTAAATTAGGTAGCGTTAGGTTACTATATGCTCGTGTAGCAACAATAAGAAAAATAACTGCACGTAAAAATAACGTATGTCAGCTTTCTAGGGTTCGTACTTAGTAGCAACTTTTTATATAAATTTAACACATTTGACGTTCCACTGTGCTAATTTGCTGTAAAATTGCAGGTTTTTATAGAGCTATTTTAAAAACATGTACGAAAACTGGATTTTTAAAAGCCATTGTAAAGAATTTTGTTTCTAAAATACTTCTATGAACTAGAATACTTATGACATTTATATACATACGAGGGTTGTCTAATAAAAAGTGAGAAATAACAAATTACAACCTCACATACTAAAATATGCAAGCACTTTGATTTGTCATCAACATCCGATTTATTAGTGAAAACATAAAAGTTCAGTTTTCGGAAAAACCAGAGGCTTTAGTACCAAAGTAGCGAAAATTTATGATAACTTATATTTTTAACTAAATCTGACTTAAAATAACTTTAAGAAATGCAGGGAACTTTTAACAATAAACAATAAAATGTTTGGTTTTAAATTTTAAGGACTAATAAATTTATAAAACAAAACTAAATAAAATATTTCGCAAATTTTTAGGTCGACAAATGGAAAAGTTTTGTTATAGAAAAAAGTTAGACGAATTTTAATTGGAAACTGTTGAACGAAATATTTGATTAAAGTTCAGAAAAAGTACTAAATATGTTGAGAAGGTATTGCGATATTTTTTCATGTACTTTAAACAAATAACCAAAATACTGCAACAGTATTGAATTTAGTTTATCTGATCCAAAGTAGTAAGTCGGCCGAAAGAAGCCGAAATATTAAAAAAATATTACACTTTTGAATAATACTTGGAACAAGTACAAATTAAAACATAAAACTAGTAAGAAAGTATAAAAAGTGTACTGCCAGTATATGGTCCCCTCAATAAAGCAATAGTTTATACACATGTACACCATTATTATTTTATAGCATAATAAGAATATACATAACTGATTCTATATGTGGTCAAAATTTGGTGAAATTCTACTTCCACAAAGTGGGTCCAAAGAACAATTGAAATAATAGCTTATAATTTTGTGTTTGAAATATTTCATTAATAATTATGTATGTAATTGAAGGTTACGCTGAGTTAATTAGTTGTTACTCTAAATACAATTTCAAGGAAAAATAGTGCATAAAAAGCATACATTATTTTTCAAATTTAAAATTCAAATATAATAGTGTATAATGATTTTCATACGTAGTTATACTACTCGTAAAACATATAAAATTGCATAAGTAACATCGTGGTACTTTGAGTGCCACTTATTTGCAATTATATAACTTCTAAATCAATGAAATATCCATCAAATACTTAAATGACTACAATTTGATGTTTCATAAAACAAAAATTTTTAATTCGATTATCGGGAAATGGCATAAATTTTATACACTATTGTTTTATTAAGGGAACGATATGTGTAAAACAGTTTTTCAATTATGATTGCTATATGGGAGATATAACCTATCGTGGACCACTAATCATCCAAAAATTTAGTGGCATGACGTCTTCGCATATACATACATATTATTTGTGTTAAATTAATTTAACACATTTTAACACTTTTAAAAGATTTATGAATGTCAGTGATTTTTTTAAGTGGGACTTATATGGTGGGAGCTATGGTCAATTATGGAACGATCATTACATTTTAGATGAAATAATGGACTGATTTTAAACAATTTCAATCCCAATCAAATCTAAAAATCAAACTTTAAATGGTTTTCCAGCCAGCCAGACAGACGGACGGACAGGCGAACATCGTTAAATTGACTAAGGAAATAATTTTGAGTCGATCGGTTTACTTTAAGATTGGAGTTGGACTAATGTTTATGGGCGTTACAAACAGCAGTACAAATTTAATATACCGTTCCCACTATAGTGGTGTAGGGTAAAAATATTAAAAACTGCACATTAATAAATACTCAATAATTTTCAATGTTAACTTTCATTTAATTTTGAGATATTGCTTTATATAAATATTATTTCTTAAAATAGGCTAAAGGTCATATCCTGATATATTTTGATTTAACTGTATGATTTATTATTAAATCAGAGTGAATACATCGTAAATTTTGTGAAAGCTTGATTCACACTCAATAATTTCCAACTACACTTAATATCAATTCATATCAATTGGCTAGAAAGTAAGCAGTTATATAAAAATTAAAAAAATTCGGCAAATATTTGCCGAAAAAGACATAAACACTAAATAAAATATATTTAAACGCGTTTATTTATTTAAAAAAAACTTCGTTTATTTAGGAAAGATACAACAAATATTTGGCTTTCTTTAAGTCTGTTTGATCTTGCAAAGTTATTGTAAGAGTAAACAAAGTCAAACAAATTTGTGCTTAAACAAGTGGTTACGCTTTTTTGAGTAAACACTTGCCATATGTGACCATAGCTTTAGTCATTATAGAAGTACTCTTAAATAATGCAGATCGTCTGATGTGGTCATTTAAAATTATGATTTTGTGTAACTTTATGTCATTTCAAGTTTTTACTGGTATATAATCATAATAATTTATATGTTTGCTTGTTTATCACAGAAAAAATCCAATAAAATGTCCTTATGTACTAATATTAACTTGAGAAACTGTGTGACTTTAGAACTTTAAAACTGAAAAGTACAAAGTTTTTTTAAGCTTCTGGACAAGGATTAAGACATTTTTTAAAAGCCTACGTTGTGTTCAAATGATTTTATACAAAACTATACAGTGATATAAGCCTAATAAAAAAGGATACACAAGGATAAATAATGAATGAATATGTGAATGTATTGTAACCATTGTATGTTTCTTTATCAATGTTTGGTCCATAGTTGGCATGGCTTGGTAACCGATTAAGTCTTAACAATACTTTTAGAAAATGTTGCAATAAAAATTTCAACAATGTCAGCAGCCTGCATCTTTCCACACAGATACACATATTTCACATACTTATGTACGTAGATAAATTCATTTAAGCAAGTGTGCAAGTATTTACGTACATGCCTTTTTTGATTATTATTCGAAAAGTGTGTGCATGTGCGAGTACTGTTGCCATTGCTTTTAGAAAAATTTTAAAATTTTCTTTTTTGTTGTTGATTTCTCTTTAGTAGTCTAACTGTTTAGTACAATGAAATGTTTAACAATTAACAAAATTAAAGTGTGTTTCTAAGTAGATGAACATGAAAAAGACCATCAATACATTTTAACAAATATGTTAATGAAAAACTGTTTGGTTTTTTTTTTAAATTTTCAAAACAAATAAATCAAATCGCTTATCTACAATTTAATGCCAATGAACAAACAGACAATTGTTCTAGTAACAACTGACGTTATACAGCCGTATGAGTTATAAGTCTTCTGAATTTAAAATAGTTGTGCACATTTTGAACAAATATTATAATTTAAGCCTGTTACCTGTTACATGATATTTACATTGTCAATTCTAACCCACAACAAATTTTTTTCTAAACGATTTTACTGATTACATTTCGTATAGTCATATACGAGTACATTTGTTTTTAATTATTTGAAAAGCATTTGCAGTAATTGGCTGGTGCAATTAGTATTTTATTAAATTGCTGTGAAAATATATTCCAACAAACGCGTCAACAATGAAAAAGTACATAGTATCAAATATATGAATTGGAAGTGGGCAAAAATTATGTTGGTTATATTGCAAAATGTGTAGAAGAGTTTAGCTACCATGAACTGTGCATGCATATATTTATATTTATAGAACGACACAGGGTTTAATATCGAGTAGCCAGTGTGGCGGAAATGTGCAAACAAAAGTACATCAAATAATTATAACCATTAGTTAAATTGCTAATGTTTTGCAGTACGGAAATGTAAAAGTTTGTTGACATTTCCTAAACCTGAAAAACAAATAAATTTTGTACTTGAAAGGGCACAAAAAAAAAATAAAAAAAATTGCATAACAAAAATGTGTTTGTATTATGAAACATTTACATACATACATATATGTCTACAAATAATTTGCAAATATTTTACAAGTAAGCAAAATATGTAAGCAATTATTCATTTTAAATAAATATGGGTGTTTGCTTTTATTGTCATAAACTAACCAGGGTATTACTTTTTTAAGCTAATAAATAATAGTGCAAATATTAATTTTAAACGTTCAGGTAACTAATCAAATGGATGCTTTATTGACCAAAATCTTAGGCTAGGTTAGGTTAGGTAGGAAGACTGATGTGAGTCACCTCACACCCTCACCCAGAGACCAAATGTCTGACTAGTTTACATATGTCTGACTGGTCTATATATGTCTGACTCGTCTACTCAGAGTCTTTGGCGAAAATCGAACCCACAACCCTTTGACTGATAGTCCGGCACTCTATCGCCTATTCTATCGGGGCACTCTCAGAGAAAAATCTTAAGAAAATAGAAAATATATTATCAGCATTTTTTATGTAGAGACTTTGCTAAAACAGGAAATGATTAAATTAATAGAATTAAATAGACGACAAAAATTATTCAATGTTTCGCTTTGATTATGCAAGCGGGATCAAAGAGATACCAAATACTTGTTCATAATGCTTATCCCGTCCACCCATCAGGAGTTCTACAAACCTTGACTTCTCCTAAAATGTGTAACGCCTTATTAAGATTGTGCATGAATTATTATTAACATATATATGTATGTATATGTATGTATTTCATTATTCAATGTGCTTCGGAATCATAAATGTTTGTCGCAAACGTCTTTATAATTACGGCCATAATTTTGTAGGCGTTGAACGCATGATCTACGCTTTTACGAACGCATCACCAAAATTATGAAATTTTGTAAATCACTGCGTCATTGCGTTTAGCAAACGCAGAAATATTACGTTAATTAAATACTGCCAAATCATTGCGTGGTTAATGTTGTCATTGTAAATGTTGATACTGAAATTTAAAATAAAAATTTATATAAAGCTACACTTATTTTGCATTGGCAATACTATAAACTTATTTATCAAGAAAATATTTCAAATTGTGAAGAAAAAAGATTTTAAAGCAAATAAATATAAATATAAAGATACTAAGGGCCATAAAACAATGTTTGCACTTCTTCGGATGATGAAGATTTTTCAAGCGTCCTAGACATATCTATTGGAAAAACCCAATTGCGCTCTACTATCAACATCATGAATTTAACGAACAAAGAGTAAGTAAAATAACACTGCGAAGATCTACAATATTTTTAAATTACTTTTTAAAGATTTCATATGAACTTCCGAATGAACAAGAAAGCGTTTTTATAGACATATGTATGTATGTATATTACGTGAGATAGGTCCCATTCTAAAGGAACCTCATCGTGTGATATCTAGACAAAACTTGCAACAAAAGTATGGTTTATGGCAACGGGAGGGTATCAGAAGGAAATTGGAAATGAGCTCATAACATCTCTTTCGCAGTCCAAGGTTAGTGATGTCATTAATGAATGTTTGTCAGTTATGGAACAGTCGCTTTGTCCAAAATGAATAAAGTTTAATCTTACGACTGAAAACGAGATGAAGAGAAAGATTGAATTGTTTCACACACATTATCAACAGTTGCTGCCAAATTCCACGAGCCACATCGATAGCCGATAGCCATTGATGCTAGTGCTTTTAGCCTTAGATTTATTGTAATTTTAATTATAATAAATTTTTTAATAAATAAATAAATAAAAAAAAAATTCTTTGGGGCTCAAGCTTAATTTGAAAGCTTATAGGCTAAAGCATTTTTAAGATTTTTTCAGATTTTCGGAAAAGGTTTTAAGGTCACACAAGTCGAATTTTTGCCAAAAATCAGCATTGCCGGCCGTTTTTTTAAGTTTTCTTCATAGCTTTGTCAAAAACCACCGTTATCTTTACTTTTGAGGAAACAATTTTAAAGAAAAATGTTCAAGCTTGAATTTTTGTGGGCAAAAGCTATAAGTTTTGGCAATGAATTTGCTCATTTAGATACCCTACATTACAATTTTTCATAATTTGTTCCTAAATTTTGTAAATAACGCTTTCTAACTTTTAAAATTTATATATTTTATAATTTTATTATATTATTAATTTATGTATTTGCTCTTACCGTTCCACAGTTATACCATTTTTAAGGTTTGTTTATATCCGATGAATATTAAGTGTTCAAATTTAAAATTTTTGCTTTGTAATCTTCTTGCATGATATGAAGTGCTTGTTCGGAAAAAAGCTCAACCTTCCGAAAAATCTAAAGAATCAAACAGAGTACTCAAAACCAAATGGGAATTTTTGGAAAACGAGGATAAGTGCAGCGTTGGGACGAACAAAAAAAATGGTTTATAGAGAAATTCCAACTTCCTCAAAAATGCACCAGCTTTGTGCAAGTCTTTACAAAACTGGAATTAGTTGCCATAAAGCTTCGCTTATAGTGAATTTCTCCTTTTATTAAAGGCCAGCTTGAAGATAAGCAACCAAGAGAAGACTACAAAGAATTGCTTCATCTGAGCCTAATAGTTTTGGGTGATAGATCTAAGTCCTATCCAACAGTTATTAAGCACACATGAAAATCAAAAAGCATTTTTTTTAAAACAATTAACAAATATATTTTAAGATTATGTTTAAAAGATGACTTAATGGACATATTAACTGGTAAATTAATGCATGCAATTGTACTAGCAAATGCAATACGTTGTTTGGTTAATTCAATGCGTCATCCTGTAATTTGTAAGTTATAGGCTTGTCCAGTAGTTCTACCAGTACGTCTTGTATTTGTTTACAATGTGACTGCTTTTGGATACATCCTCATATAGACTTAAATATGTACAATAACATTTGCTGTTATTTGTATTTGTATAAATTGACAATGAAAAAATATTATTATATTATAATTATGAAAAACATTCCCTAATACGGCTTATAATATGATCGTCAAAATAATCATATTATAATGATACTGTTGTTGGATATAATCTTAATAATAATCATAATAATATGATCGTTGAAACATAAAGCACAAGCAATTAAATTATGGCTAAGTAGGATCATATTATGATATTTTATAATGCTACTCATTAGTAATTTTATGATCATATACGAAGCCTAATATAATTTGTCAGCAGCAAAACATTATGAAGCAGTTTGATTATGGTTACCATAACTATAGGAACCCTTAACCAGACCTAAAATATCTTATAATAAGAAAAAACAAAAACTAAAACAATTTTAATTTGAATAGTGTCAACTAAAGCTTTTTTTTATTAAACTTTTTTTTAGTTAATACATTTTGAATACAAGCAGGCTTTAGACATAAATGATGTGTTTATTTAATACTTAATTAATTCTTACTTAATTAATTCATTTCAATGATAAACTTCTACGCAATGAATTATGAAAAGTTGTTATTTTTCATGACGTACCGAAATATTTTAAGCTTTATATAGTTCATCAAAAAGACGCTTGGATATAAAAGAATGAACATGAAAATGAGGGAAAAGAGCAGAAAATAAAAAACTATTTAGGATAAGAAGTAAATATGTATGTATGTATGTACACTCATACTACAATGCGTTTAAGATTTATTACAACACAATAGTTAAGGCTACAATGGTTGGCAATATTTTTGCTTTGCTCGACAACAATTAAGGGATTTGTCAAAATCACAAATGGCTACAACACAACTAAACAACACCAGTACATACAGAAAAATAAAATCTCCTAGTGGTTGTAGGATACAAAATAAAACGAACCCAAACCCATCTAAAATGCTGACAAATAAGCATTTTGCATTAGTTTCATTCGTTAAACCAATTAGGAAAAAATATTTGTGTAAACTAAACCGAAACACATTTTCTTAGGGGGTAAAAAAGCTGTGAAATAAATATTTGTTTAAATATGTAGAAGACCTCAATAAAGTGGCGTCCGAGATTGGAACTGGTAGCAGGAAATTTAAGAGTAATAAAGATATGTATGTGTAAGATAACAAGGCTAGGACGAATATTGAATGCACGTCGTTGTAGAATATAATACTTCATATTAAGACAAATTAATTTCTAATATTAAATTGCTTATTCTTCTCTTGAAAGTGATATGTTATGCAACACCAAATTCTGCTCTTGTGATATGAGAGTTTTGATTAAGGTATCCAAATTATTCGATTTTTCTTTTCTTCGAATGCAACGAATAATTTTCTTTATACCCTTCACCACCATAAGTAGTGAATGAGGGTATATATAAGTTTGTCATAACGTGTGTAACACTGAGAAATATTCATCTGAGACCCAACAAAGTATATATGTGACCCGGCCTATGAAAAGGTGGCTTATGACTCAAAAAAGAAATTGCGAGACACAGCTGTTAAAGATAAGATTTTTAATAAAATTCTGTTTTTCTTTCATTTGTGCCCTTTTTTCTTCACATTTTTAGTACGCTTCTAAACAAGTTAGGACTTTCTAGTTTTCACCACGTGAAAGAGCTTCTCAAAAACTATCGAAACCAAAAAAAAAAGTGGATTTTTTTTTTTTTTGAGTCATAAGCCACCTTTTCATAGGCCGGGTCACATATATTCTTGGTCTTTACGGAATTCTAAGTCGATTGAGTCTGTGTAAAACACTCTCACGTCCACACAGGACACAACCGAAATCAACAACGTTTACAAAAAACAATTTATAGTTCTCCTAAGCAGTTTCGTATTGAAAATCAGCAAACTCGGTACAGGAGAACAAGAGTTATGGACAAAAATGTGAGACAACCTCCATATTTTTAAACTTTGTTCTTCCAATTTTTTTTAAATACGTATATTGCAGATATTCCCATGAAATTTTGTACACGTTGTTGTTATGACAAAAGAAGAAAGCGTGATGAAAATAGTAAGAATATGACCATGATTTCTTATAGCCCCCATATAAAAATTTTCGCGAAATATTGCTCAAGTATACATTAATGCCTATAAAATTGGAATATCAATACAAAATTCATTTAAATACGTATAAAACTGGTATAAATAATACAAGGGTTAAAATTTGACACAAATCATCCTTATAGGAAAATAAATTGTTGTATTAAATTTTATGGTGGTCGGCCCATAATTGGTCATAGCTCCCATACAAGGACCACATCCGAAAAAGATATTTATCTTTATATATATGTTATAAATATCGGTACCGACTCAAAACTTTTCACAAATCATTTACATATACACAAAAATCACCCCAATTTTGTTCATTTCGGTCCATTTTTAACCATATCCCCCATATAAAGCCCTCTTCCGAAAATCACTTTAATACTCATAAATCTCTTATAAATAACAAAAAACAATAATATATTATTACGTAGTTATTATTACGTTATTATATTGAGATTCGACGTGAAATATCCTCCTATGCATAAAAATCACTGTTCCAAAATTTAAGAAGATCGGCTCATAATTTGTCATAGCTGCCATATAAGAACCATTTCCGAAAAACAATTTAACCCACAAAAATGTCTAATAAATATCGATATCGAACCAGAAATCATCGGTTATACGGCAATTATGCTACTGGATTTTGTAGCTGTCTGTTAATAATTGGCAATAGCTCCCGAATTAAGTCCACGGAGCATACTAAACAACCATATAACTCTTGTAAATTACGTCAAATACGTAGAAACCACACTAGTGGAAACTGAATTTAGAACCTATCAGTCCATAACTGCTCCACTTCTACTATGCCACCCATAGATCTTTTGTAAATAATATTATTGAGATCAAATTCAAACACAAAAGCCTCACCTTTTATCTTATCCTTTTTAATACGCTGTTTCTTAACTTAAATTACACTCAAGATTGTTATGAATATCAGACAAACTCTGTACATTACAGTAAGAATCGGTAATTAGATCAATTATAAATCGATAAAATTTCAAATTATTTAAGATAAATTATGTTGGTCGTAAAATTGTCTTTCAAACAATATATAAAATAATAATAAAATTTGCACTAAGACTAAATAGAAAACACAGAATAAGGATATACTAGTCCTATAACCAGTGTAGGTTCTTATTTCGTTTAAGTGGAGGGTATTAAAGATTGGGCACAGCCTAATATAGCACTCTAACTTGTTTAAATTAACCCTTATGTGTGCAGCAAAAAAAAAACACCTTCCCTTCTAATGCGCTGAAATTTACCTGGGTACCTGTATGAAAGTTATGTAGGAAAACAACATTTTCGCACTAAATATATTGTTAGAGCGTAGTTAACAGAAATAATAATATAATAAAATAATAAAACTAAAGATTATAATATGGATAAACTATTAGGGAATACACGTGCAAACGGAGAATAAGTCGATGGTCGTTGTCACTACTTTTTAATACTATTGACATAGCAGCACTAGCATCCTATATTATATATATGGAATTTAATACGCAACACCAGCCTAGTGATCATCAAATAATAGACTTGCAATGGCCGCTTTCTCATATAAAATACGTACAAGTACCTTGATGCGCACCAAAAAACTAAATTATTTGAAAGTTAGTACTTCTCAAAAAGTTTCACATATACAAGTTATCAATTTCAATTGAAAAACTTTGACTGAAAACGCCAAAGGTACCCGGGTAACTTGGTGCACACATAAGGGTTAATCGAATTATATGAATAACAGAAATTTTTTAAATAATGGAGCCAAATTAGATAATTCCTAAAAAAAATTCATAAAAATACTTATTTTGATTATAAAGAAAATCTAAAGTATCATAATTTATATTTTATTACTCATTGTTGATATATGTATGATATTTTCGAAATCTAGGGAATATTCTTTTCAAATAAAATTGTCTTTGAATAAATTTGTAGATTAAAGATTCTTGAAATATCTTTATGCTGTAACAAATCAGTTGCTGAAACTAAATACAAACTCTTTTTCGAATTTCAACTTAGGGAACATTAAAAAGAAAAGTAAAAATAAGTTTACGCAATTGCCATGCTTCGTTAGGTGTCTGAGAAGTAAAGTAAAAATATTTGTTGGTAGTAATTTTTTATTTTTATATTTATATGAACATAGGATACCTCCATTTGAAATCCGTTGATGTTGTAGTTAGGTTGTAAACTGATTTCTCATTTTGGGGTTTCCTTGGAAAAAGGTAAACGTATATACAAAATGTATATGTATATGTACAATACATAAATGTATAAATGCATGAATGAATACAATTTATAGCAGACTTTTACAAGTGACGTTAAAGTAGAATGTTGAATTTGTTTAATACACAAACGTTAAAAGGAAAATACAAAAGTGGAGCAGTGCAAATGTTGATGATGAGTAAGAAGTAGTACGAGCAGCTATTTTTACTATAGTAATTGCTTTTTCTTTGGTTTCCAAGTAAGATTTTAGTTTAAGGTTGATTAAATAACAAAAAAAAAAAAAAAAAAAAACATAAAAACATTTTATAAACAACAAGTGAAAAGATTTTTTAGCTTCTTTAGCTTCTTTATCTTTTTGATCGTCTTTGACACTGCTTTTTTGTGTTTTGCTCTATGTATTTCTTACAGGGTTTTATTTTCATTTTCAAACACTTTAAGCTAATGCCTGAACTTTGTGTGCCTGTTTAAATGTTCTCTAGTATTTAGTATGTCGAATTGAATTGTTGGCATCATAGTGTTCAAGTATTTAAGTACGAATGAGTGAATTGTTGTTATTTTGATTGGAAAATGTGTGAACGATAAAACTTGCTGTTCAATTTTGTATGTTTATTTCTGTTTTATTTTTGTTAATTGTTTGACACTGAGACTGGTTGATGACAGAACTAAAACCCATTTAAAAGAGTTTAATGTCAGGATATGAGGGAGGTGTTTTGCAAACATATTTAGTACACGAAGAAAATTTGTAAGGATAATTTATTTAAATTTTGTATATGTGTAAAGTTTTCGTACAAACATTTAATTATTTATTGAGTGAATTAAAGAATTCAGATTTTCAATAAAACTCATGAAAACAACCTTTACCAAGGAAAATTTAAAATTTTATTAAGATTAATAAACAAACAACAATTGTTTGATTTTATAATTTTGAATCTTAAACCAAAACATTAAACATATCAGAAAGTTTGTAAAAAGTGAACAGTTGTCCAGTAGTTTTTATTGTTTTGAGTGTTTCCTAATTTTAGAATTTGGTGTTTTTTTCTTCCACAGCCATTTACAAAAATAACTTTATTAGATAATTGTGTTTTTTATATAATTCCAAATAATTGTTTATTTCATACACTTGAATTAGATGACGGACTTACATACTTTCGGACTAAAATGAACAATTAAGAAACTACTACATTTGTAAAACATCACAAAAAATGGCAAACCATTTAAAATCATATGTTCAGTTATTACCTAAAGGTACGGTCACACTTGGCAACTATTTGCCGAAAAATACGTAACCACTAAATAAGAGTAAACAAAGTTGCAGGTTTTATTACAAATAATGCCTTAAAATTTGTTTGAATATTACAAAAGAAAGATAGCTTTGCCATCAATATTTTGTATTTAAATTGAAAAAACAATTAATATTTCTGAAGTTACGGCCACACATGGCAAATATTTGACGCAAATAAAGTAACCACTAAATAAAATTTGTCTCTTATTTTAATTTAGAAAACTTATTTTACTAAAGGCAAATCACAATAGAAGTTAAGTTTTATTTTATTTTATGCTATTTGTTTTCACAAAACACTCGTAAGATTAAGACATCTAATATGCCAACAAACAATCGTACTCACACATCAACATTTGCTGATGGTACTGCTATTCTAAGCATTCATGAAAACCCTCAAGAAGCATTTCGCTACATACAAAATCAGATATCTGAATTAGGAAAAAGGTTAAAGGCTCACACATAACCTTTATATTGCGTAGAGAATCATGCTCTCCTATTTATATCAATAATCAAAATACACCACGATCGTCGCCTGAGATGGAAATCCCATATGGATGCAAAATTGATTCAAATGAAATTGATATTAATCCAAATTAATTGGCTCATTAACAGAAACTCTAAGCTTAGTTTAGATTGTAAACTCCTACATTATAATACAATAATAAAACCTATGTGGTGTTATGGAACGGTCTGGGCTTCGAATGTAGACAGAATTCAAAGACACCAAAACAAATTGCTCCTTCAAAAGTTGAACAAAATTCTACTTTGCCGCTTCTCACAGCATTGCCAGATTAAGTAAATTGCGATACTTCAAAATTTTTTATGAATAATTTTGGATAAAAACAAAACATTTATTCACCGCCCGCGTTTAGCAAACGCAGAAATATTAGGTTAATTAAATACTGCCAAATCATTGCGTGGTTAATGTTGTCATTGTGAATGTTGATACTGAAATTTAAAATAAAAATTTATATAAAGCTACACTTATTTTGCATTGGCAATGCTACAAACCTATCAGCTGTTTAATAATTTTGTTTGGTTATTTATCAAGAAAATATTTCAAATTGTGAAGAAAAAAGATTTTAAAGCAAATAAATATAAATATAAAGATACTTCTTCGAATGATGAAGATTTTTCAAGCGTCCTAGACATACATATCTATTGGAAAAACCCCAGTTGCGGTCTACTATCAACATCATGAATTTAACTAATAATGAGTAAGTAAAATAACACTGTAGAGATTTACAATATTTTTAAATGAAACCAATTGCATTCGACGAAGCTTCGACGTAGCTTCCCAAACATTATCAACAGTTGTCTTTGTGGAGATTTATAATATTTTTCAATTACTTTTTCAAGATTTCATATGAACTTCCGAATGAACAAGAAAACGTTTTTATAGACATATGTATGTATGTATATTACGTGAGATAGGTCCCATTCTAAAGGAACCTCATCGTGTGACATCTATTTCAAAAGAAGCAAAACTTGCAACAACAGTAAGGTTTTTTTGGGAGGGTATCAGAAGGAAATTGGGAATGAGCTTATAACATCACTTTCGAAGTCCAAGGTTAGTGACGTCATTAATGAATGTTTGTCAGCTATGTCCAAAATGAATAAAGTTTAATCTTATGACTGAAGACGAAATAAAGAGAAAGATTGAATAGCTTCCAAAACATTATCAACAGTTGCCTTTTAGCTGCCAAAATTGGGCATTCCACAAGCCAAATCTGGATGCTTTTCCATTTCAGCTATCAACAATTCAAATGAGCTGTCGTTGTGGCTTCTTTTTTCGCTCTAAGAAAAATATTAGTAGTATTTTATATTTAATTAATATGTTTGTATATATTGACTTACATCGTATTAATAAAGTGCCTATAAAATATTTAATTAATTGAATAATTTTGTGTTTCAATAATCAGCCTTATTATGAGTGTCGTTTTCTTTTTACGACAACGACTGTTTCGTAATAGATTAAAGAAACAAATTTAATTTTATTTTTAATCTATTACAAAAGAGTCGTTGTCGTAAAAACAAAACGACACTCATAATAAGGCTAAATATTTTAATTCAAATTTTAAAACGAACGCCAAGAAAATGGAGGCGTTAAATTTGACAACGTAAGTCATAAAAAATTCAGCGCTGCGTTTTACAAAATACACAATTTCAAACAGTTGTATTAACTACAGCATAAGAATCAGCTGTTACAATGCAAACAATCACCTTATTGAACGCCGTGATTTGCAAAATTTAATTTTAAAATTAGGGCCTAAATACCGTCAAAAAAAATTTGTACAAAAAATATTGGTTACACTTTTGCGACTAAATATTTGCCATGTGTAACCGTACCCTTAGAGAAGTTATTTAAATTTCTTCTAATTACCCAGAAATAGCCCAATGATCTAAATTACTACATCTATTCAATAGGTGATAAAGGACTCTATGGTAAAATGTATAATATTAACTTGAAATTTCATTTTCTTACTTCGCTTTTAAATTTGTACTAAGTAAATAAAACTTGTTATTTTCTCTGCAGGAACTTAAGAATCCTAAAAGTAGAACACATCTGACATCTTATCTTATTTCTAGTGCCGCCACATGTCTTCAGTCATTTTTTTAAAGAACTTTTTTGTTTAAAGAACTCAAAAATTTAACATCTGATGCGTTCTCTTTGGTACTACAACGTCATACTACTTTCACTTACTAACCGTTTGTCTGCGTAGCTCTAACAGGCTGACTGACAAGCTTTGTTGTTCTCTCTAACAAGCACATTCTTGACTAGTATTCTAAGAGTAGTAACTAAAAAATTAAATAAAATATAAACTACAAAAACAAACATGTTTCTTTAACTTTATATTTTAACAGACAATTTTTGCACTTTGAAAGTTTTTTTTACGTACGTTCGTTCGTTCAAAGAAAAAAAAAATTGCTATTAAATGTATTAAGATGCTGCACATCAGCTGCTGATGTAGTCGTACAATAAACCTCAATCTGTCAGGAGAAATGGGTGCTACTAGAAAAATTGTTTTGTATTAGATATACATATGTGAAGGTATTTGTAAGTCTGTTGTGTATTTGAGACGTGTATA
The DNA here is from genome assembly GCA_916048285.2 of Bellardia pandia. Classification (NCBI taxonomy): domain Eukaryota; kingdom Metazoa; phylum Arthropoda; class Insecta; order Diptera; family Calliphoridae; genus Bellardia; species Bellardia pandia. The sequence goes on along the minus strand of OU696532.1, from coordinate 54,198,218 downwards.
GCATACGGTAGGGATTATAATATAAATAAAGGAAATAAACAAACAGAGATAGACAGACACGCATACAGCCAGACTCACAAAACAGTAGCATATGAGTGGAAGTTGAGGCAGTTACAAACTCTTAAGTAACGATTAATCGAATAAAAGTATATTCGTATATCAGTATATACACATATATTGGTAGTTATCTATAGTGATACTTTATACATAACCCAGGTGAAGCTTCTTTAAAAATTGTAATTACTAAATAACAAGCTTTTTAATAACTACTACATACAGTCTGCATTACTTGGAAGTAGTCGCATAAGTAGTAAAATATAAAATATTTCAAAATTAAAAATTTTTGCTGGTAACATATACATATGTACAAGTATATTACTTTTCTCTCTCTATGGTACTTATTTACATACATAAATGTATAATTATGCATTTAAATTTTAGCCCAGTCAATTGCAGTAGAATACATATGTGAATCGAATAATCGTTTAGAGCAGTAGCAGTAACACAAAACTGTAAGTACATGCACTTAATAACAACTGCACATTTTCTAGTCTGCAGTAAAGTTGTAAATGAGATCATCTCAGCGGGACTTTAAAATGTGGGTGTATTTGACAGCAAAAAACAAATAAATTTTTATTTATATGCGGGTAGTTTCATAGTTATACTCGTACAATTAATTTAATAATGGATAAAAATTTGTTGACATAAATAAAGAATTTATGTCGTTTATCATTGGGAATTAAGAAATCATTTAAACCTGGAGCCTTTGAATTTTTGGTGCTTCTTTTAAATTTAAAAAAAAATTATGTTAAATTTACAGCTACGTGCATCTAATTAGGGACACGATACTAAAACGGGTTGTAATATGGCGTCATCTATGTTTGCAATCATGATTGCAATGACAAACATGATTGTATGACAACCCGTTTTCATACAATTGCCAACAATTTGGACAATTTGACAACAAAAATGACATAGTGAAAACCAAGCATAAGTTTCAAGCAAATAATGCGAAAGTTTTTAAGATATTCTCAAAATTTTTCGTAATTTAGTCAGTCGAATTCTTATGCTTGGTTTTCACTATGTCATTTTTGTTGTCAAATTGTCCAAATTGTTGACAATTGTATGAAAACGGGTTGTCATATGGCGTCATCTATGTTTGCAATCATGATGATGATGATCATGAAAGTGTTGTGGCACTGTTGTGCTTGACAATAAATGTTTGTTTGACATTTGGTATAAGTATGCAGTGCAGGAGCATGAGAATGTTATTTAACAGTTAATGCGATCCTTCAATACGAAAATACAAAAGGAAACTAATTTTGTTTAATATTTATAGCTTTTCTTAAATACTGTTTAATAAATGAGTATAATTTTCTACATTCATAATTATATATTTTTATTGTTCGTTAATATTAAAAAAAATGTATGCGACCGAATTTTATGTGCACAATGTTTCTATGTGTATTAATAGCTCTTTGGGCTTGTGTTTACAAAGCAAATTTAATTTAGACTTAAGAAAAATAAAGTATTATCCTACATTTAAGTTCTTTATTTAAATACTAAAAAATAATCTCAAGAGATATTTAATCCCAACTTTACAGACTTACATGCATTCAAACTGAAATGTCTCATATAAAAATAAATTTGGAAAAATAGAAAAAAAACACTCTGTTACACATGCATGTAATAAGGAGCACTTATCTTCTTTTTTTCTAAAGAAAAAGTCTTTTCTACTATTCCTCTTTCATAAAGAAATAACATCAGAAAGGGTCTTATCTCAATGACACATTGATATATTAGTAGCTATTCATTTTCTTATTTCTTATGTGTGAACATAAAATTCAAATAGCTTTGTTTAAATTTATTAAATTTTATTTCACTCAAATAAATTTAATGTTACTTAAAGGTGAAACAAAATGGTACTTTAATGGCAAGTCACTTTATTTTTCTAATAAACTGTTGCATTTGCCATTTTTTGAAAGCAAAGTGTTTTGCAACAATCAAGTTTTTATTAAAATGAAAAAAAGGAACAAGAAAAACAATGTACGTGTTATATTGTGTTATGTCATCAAGATCAAAGAAATCATGATGTTGCTATCAAAGAGTCCGGCCACTTAAATGGTTAACAACATCCAAAATACATACAACATATAAAGCAAGCAACTAAAATGACAATCAACCGGTGAAACCTCAAAAACGTAAACAAACCTATAAAAAGGGAGGAAAAGCGGTAGACGGCTTAAGTCGACTGTAAACTTAGATATTCGTATTTTATTATTAACAAATTTATAAAGTTATATATTTTTTCACTTAATTTGAACACGACACAGTTCGATATGCAATAAATTATAGTGTTTAGTTTAAGGAAACGATATTTTAACTAAAGTATATCTTTTCTATTTCAGCTTTTGGCACAAGAACTTGTTATAATTTTACTCATACTGGTGTAGGGCATTAAAATTTAAAAAAAAATGCAACTCACGTAGTATAAAATTTATGGCATCTACATATTATAAACAAGAAAGCAGGAAAATATTTAATATACTAAAAACAAAGTGAAGTGAAGAGACCAAAACCAAAACACCCCTGCATAGCTGCACATTTCAATATATGGTCACATTTGTGGCACAATGGCAACAGAGACGAGATAAACAATTGAAATTAAACCATTACTTAAAATTAAATTACTTTTTGAAAATTTTATTTAGAATCGTCTAAAAAAAGTTCTAGGCAATCCGACCAATAACTTAGTTTCTATTGAGATTTAAAAGAGTTTTATTTAAAGTATGGCAACCTGTGAAAAGGTCCGCATGGAACTTGTGTTGAAATTTCAAGAAATCATTAATAAATTCACTTTCTTTTGGCTTGTTTTATTGTTTGAACACATCAGAAACTTGTTCTTTGGATTTTAGTTACTTTTTTGCATTCTATTATTGTGCCTTTCTTACAAAACATAATAAACTTTGCGTACCTTTCTAACGAAAACAAAGGAATGGAAAGCAATCACTTTGAAAGAGTGCGATGTGCTTTTGGCTATTATTTTGTTTAGTGGACTCAGTAAATTGAACCTGTGAACCTCTTGAAGAATTATGAGGCCCAATACATTATCCAATATACAAAGCTGCATTCTCAGTAAAAAATGTGCTCCAAAAGGAGCAGGTTTTATGTATGAATTCATACCTCATACCTGCTGATGGGATGCATGAATTTTGTATGAGGTGTTCCCGGTTTAGATTACTAGTTTCTGCTGACAATAAGCGCTTTTTTTAACCTAATCAAACATGCAAATAAAGCACTTTCCTAAAGTGTTTTTTTAATTCTATCTGAATGTTTTTGCTTAAGAAAAATTCATAGTAACTGAGAAGCGTGATATTCGTTTTGTAATTGACTTTCGTTGTCACACGTAAATCTGTAGGCTATAATTTAATTTTTGTTTTTCGCTTTAAAACCTTCTTTGTTGTCAGCACTAAAAAAGCATCTTTTTTGTATATTTTATTCGTAAGCATTTACTGCTTCAAAAGAGCGCTTTTATTGAAGCGGTCGATTATGCGCTTTTTCTCTTAAGTGATTCAAAAAACACGAATTTTTTTAACTGGGTTATGAGTATTGATGATATTTGGCCAATATTGCAGTCTACCTTGGCAGAAGCTTATACTCTGCATGATGCAGTAACCGTTGAAGACCAGTTATTCCCATACAGAAGACGCATCTGCAATACATTCGATCACAGCCTGTCTAATAAATATTTATAAATACCTTTCCTAGACATCATAATAAGCTTCACACAGTTTATTCCATCGAAGCCTGCAATTTTATACTTTCAAAGGAATGACTGACTCTGGGAAATTGTCTGCCCAGGCACGACAGGTGAATCATGGACAGAATATTGTACTTCAACTTTCGGAGAGATATTTATGCTGACAATTTTTTCACAACTTAGGATTTTGCGCGTACTTTGATTGGAAAGAAAACTGCATATGTTGGGACATTAAGCTCGAATAAAACATTTGTGCGTTTCCTGTCAACAGCACATTATACGGCTTCAACGAAGGCGATATAGCAGTATGTTCATATGTGTCCAATAAGAGCAAAGCGGTAATTTTGCTGTCGACACAACATTATACTTGAGGTGTGGACATGCAAACTGTGAAACAAAAGACGTTTGCTATTTTGGATTACAAAGCCAACAAATCGAGCGTTGATAAAATGGTTGGTACATATAAATGGTATACATGCAAGCGCTCAACAAAACGGTGGTCACTGGCCATGGTTTACATTATGGTGAACATTGCTGCAAAGAACTGACATACGACAGTTATTCCTACTGATGCTGACAAGAAAATTGGCACTACCAAACAAAGAGGAACGGGCGCTGAACAACCGCATATCCAAAGATACGGGACGCAATGGAAGTACATATTTGGTAAAGGTAAGAAAAAACAATTCTAATGTTCAAAAGCTGAATAACTACATATTTTTGTTCTTTTTAGATATTATCAAGACCGGCAATAAGAGCTGCGCTTCGTTTGCCTCCAGAATTTTGAATTTTTGAGAACAGACGGCAGCGGAAAACAAGAGCCTATCGTCGCACAGAAACTACACAATAATTGTTTGCTTTGTTGGACTTTTCATATAAAACTCATAAACAATTAATAATCAGCCATGTCACAGAATTTAATTTTATGCCTTTCTAGGTTTCATTCCGATAAAATTGGGACATGGCTGAATGTTTAAAAAAAATTAAATTAAATAATGAATTAAATAATTAAATAAAAATTTATTTACATACATTCATTATACAGTGGGTGATTAAATTATTAGTTACACTATATTAATAAAGATTCAACCGCTTTTAATACGTATATAAATTTATTTCTTGTACCAGATGTTTTCGTATTTTAATTCTGGTAATACTGTTGAATATTTTGTGCAGTGTCAACAATGATTGGTGACATTAGAGTGCAATTGTAGATCATTATCTGTCATTCTGCTCTGAAGTGTGAAATATGCAATTTTGATAAAATTGATTAAAGGCTGGCATCACGATTAAGAACTAAAAGAAAATGTTCAAAAATGCATTCAGAGCATGCCAAAAAGGGTGCAAGCTGTAATTGATGCCAAAGAAGGTTCTACGAAATATGAAGATTTTTTTTTTTCAAAAAATCTTGTAATATTTCTTTTCCTCAAATATATATTTTTAAAATAGAAGAATTTATTTTTAGTTGAATTAGAAACACTTAATTTACCTAAAAGAACAAATAAAATGATGAATTTCCACAATTTTGCATGTGTAACCAATAATTTGGCCACCCACTGTACATGTATAAATAGTAAAAATAATAAAGCAAAATAAAACAATGACGTTTTCATTTAAAATTACTTAAGGTTAACAAGTTATTTAATAATTATTATAAACAATATCAGTTTTAGGATACAAGAAACTGAATTAAATAAATTACTTTAATAATATACATTTGTACATAAGTATATGTAAAAGAGCATACTTTGCTTTTGTCATCATACTTTGATTTTTAAGAAATCTTGAAATAACTTGATGTAGCTTCAAAAAAACCTGCGTTCTTTACCTTTGTGTTTTGAAATTGTCGACAATAATGAAAGATTACAAATATTTTAAATTATATGCAAAAATCTAGAAAAAACCTTTCTTAATATCACATTTAACATTTCAATCGATTTTAAAAAAGGTTGCTTTTGTGCAGCATTTTTGCCTGAAAATTATTTTAATTTATTTTGTAGCCTTTCATCTTCTGCAAACGTACCCACTTCAACAAGATTGATAACTGGCATTAAAGTTTGTCTCTGAAACCTTTTAAAACCACTGTCCTTATATTGGTTTTCACATTGGCTGCAACATTAGCAAAAAAAATCTGACTGCTACACAAAAAAAAAAAAAAAATTATAAAAAAATCACGCAAACCTGTTCATGTGAATCAAACATCACATATTCTAGTGCCACGGCTAAACAACTACCACAGCACAATACATACATAGATACGTATTGGAATAACCGACCATGGCAGCCATACGGGAAACCTCAATGAAGAAAATAATGCACTATGCTACCAATACTAATACATATATACATATACAGCATTTTTATACAAATGTACATGCATGTGCATGTCTGTATATCTTTAGTCTGAACATGTATTGGTGTTGTGTTATGTTTTTAAAATGAAGTTATTTTTATTATTTTTGTTTTTATTTTAGTTTTTTGCTGCTGTTGTTTTCCGTTCTCTTCTTGTTTTTTTTTCAGTACTAACAATTTCAATTAAATGTAAAAGTTTTAGACAAATTTTTTGTCTTTCATGAAAACTCTTTCATATACACAAGATAGAAAAATATAATAGTTAGTACTCGTATGTATGTGTGATTATGTGAATGAGAGCTTTTCCTTTTTGGTTTAACACATGGCAGTGCTGAATGAAAAGCAAGAAACTAAATTGAAATGAAATGAAAACTAAACGAACTAAATCAACAGAAAAAAACGGAATTTTTGTTAAACAAATTTGTAAACTTTGTTTCAAAAATGTTCTATAGCGATGGTTTTGTTATTGTTAAAATTTTAAATTAATTGTAAATGAAGTAGAAAATTAAAAAAGTTTTACAACTATTTAAAGCAAATACATAAGTATGTAAATAAGTAGACATATACCCACAAACAATACTAGTATACTCGCATAGTTGTTTAGAGTTGTACGAGTAAAATAAATTTATATGTAAACAGAATAATAATTTTAAATTAACATATTCAGATACAAGGAAACAAGCACACACATAGTTACACACAAACAGTGTATCGCAAAATTATTCTGCTTACTAATTTTAAGGAGACATTTGTTTTTCATTCATACATAAAATTGTAAAAAATCAAGTAAAAAACTTATTTTTTTTTTGCAATTGATAATAAATTGATAAATTATGCAGAATAGGAAACCCAAAAAAAAAAACGTAAAAAAAATATAAGAGCAATTCTCAATCTGGTGCAAAAGGTTTTGCTCTAAACTAACAAAATATACAGCAAGAGCAAAATATGTTAAACCTTTTTGTGAATGCAATAATGCAATTCTATATGCACAAAATTGTGAATTGCGCAATTAATATTTATTAAGTTATTGTTGCATTTTAATAATTATTTATATTAGTATTAATAAAATTATAATAAAATTAATATTAACAATTATTATTAGTAGTTATTACTAATAATTGTTTACTTATTGCCCTCAGCTGTGAAGATCTTTGTGTTAAATATGCCGAAACGAAAAGAATTAAACATGTCCGAGAAAAAATATATTATACCTCTACGATTTCTATGGGGCCCAGGTCCGAGCATTAAGGAGGAGTTGATGAGCTTCTGATATAATATACTTAATTGTTCAAATTTTATTTTGTTTCTAAGTTATATACAAGGCGGCGCAAAAGTAATCCTGCTATCAGAAAATGTTATAAATTTTGCGAGGCCCCTAATGTTAGTTGTGATTTGACATTTGTGTAGTAAACACATGCGAAATACACGTTAATAAACAATGTTACGCTACACTGCTCCAGAACGCGGAATATTGCTGACAGAACTGACATTAGGGGGCCTCGCAAAATTTATAGCATTTTCTGATAGGAGGATTACTTTTGCGCCACCTTGTATAATTTATATAAATTAAATTTATTCTCATTATCTATTATTATTTAATTTAATTAATTTAAATTTTATATTGTAAATTTTTTTGCGCTGAGGCGAAACAAGTATATTCGTTTTTTATAATTTATAATAAAAATTGAATTAAAACAAAATTTCACAAATGTTTGGTACGGTACAAAAGCTAAATTTTAACATCTAAAACTGTATATTTCGGGTCATTATAATGTTAAAACTAATAATATTTCTTGTTAAATCCATTTTTCTGCTCTAGAGTCTTTTCTCCCCTGTATTCAATGATTGTAAACAACCATTCTATGTAAACTGGAAATGCTTCCGGGACTATATACTAAAGGTCTGCGCAAAACCACTTGGTTGTTTGTCAACAGTGAAGACTATGCTGCAGTGTATATGACAGTAATGTAAAAATCTGATTATTGTACACTGCACCATATAAAAAATCTAAGCGAAAGCACACAATAACAATACAACAAAAAAAATAAAGTGTGTTTGTTTTGTGTTTGGCCGATCAATGTGTAACAAAAAGACTGAATTATAATTTTAGTTTTAATGTATTATTTTTTGTTTTGTTTTTTAGTTTAAGTTATTGAATTGTTTCTTAATAAAATTTTTATTTAAAAATTGTATTACGCCTTTGATTTTTAAACATTTGGTTTTCTGTCTACACTAAAGACTATGCTGTAGTGTATATGATAGTAATGTAAAAATCTGATTATTGTACACTGCACCATATAAAAAATCTAAGCGAGCGCACACAATAACAATACAACAAAAATTTTTTTGTATACATGTCATAACTGTGTTCAACTTGTTTACTCATCAGCTATGTTCTCTCGTTGTTTATTATTGTTGTTGGCACACATTGTGTGTGTCATGCAAAACAAGAAGTAAGTGCATTGAAGTATTTGCTAAAAAATAAAATGTCTTAAGTGGCATTCAAGACAACATTTGCAACCCTTTACTATATACCATCTGCTAACATATCACAAATGTTTTAATTTATTTGCTCTATTTTTTAAAGCTTTTTTAAAATACTTTTTCCTTCAGAAGAGTTTAATTAATTTTCCCTTTGGCTGTTTTCAAACAAACAAAAAATATTAAAAAATTCCAAGAACAATTAGGGAAAATAGCGAAAAACCCCACAAAATTAACTGGAATTTCCAAATGCAAATTACTTTTATGGCCAGCAATTTATTTACATTTTATTAAAAAAATGCAGCAATAGCTAAATATAAAAGGACATTGTTACAATTTTTTTAGAATTTTTCGTCTACCATAAACTTAAAAAAAGAAAAAAAAAATATTTTTACCTCTTTTTACAATTTTATGTTTAATGTTTAATGGAAAATAAATTTATGTTGAAAATGAGTAGTTTATTTAGTTGTGTGACACACTCTTTGTAACTATTAGTATGCATAATTATTTACGCTTACACGTACAAGTACTTCCAAACTTAAATTTTACATTCATTAGTAATATTTTGTTTAATTTATATAGTGTTTATTATACGTTTAGAGGCTTGGTTTTTTTTATACATATTGCATAGTAATGTTGGGGAAAATATACTGTGAAAAAAACCTCAAAATTATTTGACATAACAAATTAAGATTTCATTCGTATTTATTTATATTTTGGCCAAGATGTTATATTTGAAGTTTTTTGATATTTATTCCTCATTCATTTTTCCTATAATGTGTCATTATACCCTACATGTAGGGGTGCACCACCATTGTGGGGAGGGTAGGTATATTGGATTTGTGCTGATGTTTGTAACGCCCAGAAATAATTGGCCAACAGCCACCTTAAAGTATACCGATCAACTCAGAAGCAATTTCTGACTCAATTTAACAATGTTCGTCCGTCCGTCTGGCTGGCTGGCTGGCTGTCCATGTAAAGCTTGTGTGCAGAGTACAGATCGCAATTTTAAAGATATGTCGATAAAATTTGGTATATAATATTTGAAACTGGTGGAAATCGGTCCATTATTTCAGCTTGCCCCCATACAAATGTCCTCCCGAAATTGGGGTTTACCGATCATATATGTTTGAATTATGCAAGTATCCAGACAAATTTCATCACAAATGATTACTAACTGAAGGCAAATCACTTCTACAAATTTTGTGCAGATCGGTCAATAATTACTCGTAGCTCCCATATAAGGCTCACTTCCGAAAATCACTTTAAAGAGCATAACTCTCTCAAAAACGTTATTATCCCAATAATATTTAACGCAAATACATTTCATATGCATGCAAATAATACGGTACAATTTTATTATGATCGGTTCATAATTCCTCGTAGCTCCCATATAAGGCCCACTTTCGAAATTCACTTTAAAAAGCATAACTCTCCAAATAAAATTTGACACAATTAAGTGTGTTATATACAGAAATAATGACACCTAATTTTATAATGGTCGGTCCATAAATAATCGAAACTCCCATATAAGACCCTCTTCGTTATTCAATTTAAGCTCCATAAATCTTTTAAAAGTATTTATATCGAGATAAAGTTTAACACATATATAGCCTAATCATGAACAAAAATTCCGTGGGAATTTTTTCCCTTGTGTTTTTTTCACATTGAATTTGAATAGGAAAAATAGGAAAATGGAAAAAACTTCCGCGGAAATCATGACACTAAATTTTTGGATGATCGGTCCATAATAGATTATATCTCCCATATAATGCTCATTTCTGAAAAACTGTTTCATACATATACTGGGTGTATGGTATTATATGATCGGCTTGACCGACTATACTTTTTCACATGTTTTCCATTAAAAATTTTTAATTTTGTTGATGAATTGTTAAAATATGTGGTTTTATGCTTGTTGGCATAAATATTCGATTTTAAATTAACCATAACTTGTTGTTCAAGACAAAATAAATTCTATCTTTAACAAAGCACCACAAATCTTTATAAATACACTATAGGGAATTTTCTAGCGAAATGGAATTCTTAGTCACAAAGTCAACAAGTAAAATGTGAAAACTTTCATATTATTTAAATATGCCACTGTTGGAAAATCAAATATGTACTCTATAATATGATTTTGTTATCAAATAGGTTATTTGTAGTTCGAATTTTCACAACTATAATTCCATTAAAAATCAATTATATTGTATAGGCAGCTATATATAATACGAAAATATCTTTAATCATATAGACGTTTGCAATAACTATTTATGATTGGTTGCCGCAACCATGTCGTAGTAATGTCTTTTTCGTACGAACGTTTTGATGTCTAAGAAAGCAAAGCTTTATCGCGAAAAATCGGTATCCTCTCTTTGTACTTTGTAAACATGCAGACGTAGATCTTCAGTTAGTATCTATATGGCGAAGAGAGCTTCTTGTAATTCAGAATTCTTGAGCATGCTGCTGAATTGTTTCTTCTTAACTAAAATTCTTTTTTTTAACAACCAGTGTATTTAGCATTACCAATGTAATTTTTCAATTACTCTCAGCTCTTGACAAAGACAATTATTCCGACCATATTAGGTTTTAAATATTTACAAATTAAAATCTTGTGTACATTTTGTGATCCCCTTTAGTTCATAGCCCACATAAGTTTTACTTTATATCTTTTCAAAGTCAAAAATAAATTAAGAAATTATTAAATAAAGATTTGGTGAGTGCTTGAAGTAAATTTCATAAGCAGGTTAAAAAAATGCTCAAACCTACCAACTACACTGATTCCCTTGGCTATATTTATTTAGTGAAGGTTTAAACCAAGTGCTCTTACTTTAATACCATGCAGTGTAAACGCATACACAAGCAATTTCCATGATCTCCTAGTGTTGTTAAATGTTGTGGTTTGTTTAAAAAATCCAATTTTTTTTTATAAATAATTTTCCATATAAGTACTAAATGTTGCTAAAGTTGCTAAAGTTGTCATTGTTGTTATTTTTATTGTTTCTGCTGTTGATGGTATGTTTTGCAATGTTTTTTCACTGCCGCATAATAAAGTGCCAACGTCAGTTTTAATTAAATTGACTGTAGACAATCGACTTGTTTTATAGGCGATTGAGTACTACAACTGCCATTGACACTACTCGGCTATGGTTTGTGTTAGTATTAGTCAAATGTAAAGTTTTATATGTATGTATGTGTGTGTGTGTGTTGGCCATTGCAACTATTGTAGTAAAGAGCAAATGTTGACATCTAGCATTTTATAGTTGCTGTAGAAATATATGCATGTGTGTATATCTGTCATGGTGGTGTTGTATTTGTGGTTTTCTGTTTTATGTTTTCTCTATGCTCTGTTCATTTTTTGTGTTTTTATTTTACGAGCAACTGTGATCATGTAATTTTGCAATTAGATAAAATATAAAATATTGTTTGAGAGAGATTGAAAAACCAAATAGATTGTTTCATGTAATCTCTGTGGGTATGTATGTATTTATTGTATTGAAAATATACATTTAATATCTTTTTTCTATTTTGCATAATATAAAATTCAAATGTAGCAAAATGTCATTGATTTTTTTCACCACAATTGCTGGGGTTACTTTAATTGAAAATTAATCAAAAATTTAATGGATAACCAAATAGAACAATTTTTTTTTATTGTTGCAATGTTTTATATAATGGGTTTGTGTCATGTAAAATACGAAAAGGTATGTTTAATTAAATATTAAATTTAAGTAAAATAAAAAAAAAAACAAAAACAAAACAAACCATAAAATGCTGTTGCGTAAAAATGCCACACTGGACATTGAAATATTTAAAGAAATTTTTTAAATATTTTACATAAACAGTTTAAATGGCTGCCAGTCATCAATTCATTTAAATGAAATGAATGTTGTTAATGGCATTGGAAAAAACAAATATGTTAATAAATATTTAAACACTTAAATTAAATTAAAACGAGAAACTTTATGCTGGTGTAATACTATGAATTAAGTAATAATTCAATTTAACCATAATCCCACAAACAATTTCGTGTTGGTGTGTAAGTGTTTGCATGTGTGTTGATGATATTTATATGTACATACATATATACTTATATATTATATGTATTTTTGTATGTATGTGATATTCTTTTGCTTTCATAAATCATTGTAATAATTTTTATATTTAACACATTTTGTATATCAAACATGAACAACGCGCAAGGAGTAGATACTTATATAAAATTAAACGTTACAAATATATTGCCAAATATATACGAAAACTTATACAGGGTGAGCCATTTAGAAGGTTTTTAATTTGTCATGGAAAGCTTCACGCCTCTATTATGCCCATAAATTTTTTTTATTTTCATTATACAGTGCAATCACCCTTAACGGACACTTCCCATAAGCGGACACCTCCATTAAACGGACCTTTTTGCCAGGTCCCGGCAGCTCTCCATAAGAAAAGCATTGGCATCGCTTTCCCTTGAACGGACGCTTCTCGTGAGTGGACACGGACATCCGCTAGATAAAAAGAATTCTCTTGGATGGACATTTAGCTTATTTTTTCCGAATTTTTCATGTCGTAAAATACAAATAAGCTTGCCCAGACTCTTTTAATTTGTTCGCTTTTACAACAGGGCACGGTTTATCATATTTACTACATCACAGAACATAGTTAAATAGGGGTATGTTAAATATTTTCTCTCTTACATAATGTTTTCAATCTAATGTTTTTTTACAATTTACGCTTCTGCTTCGGAGAGTTGACAATACTAATTCTTGCAATGTTTGCGGTGCATACGTATGGTGTACAAACCTATTTGACCAACAGCTTGTAATCTATGCCATTACTTACGCTATTTAGGGGATTCCCCAAATCAAAATGAATAAAAAGTGATTGAAGTGTACAACAAAGAAAAATTAAGTGTGAGAAATTTATCGAAGCGATTTAGCATTAGTAAAACTCAAGCTACTGAAATTATAAAGAAAAGAGAAGAGATAATAAAAAATGGCACTCCAATGTAAATTTGAATGAGAAAAGAAGCTTTTTTAATGCTGAAGGGCTGACAATTGATCAAGGGGGTTACTCTCTATTGCGATGCGAAAGCAAATTCGATGCGTAAGTGTATCAATTTGTACGCTTATCGCATCGAATTTGCTTTCGCATCGCAATAGAGAGTAACCCCCCAGTTGTCCTACGAATGGTTTCTTGCAGCACGCAATAAAGGAAATTTGTAGTTTTCTCTTGGCCGGACAACCCCCTTTTACGGACACATTTTAACGATCCCTTCGGTGTCCGCTCATGTAAGATACCACTGTATATAAACGATTTGCCAAACCAACTCTCTAAATTCAACATAAGTAGCTGTGTTCAAAATATAGCTTCAGACATATCATCTCTAAATGAGGATTCGAACAAAATTTACCACTGGGCTAGTGCAAATGGACTCTGTTTGAATTCCCACAAATCTAAATGCATTGCAAAATGTAAAAGGAGCTTAAATCGTTACATGACGAAGATATACATTTGAGTTTCGGGCCAGTGATATTGACGACCAGATCGTGTGATATTGTTTTTCTATGTTTTTGCTTTTGAATTATGTATGTGCTGTCAAAGTCATAATTCGCAAAATTTGATGCTGGATAGAATCGTAATTCGCAAAATGCCCAAAAGAGTGATAGAAATTTGGGTCAACATTTGTATAAAAGTATTTTTCAGAATTAAATTTCAAAGTGTGTTCTTTCGGGCCTCAATATAAATTTCTACATCCAATTTTTTTTAAGTATTTCTTTTGAAATTAAAAACTAAGCTGTGAATGTATGAAATTAAAAATGAATCCCCCTTTATACATTTATATAATGTTCTTATGGGAAGTTGGTAGTCATGTAAATATTTTATATAAAATGAAATAAATAATATCAAAAAATTAAAATAACAAGAGATTGTTATGAAAAATAATTAATGCCACGATTAACCCAATTTGTTTTATTTAACACGTGCGTAAAAACGATAAATTTTCTACAAAAAATATAAATTATTTCATTTACACACTTTTGCGCCAAACAATCGGTTGTAGAAGATGAGTGTACATTTAGTTGATTCATTGGTTTTGTGACAATTTTTAAAAATGAAAATTGCTAAATATCTTTTTCATCTATATTTTATATTGTAATACTTAAAGTATGACTTTATATAAAATTTTGCAATCATTGCGCTGAAAAACAAATTGTATGGAACTATTTTCGAAATTGCTACTCAGAAAGTGATTCTGCTGGTGTTCTTTTCTAACGAAGGGTATAAAAGTCTTTATGACTTTATGTCATAAACAAAACAAAAGCTAATTAAATATTTCGAATATTATAAAAATATAAAACTTTTCAGTAAAACGGTGTACAAAAGTCGCATACAACATTTTCAATTTTAACAATATACCCATGAAACATGAATTTATCAGCTGATACAGGGATTTGTAAAGGCAGGATTTGTATTTGTCAACAGGGAAACTTAGGCCTTAAAGCCAAGTATATAATATAATCAAACAAATACAAACATATGTATATTAAAAATAATTAAATTTATAATTATACTGATATTCCTGCATCGTTTTTGTGTAAACAAATTCAATCAGTCGATATATATTTGTAAGGATCGTGAGCAATGGAAAAACAAAATAGATAGTGAATTGTGTACAAATTCCTGGAAAATGTGACAAAAAAGAGAAATAGTAAAATGAAATGAAAGACGTGTAAAATGAACCTCAAACGGCAAGTGGTACTAACATCAAATGAGTGGATGCCTACCCAAAATATAGATATTCAAAAATGCTTAATAGTTTGGCAAGCTATTTGTGGTCTGAAGGGTAGCCCTTCTGTCACCTCTTTAACTTTAATATCAGATAATTTTGTAAAAAATTACTGCAGAAACGTCCTGCCCAATTAAGCTTTCTATCATAATTAATAAGCAGCAATGGATTGGCGTTCCTAGTAAAAGAATATATGAACCCACTAATTCGGCCAATTGTGCAATATTCATCTATTGAAAATTAATGCGGAATAGTACTGTAGTTCTTGACACCTTCCGGGCGGAAAATAGTACTTAACCATCTGTATACAAATCCAATGCCATGGTAGAGATGGCGAAACTGGTGACATGAGCTGCACGGAGCTTGAAACTGTGAACAGCGAAACTCAAAGCTGACTAGGGACTTATCTACCACTACAGGATCAATTAGAAGCCAGCGGATTCGTCCTTTAACTGCACGTCTCTTCGGGGTACACGTGGTGGCTGTGGTTTAGACCTAAAATCTCAGAAAGACAGATTGTCTGAGTATTAGGAAGAGGTGATGAGATGCAGAAAGTTCTGCGGCGGAAGGTGTCGATTTCTTTCGTGGTCGATGGTCAAATAGCTAGGCTAGTGGGCAGTATGTATTGGAGACTGCATCGGGCCAGTGCTGAACTTTGTTAATTTCATCATTTATTTTTCTCCTTCACTAGTAACAGTTTGTTAAACTACGGATGGAAGGGATTAGATAGCCCGAACTCTCTAACAAGGTGTCTGTACAGTATTCTGTGCAATTGCTGTATGAGAAGTTGTGAATGGTGTCTCTTGCGAGATATGCAATGCGCTGGTTGGCTGTTCGTCAACCTGGTGTGAAGAACACCATGTGGTCATGTTATTCTTTGACGATACTGTATGTAAAATCCCTAGACTCTGTAGTTCTTGACAAGTTTCAAAACTACTATGTTTGATTGGCAAAAACAAGGATTTTTTCAAAAGTATTCAATCGATTTTTTTATATAAATTTTAAAACACTTAAAACATTTATGCAACTGGATTGGCCCTTTTCTTAAAAGGCCTTAGCAATTATATTCTACCAGTGACAATGAATATGTAGGTATTACAAACCACATGGTCGAAATACAAGAGTTAAAGTGTGTTCACATGTGTTCATATTTGGTTAAATACATCTTCCATAATAATAAAACTTATTTAAACAAATGAGTTTATACGAGTGCGTGTGCGGAATATATGTTTTTATGTGCATTTGTATACGTAGAAAGATTTTTGTATATAATAAAATCATAATCCATGCTAGAATGTACAAACGATTATTTTGCATGTGGAAAAACTTTGAGATAGAGAGATTTTCTGTGTATGTGTGCAAGTTTTTTTTTTTTTTTTTAAACTGTATTTTAAATTCCTGTTAACCGCAATAATGAATATAATTTAAAAGCCACATAAAACCACATATACACAATTTTAATCCTTTTCTAGTTGTTTTTGTGCTTAACACTCTCTTTCGTAACACCCACTTACATTTATAAATACGTACTAATGTTTTTCAACCGCACACTTGTATATTTGAAATAATTGTGAAATGTATGTATGCAGATAGATATGATGTGTCGTGTACTCGTATGTATGTGCATGAAGCTTTAAATTGTGCCAAAACTAACACATTTAAATTGTTGGTCATAAAAAGATAAATGATTGTACTATATATGTATATGATCTAAGGTCATAAACCTACAACAACTCAACAAATGTTTCATTTTTTGTTTATGCTATGAATCTTTACATTAGAGTGGCATTTGGATCTTAAGGCCAAATATATTGAGCAGCAACATCATGTAAACGGTAATTGTAACATATTATGACTACCGAACCATATAAATAATTACAGTGCACGTAATTTTGTTGAATAACTTTATGTTGGAATAATTGCGGCATATCATGTATAACTATATATTTTATTTTTTGCTTAATGGATAAGAACAAAAATTTAAAAAGAAATTCTAAGTGCCAACCTAATATACGAGGCTGATCAAAAAATAACCGTTATTTTCAAATTTCGTGAGTTACGTATGTTCGATTTTCGCATTTTTTTCTGTTATCTTGGTACACATGTCTGTTATATATCTACCTGATCTAAATGAAACGACAAAACTAGAGATTGCATCATGGCTGTTTTAAAAAGAAAAAAGTATGCTGTTCTTTATACGTTTCGTTTCATTAATTTAGAAGTTTTACATTGAAAACCGGTATTTTTATCACTGTATGACAAAAACTGGAGAAAATTTACTCTTAGAAACACTCCTGATTTCTAACTAGTAATGGATTTATATTTATATTTTCTAAAGTTGTTATAAATAACATTTAATTAACATCAAAGGATGTATATACTTTGAAAGATATGGAAATGAGATTCCTTGAAATATATTTTCGCTTTCAAAAGTTTAGCACAACAAAATATTATCTTAACTGATTTAAATACATTCATTGATGTTACAATTCAAAATTCATTGTATCGAATCGGTAGCCATTAAATAAGATTATTTAAAAAAACAATCTAAGAAATATACACTGTTACCTTTCTTGTTAAATTCATGGTATCAGACATTCTTCAATGATTAACTTACCTGAAAATAAAAGAAAAGATAAAAAATTATTAAAAAATTGTGAATAATAATAAAAAAAATATAAAATATGCAAAATATGAAAATTCTCGTCTATTCGAGAAAATAAATTTTCAAAAGCATTTATACAGACATGTTCAGGTAATAATGTAATAAAAGATCCCCTAAAAAGATTAAAATGGTAAAAGGTAGAACAGCGCCGTATTTCACAAAACAACTTAATAACTTTTCACTTTGATCTCAAGTAATTTTTCCTCAATTTGCAAAAACTTTACTTACTTTCTTAATTTTAATGACTTCCAGAATTCATTATTTTGTAGCTATATTCGCCACTTTTTGTATTACTAATTATATATTGAAGAAGTACTTTATGTATATACGACGCACAGTGGCGCCCGTAGAGCAAACGAGGTTGCAAAAATCAAAATTTTCATGAGCGCCGAGGAAGTTTTGAATAAACCCATGTAATAGGAAACTTTTCAACGATTTCAAATATGCCACTCTTAATAATATCACATTATTAGTTTAGAAGATATAACCGTTCAAAGTTGACCGACTTTCGGTTTTCAATTTTTATTCAATTTGTTGCGATTTCAGGTGTAATATCACGAAAAAAAATAACGAATCGCCATATTTTTTCTTTGTATTTATTGATGTATTTATTAAATGTATAATGATAAAAAAAATTACCTGTTTGCTTTGTGTTTCTCCTGGTAATTTAAAAACTATCCGTTTTTTTCACTATTTTTCAACTTTGACGGAAAATAAAAAAAATTTATATTTTTATATATTTGCCATATTTGCAAAAGCTGCTCTTTGATTATTTCTTTACATAATTCAAAAAGCTTTATCTGCCCGTACGTTTGGCTTCTAGAGGTAAAAAGGTAAAAAATACATGGTTGCAGAAATTATATGGCGCACAGTGGCGCCATTTGAAATTTTTAGTGGCAAAAATCATATCTTTTGAACCGAATAAGATAATTGAACAGTTTAAACAGCATATGATGATAGACAACTGCTGAGCCTATGAAATGAGCGTTTAGAAAGGGTGCTACGCTTTGTGGGGGCCTACTTATGGGTTATCAAAGTTGAAATTAGTAGAAAAATCAATTTTACAATACCAGCCATTTTGGATTGTCAGTTTGTTTTTGACAGATAAAAAAGTTAGTCGTGTTATGGTGTGCTCTTCGATTTTTTACTATTCGAAAAAATGGATTAAAGAAATTGTTTTAAGTTTTGTGTAAAAAATTAAGTTATATGTGCAAGGACATTTGAAATGTTGACTGTGGTGTTTGGCGTTCTACTATGAGCAGAATACAAGTGCAATTTTGGTATAACCGGTTTAAGGAAAGCCGAGAAGATGTCAATGACGATGCTCGTCCTGGTCGTCCGAGCACGTCAACAACCGATGAAAAACTTAAGGCAGTGAAGGAAATGATTTTGGGTAATCGTGGGGTCACTGTCAGAGAGGTTGCTGATGATGTTGGCATATCGTTCGGCTCATGCCAAGCAATTTTTACAAGGTCGCATGGACATCGCTCAGGAGCTGTTGAAAATCGTCATCGACAATCCAGGTTTCCTTAAAAAGGTCATAACTGGTGACGAATCACCTTTTCCTCTTCCCAAAACTGAAGACACCGATGAAAGGAAAGCATTTTGCTACGATTGAGGAGCTGTTGGCGATACCAAAAAGCGCGTTTCAGAAGTGTTTTGAAGATTGTAAAAAAACGCTGGCATAAGTGTATTATATCTGAGGGGGATTACTTTGAAGGGGACAATTTTTATGATCAAAATAAATACTTTTTGAAAAAAGAGAAATTAGCGGTTATTTTTTGATCAGACCTCGTACACAGCTGTAGTGGTATCAGATATTACAACTCATAGTGTCTCAAGCATACATTTAATAAACTCCGTTACTTTTGCATCTTTCTCTTTGCATCACCATTAGTCACAGAGATAGTGGCAAATGTGTTATAATTTTGAATGCCAAACGGGATTGGTTTTGCAAAGCCCGGGATTCGGGATTTGACAAATGTAAAAAATACATGTACATTTTTCGAGATTTTTGTTTCATATTAAAACAAATTGGTTTATTTATAATACAAACTATTTCCAAAAAGTAACTTATACTAAATATGTTTGGAAAAGAAACTCATAGCTGTAATTTTTAAATTAATTAAAAGCTTGCAAACCAAAGTCTATATTGTGTAAACAAATTTTTTAAACCATTAATAATTTAAAAACATAATAACATTGCATTGAAATATTAGATTATTATTATAGGATTATTTTTATATGCGAACAATTTACCCACTTTCTAAAATGGGCAGAAATCCTTTTCAGAAATATCGTATATTTCAAATACTAATTTCTCAGATTCCAAGATTATTTCTGATGTCCTACTATTAATTTGATGCCAACAATTATTTTTTTTATTTCTAAAATTATTACTGACATCTAATGCAGATAGATTTTTGTATTATAATTCAAATATTTTGACTGTAAAGTGCTTAACAGTGCTGTGTTGACTGTAACATTAGCAATATTAAAAATTATGGTTTTGGTCTGTGCTAGTTAAATTCGAATTTATCTTCACATGCATTAGAATACTAACGTAAGATCTTAAAAAAGCATCTTTAAAATATTACGGCATATAAAGTAAACCGAATCTTATTTTAATTTTGTTACCAAAATATGAAGCAGAGGAAAAATATCGTTTACAATCTCAACGCTAGTGGGCAAAATTTTTGTATGCCGATTGCATAAACAATCCTTTCTCACCCTGCAATTTATTTCTTATTCGATATTTGATTCCATATCATGCTTGTACTCATTTCTTCTCAATTCATCTTATTATCAAATTATTCATCAATTTTGTGTTTTTTTTTTTTTTGAAAAAATTAAAAAGTATTGAGTAATTATCCGTTTTTCTTGGCTTCTTTTTACGATAGATTTCCACCAGTTGATTGCTTAATATGCATTTACTTTCTGATATCTCTTTGAGC
This sequence comes from Bellardia pandia, assembly GCA_916048285.2. Taxonomy (NCBI): domain Eukaryota; kingdom Metazoa; phylum Arthropoda; class Insecta; order Diptera; family Calliphoridae; genus Bellardia; species Bellardia pandia. The sequence goes on along the minus strand of OU696532.1, from coordinate 54,177,219 downwards.
ATTAATAAAAGTGCAATATTGGCATTGATTCATATCACTGCGACAAAGGGCTTCATCTGTTACTTTAATCGCATTTAAAATTAGAAATATTCGTTCAAGTAAAAACAATTTTAAGCTTTTAAAGCAATTAAAGCTTTTTTATAGGAATTTCCAATTCTAAAAACCGTAGACACATCAAATAGTGCGTTCGAGTTTGTGAATCAAAAATTAATTTTAATCTACCACCTTTATTTCTACGACATACTTTTATAAAATTGAAATTTTTGTTGATGACTTTGTAAAAACATATAATTTTGAAATGTTTCTGACCTTTTCAATAAATAATTTAATGTGAAATCTGTCTGTAGATCTCTTTATTTTCTTTTATTAAATATGCTAATTGCACGCAATTCAGGTCTGGGTGGAGGAAGACCCCGCACGTCTTTGTCATTATCACTTGAGGGCAATCAGGCGGTTCTTTTTCATTGCCTTCGAGAGATTTGCGTCTCACTCTTGAATTGGTTAATGCTTGGCGTCGTCTAACTATAAAGAGTTACGGTTTTTCGTTGTTTGTGCATTAGTCACATGCTATACATTTTTTAATACAAAATTTAAGCATTCCAGCTTCCTAGATGAAGGTATAGGTCTACTTAAGACTTACTTGAAATCGTTAGATAAATTGACAATTTGAGGAATTAATTGCCGCCAACCAAATTAATTTTTATTAAAAAAAAAATAAGCTAAATATTTTTTTATTGTTAAAATAAACCAGTTTTTACGCGTCATAATAAAGTAAACAGTGGCATCATCCTTATGACAAAAAAACTTGTTCAAAAAATACTGGCAATTCTTTTAATTTTTCTTTTAAGTTGCAAGTTTCTTAATTTATCATTGAAAGAGATTAAGTTGTGACGTTAAGTAGTAAAAAATTTGCAATGGGAAGACAAACATAAAATGAGACTCGGTTTACACAGAAAAGGCAAATGCCTGCTTAGAACTGGTAAATTCCTGTGTGAAATATTTAAAATCGTCCAAAGGTATCACAGTACAATAAAAATACGTAGAAAATTTGTCTGGTGCAAAACGACCAAAGCGTCTTACCAAAATTGAAGTAATAACTATAGCTAGAAAGTAAAGTAAGAGCAAACTCAACATCTAGTGCTGCAAATATTAGAAGATCTTTGCATTAAAATGGCCCACATGTTAGAAGCATTTTATATCAAATAACAACCCAACCAAACGTTTGAATTTCGCAAAAAAATATTATATTTTGGAAAAATATTATTTGAACCGAAGAAAGTAAGTCTGAGATATTTGGCGTAAAAAATCCCCCAAAGATATGTCGAACCATGAACCCTGATAATAATAAATATGCTACCAAGACGGTAAAACATGGCAGAGGCTCAATAACGGTCTGGGTTGTTTGGCGGCATCAGGGGTCGGTAATCTTACTTTTATAGAATCTACAATGAAAAAGAAAGAAGAAAAGACTATGTAGCCACTATATTAGAAAAGTTAGAGCTAGCGCAGAACTCCAACATTACAATGATCCTAATAGCGTGTTCAGATATGCAACTGAATTGCGATAATCGCAATTAACGCCATTATTGAGCTCAATATTCCATATAAAATCTTAATTAATTATTGCGAAATAAGTATGAAATTGTTATAATATTGAGTAAGATTGCGAATGCAACACTGTTCACAACTGTGTTTAGTGAACAAAATTGTATAAAATGGCAAATGTCAACAAAAGAAAACAAAACAAATCATTGAAAAGTCAATGTGAAAGTAAGTTTGTTTACATAGAAACACAACAACCATTTAGAGTATTTTTGTATTGTTTTCCAATTGTCAAATGATTATTGAGTAAGCTGAAAATTTCGTATGCCTGAACACTTAAAATAATATTGTCAATTAACCGAATATTGACTCAATTAAGTTTCATATCTGCACACGCTATAAGCATACCTCCAATTATAAGAGTGACTTTAGATCATTCTCGAAATCGCCAGACCTCAATCCAATTGAGCAACTGTGCTAATATCTGCTCAAAAGAATTAGGCAAAGAAATATTTCTTGCAATGATAACCTAAGTGTAGATGTTTTGTACTTGTGTATGTTAGAAAAGCTGATAAAAAGAAATCTATTTCCCTGGGTCTTTTAAACAACTACTAATTTTCGGGATTTGCTATTTTAAAACAAAACTCGGGATTCGGGATTTCAGGATTGACATCCCTATTTATAATACATAACGGGGATAAGATGTTATTTGTGGTAAAGTATACATAAACATTGGTTTCATTTATAACCCAGCAGCAGGCCAACGTAGTCACCATCATCTTTATCATCTGACTGTTGAGTTATTTTGTTTTGCATAGTTTGGTATGAAATAAGAAAAAAAAAACTGGACGGTAAAATAAATAAAACTGAATTGAAAGCACAAGCAAACGAGCACTGACTGGCAAATGAAAATAGAAATAGAAAATAGAAAATAGAAAAATGTTAAACCTCTCAACCACAATATGTCAACTTACAATGATATATGATCTTAATATAAATCATTTAATATGTATATGACTCGAGTTGCGTTGAGTATAGCCGAGTTAAATGTAAATATTTCATTTACATACATACAACATATGTTGACCATAAAAAAAAACTGGCTAAGAAAACATTTACATGCTGTGCACAAGCATCCCATACCGCCAAGAACACACAGATTGGGTATGTGTGTGAATGTGAGTTTGTGTGTGTGATTTTACTCATTTGGGCCATTTGTGGTTGGTTTAAGTATGTAAATAGTTTTGAGGAACAAGTTATCAATTTTAATAAATTATTAATTAAAAAAATATGTACACAAGTAAAATCTTTATATTGCCAGATAATGTTGTGGTTTTAGAAAATGATTAATTATGAACTTAAAATAAAGATTAGAAAAAAGGGTTTTGGCCAACGTGTGGTCTATGGCGTATGATTAATATTTGTTTAAAACATACGCAATGAGGGACATGGATTAACAAATGTTAGAGAATAAATTACAAAACTTGTTTGTTGATTTTCGATTTTTATTCAAGCATTAAACACATTCAAGACAGCAGGCTGAATGCCGCTGGGTACTTATACCACCCTGTATCCAGCAAGGACAACAACCTAAACTCGTGTTGCCTGCTGCGATCAATATAGTCACTCTCATATAAACGTGTGTATTTGATTTTTGACATATTATAGTCGGTAGTCTGCTGTCTCGCTTGAGATTGGATGGAGTAAGTCGGACTTTGTGTAAAACTGGAAGATACGTAGAAGAGTGTGACAAAAAAGCAGATCATATGCTGTTGTGGTGTCTCTGCTAAGCCGCTAATAAACTATAAAGTTCCCTTTAATAATGTATCTTACATGTATATCTTATGAGCCATGTCCGTCTGTTTAAAATACTCTCACGTCCAAAGGACACAACTAAAATCAACAAAGTTTATAAGAAACCGCTTATAGTTTTCCTAAGCAATTTGGTATTTAAAATCCGCAAAGTCGTTATAGTAGAACACGAGCTATAGATCAAAATGTAAATTGATATTTTTAAAAATTTTTCATCCAATTTTTTTAAACATATTGCAGATATGCCCATGAAATTTTGAATGACAAAAGAAGAAAGCGTGATGAAAATAGTAAGAATAGGTCCATGATTTCTTATAGCCCCCATACAAAAATTTGCCCGAAATATTGCTCAACTATACATAAATGCCTATAAAATTTGAATATCAATGCAAAATTCCGCAGGAATTAGTTTTATGCCAAAAAAAAAAAAAAAAAGAAATCGTAAAATTAAATTTTTTTAGGTCGCCCCATATTTGACCATAGACTAGGGATGGACAAAAAACATCGATGTTTTAAAAACACTCGATGTATTGTGTAGAAACATCCATATAATCCGATGTTTTTTTGCTCCTAAACAATCGGAAAACATCGATGTATTCTTTCGATGCATCGAAATGACAAATTCTATATACAGAACGTGTATATTGGTATATAAACGTGTATACATATCTAACATTTTAGACCCACGATTCAAAAAATGCATTTTAATAATGCAATAGCCGTTGCCAATGAATGCTGCATCAAAGATCAAGGAATTAATGAAAAATACTCTTTTGCAAAATGAAGATATTGAATCTGAATCAGAAAAATCCGATAAAAGTGAGAATACTTTTTCATTATGGACTAGCCATTATAAACTGGTTTATAGAAATTGGAAAAGCAACAAAACTGAAGATACATTGTCTGATGAAATTTCAGTTTAGTTGTGGACTCCTGTTGGAAGACTGAACGAAAATCCATTGGATATTTGGAAAGATTATAAATCACAGTTTCCCAAGCTTTACAAGATCGCTTTCAATTACCGTACAATGGTGGGAACGTCGTTTTCGGTGGAAACATCAGACTCAACAAAGAAACAGATTGAGTGGTGAAAGACTTTGTAAAATAAATTTAAGATTTTTCGAAAATATAATAATAATAAATAATTAAAAAGAAACAATCGATGTATAAAAAACATCGATGTATTTTATGAAATATTTGTAATGCATCGCATTGAAAAAAAAATTGATGTTTTTTTTTACAGTCTCCATCCCTACCATAGACCCCATATTAAGTCTACTTCCAAAATTTACTTAAATACGTATAAAACTGGTATAAATAATGTTAAATGGTTAAAATTTAACACAAATAATTCTTATAGGAAAATAAATTGTTGTACTAAATTTTATGGTGGTCGGCCCATAATTGGTCATAGCTCCCATACAAGGACCACATCCGCAAAAGCCATTTTTCTTTATATATATCTTATAAATATATACACCGTCTCGAAACTTTGTATAGATCTTTTACATATACACAAAACTTATTCTGCAGAATTTTGTGAATTTCGGTCCATATATGAAAATATTCACCATATGAAGAGTTCTGCCGAAAATCACTTTAATACTCATAAATCTCTTATAAATAGCAATAATGCCAACTGTTGGATTTTGAAAATATCGGTCCATATTTGACTATATTCCCCATCTTCCGAAATCTACGTTAATACTAATGTATATCTTAAGTATACCGTTATGTTGAAATTCGACATGAAATATCCTCACATGCATAAAGATCACTGTTTAAGAAGATCGGCCCATAATTTGTCATAGCTGCCATATAAGAACCATTTCCCAAAAACAAATAAACCCACAAAAATGTCTAATAAATATCGATATCGAACCAACTTTTATATAGATCAGAAATTTTAATCCGGAAATCATATTAATATTGGTTATACGGCAATTATGCTACTGGATTTTGTAGCTGTCAGTCAATAATTGGCAATAGCTCCAGAATTAAGTCCACTTCCGAGCATACTAAACAACCATACAACTCTTGTCAATAACGTTATTGAGATGGATACTGGATTTAGAAGCTATCAGTCCATAACTGGTCTACTTCTACTATGACACCCATAAATCGTTTGTAAAAAATATATCATTGAGAGCCAATTCAAACAAAAAAGCCTCACCTGATATCTTATCCTTTTTATACTCTGTTTCTTAACTTGTGGTGAATAAGGAATTTTTTTTTTTACTTTATAAAGTGTTAAATTACACTCAAGATTATTATGAAAATAAGATAAACTCTGTAAATTCAAACAATATATAAAATATTAATAAAAATTGCACTAAGACTGAATAGAAAACACAGACTAAGGATATTATAGTCCTATAAATAGTTAAGTTTTTGTATTTCTTCTTGTTACGTCTATTCCGTTTACGTTTAGATGGAGGGTAGTAAAGATTCGGCACAGCCGAATATAGCACTCTAACTTGTTGCTTGTTTCTGTTGTGTTTTTTCTCATCATTATAGCTTTAATATCCGCATTAATAGTGCTTGAATCATTTATATACGCAGATATTTGCTTTTTTAAATACTCGTTGCAAATCAAGAGATTTTCACCATTCAAAGATTTGAATACAGCTTCTAGATTTTTAATTTGTGACAAATTTGTTAGTAAAAGTAAATAAACGAAAAACGTTTTATTAATTTGTTTTTGTGACCAATGTTTATAGTTATTATAATTATTAAGGAGTTTCCTTCAGGCTAATTTGGTCAAATGTTTTATTTATTTACTCATGTTTAATTTCGCATCTTCCTTTATATCAACTGCCTTAAAGTGTTGTATTGACACTCTATGAAAGACTTTTAATTTTTTTTTTCATCAAGGCAAAATTGTGCTCATTGTTTGTTTTTAGTTTATTTTCTTTTGGAAATCGAGAAAAATTTAAACTAATGTTGCTTTTTTTAATATTTCGACAATTAAAAATGGCACACTTAATTTAAAACTTTTATTTGCATTAAAATTTATATAGAAGTTAAGCAAACATAAAAATATTTTTGACTGGAGACGTCATAAGAAGACTCTCAATTTTTCTACCGCAATATATTTGGAAAATATAACGGACCTGCGCCATGAGTAATCTTTATTATTTGACTCATGTGTGTGTATATACGGTGCATAATACCTAATTAAATAGGCATATCACGTTTTAAAAGCAAAATAAATGTTTTTTTTTATTAATTTATTTTCAATCTATTTATAAAACTTAACAATATTAGGCAAGTTTTAGGATAGACTTAAAAATTACATTTGTTTTAATCTCCAGTGAAACCTAAACGTCTAGTCAATAAAACAATAGTGTATACACATGCATACCATTACTTTTTTTCTAGCATAATAAGAATGTACATTTGAAATAATAGCTTATAATTTTGTGTTTGAAATTTTTCATTAATAATTATGTAATTGAAGGTTACGGTGTTTTAGTTAGTTGTTTTTCTGAATATAATTTCAAAGAAAACACTACAAAAAGCATATACTATATTTATTCTATATTATTTTTATTATTTCATGTTTAAGTGCAGGTATGGTGTTTTAATTAGTGTTACTCTAAATACAATTTCAAGGAAAAATAGTGCATAAAATTCAAATTCAAATAAAATAGTGTATAATGATTTTCATACATAGTTATACTACTCCTAAAACATAAAAAATTTCCTAATTGACATTGTGGTACTTGGAGCCCCATTTATTTGCAATTAAATCACTTGTAAATTAATGAAATATCATCTGCTAGTAGCCTGATTATTCCACCAAATACTTAAAAACATCGATTATATTCTAAAATATTAATGTTTTGCCAGATGTCTAATAAAACAAAAGTTTTAAATTGGATTATCTTGAAATGACAAAAATATACACTTTTATTTTATTAAGGGGACGAAAATATATAAATAAAACAATATCAGTCTTATTCAAAAAAAATTAAAGTAGACTTCAAATGTACTTTAAGAAAATTTTGTATGAAAATTTTGTCTAAAAACACACTTGAAACCTACTTTAATTTTTATGAATACGGCAGTATATGTATAATTGTCTCTGTATATATTTTTATGTTTAAAATTAAAATCAGTTCTTTCTAAAGAACAAGTCTAAAACTTGAAACGTTTTCGACCTCACAATTTCCTCACTGTCTTCTAATAAGGAAATAGCCAAGACATTACTATGATTACTGAGCCTGTCGACGTGTCTCGATGAGTTTTATCAGTGGTCATGTACCAAGGAATGTTTGTAATCATTCGTAATGTCTTAGATAAATTGAGAATTTCTATTGAGTAACCAATACATCATTTTTTTCTTGTTATTAAAGCAAAATAAATTTACACACAATGTTAAAATATAGTTATTTGTATTGTCATTTCATTAAAGCTCTCATATTTTCACGCTCTCTCTCCAACTTGATATTCCTTCGCAGTATTGGCAAACATGGTACAATTGTATTTTGTTGATACATTTTAGATGCAGTTGGTACCGTGCCACTACCACGAGTCATTTGGTACAATTTCAAAATACTGTTGCATCAATATTTGGTATTCCAGATGAAATATATAAATATATCATTTAAGTTACCATTTGTGCCAAAGAGATTTTATTAAATTTCATGAATTATTACGACAAGACATTTTTGGTTGAATTATCGAGCAATGGGAGGCTTTGACATATTAATTCACATTAAATGATTATTAGGCTGAATCCAAAAATAAAAGCTTAAAATGTAGTTGGTCAGGTTTTCAAAATCGTTAGAAGCTAACCCTTCTATTTCTTCTGTTCTTGAAATAATAGATTTAGTAATTTTGGAAATACAATCGAAAGATGCACGAATATACATATATATAGTATATATATATTTAACAAGGTTAACTTTTCACAAATACTCCGATACTTTATGTATAAGAATATTTTAGATAATCGCTATAATAAACGCCAACAATATTCTTAAAGATTCAGAAGTGGCCATCTAACTCTATATTTAAATAAATACAGACAAACCCCAAATAAAGATAATTTACAAGATACATTTTATTAGGAAAAGAACTTTGTTTCTTTGCCTTTCTTTTTTTCTTGAACACTAGTTGCATATCATGAACAAACGCTCTATCTGGTAGAATTTTTAAATAGATATCAGTTTTGTAGCATTTATAGTATAACCAGAAGATAATGATTCTTTGATTAAATCTTACACCGCTTCCTTTTTATAACTTTCAATGAATCAATAGCAGTCGAGTATAAATAATATGTAAAAAATAAGATATGTATATCGGATTTTTAATAAAATAAGTTTGTACTTAAGCTTTATTATTATTTAACAAATATTAAAAATGTTACCGTGGATATCTAAAAAGTACATTTTATTTATATAGTTGGTACAAAATCCAAAAACCCAATTTCCATCACTGTTCCTCAGTATCTTCATTTAATGTTGGTCATACTATGTGGCGTATGAGTGATTTTAATCAAAAACATACACCATGGTAAACAATTATCATTTCAATATTACAATGAACTAGAACGAATTGTTTAGATATGAAAAGCTTATTTTTTGCAAGATTTTCACTTGTAAACCAAACCAAAAAGGCTTCATTATTATTATTTAATTTGTTTAGTTTTAGTAAACTACTTTTGCCAATAGTTCTTAGGGTCAATGTAGCGAAACCTAAATCGTGATTTAAAACTCAAGATCTTTCTCTAAGAAATAATTATTTCGTTTTTAAAAAACTCTGTTATTTTTATGATAATTAAAAACAATTATTTAAAACACTAAAAAAAAAACATTTTATTATAAAGTTCACAATCTATTGGCAAGTATGAAGATTTCTTTTTAGTTCCAGTTTGCTGAATGTAATTTGCCTTTTAAGGAAAATTAAATTTTTTACATTAACTTTTGTGTAAATTTTTTCTTTTGATGAGTTTGTTTGTTAGACGCTTTAGATTTGTTGTGTTTTTTTTTTTTTTTTTTTTGTTTTTGTGAACTATACATAATTTCTAATAAAAGTTTTTACATTATAAAAACTCAGTTGGTAATAAAAGAAAAAATGAGAAAAATAGGACAAATATGGTGGATAATTCTTTAGATGAATGTATTAGGCGAATACCACAAAGCCCTTTTCAGAAATTGTAACATAAGTAAAAATAATGAGCTAACGGCTGGATTTTATATTGAAATCATAAATACAGGCCAGCATTAAATAAAAGTTTTCCAAAAGGTTTTGTTAATTTTATTTCTATAGTAAAGCTATTATTATGTGTAAAATAAGAAAACTAAAACGTGTAATTTTATATAGTAATATTATAATTTTCCAATTGCATAACAAACAATTTAAAAAACTGAATATGCCTTTTTGTGTGAAGAATTGAAGCGTGCAAAAAACACATTTCTAAAAGATTATACAGTCAAGTCAAGCCAACTAAAAAATAAAAACTTGGCTAGAAAAACAAGCAGTCATGTAAAATGAAAAGCACGCATACACACAAACACACCCAAACGAATACAAACGCAAACACATACTCACCCACACCCATACAGAACAATAGAGAAAATCATAAAAACAAAGATAAACAGAAGTCAACATTAAACAGTTTGTGCCAGGCAGTCTACATTTTAGATTTAGACTCAAAGATTATTTTTAGTCCTGCTCGCTAACAGCCACGTAACTAGGCAACACAAAACTTATTTACTATTATAAGTAAAGGATGCAGTAGATGCTGTATTTCAAAGCATTAGTTGTAGTTTTCATCGTTATAGTTACTACACATTAATATTTAGTGCCTGTTGCAAGAGTGTGAGTCAGTGTATGATTGTATGAGTATATAATTAAATATTAATAAAGTATTGTTTGCACATTGTATATTCTCACACACACATACTTTAATAATCATTTTCTATTTGTCTGTTTGCTTTTATGCTAAGGCAAAAATAATTCTTCTCAACTTGGCTTTCAATGTTGTTGGTAGTACGATAATGTTATGTTGTTGTTGTTGTTGTTGCTATTGTTTTTGCTTCTTTTGTTTGTTTGTGCGTTAATTGCACTTTAATCTTTAATTATTATATTCATCGTAATTTGTTTAAGTTATTTAGACATGACTATCATCCTTAAATATTTTGTTTATACTCAAATTAAATTTTTACCTTTTGATTTTTTTTAGGTATGAGTTAACTTGTTGTTGTTGTTGTTTTCTTTTATTTTTATTAATAGTTTGTGAGGTGTAAAAAGTGTTTTCTATGCAGCCAGTTTCTATTTTTAAGTTGCTTAAAACAATAATTGACTTGTGCTTCAAAAGAGCAAGCAAGCTACTTGACATACATACATTGGTTATAACAAATTAATATTACAAATATCTATATTTATTTAATAAGCAATATTTTTTGTACATACACATGTAAACGTAAAATAAATATGCATTTAAAATACATTTTTGCTACGCCGAAAAAGGTTGTGTATTTAAACACCATGTCAGGAGTACAAATAAAAACTTTTTTATATGAAAAACATAAAAAATTTAATCTCTTCATTGATCACTGTCATCTTATTTCTATTCAGTTTTGTTTGACTTTTGTTTTATCATGCGCAGACTCAAATCGCAATAATATCTTCAAATTATTCAGCTTTATTATGAAAATCAGCATTCTGTGAGAAATAATTTTTGTGGATTTCGTGAAACATATGGTTATCATCACCGATCTATGGAACGTATTATAATTTAACATTTCGGACCTGCAGCTGGCCGCCTAAAGTGGGAACCAAAACTGTCCGGATGTTTTGCATTAAGGAAGTAAGATAATGTAAATAATACAAATATAAGTAAGAGTATATTATCATATATATGTACTTTTATTTAATTGAACCTTATTCTAAATTATAAAGGACAAAAACTCACATAAATTGCTTAAAAAAAAAAATAAAAAAAACCAAAAAAAAAATCACTATTCAGACACTTTTGCACAGTACAAGAAATAAACATTGGGCCTCATGCATAAAACGTGAGCTTGAACTCGGAATCGGTTTTTTGAGTAAAAGGTGCATAATAAAATTTTAATTATTTGCTTTTACTCTCTGTTCACGTTTAATCTCGCCTTGCTCAGTTTGAAGTAAAACAAGCTTTTGCTTTTTTTTGTGAGCTCTTGCTCAAATTTTGTTGAACATGCCTTATAGTTGACTCGCGTACACTAAAAAGGAAACATGGCTGAATATTTTGTGCCACAACGAAATACAAAATGTCTCTACTAATGTATCAAACGTACATTTGTCATCGCTGGTTCCAAGAGAGAGAGAGAGATGAACTGTGAAAAAATAAACAAAGAGCGAAATCAATAACAAATTTTGAATTCGATAGCGGTACACTTACCTAAAAGTTTGTTTGTTGAGGGTTTAGAATTAGCACAAAGTAGTTGTGTCAAATCAGTTTCCTAGTTTTTTAAAAAAGTTTTTTTATTGCCTGTTTTATTCATGTCTATTTTATTTTTTATGCGACATTTCCCCCCTGGCCCACGATGTCGAACGATAATGTTCGGTTAGATAAGACTTAAGAAAAAAATTTGATTGTGGAATACACAAACTTGATTGAGTAAAAAATAGATAGGATAACAAATTTGTGTCTTAAGTCTTATCTAAGCGAACGTTATCGTTCGACTGCGTGGTCCAGGGGGTTCATGTTAGTTATTTTTTTTTATTAAAATTTTCCCGTTATTTCAATGCCAAATTTTTGCTTAATTTCTGTTACACATGTTTCTATTGTTTTTTTTATTTTTATTTGTATTGCATGGTAATTGACTCTTTTCTATTAAATATTTATTTAAATTTGGAAATGTCGTCAGTTTCTATTTTATTATTATTATTTAATTTTACTTCACTTTCACTTGACGACATGTTTCCTCTTCAATAACAATTCGGTGTTTGATCTCCCTTTGCTCAAGTAATTGCAATTGGTTTGAACTGATTTTTATGCATACGAAATTGAGCAAAAGCTGTTGCTATTTGATCGAACTCGACTTACGAGCAATTGTTCACCTGCATCGACTCAGCACTCTTACTCGTTTTTATGCATGAGACCCAGGGGTGCCAGATGAATTTCGGAAAAAATCGTCAAAATCCCGATAAAAAAGAAAAAAATCGTCATTTCGAATTTTAAAAATCGTCAAAAAAATCGGAAAAATAAAAAGTTACTATTTCTAATGGTATTTTGAAATTTTTATTTAAACGAAAGCATAAAAATTCAATTTTATATAGTCGTTTGTACAATACATATCAAAATACATAAATTTTAACTTTTTACATAACAAATCACAAAACATATAATGTTAAACACAACTTGTGTAATATTTTTATAATATCTCAGTCCGTTTTCACTTCTGACTTGTCAAGGCAAGTATTTTTGGATGAGAAGGGAAATAAGAACAAAAGGGGTACAAAGTTGACGGTACTGTCAATTTTCTTATTTCCTTTTGTTTTTTTTTCATGCATGTTGATTTACATTAAAAAGTACGAAAATTGATTTAACGTATGTCAGAACAATTTATTTTATTAAGTTTTAAATATCATTTTGCGTATAGAATTCAATCCATCCATCATATCGAGCCATTACCGCCAAAATAATGTATCCCACACCATAATCGATTGTTGTTTTTTTTATCGAAATCGATAGTCCAACATCATTTAAAATTATTAAAATTAAATGTATTACACAAAACAATATTTACATTATAAATTTTAAAATAATGGCTTTATTCAAACTGATTTTATTTAAAAAAAACCTTCCCCTATAAAATTTTGAGTTTGTGGGATACATTTTTTCGGCGGTTATGGCTCGATATACGAGAACAGGTACTTATTTTCAAAGAATTCCGTATTGTTGTTATTTAAATTTATTTGGCTGAATATGCTTTCGATGTTTTGTTAAAATAGGAGAAGTTTTTGTAGAAGAATTTCCTCGTTGAAATTCAGAAATTGTTTTTTCTTAAAATATTAGTTCGTGGAATTCAGTATTTAAAATTGATTTTTATGTTTACAGATAAATAAGTAATTTCGACTATCCTGTCTCAATATTATTTGGAATTATTTTACTTGAACTTAACACCAATAATTAAGAAAACACTACTATCACCTAGTTTTGTTTTTGAAATATATCATGTTCTTCTTAATATTTATGGTATTAAATGAGAACAATAGTTGTTGTCTCAAAAAAAGAGAGAATTTGGTAACAAAAACATTAATAAAACTAACAAGTGATAGAAATTTTTAATAATTCAGAAAATCGTCACTTTCGATGAAAAAATCGTCAAATCGTCACTTTGCTATTTTTGAAACCAAAAATCGTCAAAATGACGATAAATCGTCAAATCTGGCAGCTATGATGAGACCAAATAATTCCATCAAGACCCTGAAAAATGCTGCAAGAGGTATTGGTAAGGATGTCAGTTCGTGGACGGTTAGACGCGCATTAAACAATATTGGTTTAGTAGCCAGTGTGAAAAAGAAAAAGCCAGAACTTTCTGATAGAAATGTGAAAAAACGCCCTAATTTCTGCAAAACCCACAACAATTGGACAGTAGATGACAAAAATGGGTTATTTGGAGCGACGAAACGAAAGTTAACCCAAAAGCACCATCCTTAATGCAAAACATCCGGACAGTTTTGTTTCCCGCTGTAGATCATTCATAGGAATTACGTGAATTCAATAGTCTTTGTCAAGGTATAAAATCAACATTACTACTTGAAATAGCGGTAGCAATGCTGTAAAGAGTTAAAGAAAATTTGACGAAACTAATCACCCACAGCGTAGTCGTTGCTTAGGTTAGCTCAGCAGGCAGCCATATCTAGTACAGCCCACTTAGATCCAAATATTGGTCCTCTTGTGTTGCCTGAGATGGGGCTTACATTCGCATGAAATTATCTTTAAAAAATAAATGTTAGAGATTGTTGAAGATAAAGATTCTGACTGAGTTCTATTTAAAATTTTATTCATTAACGGTGATTTAGCGGTAATTCAGTCATATCAACATTTTCTTTTTAAACAAATTTTTAAGGTTGACTACAGTTTTAACTTGTTCATGTTTTGTAGTTTTTCTAATGGTTCTTCGAAAGAATAACTTGGGCCATTATCAAGGAATAAGAAAGTATTTATGTGATTTACAGGCAACACTTCTTTACGGAAAGAACGAGTATTGAAGTGCCTTACAAAGAATACTGTAGAAATTGACAAAATAAAGAGACAAAAAAGGTAAAATGGTCTGTTTAGGGTATTTTTTAGGACTGTCGGAATGGCGCAGATCGGTCTCTGACTCAATCATACTACTTCTCTTAATTCTGCCTTGCACTGTTTCATAAAGCAAATAAAATAATTTCTTTTGACTTCCAATAGCTTTTTTGTCTACTGTTCTCTCATTTCTGGATTTACAACCAAACAAGGCGATGTCGACGTAAACTATCATAATCATGGATCATTTTATGGATGCAGCACATGTTTGTATTGCATTCATGTAATTATTTGTTAAAAATATTTTATCCCAAACATGCTTCAATTTTTAGTTATTCAATCATTATATAACTTATAACTGCATATAAAAGCAAATAAAGGAGGGATATTTAAAAGCGTTTTAAAGTAGACAGAAAATTTAACTAGAAAAACGTGAAATTATTGAAATGTAAAACAAGTAAAAAAGTATAATCCGATCATAAAATAATCTACACTGAGCATATACAACTTAGGTAAAATAATTAACAATTTGATTTATAAATTTTAAGAATTTGTCGGGAGCGATTTCCGAGTGTGGGCTTTACATGGAAACTATGGTCAGTTATGAATTGATCTGCACAAAACATTTATAACAAAAATGTCATAGTTTGGGGGAAGATTTGTCTGAAGACTAGACTGAAAACGGGTTGTGTCAAATCTTATCGATTTTAAAGAGGGTGTAAGACTAATATTTTTGGATGTTACAAATATCAGCAAAAAAACAATATATGCTACTCACTATGGTGTGTATGGTTTTCCTAATTTCATAAAAAAATATGAATAAAGTGGCGAAGTTGCTTAAGAATAAGAATGTAGCACAAGAGTCTAAAGAAAACTTATAAAATATATTGTTACGTTTTTATCTTTTAAAAACGGTGATTTATTTCCTTTAAATAAAGCGGATTTCTTTTAGTTGCAAAATAAAAGTGTCAAGTAGTTTGAAGAAAATTGAACGGGTCTTTATTTAGTTAAATGTACACAAAAACAATTGTATATTAACATTCTGTCTTTCACACACTTAAATTGCTGTTTGCAAACACTTGATATTCACCCAATAATGACTCACAATAAACTGATTCATTTGAGTTGCCCTGTTAGTCTATTTATACATCAATCATAATTTCTAGATGGTTTGAAGCTAAGATACTACAATGTTCATGACTGCAAGTCTAGAATATTCAGCCAAAGTTGTTAAAACTTAATGTTGCCATATTGCTTAGCTATGTTCATAACAGGGTGTTCTCAATAATGTTTTTAAATTCAAACTTTTACAAATGCAAATATATAGTATATGTATATGCTAAACAAGTTGTGTGTCGATAAACAAGATGTGTGTTGTATGTTAATAAACATTATGTATGTTGATACCGGCCGTTAATTTTACAATTTCGTAACAATATTTTCATTCATAATAAAATTTCGTATTAAAAAGAAACTAGTTTATTATAGTTCCATTTTTATCTAACATGTCAAAATTTTAAGATTTTCATTGGTACAAATTAAGTCAACTCAAAATTAATGCTCGAAAATGAGAAAAATACAAATTTCCCTAAACTTTTCGACTCTAAACCTTAATAAACCCACCACGCATATATCTACATTTTCGGTGAAATATTTACTTTGCTATTTTTTATTTTGTACTCATAACAACAGACAGTAAAATTTGGAATATAAGTAATAAAAATATTGTATATGTGCATCGGACAAATAAGTAAAAAGGAGCGTTAAAGTAAATTTGAATGAATGGAATATATAAAAGGCATTTTAGTTTATCTCACAAAAAAAAGTAAAGCAATGCATTTATTTTCTACCCATTTTGGGAAAATTGCAATGAATAGTAGCTTTAGTAGTTTGTGTTTTTTTTCAAATTGTTGGTTTAATAAAACTGTGTTCTAGTTGTTGTTAGTTGTTAAATAAATGATAGAAAAAATACATAAAAATAATTTCGCTTTTATTACAACTTTAGAAAAACGAAAAGTTAGTAAAAAAAAAACTATGCATGATTTGAAAACATTTTTCCATTAGTATATATGTCTTTTTAGTTATTTTAAAATGTCTTCTGTTTTTAGAAACATTTCCCCAGCAGGGATTAGTTATTGAGCAATTCGTGAGTTTTTAACAAGTAATTACGAGTTTCGGTAAATAATACCATTTCCTTTTTTTTTTGTGTGTGAAGTGATTACAATTTCTGATACATATGAACAAAAGTTATGCCATTTAAATGTCTACGTGTTAGAATATGTATGAAGTAATTCTGTGCACATGTCTGAAGCGTAAATATTTACATAAGCTTATCATTTATGCCACTCTGTGTGTGATGGATGGCATGATGTATGCGCTACAGTGTTAAAGTGCTTGTATTAGATTTAATACACTTTTTAAATATCTTTTAGTTAGAATTAATTAGAAACTGAAAGACAAAAAATTAATTGAATTGCGTTTAATAAACCGGTGAAACGTATGTTACTTTAAAATATCTTAAGCCAACATTGCTACTACAATATAACACTACAGTGCATACATGATTTGAGCTAAGCGATGTGTATGAATGAATTTAATGTCATTTAAAAGATATGTAAGAGAGTAAGACCACGCTATAATCAACAATTAAAGTGTCGATCATTTATTATTTTCAAGTTTTCACTTTTCTTGGTTTTAGTATGTGCCTACAAATTTTTAATCACAAAAATTTCGTTTCTCATATTTCTGAACAAAAAAACTTACGGCATGAAAATATCAAAAATTATATAACATCTTACCAAAATCAATATTTTGTATGAAAATATCCAAAAGTATAAAATTATTATTAACTTTGTTATTAATTTCTAATTGAGAAAAGAAGGTGGATCAGTGATCACCGATCTTTCCATTCAAAATCGATACTTCCTATAAAAATATCAAAATAATTGAGTAAAGAGCGGCGCTCTGTCATCACTTATAAATCTGACAATAATTGATATTTTGTATGAAAATATTAAAAAATACACAATCATTATTAACTTTGTTATTAATTTCTAATTGAGAAAAAAAGCTCGATCTGTGATTACTTATATTTCCGATCAAAATCGATATTTTTTATGAAAATATCAAAATAATTCAGAAAAGAAACTCGATCTGTGATCACTTGTATTTCCGATCAAAATCGATATCTTCTATGAAAATATCAAAATAATTCAGAAAAGAGGTCTATGATCACTTATGTTTCCGATCAAAATCGATATTTTATATGAAAATATCAAAATAATTGAAACAAGCCAAAGTTTATATTCAGCTATGCCGAATTTTAATAACAATTATGGCGAGAACTTCATAACATATTGTGCCGTAATTTCTATTTAGTTTAGACTTATTTTAAGTAAATTTCATCTCAATAACGTTATTTGAAAGACTTTTATGTATATTCAAGTTATAATCAAGAAATTATATTCGGCCCTAGGAAACTTACTTTGGCTTTTTGAAACGGCAAAATAGTCATGCTCTGTGGTTATTAACGGAAGTGGAGCTTGTATAAGAGTGATGCCAATTATGGACCAACTCTGTGATCTGATCTGTGTAAAATTTGGTATTCATGTTTATGTAGGCTAATAATTTTTATGGTGTAGTCCTTACAAAGGAGCTATGACCTATTACGGGCCGATCGTAATTAAATTCTATAGGAGGATTTATACGTACATATGTATATATGCATGAATTATTTGTGTTAAATTTAAACTTAATAGAGATTTTTAGAAGAGATTTTCGAAAGTTAATTTTATATGGGACATGCACAATATTTTTCTATAGACATTTATGGACCATAAAGCCATATTCCGGGAAGTCATTTGTATGATGGCTATGATAAATCGTAGACCGATTCATACAATTTTCTCCAAGATTTGTCCTTCTATAATACAAATAAAATGTGCAAAATTTCATAATATTATCTTCATTATAATTGAAAAAAAATAGCAAAAAATATTTGAAAAATATCAAGGTTGTCTGAAACTTTGATCTAATGGATCGATTTTGCTTATATTCAATATCAAATATTTCGGTGGATCAAAGAATGTTTGGCAAAAATTTCTTAGTTCTGTGTCTTTTTTTTTCGAAGCTCTATCACGCCTTTAACAGATGGACAGACATGGCTAGATCGTCTTAGAATCTTAAAAGGATCTAGCATATATAGACTTCTCGTTTCTATGACAAATATTCCGATGTGCTATAAACCTAATGTTACAAATCTTTTTGGTGGTTAGTATAAAAAAAAAGCTCCGTCTGTGATCATTTATATTTCTGAGCACATTCGGTATTTGAAAATAAGTTCGATTTGTGATCACTTATATCTAATCAAGATAAATTTTTTATCAAAATACATAAAATCGTTAATAATTTTGTTAGAACATTTAATGTTATAATTGCAAAAAGGAGTTTCGTCTATGATAACATTGTTATAAATCGCTTATATTTCTGATCAAAATCGAAAAAATCCAAAATATATAACATTGTTAACATTGTTCGATCTATGATTATCTGTGAAAATATCGAATTATATAAGATAAAACTGTGATATTTATTTATGTTTGCTATGAAAAGTACAAAATCTAATTTATTAGATTTGTCTTTCAGAGTAATTTCCTGAACGCGTTACATTTGTTAAATTAAAAGATGAGATCTCTGACACTGTAAAGATAGTTAAGAAAACATAAATTTTGAACCAAACTGTAGCATTGTTTGTACTTTTGCTTTTATAATAATTTTGTAGAGCCCACTCTTGTAATTCATAGTGTATATAATTGAAATATATATTTAACACACGATGTCTTTGCAGTAACGTAAGAAAACGAAAACTGACAAGTACATATAACAAGATGATTGATGTAAACATTTTTAACAGACTTTTAGTCATACGCACACATGTTTTAAAGCAAAACAAAAAAAATTCAGCACACACACACACACGTATAACAAAGAGACAGACAAACATATACATACTTAAACGTATAAGATACACAGATACATTTTTAACACTTATTTACAAATAACTAAAGGCATTTTTTGGCAAGTCAACAAAGTATTTTTGTGTCTGTGTCAAATGAACAAACAGAAAAAAAACATAATTTAAAAAACAGAAAACAAAACTTAACACAAAAACAGTTTTTATATTACATTATGGTCCCGAGAAAAGATTATACTACTATATAGTAAACCCATCCGGTAAAAAAGACTCTTAAACTCATGTGTGTATAAAACATTGTGTGCATGTTTTTATGAAATAAAACATTTCTGGTAATGGAAATTATTATAATTTTGTTTTATTTTTAGGTATTTTGTTTTTATCCAGTAAAAGTTTTGTTGGCAACTATAGCGCCATAATGTATAAGTATCGTTGTAATTTTGTCATTTGTATACTGTTACACTTATACTCATATACATAATTACATACATATGTATACGTATGTATGTAGATATTTATGTATAGTAAATATTAATGCAAGTGTGTATACGTCTGTGAGTTATGCACAACTTTAACCGGTCCCTTTTTTAATATTTTCTATTTAATATCAGTTTGAAGTAGTTCCATTACGCTGGCAACTCAAAGAAGCGTTAGTGACTGCCAGCAATTTTACATAAATTGTTTTAAGTAGATGAAAATCTTTGTGTGAAACTGTTTTTAAAGCATGTATCTATTTCTCTTAAGCTCTTGTATCTTTTTAGTTCTGTTTTGTATTCATAACTTTGTACAAAATTATGTTTTTGCGTTCCCAAAGAGACTTTAATAAAATTAACACACTCCAAAAATCAAATGAAATCTTTAGAAATGTGTATAGTAAATATACGAGGGCTGGTGGAAGTTATGACTTATAATAATTAAAACTTATATATACCGTGTGCTTGCGTTAATAATAAAAAACATTTTAATTGTAATTTACAACTAAATGAATAATATTTTCCCTATACACTGAAGAAAATAAAACTATAGGATTATTTGTTCTGATATAAAACCTAATAATCGAATCTGTTGCTAATCGTAAGACAATCTTGGAATTGGGTTGTGCGAACAGAGTTGATTTTAATGAACATAAGACTCAATGTTGTATATTATCGCACAAACGCACAACAGATCATGTTGCTTCATCTGTTTTTATGGGCTGTGTAAATATTAAGGAATCAGACGCTCTTGATGTTCTAGGCATAAAAACCAGAGTGATGTCCGCTGAACCAAACACATTTTTCAAGTGTCAAAAGAAGCGGCACTAGCCTTGATTTTTTAAAACGGTTTAAGAAATCCATCTGATCTTCTTACTATTTACACCACCTATATTCGACCGAAAATGGAATACAACTCTCATGTATGGGCCGGTGCTTCGAAGTCTATTTTGGAGTTACTCGACCGCGTACAGAAGAGGGCGAAGATGCTTATCGGTGAGAGTAGGGTATCCAACTCTATTGATTCATTGGAGCATCGTTGCAATGTGGGTTGTGTTTCACTGTTCTATGGATACTATAATGGAATGTGTTCTGCTGAAATCAGGGAAATTGTTCCTGAAACACGTAGTTTTTTACGTAATACACGTTCTTCAGTCAGGGCTCATCCATTTGTGGTCGACTGGACAGTGGATCGCACAACACATTACAGGGAAAATTTGTTCTTTAGCCGTACTGTCCGTATGTGGAACAAACTGCTAGCAGAAGTATTCCCTGTCACTTTCAATATGGGAAAATTCAAGTCAAATGTTCACAAACACTACTCCCGCTATCCTCCCTCCCATAACCTATTTTCCTAGTTCCAACACAATGCATTGCAGAAGTAGTGGTCGTCCCCTGAGTGCTGGGGGGTTACTCCGTATTTCGATTCGAAAGCAAAAGCTTTCGAAATACAATGTAAAAAGTATACAAATTCGAATGATTTTCTTTTCGAATCGAAATACGGAGTAATACCCCTGGTCCAAGAAAAAAAAAATTAAAGCAAATATTTTCTGTTGTTCGTTATTTTTCAAAACCCTTTATTTTTCAAACGTTAACAACATGACACTCCACTTTTTGTTTTATTAATTTGTTGCATTTCAGCTGTTTACTTTCCAGAATACCACAAAAGAACTCTGGACAGTAATTTAGCACTAAATATAAATGTTATATTCACAAGAGAAACGAAAAAAAAGTTCAATTCAGTCTTAATATTTTGTTTTTAATAACAGCTGCACATCGTTCAGAGTATATTCTTCCTCAAACTTATTGACTTTTCTAAATGCTCATGGTCTGTAAGTTTTTGTTTTGTTTTGAAACATGCAGCTTATGCTGAATAAAGCATTCACACAAGTTTGTTTTCATTGAGGAGACATCAATACCGAATTTTGTTGAAGGATTTTTTGAATTGCGGTGGAGCTCTTAAATGAGTCTTTCAATGAGGATGTGTAAATTACAAGACCTCGTTACGGGTAACATTTGTAAAGAGTGTTTTTTTTTAGATGTATAGAACTTTAAAATGGAATAAAACAAATATAATTTTTATAAATTGACATGAAATTTACTTTATTCGATAGATAATCTTCTGGCATTATAGCTTAAATATGACTTCTGGTATATGACTGGCTTGGACGTAGTCTAATGTGGAGGTCCATTTTCCGATGACTTTTTCCAATATTTGTGGCCGTATATCGACAAAAAACGCGGTGAAGTTTGTCCTCCAAGTGTTAAATTATTTCGGACTTATCGGCGTTGACTAGCGACTTCACATATCCACACAGAAAATAGTCAAGTGGAATTAATTCGCACGATCCGGAGGGCCAATTATCTGGTCCGAAACTTGAAACTATGCTGTTACCAAAAGTTTCCTTTAATAAATCAATCGAGCTGTGTAACATGTTGCACCCTCTTGTTGAAACCACATCTCCTGCACAGCATGATTCAATTAATAAACGAACAAGTCAGAAATCATGGCTTCATAGCGGTCACTATTGACAATAAATAAGTACGAACCAATTATTCCACCAGCCCATAAAGCATACCAAACAGTCAGTTTTTCTGGATGCAACAATGTATCAACATACACTTGAGGACTATTATCACTCCAATTACGGCAGTTTTGTTTATTGACGTATTATCCATGCAACCAAAAGTGGTCTTCATCGCTAAACAAATTTCGCGAAATATATGAACAGAACCATGATTTTCAAAATAAATTTTCACAAGCGTTGTTAAGGCGTTAATCTATTCATGGGGAAATGCCAAACCAAACTAAACACAAATCACTTGACAGCCAAACCAAACTAAACACAAATCAGTGTAGCCATATCTAAAAAAAAATTCCCCTAATAAGTCCCATAGGTCCGAATATGGCCTAATGAAGGCCATGCGGAAAATGGTCTTCCTTCAACAAATTAAAATACTTGCAATCTCGCCAATGGTGCAGTTCATTGGCTTAAGAGCTATTCTCCTGTGCTCTACTTTTTTAGCCATGTCTAAATAGAGTTTAATGATGAGTTGGTAAAAAAAACTAACAAAATCTATACAATTACTTTCACCTTCTGAATTAATAAATAGAAGAAAGTTTTAAAAAATAATGCAATAAGAAACGGGAAATACTGATGACACCGTAGGGTCAAAAGAACAAAAATTGCAGTTAATAATTATAACCATATAAACGATCTCATGCCCACCACTGTAGTTATATATGTAGGTGAATGATTAAGCTTCCTTTACCTACAAGTTGTGGTATCTTGAATGTTATTTGTTTTAATTATGTAATTTCCTTAATTCTTAATTAATACTAAAATAATATGACTGCGGAAAAATGGAATAGTTGCCGCAACCATGTCGTAATCATGTATTTTTAGTGCGTAATACTGGGATGCTAAAAAATGAAATTATATTTTTTTGGGTTCTTTTGCTGGTATTTTTTATTTTTCTAAACTGGTGGTTAAAAATAGCTCCAAAAAGGACTTAATTGTACTATTTTACTACTCTAATATTTGTATTTTTTTTGGACTTTTCCAAATTAATGTATCGACAAACACTCAATGTTCCTCATTGATTATTACAAAACTACTTGCGCATCTTAATTTTGGCCTTAATTAATATTTAAGGCAGAATTAGTCTTTACTTTCTGTGCCGTTCCGAATCAGCTGACTTGATTCTGTTAAATAGGAAATGTGTAGAAGTCGTTAGTTGTTTTGTTACTTTCTGTGCCGTTGCGGACGAACCTGTTGAAAACAAAAAGTTTCTAAGTAATTGTAAGCGACAGCACAAAACAGCTGACATCTGCACAACAAAACAATTTTTGGTTTATTACAAAAATTTTCAATTTCTTTGAATTTAATTAAGTTTTTGTATAAAAGTTGTTAAAAATATAAAAAATAAACGATGGATGACGAAAAACTCATTACCTTAAGATATGTGTCCACGATCGTCAGATATGACAACGTTGTCCGAAAAATGTTCAGAAAATGTCTAACAACCGTGTAAACTTAAAATTTTTGACTTCCAACGGTGTAAGAAAAATCATTTTCAGTACATTGGAAGACAAAAATATTGTCAGACATCTAACAATCGTGTAAACACACAATTTTGTCATTGTTTTAAGACAATTGACAAACACTTTTCATTGTCATATGTACAAAGTTTATGCATCTGCCAATGGCAGCATTGTCATAGAAATTGTTTCTAAATGCAACTCTGAATATACATAAATAAACAAACAAATGTGCATTGATAAAATTTTTTAAAAAAGTAGAAGAAAATTAAAGAACTATATTAAAGTGTGCATTAGGACATAAGCAGATAAAATGGTTCCAATTGCTCTTTTTTGTTCCATACAATATTAAAAATTTTTAAACACACACAGATCTGCAAAACGAATTTGACAATGCTACACAACAATCTAACAGCCGTGTAAACTGGCAATTTTGGTTGACAGATAAATTCATTGTGTGACAATTGTGTGCAAATGAAATTGTTAGTTTCTTAGAGTCGTCTAAACTGACAATTTACCTTTTGCTAAAAATTTTTCAATGTCAGTACATTGCTAGCATATTGCTAGATATGACAACGTTGTACTATCTGACGATCGTGGACACATAGCTTTAGTCGAAAGTAATAACACATTGTAAAATAAAAAAGCTTTGATTTGTATTTTTTTATTTATTTTCGCGGTGTGTTGTCAGCTGATACGTTTATACGGAAAAACTAACTACAAAAAATTAACAACAGGACGACACGGAACAGAACAGCAACAGAAAGTAAAGACTAATGATGCCTTTAATAAAATTTGTTGGTTAGTTGTAGAGCTGTCATTCATGAACGAACTAGTTAAAATGAACGGATCATCTCACTGAACGGAATGAGCCGGTCATTTAGCTGAACGGTTTTCAGTGTTCAATAGTGTACGGATCAATTTCGTTCAGCTGATGTTTATTAAAAGACAAGAAGAAAATCACATTCAATAAGGATTGTATTCATTCGTTCAAAGTGAACGATTGAACAAATTGAATGAACGAATCAGTCTTGTATAAATGAACGAAAATGACCGGTCACTGAAATGAACGACCGGGCACAACTCTAGTTAGTTGATAATGAATGTGTATTAGTGTACGTATATTATTGGTAGTGTATAATGCTGACTAAAGCCATTTGTATTACAGTTAACCATACAAATCGATAAGTGAGTGGGTCATTATTATTTTTTTATATTTAGTGTTCATTGTCTTATATTGAATTGATGAGCTGGAAAGCTGTCATTATTACATTTCACCATGACTTTCTGGCATAAATACAAATATTTGTATTTTGTATTTGTAATTATATGTATGCACGAGTGTTTATATTTTGTAAGAAAATTTCTAAAGGATTATCAACAGAATACAAATTTAAATTAGTATAATAAGCGTGAAGGTATTGAAATTGAGATTTATACTTATTTATTTATTTGTTTGGAAAAAATCCCAATATTATTCTATAATTTCTAAACATAAGCCTTATATTTTATATCAAGCAGAATTATTTAACATTTCAATACACACTATATTATTAGCTGGCATTTAAAAATAAAATATTTATTATTGTCTGGCTTAAAAAACCACAAACTTTTATAGAAATATTTATTTTGAAATAAAATAGGTACTAAGACTAAAATACTAACGAAAACCTACATAATATTTTACTGCTTAATACGAGTATCTATGTATCTATATATTTGTGGCTGATTTAAATAGTCAGTGTTTTGGCAAAAAAAAAATATGTATATTTATTTACGTTTATTGTTGATGTAAACAAAGTAAACTGTGTAATTTTTTTATATTGATATGTGTATGCCTGAATGTATGTATGTATGTGTTTGAATATTAGTAAATATGCCTTTCATCTTTCATCCGTTTATGCATAATACATACATGATTTATCGCTTTGGCAACAAATGTTTCCTTTGGCAATTATTCAAGTATATTTTACGTTCAAGTGATTTCAAATGCAAATATATTTTCTGATTCAGCATTTCCGAAATTTCATACAAAACTCTATACAGACACAAAACCACTCATACATACATACATAGTGATATATGTATTTAATAAAGGGTGATTCCTTTTGACCATTTTTCATTTGTTGTTTTTCCACAAACAACGCATTACTGTCGTCTTACTTTTATTGAATATTGTTTGACAATTCATCACTACAGCAAAGTCTCCAAATTATTAAGCTGTATTACGAAAGTTAACGTTCTGTCCGAAATATATGAAATTACTCCTGTCAACTGTCTGGTCGTCTACAACTTGTTACATCACACCTTTGGAATATATTTCTTTAAGATTATGTGACGTCAAAAGTGATTATTCGAGTAATTCGTAATTCACGAATTACCGATAGCAATACTGGAAAAATTAATTGAAAATTGGTCCTTACGAATGGACCACGTACGGCGTAAGAGCGGCCAATATTTGAATGATATTATATTTAGAAAGTAATTGTCAAAGCTGGTTTTTCCAGGCAATAATAAATATTTCGACTTCCAGTTCTGTTGTAAGAGTTCTATTTAAAATTAAACAAGAACTAAACGAATTACCCGTTATATAAACCCAAAAATACTCACACTTATTTTAATACATAGACAAAAATATCACACGTATTATTTATGTATGTATTTATGTGTAAATATAGTTAGTCTGATTGCGATGAGTTCATTTTTAAGGGGTGTTCTGATGATGTGATGGTGATGACTAAAAAAAGCCGGATATTTAACATTCATATATACATGTAGATGTATACATCTACATATATATATATGTACATGTTTATGGCTGTGTGCACAATGTCGAACGAAAGTTTTCCAAATAAAATCTGATTTTAAAATTTATTAAATTACTCAAATAATTTCGCCAAATTGAAGATGAAATTTTTTCTTATACGCACAATAAAAACAAATAAAAATATTGATATCCAGATGAAATTTGACATAAATATGATTGTTTAATTTCGATACACATAAGCTTTGTGTATCTTATGTACAATATATGTATAGTCGTAGTAGGTGTTAGAATATGCTTAATTACAATTTCTTCCACGACTGAAAAATTCATAAATGTGAATAAAGGAAATAAAGAAATAAAATGTAAGAATAATGCATTTGTGCTGATGTTTGTAACATCCAAAAATATTAGCTTAAAATCTACTGAACGGCTCAGAATCACTATCTGATATAACGAAGTCAGTACTTCGGTCGGTTTGGATGGCTGTCCATGTAAACCTTGTGCGCAGGTTGCAAATTTTAAAGCTATTTCGGTCAAATTTGGTAAATAAAAAGGATGATTCGTATTGAAATTGGTTGATATCGTTGCATTATTTCACCTAGCTATCATTCTCGGTCATATGTATGTTTTTTTTAATTTATATATTTATAAAACCAAATCACAAACAAAAAGTTTGTGCAGATTGCTCAATAATTGGTAATAACTTCCATATACTTTCTACTATGTACAATCAAATGTGGTATAATTTCCAAGTATGTTGCAATTTCATATTTGTAGCATATATTTTGTACGACACTGCTTTTTGTATATTTGCACTTTATAAAGCTATAAAAGGCCATTTTCCTAAGTAGTCAAAATAATTCAGCATCATTCATACATACAATATTTTAAAAAGTGTCTAACATTTTGAAATGTGTTGACAAGTTGAACAAGACTTTAAGACGTCATATTGTGTGTGTCTGTACATGCACAATATGTATGTGTGTTTGTATTTGTCTTTCTAATATAGAAAAGAATAATATTTGCCAACAAATTTCTACACTTACGTAAATGTTGTTTAAAGGAAAATATCAAAAGTTTTATTGATTTGCCTTCAATGATTTCGTTTTTATGGCATTTAGTTTAAAATAAAGCTAAAGAGAGGTGTTTGATTTTTAAATGAGAATACAGTGAGGTGTATAAATATACATACATATGTTTACTGTGAAGGTATAGTACTTGAGAGTAGCGTAATGTAACGGGAACCAACTTTATGTAATGCGAGTATTATAAACTAACAAAAAGTTTATTTAAAAAAAGAAAACATATACTGCCGTATTAAAAAAAAAAATTAAAGTAGACTTCAAATGTACTTTAAAAAAATTTTGTATGAAAATTTGCTCTAAGCATATTTCAAGTTTAGTTTATTTTTTATAAATACGACAGTTAATGTTTTACCTAGAGATTTATAAACAATTTCGAAATAAACTGTTTGTTTTTATAATATTCTGCAAAAAGCCAGTAATGCATTAAAATGCTAAGTGCCAATTTACACGAAGCAATTCTTTAAGTTATGCTGATTACCTTTTAGACATCGGGGCGAGCAAAAGATAAGACGAGTACACAATTGACTAGCAATTCGTGTTACTCTCTTATTCGTATTAAATATGTATATACAAATGTGTCTGTATACTCTCAAATAAAAATACGAGCAATTTTAGCAATAGGAATTGCGAAGAAATTTCAAGACAAAAATTGTGTCAGTCTAGTGAATGAAAATTGCTTCGTGTAAATTGGGACTAATATCCAGCCAAAATGTGTTATTTAAGTAATTTCTTGTAATTGGCTATTTTGCATCTATTTGGATTCAGGATAAATTAATTTAATTATGAATTAATATTAAATTTCGTAAACAAATTTTCAAAAGGAAAATACTGGAATATTATAAAAGTTTTGACATTTTACTTGTTGAGTTATCAACATGGTGAAATTACTCTACAAGGTGGTGTTGAAAAGCAAGCTGTTTTTTTTAGTCATGTTCGTTATGTCAATTTCTTTTTTGTTTGTATATATACAGTGGCGAGCACATATGGATAGATGTTCTATAACTACGACTTAAAAACCGAATAAAACTCTCAAATTTTGAAAAGTAATAATGGTTATTATTTAAAATGTTAAATAGATAAAACAAAAATGAAAGTTAATTGAAATTCATTAATTATTAAGGCGAATGTGAAGTTTAGGGTAAATTTATGTGAAATGGCAATGAATCCACTTTCACGTGTTAAAGTTCATTTATTCTGGCAGCAAGAATAAATGGACAGTTGCAGCGAATTTATGTATATAAGCAAATGTATTTAGAAGAAAAACTGTATTTTTTATAAGAAATATTTAATTTAAACCAGAGTTTATAGATTTAAACTGTAAAACGAACATGAAATGTTATTTAAAAGTATTTTAAATACTACTAATAAATAAATAAATAAATAAAAAAAAGCACCGTTATTTGATATTTATAAAAATATCAAAGCAACAGTAAATGTAATTTTTCAAATTGTTAATAATTTTTTTTTGCTAATTTATAGCTTATCGTGTGCTTTTTATAAAAATGAGAAAAATATTAGACTTTTTAGAAAACCAAGTGGTGGGTATTACAAATACTAATTACTCAGGCCGCGATATTGCTAAAAAGTTGTCAAACCTTACTCTTTCCAATACATGAGAAATTTAAATGTTTTTAAAATGATTTCTTTATTTTATTTTGTTTGGAAAAACAAAGTTCTTGTTGAAAAAAAAAGAATACAATATATTACACATCAGCCATTACAAAACAATTTCCAATTAATGCAGGTGGAAATAGTCATTGAAAAGTAAGTTGTTCATTGCTGTTTTTGCTGGAAACGAATCACTTTTAACTTTTTTATATGAACTTCATAATATTTTATGCGAAGTTTAAAATTTTGTATTTAAAATATCGTATATCCTTAAATAATGTTACAAATTTTGCAGGAAATTATTTAAATAACTTAATTCCAAATAGCACAGACAAGTCAGTCTGTTGTCATGCTTCAAAAACCCCTCTGATTTCATTAATTTTCAAATTGAACAACATTTCTGAAATTCCTGTGACACTGTAACCTTACGTCAGATAGTCCATGATAATACGTGCCGATGCTTGTATATATCCATGTCCACCTTTAAAACGAAAATAGCTTAATAAACAATAGAAAGAGAATAAGATGGGGAGTGTAAAAATAAAGTGTGGACATATACTAAATAACAAAACAAGACACAAGAAAAAAAAAATTGTAATATAATGCTTCGCTATGGTACATCAGAGACACAGCAGTTTACATGGTTGTTATGTACAGTGGAAAAAAGCAATAACAAAACAAAATAATAAACATGTCCTTTGTTAACGAGGATTTGCTTGCGTAAATACAATATTACTTTACATTGGGTAATTATACTCATCTCGCTCAACACAGAATTCTGAAAAACACAACCAAAAACAGATACCTTAATAAGGAGTATGCGCACACAAAAATTTCCACAAACAAGGACATCCACACACAAAAGTGGAGACTAGAAGCAGAGAGCAGCTGCTTTTCCTTTAACATGTGTTAAGTGGGAGTTTAAAAATGAGAGTTATTTCAGAGAGCAATATTTTAAGAAATATTCAAAATAAGCTGGTGTATAAAAATAACAAAAACTGTTGTACAAAAATTAAAACAAAAAAACAGAAATAGAGGGAGCGTGTACTTGTAATGAAAATATCAATGATTTTCAAAATAGAAAAGCTTACTTTATGACGCTGGTTTTTTTTATTCAGGTTTCTATAAATTGATAGTTTATTTGAGTGTTGGAGTTATGTTTGCTTAAAAGGTGGCTAGCTGGATTGAATAAATGTGAAATGGGAATTGAATTGGTATGTTTAACAACAACGTTTACAAAACAATACAACAACCACCCACTTCACATAAGTTCTGTATAAGTACACGATTGAAATGTTTGTATTATTGTAATATTTTTGGTATAATAACGAAATAATAATAATGAAAATTGCCAGTGGCCATTGATAATAAAAAATGTTAGATTTTTATATGATTTAATAATCAAATATCATGATTTCTAATTTTCCAATTTTGATAAAATTCGCTACACAAATACTCTTTAAAGTGAAATGGTTATTTCCACTGTTATCTTTTTAATTTCGAAAACTTCGAGACTTTAGTTTTCAGAGATTATTTATAAAAACTTTAAATCGATTCACATAAAATGTAAATGTAAATTTTTAAAATAAAAATGTGATTAAATATTTTTTAAATAATTCTCTCTTTAAATCATCTTAAAGCTTTGTTCTAAAAAAAACCGGCCGAATAATTGATTGATTTATGTAATATTAAAAGTGACTGAACCATTAGGTTATACCTATTTATTGCTTTTAGAAATCCTAAAAGTAATTTCCCAATATTATTCAAATGGTTAAATTATCTTCGATCCCAATCAATTACAGTTTTTGTTTATGACTTTTGAATTAAATCGGAATCGACAGTAAACGTTTCAAAAGACACTCTTTAATTAAAAACACCCTAAGTCATAGTTCAAAAAGGTGAATACAGCTTAGAATAGAACTAAAAATTGTGTGTTTTTACCAAATTCCTCCAACCCCTCGTTTTGCTGCAATACACATTTTTGGTCCCTGTAACTGTTTAAGCTCCAGTTTTACACATGTTTCATCCATAAAGCAGTTATTGCAACACTATTTTGTGTTTCAAAACGATTTCATTATCTAATTGCACGTTAGGTTTTAAACCCAGCAACTGCGCAAGAAGGCGCTCATTGTTGGAGAGTCTCGGATTTTGATTTATTTCTTGTATAGGGTGTTTTTTTTTAGATGTATGGAACTTTAAATTGGCAAAACTTTTTTAACTGAAGGCTATTTTGTCAGCTGTCCAGTAATTTATGTTTGAAGTCGCTAGTCCATGCCCATAAGCCCGAAACTATTGACCACTTGAAGGACAACATTCGCCGCGTTATTGCCGATAAACGACCTCAAATGTAGAAAAACGCCATCGGAAATTGGACCAGATTAGACTATGTCCGAGCCAGTCATATGTCAGAAGTCATATTTAAATTATAATGCCAAAAGATTATGTTTCGAATAAAGAAAATTTTATGTCAATTTAAAAAAATCATCTTTGAACTATGACTTTCCAAATAATTTGCACAATTGAGAAACGTTGTTCAGGCGTCAGTCTATTCATGTTGAAATGGCAAACTAAACATAAATCACTTAAATAAGTGTTGCCAACTTAAAATTCTATACACCTAAATAAAACACCCTATACATTAGTTTTTGTAAGTATCTCTAAAAACATATTTATTATTTTGTTAACGATCTGTTCTTAAAGATTGCTTGTATTGTTTTATAACATAATTTATAATACTTTTTAGAAGGATTAGTCTTTTTTGCAATCATTTAACAATTTTGCATTTTTCAGTAATTTAAGAACGATTTTCTTGCTAATTCTGATTTTCTGTTGCTCTGCACTTGTACAAATATATTCAGACTGATTAAATTTTGTGACAACGAAAGTGTTATAGATTTTATATGAACAATTTTTAAAGGTGGAAACAAAACAAACAATTTTCACATTTGGTTCGAGGCTGGTATAAGAATAATATGAATTATGTGGAATATCATATTAATATCAAAACTTTTGGCCGTTTTTGAACACAACTTTGAGATTTTAAACTAATTAGTTGGTGAAAAGTAGATCAATTGCAAACGCTTTCTATTAAAACAGTCTTTCTAAAGATACCTTAAAAAATATCGCTGGCTTAACATGTAAAGGCTCTAAGTCCATATTTTACAATATTACAGGAGAGACAAAACACAATCAAACTTTTTTTTGAATAAACAATGCAATTTGTTTTTGTATTTTTCTTTGTTTTTTATTTGCGTAAAAGCAAAATGAAAAAATAAGTATTTGCCGAGATAAAAGCTTTTTTGGACTTAGAGCTTTTTCTGTTGCTTAGTTTGTATGTTTTCATGGACTTAGATCTTTTTCTTAAAACTTGTTCCTACTTGTATTTTTTACTACAATGAAAGTGCACTTTTGATGCTTTTTTATTGTTGTTATTTAAGAAGCTAATAATATGTAAAAAGTTAAAGTTTGTTTTGGCTATTGTAACAAAAGAAACAGAATTTATTCAAAAATATGAATAAAATTTCAATTTCGATATTTGTACATACTACATATACTTGTACATAATGAAAACAAAAATTATTCAGTCTTATTTCATTGCTGTTATAAAAAAGTAATATTACCCCCTGGCCCACGATGTCGAATGATAACGTTCGCTTAGATAAGACTTAAGACACAAACTTTTTATCGTATCTATTTTTTACTCAATCAAGTTTGTTTACTCCACAATCCAGCTTGTGTCTTAAGTCTTATCTAAGAGAACGTTATCGTTCGACCGTGGGCCAGTGGGTCTTGTGAATTTAAAAACAATACGTTGTTGTTTGTTTCAATATAAAAATCAGAGTGAAAAATATTTATTACAATACATCAAATATTGAAAACACAAAACATAAATTACTTGATTGAATATTATATTAATTAGGAAAGTGTTATTTTATAAAGTACATTTTGTTGGATTTCCAACACCTCCCCTCAAAATGTATTTTCGAAAAACTAAATAGATTTGAGACCCATTAGATTACAGCATTTTATATGTTTTGGTTTATACAGAGCTTTCGTTAACACATCTGCCGGCATTTCATCTGTAGGTAAGTATTCAATATTAATATCTCCTCTCTCAATGGTTTCCCGAACGAAATGATGACGGATGTCAACATGTTTGGTTCTATTATGAAACACGGGATTTTTGCATAATTTACCAGCACCTTGATTATCGTTGTAAATATTCACAGGCCCCTGCAATCGCAAAATATGATAAAGAATATGTTTTAAATTTATTGCTTCTTTGGATGATTCGGATATAGACATGTATTCCGCTTCCGTAGTTGATAATGCAACCGTCCGTTGCTTTCGTGATTCCCAGCTTATAGCTGCATTTGCAAACTTGAATATGTATCCTGTATAAGAACGACGATCATCTACTGATGCACCCCAATCAGCGTCAGCAAATCCTTCTAATTGTTTTTGCGATTTAGAAAACGTTAGACCCCAGTTTTGTGTACCTTTCAGGTATCTGAGAACCCTTTTTGCTGCGATCCAATGATCTTTTCCAAAATTTGTGTTGAATTGACTCAAAACACTTACAGCATGTGCTATGTCCGGTCTTGTAGATATGGCTAAATACATTAACGACCCAATGAGATTTTGGTATGGCAAGTGTTTGACTTCTTCCATTTCTTCTTCTGATTGTGTACACATTTCTTTTGTAAGTTTTATATTTGGATTCATGGGCGTTGAGACATCCTTACACTCCCCCATGTTGAAACGCACTAAAATGTCATTAATATATTTGGATTGACTCATTGATATATCGCCATTCTCGTTCATGTTGAATTCTATTCCAAGACAGTACTTCAATTCACCTAAGTCTTTCATCTCAAAAGATTTTGATAACTTGCTTTTTAGATCTCGCAATTCGCTCTCATCATTTGAGGCTATGATTAAATCATCTACATAAATAACGACAATTATTAATGATTTTTCATCACGATAAGTGTAAACACAATGGTCAAATTCTGTTGGCTCTAAACCAATTTTTCTTAAGTGTTCATGTAATTTCTTATACCACTGTCTACCGGATTGTTTAAGTCCATACAGTGACTTTTTAAGTAAACATACCTTTTTATTATTGTACTTATCAGATTCATCTTTTTCCAAAATTACATCCAGTTTTTCAGGTATTTCCATAAAGATTTCTTCATCTAACTCACCATTTAAATACGCGCTGACAAAATCTAATTGATGAACTTTGAGATTTAACTGTGATGCTAGAGCTATTACAAGTCTAATTGATGAAATTCTTGCAACTGGTGCGTATGTTTCTGAATAATCTATACCAGGAACTTGAGTAAAACCTTGAGCTACTAACCTCGCTTTTCTTTTATCAACTGTTCCATCAGGCTTATATTTTGTTCTTAAAATCCATTTTGATTTCACAATTTTCTTTTCTTTAGGTCTATCGACAACTATCCACGTTCTATTCTTCATCAAAGCAGCATACTCAACTTTCATAGCTTGTTTCCATTCATTGGATTCCTTTGACTCTAAAGCTTTTATCACATTTGGTGGATCGTTTATTTGAGCAATTCCGGCTATTTCTACTACGTCAAATTCATTGTACTGGGTAGATTCATTTTCCACTTGTTCGAGGTTTTCATTTTGTTCAATTTCCAAATTATTTACCTGTTCATTTCGATGTTCATCATCAATCTTCCAGATTTCGTCATCAATAAAATCGGTATAATCGGATTCGTTTTCAAAATTTTCGGTAAATTTAACATCTCTACTTTTAATCAATTTTCTTTGTTCAGGATTCCATAATCTATATGCTTTAGATTGTACTGAGTATCCTAGAAATACACATTTTTTAGATTTAGGATTAAATTTACCTTTACCAGGTTTCTTGTCTAGAACATATGCAACGGTTCCAAATTTTCTAAAATATTTAACATTTGGAATTCTACCAGTCCATATTTTGAATGGAGTTTCTCCATCAATACTACGAGAATTGCAACGGTTACGAATATAATTGGCTGTCTGTATAGCTTCAGCCCAAAATCCAGTGGACAATTTTGACTTGATCATCATGCACCTAGCCATCTCTACTAGTGTGCGATTTTTCCGCTCAGCAATTCCATTTTGCTGGGGTGTATAATCGACTGTGAACTCGTGCTTAATTCCTTGATTCTTCAAATATTCTGCAAAATTTTTACTGATGTATTCTCCTCCATTATCAGTTCTGAGTATTTTTATAGCTTTCTCTTTCTGTTTTTCTACCATATTCTTGAATTCGATGAATTTCTCTAAAACTTCGGCTTTTGTCTTGATAAAGTACACCTCACACCAACGACTTTTATCGTCTATAAAAGTAACAAAATATTTACTTCCTCCTAATGAGTTATTACGCATAGGACCACAAACGTCGCTATGTATTAGTTCCAAAACTTGAGCTGATTTTGTTTCAGACTCTTTAAATGGTTGTTGGGAAAGTTTTCCTTGAATACATACCTCGCATGTTGGTAGTTTCTCATTCAAATTAATACTCATTCCCATTACCTTATCTTGACGAACTAAATTCTTGAGATCTTTCTCGTTTAAGTGTCCAAAACACTCATGCCAATCTACTATAGATGTGGGTTCGTTTGCTAATTTACATTCTTCAACCTTTTCAGAAACGTAGTATAAATCATTCTTCCTATAAGCTGACAGGATCTTTTCACCATTTTTAGGATTCACAACGATTGCCACATTTTTCTTGAAATTGACTTCATATCCATTTTGAGTCATTTTTGATACTGATAGAAGATTTGAACGTAGATCTGGTACAAAAAGTGTATTCTCAAGCTTAACTGAATAATTCTCATTAGGTCTTATCTCAACTGTGCCAATGCATTCATTTGCTTTATGGCCAATTTTACCACAATTGTAGCACTTGTACTTGAAAGTTTTCCTACTCGATGTTTGATTCTTGTCTTTGTTATAATTCTTCACCATCAAAGCATCGTTATTATTTTCACTTACTGTTCGACGAGCGTTATACTCCTCAAGTAATTTTATCATAAGGGTTTCTGGGGGCATTAACGTTTCTTGGGTTTCTATAGCTATACGGAAAGATTCATATTCTTCGGGGATGCTATATAGGATTAGGATACTTAACAATGGATCTGGAATGTTGATATCCATCTCACGTAATTTATCGACTATTTCGAAAAATTTGTCAATGTATTCTTTCATACATTCACCAGGTTTCATTTTATATGAAATTAACGATTTCAGCAACATTGCAGTTCTTGCAGGACCACGTGAATCATATATGTTGTTCAGTTTATCCCAAACATCTTCAGAAGTTTCACAATGTTTTATTTGTTTTAATTGTGATGGAGATATCGCCAGTATTAAATCCGCTTTCGCATTAGCGTCACCATTTTCCCATTCTGTTACCTTTTGAGCTGGGGATTGTGGCTTTTGATAGCTTCCGGTTACATATTTCCATGTGTTGTTCTTGATTAACAATGCCTGCATCTGTATTTTCCATGTTTCGAAATTATCACGTCCAAGTGAATCGATTTTGAAACTGTTTCCTGCCATCTTCAGCGACTCTTAAATTTTCTCCAATTTCACTAGGATTCTTCAACAAGGATGTGAGGCCGTTGTTGATTTATTAATTTATAGGTAGCTGGGCCTATAACCTCTTGTGAATTTAAAAACAATACGTTGTTGTTTGTTTCAATATAAAAATCAGAGTGAAAAATATTTATTACAATACATCAAATATTGAAAACACAAAACATAAATTACTTGATTGAATATTATATTAATTAGGAAAGTGTTATTTTATAAAGTACATTTTGTTGGATTTCCAACAGTGGGTTAATTTAAATTGTTACTGGATTTAAAAGTACGATAACTGGTGACGACTATTTTGATTCGTATGGCAAATCGTCATAAAATGTATGGTGTTTTGTAGGCAAAGTGGATTTTAGATATTGTAAGTCTTCGAACTTTCTAGTCTTTACTTTTCTTCCTTCTTGATAAAGTTGGTGTAAATCCGACCACTCTAGTGCGACTATATTTTCATTCATTTTTTGGTGGAGATTTTTCCATTCATCAGGAAATCTAAGTTTGAAATTAATTTCACCATTTGGTGTGTATTTTACTCCTCGAATGTTCGTCACTTTGGAATCGCCTTTTCCACGGCCAGGGTGAATATTTTTACAAAATTATACATTGTTAAATTTTTTAAAAAATTAATGATCCAAATAAGTAACATCATGACCTTTAATGTCATGACTGTCAATGGTATTGATACTCAAAACAACGAGAGTGTAGCCAATGAGAAATAATATTATGTCAATTGGATGGACTCCCAGACTATTCCGCGCGAAACAGTTGATATTTCAACATTGGAAGAAGTGAGATATTACACAAAGATGTGATAAATTGGACTTAGCGCCTTTACTCATCACTATAAAACAACAATAACTAATGAGATAGCTGTATTTTGTTTTGTTGTAATCGATGTATTTTTACTTATTGAACACAACTATATCAAAATCTCAATTTCTAAAAAAAGTGGACTTAGAGCCTTTGCATGTTAAGCCAGCGATATATAAAAACGTTTAAAAAACTTTCTGAAAAGTAATAGAGCATTTTCGGCCAAGAAAATACAAAAACTCAACATTTTCCTAATTTTGAAATTTATTTCTGGTTTCGTAATTTAAAATTGTTAATTCTGATTATTTCTTTATTTGTTGTTTAACTAACAGACCAAATTTTAATGAAATCGAATTCGGTCATAAATTGTATTAAGTTTTTTGAAAACCGCAAATTATTTTGATTTTGTCCTACTGTGTGTACTGTGTGTACTGTTGTTTTATGAAAGTACATACAGTACTTTTCGCTTATAGTCACATCGCTTAGTTGCACGCAATGTTGTGACTATATCGCTAATGTGATTATAAGACTAATTTTTTATATGCCATAATATAGTTTAATCTGCTTAGCGTCGTTTTGATTCCGATTTGCGTCGGCTTTGAAATTTTGTATCAATCTGCTTTGCGTCGTTTTGCTTGCTATTTGCGTTCCTATATACCATAATTCCATAAT
This sequence comes from Bellardia pandia, assembly GCA_916048285.2. Lineage (NCBI taxonomy): Eukaryota > Metazoa > Arthropoda > Insecta > Diptera > Calliphoridae > Bellardia > Bellardia pandia. The sequence continues at coordinate 54,138,577 of OU696532.1, read as the reverse complement.
TACATTTGAATATTTTGCCTATTTTTACTCACCATATAAAGTAGCACGTAACTTCAATTAATTTTAGTTATGCTTTCATGTATGTATGTACATATGTAAATAAATGTTTTGCTCCTTAAATATTTTTTATTCCTTGTTTTTTATTTTTTTTATTTTATTAATATTATATAATACAATTAATGACACTATATAATACAAGTTAAAGAGAGTGCTAGCAACTGAGGCCTTCGACTCTTCTGATTATAATCTATATATTCTATTTACATTTATACAGAGGTAATTATATTATGGAATATTAAGGTGTTTTAAATGTACATATTATTATATTTGATTGAATATATTACAATGTTTGATGAATTTAATGATTTTGGTGATGTTGCTATGGCTAGGGTTTTTAAGTGAAGTGCTGGGTAGTGTTGTTTTAAAAATTTCTGATCTTACTGTAGAATATTCTTGGCATTGATCAAGGATGTGGTTTACAGTTATCTGTACATTGCATCTAGTGCAAATAGGGCTATTTTCTTTTTGAAGCAGGTGTTGATGAGTTATTTTGGTATGACCCAATCTTAACCTCGTGAAAACACGTAGTTCCTGTCTGGGGTAAGATTTAGGGTATATAGGTTTGATTCCATTAGGATTAATTATTTTGTACCGATGGTTGTAGTTTTCCCATAGTTTTAGTTTGTTTTCTTCGAGATGTTTTGATATATGTTTATTTAGGTCTTTTGTAGCACGCGTGGTGAAGGTATATGTTGGTGATTGCGCGGCGAAGTATGCAGCTTTATCGGCAGCTATGTTACCTGGAATGCCAGAATGACCTGGGACCCACATTAGGCGTATTTTATTAGGGTATTTAATGAGAAAATTACGGATGTCTGTTACCGATTGTTCGTAATAATTAGTATTTAGGATAGCTGAGATTGTTGATTTGCTGTCGGTACATATAACATAACGTCCTTTTTGTTTTGAGCAATATTCCGTAGCAAGTTTTATTGCTAGAGCTTCTGCTGTAAAAATACTACAATATGGTTCTAAAAGGCCATGGAATAAAGGTTTGTGATTATCGTTTACAATGCCAAAAGATGTATGCAGGTGTGTTTTTGACCCGTCTGTGAATATGAATTTCCAGGTATTGTATATGTCGGAACGACGAATGGAATTGAATTCTAGTTGGTATACAATTGGTAAAGTTGATTGTTTGTCATATTTCTGCAGATCCAGTATAAATGAATTGCGGTTTAAAAGCCACCAAGGTTCATTTTTCGAGTGAGTATTTAATAGTTGAATTGTTGGAAAAAATTTACCGACATATTCAACACACCTGTGTATCGGTGATTGTTTTTTACATGTACGTTTAAGATTTATGGTATTTTTCACGATTTTGTGGAGATTTTTGTTGTTACTTATGTATAGTTTTGGTATTAGTTTTAAGTCGCTCTCGTATATTCTTTCGGTAATAGATGGGAATCCTGATTCGGCAAGTAAGTTTTTAATATTTGTAGTTGGAAAAGCACCAATTGAATATCTGATGGCTGCATGATAGGGGGAATTTATCATATTGAGATACTTTTTGGGGCAATTGCTATAAATATGTATACCGTAATCAATTTTGGTAAGAATAAGCGATTTAGTTACCATAAGAAGTGTATTTGTGTGAGCAGCACTTTTTTTGGATGCCAGGTATTTTATTATATTCAGACCTGAAATAAGCTTTTTCCTCAGGTTAATACAGTGTTGGCTAAAGTTAAACTTATTATCAAAAATAATGCCCAGTATTTTCAATTGAGAGACCTGTTCGATGTTTATGTTGTTATATAGGATAGTTGGAGGGCTACAGTGTTGTTTGTTGCAAATGTGAAGGATTTTACATTTACTAAGAGATAGTGAGGCGCCAGAGGTTTTTGACCAATGTTTTATATCACTCAGGAGGTTTGTAAAGGCTAATTTGACTTTGTCATTATTGTTGTTTTTCGAAAAAAATACAGCGTCGTCGGCGTATAAAGAATGCTCAACAATATTGTATTTTGACGCTATTTTACTGATGGCATTGAAGGCAATTAAAAATAGCACTACTGATAGAGGTGATCCTTGAGGAATACCGTTAAAAAGCGAGTAATTTGTTGAAAATGTTGAGTTGATTCGAACTTTGAACTTTCGATTCGTTAAGAATGATTTAACTATATTATATACTTTGATGCCTACTTTCCAGTTTATTAGTTCTTGCAGCAAGATATGTACGCCAATGCGATCAAACGCTCTTTCAAAATCAGTGGATAATATTGAAATATGATTCTTATGTGAAAGTCCTTGTGAAATGAAGTGGTTAATGTGAAGAAGAGCATCTGATGTATTTTGTTTTTTTTTAAAGGCGACTTGGTTGGGGTTTATGAGGTTATTATAGGATGAATACCATGTAAGTCTTTCAGCTATGATTTTTTCTAGAATTTTACCTATGCAAGGTAATAGAGATATTGGCCTATAGCTGCTAATATTTTCTACTGCTTTATTCGGTTTTTGTATGGGTAGTATAATAGCATTACGCCAGTTTTGAGGATAAATTCCTGTATTAAATATTTTGTTGTATAGGTTGATTATTCTACTTTTTACACAGGTTGGCAAGTTTTTTAGCATTGGGTATGATATTTTATCATAACCTGGAGTTTTACCTTTCGCATTCGAAAGTACGTGCTCAAATTCTATGAGGTTTATTTTGCTTTCCAATTGCTTTGCAGATTTAGATAAACGTACGTTGCTATATGAGAGATTTAGTGTTTCATATTTTTTAGATACAAAAACCGAGTCGAATTGAGAGTCGTGAGATAAGTCTGACCAATATTTCCCAAAATTATTTGATATATCGATGGATGTTGTAAAAAACTTTTGGTCGTGTTTTATGAATCGGAAGGAGTTGAATTGTTTATTGCCTGTAAGAGTTTTTATGTCATTCCAGATCTTTTTAGTGCTGGTTCTGGGGTTAATTGCGGTAGTAAATTTAGCAAAAGATTCTTCTTTAGATTTTTTTACATTTCTTTTAAAAAGAGCATTTGCTTTTTTATAGGCGATTAGATTGATTTGTGTTCTACAACGAATAAAAATGTGCCACTTTTCTTGTTTATCTGTTCTAAGTTTTTTTAGGTTAGAGTTCCACCAAGGGACCTGTCTTTTTTGTAAAATAGATGACGTTTGCGGGATTGATGAATTTGCTGCAAAATTAATGATTTTGTGAATCTTTGCTGCTTCAGCATTGACATTTTCTGAAACGTTTGAAAGTGCATTTTTTGTTGCACAATATTTTTGGAAGCTAATCCAGTCTGCTTTATCAATTTTAAATTTGTTTATTGGTTTAAACTTGGTTGAATTAGTGTCACACCCAAAGGTAAGGAGTATAGGTAAGTGATCACTGCCATATAATGAGTTCAGAGTTTTCCAGGACATGCAAGGTGAAATTTGTGGATTGCAGAAAGACAAATCTATATTTGTAAATGAGTTATGAGTGGATAAGTGTGTCACTGAGCCATCATTTAATAATATTAGATTTTTAGAGAATATTAGGTTTTCTATGATTTTGCCCCTTGGGTTGGTTGTTTGAGAGCCCCAGATTGGGCTCCAAGCATTAAAGTCTCCCAGTATTAGAAAATTTTGTTTCGTTGAATGGAATGCATCTTTAAAGTCTTTGTCTGTGAACGGTTGATTTGGTGGAATGTAACAATTAATAATAGACAAAGTAGGATTGAGATTGATAGCCAATTCCATTGATGCAATTTTTGTGTTGCGAAATATTATTTCGTGAGGTATGTGCCTTTTTACCAGTATGCCTATACCTTGCTTGGATGATATTACATTGGGTAAATTATAAAAGTACCCCTCGTATAATCTATTAGTTATAATATTTAACGTATTCTGATGTAAGTGAGTTTCTTGTAAAGCTATAATGTCTGGGCTATAGTCATTTATGAGAAGAGAGAGTTCATTAAAATTGTTGTTGTAGCCATTGATATTCCATTGTATAATTTTGATCATATTGATGTTGAGTGAGAGTTTGTAAGGTGAGAGGAATTTTTTTTTTTTTTTATTTTTGCTCTTCATCGCTAGACTGGATTAATTGATAATCCATTTTTTCGTCTTGTACTATTTTGTTTACTTGTTTTCTTGGTTTGCTTATTACTTCTTGTACTTTGTTTAAGAGTTCTATTTTTTTTAATGTTATGTTTTGTTTGATTGGTGTTGTAGTTACTTGTTGTTTTTCTGTGATTGTTGTTGTTGGGTTTTTTAAGATTTCTTTGTTATTAGTTGTAGATGAGGTAGTACTAAGGTGAGTAGGTTTTTGTAAGGTTCCGTTATTGTTTTTATTATTATCGTTTATTTCGATTTCTTTATTTTCTGTAATGTTTTTGTTAATTTTTGTATTTTGCGTATTTTCGTTGTTGTTTTTTTGCATATTTGGTTTAGGTGAATTATTTGTTACAATTGAGGAGAGTGAAGTGTTTGGGGGGACTATACTTATGGAAGTTCTATGGATGCGCTTAGCTTCGCTGATGGTGCATTTGTTTTTAATTCTGATTTTTAAGATTTCTTTCTGTTGAATGAATTTAGGGCATTTGTTTGAAGAGGCTGCATGCTCTTCGAGGCAGTTTGCACATTGGGAGCGAGAACAATTTATTGGTTCGTGAGGTGGTAAGTTGCACTGAACACAAATGGGATCATTTTTACAGTGTTTTTTTGTGTGTCCTAATTTTTGGCATGTTTTGCAACGCATCGGGTTGGGTATGTATTCACGAATATTTACCATGTTCCAAGAAACTTTGATTTTTTCGGGCAAGTGATATAAATCGAATGTAAGAAGGAGTACTCCAGTTTTTATTATTTTATTTTCTATTGTTTTTTGGAATTTGTGTACTCCAATTACGCCTTGGTTGGAAAGTTCGGTGATAATTTCGTCATCTGGGATGTCATTAAGATAAGGGGCATAGATTGTTCCTTTTGTACTATTTAGGTTTTCATGTAGTTTGCATTGAATTGTGCAGAGACCAACTAGTTCCTTAGTCTGAAGGAATTTTTCAGCAGTTTGTTTGTTGTTTACCAATAAAAGTAGGTTACCATCGCGTAGTTGGGATATAGATGCTATATCTTTGCTGATAAATTCTATTGCTCTATTCACTGCAAAACAGGAAAAGGAGGATAGAGGTTTATTTGGATCGTTGGTTTGCATGACTATATATCTTTGATTTGGAGGCTGAGTTTTAGGCAATTGAGGGAATGGTGATGTGTCTTTATATTTTGTTTTTTTACGTTTGGGACTCAACGTTTCAGATAATATCGTGAAACGATTGTCCCCAAGGTTGGGGGGCCCTGTGGGCATGTTGTATTTGTTAATAACACACTATAGAGTACGAGTCTTTAAATGCAAAGAGAGAGAGAGAAAAAATACGTAGAAACACGTCGTAAAGCAAAATCACAAAAAAAATTAAGTGAACGATCCGAGAGTACCGATTATGCGTCTGCTTATAACAAGTACTAGCCGAAGACTGTATTCCTTGTTTAAAAATATATTTTCAATTAGTTTTTTTGTAATAATAACAAAGACCTGCTGAAATAAATATGTATAATCAAAAGTACCATAAGAGTGTGTTTTAATAAACATATTATTTTGCTTGCTAAGTTTTTAAATTTTGGACCCATTCAACAAAAAGTCAGTACATTTGCATAGAAAAAAGTGAATCGATTTGCGTCGCTTCGGTCTGCATCGCATTTCCCCAGTCCCTATTAACGACGCAAATCGGGGCTCTAGTATAAAAAGTAGCATAAAAATCCTTTATTTCTATTTCTTATTTCAGTCAATACATATGTTTTTCCCACTCTTGTAATTCTTACAAAATCCTTTAACATGATATTATGAGTGTTCATGTAGGGTTTTTTTTGTATAAAAACACAAGATTATTTTCATATATACGAGTATGTATGCACATTAGGGTGGTAAAGTAATGCTGTAAACGGGATAGCGAAGTTAGACTTTTGTAGTTGTTCATTTAAGTTTAGAATATTTTAAATACTTTTTTTAATTCCATAGAAATAAGGCCACACTAATGTATGTACTTAGATGTTAGTATAGTAACATACATATTATGCATGTTGGTATGTTTGCTTAGACCACTAAGTATAACATACTCGTACTCGTACATAAATAATCTGCTTTTAATATAAAATTATGTTTTATTTGGAAATCTTGTAAGCCAGTCCTTTACATAAATATGTATAATAAAAATAATTGTGAAAAAAAGAATGTTACATTTCAAATGAGCAATTATTTTGAATTAAAAATACAGAAAACTGAAAGAAAAACAAAGAAATAAATAGCGGGGTTGTTTGGTGTTTTTTGTTTATAAAAAAAAACTTATTTTCTAATTAAATAATATAAGAAGCTTTTTTGATTTTTGCCAGCAAAGTAAATGAAAAAAGAAAGTAGATGAAAAAGAAAAACACAACATATTCTGAAATATTCTAAAAAATAAATTGCAATAAAAACAACAACAAATTTGTAGAAATACAAATTTTAATTACAAAATTGTAATAATAATAAGAGGAATACACACACACAGTGTAAACGTATGTAAATGTCTTTCTAATTCATCATATATAAAAAAGAAATATGATTAATTCCCGAAATCTATTTTTCAATAATGATAAGTTAAATAGATGATGTTTAGAAGTAGATCTTGGACAGCAAACATTGCTGATGACTCCGTTGGCAAGGCAGAAAAGGCCTTTCAATATGCCAAATATATACAAATATTACTAATTCAAAGAATACAAGAGAATACCTTTAAATTCTTGGAATTATTAAGGTAATAAACTCAAGCCAAGTAAAATTTTCTCTAATAATAAATATCAAAAGTTCAACTTTTTATCATTAAGACAAAATCAGCAAACTGTAAAAATAATCAAAACACACAAGGCAAAAAACACATCTCCGATGTTTCGTAGTTGCAAAATACAGAATCTACCATAAAAGAAAAATGGCAACAATAACATGCCAATGCTGATTATTATTATTGTAATAATAATGAAGGTATGGTCACACATGGCAAATATTTACTGTAAAAAGCGTAACCACTTGTTTTAGCACAATTTTGTTTCGTCTTACAAGAGTTTTACCAAGTTTCTAAAAATTTGTTGTGTCCTGTCCTAAATAAACAAAGTTTTTTTTAATAGATAAACGAGTTCAAATATATTTTACCTAATGGTTGTGTCTTTTTTGGCAAATATTTGCCAAGTGTGACCGTACCTAAGGAAGAATACACGCACATTGCAAACGTATGTAAATTTCGTTCTAACTCACAATGTGTAAAAAACAAATATAATATATAATAAATTAACTAATAATTCTTGAAATCTGTGTCTCAATAATGGTGAGTTAAATAGATGATGTTTAGAAGTAGATCTTGGACAACAAACATTACTAATGACGGCCTTGGCAGGGCTTAAAATGCATTCAAGTGCCAATTGTCTCAAAATATTACTTTACAATGGCATTCTGTGATTTAATAATTTAATGAACTCAAGGAAAAAAATAAAATTTTCTCTAATCAGGCATGTGATGGAAATCGAAAATGAAAACGAATGAGTTTTAGAAGTCAATTTTTTCGTAATATTTCTGTATTGAAAAACTTTTATCTCAAAAAATATAAAGATATTGGGCTACTAAAGAGAGTGTTAAAACAAAAATTTAAAAAATTTGATTATAAATGCATTAAAATGTATTTCCAAAACTGATTCGATTTCGTTTTCCATCACATATCATAGAAACCAATTTTGTCAGAATTGGTTTTAAAACCGACAATAAAAAATGCTTTGGTGTCATAGGGCACTGCTACACGTTCAATAAATATCGAGATACTAGAAATATCTCGCTGATACTAGAAATATCTAGAAATTTATTGAACGTGTAGCAGTGCCCTATAACACTAAAGCATTTTTTCTTGTCGGTTTTAAAACCAATTCTGACAATATTGGTTTCTATGACACCCCTGAATATCTTTATTTATTTTTCGTTTTTTTTTAGATTTGCAGCATTAACTTTGGATAATAATAATGTTTCTATATAGTGCAAACAGATTATATATATAGATTGTTCTGATAAAAATGCGGTCACATAAATGTTTTAATAATTTTATGCCCATCACCAAATAGATGGGTGGTATACTACGTTTGTCATTCCATTTGTAGAACATCAAAATGATGGTCTTGCACTACGACTATATATTCTGGGCTCTTATAAGATTTTATGACGATCTAGCTATGCCCGTCCATCTGTTCGTCTGTTGAAATCACGATAGAGCTTTGAAAAAAAGACATAGTACAATGAAATTTTTACCAAACATTCTTTGATCAACCGAAATGTTTGGTATTGCAAATGGGCAAAAACGTTGCAGTAGGATCCGAGTTATAGATCCAAGTTTCAGACTACCTCGATATTTTTCAGATATTTTTTTTGCTGTTTTCTTCAAATATAATCCAGATAATATTAAGAACTTTTGCACACTTTAATTTTGGTAAAGAAGGACAAAGTCCTATTGAAAATGGTAGGAATCGGTGCACGATTTCTCAAAGCTCCGATACATAAATCTTACCGGAATATGGTTTTATGGTACATAAATGTCTATAGAAAAGCCGTATCTGCAATAATAAGTTCCATGCAAAGTGAAATCTGAAAACAATATTTTGTTTGCATCGGGTCACAATTTTGACCATAGCCCCACTTCCGAAAATCACTAAAATTTGCATAAATCTCTTATCAAAATGACTAACATGTTGAAATTTGACAAGCATAATCAAAATATCCTAATTTCATGATGATCGGTCTATAGTTGACAGTATCTGCCATATAAAGTCGGCTTCCGTAAACCACTTGAATGCGCATAAAGCCCTTATAAAAACCACTATTAAGTTGGAATTCAACACAAATATATACAAATATACAAATCGTCGATCTCAGAGTTATGATGATTAGTCCATATTTGACAAGTCTACTTCCGAAAATCACTTAAATGCGCTTAAATCTCTTATAAATCTCCATAATAGGTGATTTGGTGGTGGGTATACAAGATTCGGCACAGCCGAATATTAAGTGTTTATATTGTTGCAGAGAACAGGTTCACATTTGCTTACCAATCGCAAATTCATTGCTTTTGCATTGCTTTTACTCGACAATAATAAAAATGTGCATTGCTGTTTGTTTACTCATTCCTTATTACTGTTTTCTATTTTACATTGCCTTTTTGTTATACGGTTATACATCAAGCAACGAAATAATTCAATGCCACATGAAAAAACTAAAAACATTCACACCATTCGTCCAGTATTCGTTGGTTTCAGTGAATGAAAACATAAAGAAAGAGCAAAAACAATACAAAACCTAATGAGAAAATAAATATTTTTTGGTTGTTGCTTTATATGCGATTTGTTGACAGTAAACTAGTAAAGTTTGATATTTTTTGTTAGTATGTAAAACTTATACAATCAGCATTGAAACCATTCATACCAATCGTTAACCATTCGTACCAATCGTTAAGTATTCGTTGCTTTTGGGAGTATACGTTTACATTTGTACAAGACATGCAATGCAAGCATCATTTTTCGTTACACTCCGTTTTGTGAATAATGGCATGTATTGATTTACGGATTTGATTTATGTTGTCAACATGAGGTTCGTTTTTTGTGATTGTATTCAAAATCTAAAATTAACCAATCAGTCTTTTCTCTGTATTGTTGTAACTAAAAAACGTTAGAATACTTTTGAACAACGAATAGTTACTTATTTAGTAGAATTCAAGAAGAAAGTAAAATTAATATCCTTTTATAAAATCCAAGTTTTTGTTTTTATGGATACGATAAACTTTTTTAGCTATGATTTTCCAAAAAAAAAAATTCTACAATATAATATCCAGGCAAGAAAACCGCATATGCATCGATCGAAACAAATAGATGAATGAGGCAAAACTTTAAGACTACCCAACCTTTTCTTGTTGAGTTTGGCAATAATCTTTATGAATTTTTAAAAAAAGCATGCCGACCACATTTTATTTGCAAAGTGTTGTCTAGTAATTAGCTAATTATATGTAGATTAAATTGCAGTAATTTATCTTTTTTATTAACTCTGACCTTATTAATTATTATAACAACATATAAATATAATTATTTCCTAATAGCTAATATACAAATCATGTATTTTTTAATGATACCTAAAATCACTATAAAGGTTTCTAGAAAATTTAATAAAAAAAATTTCACACACTTTCTCTATATTAAAGAAAAATTTAAGTAGAGTAAAATAATTTGTAATTTAATTCAAAATTTCGTAAGTTCCAACATTTGTTTCCACAAATTATGAATATAATAAATTAAGTAAGTATATGTTGGCTAAATTTTAAACAATTTTTTAACACCCTTTTAATTAATTTAAAAAAAAAATCAATTACCAGACAAACACAAATATTGTTCTTTTCATTCAATATTCTAATTGCAAAAATTCTCATTAATTTATGCATATTTAAGGTCACATACACAACAAAACACTGGCGCGGTTATTTACAAAACAATATATTTCGTTATTGTTTATAGGATATACCAGTGATGGAAAAATGAAAAGTTTAAATGGTCCTGACCGTCAACAAAAAGAATACTTTTTTCAACATTTTGATACTTTTTAGGAACTTTTATCCAAAAATAAAATTAAAAATCCATTTAAAAATATTTCAAAAATAAAATTAATTCAGTTTAATAAAAAAAAAACTATTATAGCAACAAACTAAAAATTAATTAATTTTTATGTAAAAATATATGTTTCAAAAACTAAGCTAATAAACATATGAGCATGCCTGCATTTTGTCAGTGTTACTGCCATATCATTAGTAGATCGTTCGCCAATATGTTTGAAGTTTTTAAACTCATATGATACACAAAAAATCTTAAACAAGAAATGAGAATTACAAAAATGTATGAAATAAAAGAAATTTAAAAAATTTATCAAAATAGTACCACAAACAACTTTAATTCTTTATGCATCTGTTTACTTTTGTAGATTAGCTTATCCTACTTCAAGTAAATAACATGAATAACGAATTTTTGCATTCATAATGTTCTTGTTTTGAAGCCAATGTTGTCAATGATTATAAAAATAGTAACGTTAGATTTTTAAACAGAGAACAAAGCAAAACAAACAAAGAGTACTAAATATGATGTGGGGGTACTGTGGTATTTTTGTTGTGAAAAAGTACTGAAAATAGTACAATAGTATTGAATTTTCCATCACTGGGATATACTAAAAATGTATATTTAATTATATATTTATATAAATTAACATTATTAGTTTATTTTTAGTTTTAAATCAAGTATTAATGACATAGGCAATATAAATGCACCACTATTTTCCAAAAATATTTATTTGCTTTTACATGACATTTTACAAGAGCAAACAATAAAATTATGATATTGTAATATTTTCTAAAATAAGTTTATTAATTTTCATTAAATTTTAACAATGGAAAAAGACAACCCAATTTTATGGAGTTCTGACACTTTTTTTGTTCAATATTTCAAACATTTTAGCTCTCTAAATGTTTGATAAATTTTAGGCTTAAAGCAATTACAAGATAACTTGCGAGTAATTGGTTTTTTTTTTTTTTGTTTCTTACTGTTTAAAGCAATTATAATTTTAAAGCTGTTTAACATTTAAATTATAAACTATACGTTATTCAGCCGCATTTTATTAAATAAAATCATAAATAAACCAAAAAAAACTAATAATGCAATAAAATACCAGAAAAAAAACACATAAAAATAACAAACAATAATAAAGTACAATAAAAATAATGAAAAGTAATTTGATTTGTAATTGTGGCTGTTTTGAATCACATACGCATTAGATAGGCTCACCAAATAATGTATTTTCGTTGTCTGAAATATTCGAAGTAAACGAATATAAAGGTTGTTTAGAAATACACTATTAAGTGAGTTGATATACAGTGGGAAGCAAAACTGTCCGGATGTTTTGCGTTCAGGATGGTGCTTTTGGATGCGCTCATGTGGCGTATGCCAATAGAATTCTTTTCCATCAGACTGGTGCGGGTTGACTTTCATTTCGTTGCTCCAAATAACCCGTTTATAGTCATCTACTATCAAATTTTTTGTGGGTTTTACAGAAATGAAGGTGTTGCTTAACATTTCTATCGGAAAGTGTTGGCCTTTTCTTTTCATTACTGGTTACTAAACCAGTACTATTTTATGCGCGTCTAACCGTCCACGAACTGACACCTTACCAATACTTTTTGCAGCATTTTTCGGGGTCTTGATGTCCTTATTAGCAAACGTTCAATATGCCGGGCATCACCATCAGAAAACAGTCTTGGTCGACCCCCTTGTTTATTTTGCAAGCTACATTATGCCATTTTTTGTATCATTTACTATGGATTTTCTTTTGTTTAATTTTTCAGCAATTTTACGGCATGAATAATTATTTTGCAACAAATTTATCACATTGTTATCAATATTAGTTGGTGTTTTTCTGATTTTTAAAGTTCTTTTAATTTTTATATAAAAATCAAGTTAGTCACTTCACAGGTCAAACAATAATGCACTAAAAGCTTGATAACGAGATCGCACTAAACATAAAAAACCAACCATTACATTTTAACAGAGCAATATCGTGATAATGTTTTTTTTTTTTTGTTAATTTTTTGAAGCAATTTATGTGAGTTTTTGTGCTTTATAATTTAGAATAAGGTTTTATTAAATAAAAAAAATATAATAATGTACCTTGTTATAACCTTACTTCCTTAATGCAGAATATCCGGACAGTTTTGCTTCCCACTGTACTTGTGATATAAGCGAAAAAAACAATTTTAAATTGCCGTTAAATTTTTATTCATAAGTTGTGAGAAAATTTTAAAAATTTGGTGAATGCCAGCTCTCATTTCGAAAGCTCACGTATAAATATGTATTATACGAATCTGTATTGGGGTTGCCAAACGAGCAACGTTTTTCAAATCCCGGGATTTGGAATTTCATAAATGTAAATCCCGGAATTTTTCAAATTAAAACAAATTGAGTTATAAAAACTATTTAGTACATTAAAGTAACTTATGATTAAATATAAATATTTTTGAAAACAAAAATTTCTTGTCCTCATAGCCATAATTTATAAATTGATTAACCCACTGGCCCACGATGTCGAACGATAACGTTCGCTTAGATAAGACTTAAGACACAAACTTGATTGTGGAATAAACAAACTTGATTGAGTAAAAAATAGATACGATAAAAAGTTTGTGTCTTAAGTCTTATCTAAGCGAACGTTATCGTTCGACATCGTGGGCCAGAAGGTAAAAGTTTATAAACCATTAATAAATTATTGAAATGTTAGATTGACAACAAATATCTAATTTAAATCAAAAGCAACATAATATTATCGATTAATAAAGCTATTTAAAAATATTAAAATAAATAAATAAATAGCTATATGAAACTGAAGAAAAACATTGTTTACAATGTTTGACGGCAAAATTTGTAGCAAATTGTTGTATTGTGATTGCATAAACAATCCTTTCTCACCTTTATCCTTTCTCCGAAACAAATAATTTTTATTCAATATTTTATTCCATATTATTACAAACATTGAAGACTCTTCAATTTTGGTTTTTTTTAAAAAAATTCAACGTGTTGAGTAAATCACACTCCTTTCTTGGTTCATTTTAATGATCCCGGGATCCCGGGAAATTAAAAAAAAATTTCCCGCTTTCCCGGGAATCGAAAAACTGCGGCAAAAAAACTCTAGTTTTACTAAATGAAGGTGCAATTACAGTTGTATACCACTATTATGAAGACGTTGATGAAAACTTGGACTAATGTATTGAAGTTTAAGGAGATTATATTGAAGAATAAAAATGTTTTTAAAAATTATCTCTTCTCTTTCTGTGCTACGCTAAGATCTTTCCAAACTGCCCTCGTAATCTCAGAATTTTTGGAGCTAACAATATCAAACAAAATTCATTGGTTAAAAAACTAATTCCCAAAGTGACAAAATTAAACAAGTATCATTGATTAAATAATTATTTAGACCCAGCTTTGAAGGAGACAATTTCAAACGAAAAAAATAGTCGCAACTCCGAAATAGAAAACCGGTTGCGAAATTAAACCACAGAAAAAATAGCAGTTTTTGATTTCAATGAAATATTAGAAAAATGTTTTTTCTTATTCCAACATTCTGTGACATTATCCTAAAAACAATATATTCTCTCTCAATGTAGAATCACTTTAAAGTAACTAATAAACACTTCATCACTTGAATTTAACTGAATATTGACACAGCAAAGTCTTCGGAAGTTTAGATTTCGCACGTTGCGAAATTTTTAATTTTGCCTCCAAAACCAGTCGCTGCTTAAAGACTTACCCCCTTATTCATAAAACTTACAACAGGCTTATAAGAGGTTTATAAAGCAAATTTTGTATAAAAATTTGTTTTATAAACCTGTTGTAAGTTTTTATGAATAAGGGGATTAACTTAAATTATGATTTAATTTGGTAGACAAGAATACGCACATTTTCAATTACTCACACATGTAGAAATATATTCACATATAGTTATGGTTTAGAATCACAAACAAAATATAACTCATCCACTTATTTTTTTAACAAATATATTGAGAAATTCAGCACAAAAAAAAATAATAAACAAATTGGTACACTGCTGGCAACTTTAGGAATTTACCTCAAAAGCGGAGAGTTTTTGGAATGTAATGCAAGAAAGTAGCTCTTTTACTTATTAAGAACTAAAAGTTTATCGGGATTTTTGTTATTTTGATAAGTGGTCAAGTTATTTTCGGTTTCCGGTTAGAAAAATATTTAATTTACGTATTCAATATAAACACATATTGAATATCAATATAATTTTTGCAATTTTTTTTGTATTTATAATAAAAATGTGCAAATCACACTCATAATAAACCTCGGCAGCCGTTAATTACATTCGTTTGTTTAGATTGTATTTATTTATAATTATGAAAACTAATAAAAATATTCATTCTGTGCAAAAAATAAAACAAAAAAAAAAAATATGTAAATTTAATGCAGAATTATTTTTATAATAAAACCAAACTAGAATAATAAATAAAACCATTTCAAAAACAAACAAAATTACATAAATAATTTATATTATTAATTATACAATTGTTGAGAAGAAAAAATTGTTGCAAATAAAACTGAAGTTTATGGTATGTTAAAATGGATTATAAAAACAATTTTCAATAGCAATCTTTTGGCTGTGGCTTGGTACGCTGCAGACATTTTTTAAAGGTTTTAGGGAACTTGGAAGTACTGAAATTTATTTAATTCAACACTATTGTATAAATAAAACTAAAACTAATTTAAGTTCCAAGCTGACCGCTATCTTTATCTTTTTTACTTTTATAAGGTTTCTATTTATTATTGATTTTTTTCTGAGATTTTGTCAAATTTTGTTTTAAACTCTCTACATAAGGTTAAAGTTTTACATACACATCTAAAAATGTTCAACTTGGCAATTTGTTCAGACCACACACACAACTGGATTTGTTGTTACTTCCGCTGTGACAAATATAGGGAAATTAACAAAAGCCCTTCGTGCTAGAGTACAAAAACACAACCAGCGATAACTGTTACAGCAGCAATAATAATAACTAAATCAGCAATATATTTAGCAACAGCAACCATATAAAAAACAATTTCGTCTCACTTCTTTTTTTTATACAACACGCTGCTTGCTACATGTAGCCAAAATAACAATCAACGTTGCATTAGCACTAGAAAAATATTCTTTAGAATGTTTTTTTTTTTATTTTTCCTATTTTGTTGCTTTCATTACATTACATTATAATATTATGGCCAAGAATATCTAACGATAACGAAACCCCTCTATATTACTTTGTGGCCATAATAATGACAACAAATACAACAACTCCACTACCAACAATTTAAACAACAGGGACACTAATAAAAAAAATTATTTAAAAGACAACCAAGAAATATGATAAAGAACAGGAGGATTATGCAAGCAAGCAATATTTTTACATCATATTTTGTTATTATATTTTAAGTTTCTTTTCTTTGAAAAATAACGAAATTTCGAGCTAAACAAAATGAAATGAAAATGTATAACTGCGATTATTATTGTTGCTTGAATAAGCCATGCATAAAACTAAACTAAATTGTTGAGTTAGTTTGGGCACTTTACAGAAATTTGGTTGAGAAGATTTATTTAAAATTATATTATTTTTTTTTTCAATAATTCATAGTGCTGTATTTGTTAAACAGATCTTGAAAGAAGTTTTCATAATGATAAAATCTGCAAAATGAAACGGAATATTCAAAAGTGATAAATTTATTATAAAAGTGTATTAGTGTATTGCTCTATCTAGTATCTACACAATAAAATCTCTATTGGTATTTGTTTAATTGGCCTAAGTATCGCTCTCGAACATACGATGTTTCCATTTGTTTTTTTTTTATTTTTATTATTACCATAAATTCCCGTTCAGTTTATTCCCATTTTGCCATAAATATTTTTCAATTTCTTTAACAAAAAAAACGACAAAAACCGACCGAAAAATGTATAATATAATAATAACAAAGAAGAATACACACACATTTGTAAAACATAAGTAAATTTCGTTCTAACTCATAAAGCATGGTACTCTGTTCAAATTTGCGAAATTTGTTGAGCAACATCAATTATTTCGTTTGAAAATTTTGCCAATTAGCAAGTGGTGACAATGTCGCAATTTAGAAGAAAATTGTCGTTTTTATTGCCGTTAGGTATGCAACATTGTTTCTTTTATATAAACAACAACCATATGTTTTTATTTTATGTGTTAAAGAAACAAAAATTATATTATTATCCATGCTGCTTTTATGGCGTTGTGGTTGCAATGTAATTTATTGGTTTTATTCCTTATAGTTTTTCTTTTTCGTACTGCCGATACTGCTTCTCAGTTTCACTGAATTTATTTTTGTCTTTATTATTTTATGTTCTATTAGTACTATTTTCAATTTGAAAATACATGCTGCCAGAAACATTTCGTAACTTTTCACAATAAGAACAGAGGGGTTACTCTCTATTGCGATGCAAAAGCAAATGCGATGCGATAAACATACAAATTGTACGATTATCGCATCGCATTTGCTTTCTCATCGCAATAGAGAGTAACCCCCCAGAGTACAACTTCAGCAGCATTAGTTCGCATTTATTTCGCATCAATTTTTTTTTATATGGGCTTTTGATAGTATTTCGCACGAAATGATGAACAGAATACCATCCTTAAGATATAAAAAATATGGATAATCCAGTGGATTCTGATAATACAAAAAATGTGGAGATCGAGACGCAGAAAGAATCATCAGCGTCAGCATCAAATCTAGAACATATGCCTTCGCAAAACTTATTGGCTGAATTAGACGATAGTTCGCTTCCAACTACGAGCAACATTTTGAAACATTATTTTTCCTTGGCCGCTCGTTGCAAAAACACAAATAAAATGTTTTCATACAACACATCTGTTTAGTCATTATTAGAATTAAGTTTAAATTTTGAATTATTTACAAAAAAAAAATGAATTAATACCTTTATATTTATTAGTAAATTTTGAATTGCCAAATACTTATAATTGAAATTGTCAATAAGCTTGGGATTTTTATATGTCAAATAGTTTTAAGAACCATTTTAGAAAATAAATTATTCTTGTGTAAAATCTAAAAGCCACCGGTTTTGTATATCTCATTCCAAATTAATTTAAATCTAAAGTTTGCATAAATATTAATAGTGTTAACAATTTACAAGTTACACTGTGTAAACGGTCCTTAAAAATTATTAAGGATAAACAACATCCACCCCACACGTTTGCGACATATTGATACAATTTTGGAACAAATTAAATATTGAGGTTATTGAAAAAAAAAATATTATTAAGAAATTGGGCAGATTATTTAAAAATTACCGTGAAGCTTGTAAGAGACAACCAAAAAAATGATGCTAAATTCAGAGAATTTATTGAATTTTGCCACAATTACATCGAACTGTTTTTAGCTGACACTTTCCGATGTAAAATATGTTGTGCTGTCAACAAATAACATAAGTTATATATAATTACTATTGATAATTATGTATAAGCTAAATTTAGTAAAAAGTATAAAGAATTTTACCAAAAACTCTAAAAAATACAAGTAATTATAATCAAGTTTCATAATTTTTTAAAATTATTACTTTGAATTTTCCTTTTTTTTTTGTAAATTTCGCATCTAAATTTGTGCAAGCATTGCCAAATGTTTTCTCATTATTTACTTTTAAATATTCCACATAAGACTGCAAAAAAACTTAGAGAAGATGTCGATGCAGTATAAAAAATGTATAGTTTACATTTAGTATATTTGAAAACAAGACAAGTTCAACTAAGCCACATGTAACTAATCACTGTATGTCAGATGCAATGAGTTATTAGTCGCAAAATATACATATTTTTCCATAAACTATACTGCAGTTATAAAAATTTCATATCAAATACTAAAAATAAGTCCTCTTTAGTCTTCTATTCAGATAAAAGTGTAAGCCACTATTAAAACATCACTCATAATTCTACAAATATTACCCTGAGCTACAAAAACAAATCACATTCACTGGAGAACAGTTTACAAATGACAGTTATTAGCATGATTGACTCTATACAGAAATATCCTTAATCTCAATATTATTTCAAATGAATATCGTTCCGATTTCAGGCAAAGCAAAGCAAAAACACAGGAAAAAATTGCAATAAAACAACTATTGAATAAAACACAGAAATCTTTATCATTTGAAATGAAAAAGCATTAATTTGTATGCATGTACGTACAAATGTTTTTCTTTTTTTGTTTTTTTTCTCATATTACTCTATTAAATCTTTAAATTGTATGGTTCAACACACTATGTGAAGCCATTAAATTGGGATGTTACAGTATTTTTGTTTGGTATTCTTTATACATTTCCATTTCAATTACAAATAAAATACGAGAATAGCCAATTTAATACAAAAACGGCTAGAAAGAAAGTATGAGTACAAGCACATACAGCAGAATCAACGGTATGTAATGGCGGCTTGTATGTCATAAATATCCCATTCCAATTTAAAAACCACTCACTTTTGATTTATTTGTAATTTCTATAATATATGTATATTTATTTTATGTTTTCAATAAAATGTGCATAAACACATGTATAATTATTAAAAGCGAGCATTAATCATACAGCGTAAAAAAGAAATATTTTCCAAAACAAATATTCCCCTCAAAACAACAACAGCAAACCTAAATATAAACAATAGTAATAATAAATATTTAAACAAAATGAAATACGTTATATGAGCAATAATTCTTTAAACATTAAATATGTATTGTTTCTTCACTGCTGGCCAATAACGTCCACAATCATTATCATCTGGATAATTATCATGATTTTCTGTTTCATTTTTACCATTGCAACATGACGGCCAAAACGAGGATAATTGCATATGTTCATATATTTAAAAGCGAATGCACTTTATTAACACAATATAAATCAGTTTTTAATTAGGAAATATTATACTGCGCCATTGAGATGAAAACTGAAAATTTATAGTCTTACTTACATACATACATTAAGGTGGTTGCCAAAGAAAAGTAAAAACATGCAGCAAACGACATGGTTATATATTATGTTATATACAATATTTTCGATTTATTTCAATTATAACTTGATTACACAAATAATCTTTGATTGTCGCTACATGGTTAACAATATGATTGAATTGAAACGATGAATACTATATAATGATAAATATAGAATTGTTCACATAAAATCCGGCCAAACAAAAGAAGCCTTTATTGTGTTAACACTTTAAGTGTCTATTGATTTGTTTTATAACAGCGGAATATATTTGTGCGAATGCTGAAAAAAGTAAAATTACAAAAGATAGAAAATCGTGCACAAGTTTCCTCGAATATCCAATATTAATTGACAATAAACTTTTGATTTTATAAAGTGCTGTAAATTATATTATAAAACTAGTGAGAAGCAGAATGGTGTTCCTACAACCATAACATAGTTATCAGCTATTATGTTCTTACATAAATATTTAATGGTTGAGTTGAAATTATAATATCATTCAACACAATAATATTATGGTTGTACTATTATTAAACCTTAATATAATTATGCATGATTATATTGTGATTACTAATAAACACTATAAATTATAACCAAATATTAAGTTATGATGAAATTGATTTATGTTATGATATTTTATGATTATACTCTAACTAATGTTAACTTTATTGTAAGACTCTATTTCCCTGTGTTTTGGTAATAAATATGAGAAATTTTAAAAAAGTAAATTTTTCGTAATAAAATCTGAACTTACCAAAGTCTAGATTTGACATATGCATTTCCCAATTAACACAAAGCAATTCTTCTTAAAAACATTGATACAATTTTCTGCTTGAAATGTTTCAGTGTTCACACAGCACAATTTTTATTGCTTAAATCGCTCGTATTTTATTTGAGAGTATACACATACATATGTCTTACTCTCTTATTCGTGCATGTGTACATAGCTGCCAGATTTGTTTCAAACATAGCAAAGTGACGATTTGATTTTTTTCATTGAATGTGACGATTTTATGAATTATTAAAATTTTCTCTCATTTGTTGGTTTTATTAATTTTTTTGGTACCAAATTCTACCTTTTTTTTGAGACAACAACTATTTTTCTCATCTAATATCATAAATATTAAGAAGAACAGGGCATATTTATTAAAAAAAAACCGAATGACAGTGATGTTTTCTGAATTATTGGCAATTGTTAAGTATAATAATTCCAAATAATATTGAGTCAGGATAGTAGAAATGACTTATTTATCTGTAAACATAAAAAACAATATTAAATGCTGAATTCGATGAACTGAAATTATTAGAGGTAAAAATTTCTGAATTTCAACGGGGAAATTCTACAAAAACTTCTCCTATTTTAACAAAGCGTCGAAAGAATATACAGCCAAATAAATATAAATAACAAAAATACGGAATTCTTTTGAAAAAAAATAAGTACCTGCATATGATGGATGAATGGGTTTCTATACTCAAAATGTCATTTAAACTAAATTGTTATGACTTTGTAATTTAATCTGAATTAATAAAATATGCCAAATTCAGATATTTATTTATAAAATAATGTCAGTTTCGGTTGACACTCTTCATTTTTAGCTGACCAGTTTTTGTTCAATTCTCTTTTGAACTAGCCATTTCATTCACACACGTCAACTTGCATGAAACAAAAACCAAAGCAAATAATAAAATTGACTAGTACCGTCAAGTTTGTACTCCTTTTGTTCTCTTTTCCCTTCTCAGCCAAAAATACTTGCCTTGAAGAGTCACAATTGAAAAGTGTGAAAGCCGACTAAGATATTATAAAAATATTACACAAGTTGTGTTTAACATATATTTTTTGTGATTTATTATTTAAAAAGTTAAAATTTATGCATTTTGATATGTTTTGTACAGAAGACTATATAAACTTGAATTTTTATGTTTTCGTTTAAATAAAAATTTCAAAATACTCAGGGGTGTCATAGAAACCAATATTGTCAGAATAGAAATATCTCGATATTTATTGAACGTGTAGCAGTGTTCTATGATACCAAAGAATTTTTTCTTGTCGGTTTTAAAACCTATTCTGACAATATTGGTTTCTATGACACCCCTGACTATTAGAAATAGTGAAATTTTAATTTTTTAAATTTTTGACGATTTTTAAAATTCGATATGACGATTTCTTTTCCTTTTTTATCGGAATTTTGGCGATTTTTTCCGAAATTAATTTGGCAGCCCTACATGTGTAGACAAATAAGAGAATAATACGAGTTGTTAGTACAATCAAGTGTGTTTGTCTTATCTTCCCATCACCCCGATGTCTAAAAGGTAATCAGCATAACTTAAAGTATTGCTTCGTGTAAATTGGGACTATTTAAAAAAATGCTTCATAAAATCAAATAAACTTGCATATGTGTTGAGAACCTTAATGTATGTATGTACATATTACTTACATTTATAATGCTACTAATAAAAAATAAAAGCATACAATTAAACAAGAAAAAGGAAATGAACGGTTTTTTCATAATTTAGATGTATAAATAGCAAATACTACGGTATAAACGCTGAAACTATAAAAAGGTACGAGTAAATATTGATTTTAAATCATCAGCCCATAAAAGAGCATAATGGCTGGGAAACATGGAAATAGAGTTAGCAGAAGGAAATATAAAATAGGCTTACAAATGAAAACTATCTTTGTCTTCTATAAATTAATATTAGAACTTTGAGCAAATAAAAATTACTAAACAACTATAATTTCAGAAAACAAAAACATTTATAATGTTTGATTTGCGATATCTGTCTTAATGAAACTAGGGCAATAGGAGACAGTATTAAAATTGTAGTAGCTAAATCATGGAATTGATGATGAAGGGTTTTTACTGTTCGGACACCAACAGCTACTTAAGTAAATTCTTGTAATTATACTAAATTCTTTTTAATACACTGCGTTCAGTTTTCGGATTAATTATAAAATTTAATAAAAACAAGTTAGAGTATAATATTCGGCTGTGCCGAATCTAAAATACCCTCCATGTAAATGTAATGAGAAATCCAAAAACTAGACAGGTTAGAGGATTAGAATATCCTTATTTAGTGTTTTGTTTCAAACTAATAGTTTAGCATCTGATATATCATTTAAGAAGCAATTTTACGAATAACAAATGAATCTCAAATGTTAAGAAATTATATCTAATTCTGATTATTTATAATTGATGTAATTACCAATTCTCACCATACTTTACACAGTTTGTCTGATATTCATAAGAATCTTGAGTGTAATTTAACAATTTATAAAATTAGAAAAATCATTTTTCCATATTCACCACAAGTTCAGAAACAGGGTATAAAAAGGGTAAAGCACGATGGCCACGTTCAAACTGATTTGACAAATAATATGTATGTATTGGTAATATTTGGTTTTGCTTAACACAGCAACGTATCAAACTCAAACCATCAAATTTCATTTCAAAGCTGTGTTTTAAAGGTAGGAACGTGTGGTTTATTTGGTCGCAAAATATTTTTTTTTTAGAAATATGAATTGACATGGAAAATTGTTGCATAGCTAATGCAGGAAACTGAATATGCAGAAAAAATAAAGAAACTGAATAAATAAATATATGTAAATATAAAAAGCACTTACCATTGTATCATTTCTCATCTCTGTATTCCTTGGATTTAACCTACCATAAAGCAGGCAAACCATGGTATACTTCAATAAAGTCCAGTATAAAATGTTTTTCCTCCATTTTCTATTTAATCACAAAATTTTCACCATATCGCACCTGTTCAACAAAAGGGTAAAATTTTGAAATTTTCACGTTTTATTAAAAAACGATACATACGCCTTGTTCTATATTCCACTACGGCGTTCTAGAAAACGAGGTGAAACTTTTAACTACGATGAACGAAACTAAAATTGATATTTTACTTTTCAAATCATTTTCACAAAATTTAGAACACAAAATTAATGAAAATTTCACTTCCACTTCATTTTACAAATGTAGAAGCCAGGTGATAATGATCTACTCTACCCACTGTAAAAATCTCCCACTATTTTGTCTACTCTTTCGTCAAAAAATAACGTTATAGTTTTTTTTTTGTATAATATACTTTTAACATTAACATAAACAGTTTTTTGTCTCTACTGAAAAATAGAAAATTTTGAGTTGTTGAACAGGTGCGATACTGAATAAAAATGTCATTTGACGTTTTTCGCAGCAACACATCAAATTCGCTTCAAATCATAATAGCGGCGGCAGTGAAAATCTAAATTGTTTTGATTTTCATCAAACTGACATCAACATATACGTGTGAGATTTTTTTCATTAACACAATCAAAAAAAAAAAACTGAGTTAGTCAAATCAGTTTGATACGTGGCCGTCGTACTTAAGATTACAAGGTAAGGTTTCTTTTGGTTGAATTTGAACTTAATAACTTTTTTTACAATAGATGTATGGGTGGCCTAATAGAAACGCACCAATTATGGACTTAAAGCTTCTAAATACAAGGTTGTGTTGAGATACATTTTTCTGATAAATGATTTAAAGTCTGTTAGTTATGAAATATTTTTAGCTTTAGTGAGTCAAACCAATGTCCACATGCAAGTACGCAGCACTTGTTTCAAATCCCTAAACTTTTGTATTGTCTATGTATCTATAGTAGCACTCCGATTTATTTTTTCTTTGACAATAACTCAATATTGCTGAACTGGCCTAAGATGGGAAGAATTAGGGAGTTTAGAGTTAACAAAAGTGGTGTTCATCAGACCACAACTGAAAGTTATTTGCCAAACTATAGGACTTTTAGCAACTAGCTTGCTATATTTGAAAAAAAATCTTAGAAAAAAATTAAAATTTTGACAACAGATATTTAAAAAACTTCTATAGTGTGGCTGAATTTTATGTGAACAATAATTTATTAAACAAATATTGCACGCAGTCAACAAAAGTTGTATTTTATAGTATACTAGCTAAACCCAGTGTGCTTTGCTACCCCCCCCTCGTCATAAAATAAAATAAAACGTATTTATATATTTACAAACATTTATTTATTTAATTTTAATTTGTCCACTTACATAGTCAAGAATTTATTATTTCGTAAGAATATCCTATTGTGAAAATTTAATGACGATCAGTCCAGTAGTTAAGACTATATTACGATTTTTAATTTTCCTAAAAAGGGGCGTGACCCCACCCACTTATGTACCACATATGTACCACATATCTTTGATGTAGGTCAAAAAATGTCCAAAATATGGCGATTTAAATGTTTGGGTTATATGGGCGGTGCCACCCCCGTTTGTACAATCAAAACTTCATATAGCCTATTAATTCTTCCAGAGTCACAGTAACATGCTGTGAAAATTTAATCAAAATCGGCTCAGCCGTTTTAGAGTCTATACGTTACATACATACATACATTCAATTTTATATATATAGATTTGCTTCAATTTACTTTGTTTTATATTATGTTTGGGACATAAAGTTTGGCAATAGTTTTTCTATTCTTAACAATATTTGTATTCAAGTTTTATTAAAATTGCCTTCTAAAACGTATGAGTTTTTTGCTGTCCTTGATTTATTTGGTTATATTAAAATTATAATTTTTCGAGTAGTATTTCTAAATGATATATTAATTTAAATTCAACTTGACGGAATTTATTAACTGCGCTCAATAAACTAACTCAAAATAATTTCATATTTTCAAATCTTTTAAAACATTGACTTGACTTTTATTTATAACAAGATAAAATATATCTATGTGTTCTTGAATATAATGTACAAATATTTAGTACTAAAAACTTTTTCTGTTAAAGTATTATGTTTATTTTTCTTATACATATACTTATATACACATACAGATCTGGACAGAGAAATAGCGCACCAATGTATAATAATGACATGTAATTCTATGCTATTCTTTTGTTCCACTCTGCTTTTCCAAAAATTAGTTGGAAATGTCCTGTTGACTTTTGCCCCTTTTTTATTTTGTCATATTTTGTTTAAAATTAGGTTTTCTGGTTGGACAATGAAATAGCGCACAGTTATTTAGATTATAAATCAAGATAGTTGTTGCTAATTTCGGTGGTAAATTGTTATGTAATTTAATAAAATACTTTTTATTATTAATTTTGAAGAGGAAAAAAAGGTTATTGGGAAACTTCACCAAAAGAGTACAAAACAAACAATAATGTTTTCGAAAGATGGCTAATAATATTAAATCAAATGCAAATTTACTTAATATAAAGAAAGATCGATAGAAGCCATACCAAAAGACAACAGTTTGTGAGGATAAAGCTGCGGTCACATTTGTGAAACATTTGCCCAAAAGTTGCAAATATTTCTTTGCTGTAATGTGACCAAGAAACATTTGTTTGGTGCAAACATGTTTTTGAATAAATACATTGGTTTGGTAGCAAATAAAAATGTCTCTAATGTGAACATAATGTGACCACACTCAGTCAAATATTTTCCACTTATTCGAGCAAATAATTATTTGAACTTACAAAGTTTTTGAAAGAAAAAACGAGGGAAAATAACAGCTGTTTCAACAGTGTAGTAACTTAATGCTTTCTATATTAAATATAGAAAATACCTACATATTTAAGTTTCTTGTTTAATATTGAATTGTTCCTTTTTAATTAATAAATTATTTTTATATATTTACATTTTTATTGCCTTTATTTTTAACCGAAATTAATTGAAGTTATAAATGTATGTACATATGTATGTACATACATATGATTTGCTTATATATGTTTATATTGAAAATCAACTTCACCTTCTTCCACAAAATATTGCGAAAATTCATCTCTTATTATTGATGTTTCATTTGCTACGTACGAGCGATGTCTTTGCAAATTTTACAAACTTTGTGCGTTATTATCACTGCGCCATTCTCCAGGAATTAGTGTTCCGTCTGCAGTATAGTGGTCAACAAGGTTCGTGTTAAGGTATAAAGACCTTCTTTGGCTTATTAAAAAATTATGCAGCACGTAACACGCAAGTGTCACTTGTCTTGTTTTTAATGGCTCCAGCTTAATTGGAGTTCTCATTGCACGAAATCTAGCAGACAAAATTCCAAAGGCGTTTTCTTGATAACCGATAATTGAAAACTCTTTGGATAGCTTTCAAATTCCGCGCATCATAGTAAACAATAATGGCTGAAGTACATGAGAAGTTTGGGTTAAATGCTTCAATGAAAATCAGCTTAATGTGTCTTGTAAGTAGAAAAAAGAATATAAAGACACGATTGTCTTTTGCAAACTGCACCGGAGCAAGCATTTCAAATTCTGGATAGGAATGCTTTTCACAGATGGAACCAAAACTAATCTGATTGATGCTGACAAAAAAACGTTTGTACATTGAGAAAAAAAAAATTCAAACCCCGTTACACAACTAAAACAGTAAAGTGCGCTATTTCTTTGTCCAGAGCTGTATATGTATGTTTGTATAATGTTCTCCTTTGTTTCTTAGCATTATATGTACCAACTTATATTTAATACAAATTTGGTGTTTTGTGCAGATTAGTTGAGATAAAGACGTGTTAAAGTGTCTGCTACAATTTTTATTTTGTTCCCAAATACATTTGTTAACGATGTGGTTAATGATGTGGAAATTGAACGATGACCATTAGATGATGTTTGGCTTATGATTTCTTCTGGTTTATTGTCTTAATGAAATTTAAACAATGAACAAAGTCAAAATAAAATAAGGGTAAATTCTTTATACTTATGTACATATGTATATGTATAATAGCATAGTTTATAGTTTTTTGTATGAAATTTAAAGCTTTGCAATATTATTTATTTAATTTTTATGTTATTGACAATCTATGTTTGACAAAAGGTCGATAATTTCTTTTACTTTTGCTTTTGAGTTTTAAAATTAAAAACATAAATACATACATACATATGTATGTATTTCAGAAAGAGTATGAAAGTTTTTTCATTTGACAAACATTTAATTTCCACATGTTGTTTTTTTTTCATCAAACAATAAAGTTCTTTGACTTGCTGGAAATTTTTATATAGCAAAAACAAAACAACATAGAAACACACAAAGTAATATTTCAATTTCCTGATTGCAAAACAAATATTTGTACCAACTTCAGTTTGTACTGCAAATGACAATATTTTTTTTTGTATTCCGGATCTATTTGTAGATGTATGTATGTATATATATATATATATATCAATGTGTTTTATAAATACATAAATAACTTGAAATTGTCATAAATACAAATAAATTTTTATTATTTTTATTTCTATTTTTTGTTATTTGAATTAAATGAGGGTGAATATTGTTGTCTTTGTGCGTATTTAGATGTTCAAGCATTTAGATACACAACAAAAAATTATATCGACAATTCCACGAAAAAACCAGTCTGTATGGAATATAATCCTAAAGGCTTAGAGACAGGAAATGAAAAATCTTTAACAAGTATTACTTCCGCTTGGTTTGCCGGAAATATTTGGTTTTACTACAATGCTAAGCTTTTCAAAAAGTTTAATGTACTTATATAGGTTTAAATATATTTTCAAACATTATTACAGCATGATACGAAACATTGTTCACATAAAACCCGTCAGCAACAGTATCGTTTTCTTTGGTAACTGCTGTTATTTTGTCAAAACTTTAACCAGTTGAAATATAGGCTGAATTTCAGTTTATGGGGGACACCCCTAGAGAAAAAATCTAAATATGCCATCCCCTTCAGAATGTTCCCAGGAGTACGAAAATCATAATGAAAAAGGGGGCTCACGCCCCCTATGGGCGTGGCAGTCAAAAAACGACCCGGCCCACCTACGTAGACAATATGGGTATCAAATGAAAGCTAATGTCTTCACGATTCCAAAAATAGCCATAGTTGCCAGATCGGGCGGTTTTTGCAGCCGATACGGCCATTTTTGTTAAATAGGGGCGGGGGTGAAAAACGACCCATGCCACCTACTTAGGCAATATTGGTATCAAATGAAAGGAAATGTCTTCACGATTCCAAAAATACCCGTAGTTGCCAGATCGTCCAGAATTTGAGGAAGATATGTTAATTTTTATAAAATGGGGGAAGGACTTTTTTTGTTTATTTCTTTTTAGCTCGGCCAGAGGCCGAGCACTCGAGATCCCCGCCGTCTAGAATTAAGACATACTGGAGTTAAAAACCCCTAAGCCCGGCCGTAGGCCGGTCACGCAAAAAAAAAAAAAAAAAATTTCCCCCACCCCAAATTTTGCCAAAATGGCCATATCGGCTACAAAAATCGCCCGATCTGGCAACTACAGCTATTTTTGGAATCGTGAAGACATTAGCTTTCATTTGATACCCATATTGTCTACGTAGGTGCGCCGGGTCGTTTTTCGACTGCCACGCCCATAGGGGGCGTGAGCCCCCTTATTCATTATGATTTTCGCACTCCTGGGGTCATTTAAGGGGGCGTGGCATTTTTTTTTTTTTCCCCAGGGGTGTCCCCCATAAACTGAAATTTTGCCGAAATATATTTCAATGGAAAATCAAATTAGATAGAAATCATGCAGAAATTCCTTGAAAATTCAATACTGTCGAGTTCAATGATTACAAAAGAGTTAAAGCTTGCAAAAAGTAATAAAATTATGTTATAAAACGAAGCAAGCAGAATTTAAATAATAAGAAAACAAAAATATTGTTTAATGAAATCAGGACCTTACAAAGCAAAAACTTCGTTCAATAAAGTAACTTATTGACAATGAAGGCGTACATTAATACAACAGTAGTGTTAGTGTTGCAGCGAAACGAGAAGATGCCGACTAAAAGAATATTAAAATATATATAGAAACATTTATAAATTTGTTAAAAATTAAATGGTTTGGCAAAAAACTTGCAGTTGCAGCGCACATGGGTTGTAATATCGTGTAACTTCTTATTTCACAGACTTCAGTTTTAGACAACCAGTTTTTGTTTAATTCTCTTTTGAACTTGCCATTTCATACACACGCAAGAATGCAATTTTCGTAGGTACATTTTCAGGCAAATCAAAATGCATAAAGAAAAAAAAAACAAAAACAAAAGAAAATATGAAAATTGACTAGTACTGTCAAGTTTGCGCCCCTTTTATTCTTTTTCCTTTTCTCACCCCAAAATACTTACCTTGAAGAGTGTGAAAGCAGACTAACAATTAATGTGATCCACATTAATCGAGAGAAAATCAATTTTAAGTACTTAACTTTACCTAACTTAAATATTAATAATGATTATCAATTTGTGATTCAAAAGTACGCAATCGCTTTTTAGGTTACATAAATACTAAACCGTTTACACAACCGGATTTTATGTGCATAATGCTTTAACACAGCATTATAAGAGAAGGTTTGTTATGCTATTTTTATATCGTAAATTTAATTTAATGTCTTAATTTGTTGTTTCTGATATAGTAAAGAAAGACTAATTAAGGACAATTTTTAACTTATATGAATATTGTAAAAATGTACATTCTCAAAGATATAGACGATTAAAGAAAAATCCTACGTTAAGTCGATAGAACAAAATCAATAAAATTGTTGACAGACTATATAATTAAAATCTAATTACCATATCTGACAAAAATAAACTGACAACCAGAATTGCGGTACCTCCAAGGATATATGGTCTTTCAAAAATTCAAAAAGATGACATGCCATTACGATCAATATGCTCATCGATTAACTCACCATCTTACGGACTCAGCAAATATGTAATTGACATTTTAAAGAATTTGACAAACAACTCTACATACAATGTAAAGGTGGCGATACAATTTAAAAGTAAGATAGATAATACATTAATAGACAACGATGAAATACTAGTATCATTTGATGTGATTTCACTATTTCCCAGTATTCCCGTTAACCTGGCTGTTCAGATTATTGAGAGAAAATGGTTTATGTTAGAAGAATATACCAAAATATCTAAAGATTTATTTATGGATATTTTAAAGTTTTGCATAATATATTGTAGATATTTCAATATTAAGAACAATTTCTGCATACAGAACAAAGGTAAGCCAATGGGATCTCCCATTTCTCCAATTATTGCGGATATTTTTATGGAAGAATTATTAGACACAACTCTTAATAAAATGGAGATGAGACCAAGAATGATGATGAAATATGTAGACGAATTTTAAAAACGAATCAAGTTGAGAATACTTTGAAGACATTGAACTCATTTAACAGACAGATACAGTTTACATTAGAGAGAGAGAGCGAGAAATAGGAGAAATTAACACAATTTATGTATTTAAAAAATGTTATAATTCCAAAATGTTATTATTCAAAATGTTACTATATTTCTGTTATAATTATTTACTGTTCAATATTATTATCGAAAAATTAAAACTATTTTTCTGTAAAACATGTTTTCAATTTTGTCAACCCCTTTCAAACTTATATCAAAAAATTTTTACATATAGAAAATTTGTTATAATATTAAATTAACTCCTGAAGAAGATTTCCAAAGGAAATCGAAATATTGAGATAATTAAATATAAGAATTAAAAAATATTTTACAAAAAACAAAACAGTGACCTCAAGCTTAAAAATTATTTAATAATAAAACAGACGTGAAACCGAATTAATAAAGTAAAAAGATTTTTTAATTGTAAAAATTGTTTCTAAATATAAACAGAAATAAAATTTGTGTTAATAAAATGTTCTGCTCATGTGTCAAATTTAGTCCATGCAATAGTATTTTCTAATTATTAAAAGAGGTCAACTTAAGTAATTTTTTTTTTAATTTTCTTTTTTTTTTCATTACCCATATGGAGTTACCCATATACATATGTATAGATGTATGTGTATATTTTTGCTGATCAACAAAAACTGAAAATTAAACTTAAAGAACTTTCACATGCACATACAAAAGATTACCAAAAAAAAAAATCATAAAGTACTCGTAGCAGCAAATAAAAATTGTATGAATGGCTGAACCTACAAATGTGTACACACCACCCATGCAACGCTCACTCACCGTTTCTGATGATACAGTACAGTAAGTAACTTGGCTTTTGTTTTCATAATCCCTTTTCGTATGTTTTGCCTTTAGTTTCAGTTTTTGCTTGTTTGTTTGTGTTTAATCTCCAACAGGCTCATCCTTCGGTGACTTTATGTTGTTTCCTTTTGGAAAAAAATTACTTGAGAAGATAAAAAAAAAACATGTAGAAAGTTTTCTGCTTTGAGTAGTAAGCTTTGTGTAGTATTGCAGGGGTGGACTACGTAATGGCACCGTAATGGCACTTTCAGACTTTTGGCGTTTTTATTTCCTCTAGGATAAACGTTTTTATAGTAAAATTTATTGAATATATTTAATAAACTTAACTTCCACGTAGCAAGCTTAAATTAAATGCTCAAACTAAATTTTTTCGACATTCTAATCAATAAATTGTTTTGTTGGAAGTTGGCAAATTCTACTCAAATGTCTATCTATCAGCTATGTGCAAAAAAACAAGACAACTTTGATTTATAGATATATTTTAGGATATAAATAACTCAAATACTAACCTCCTTATTCAAAAACGATTATTAAATTTAACAAACGTTTATTAAGCAAATTTTTATATGCAAATCTGTCACGTTTGTTAAATTTAATAATCGTTATGTACATTTGCAGGCCTCTGAAGAAACCGCTGAAATGCAAGTTTCAGTCAATCTAAGATATCGTATGTTGAAGAAGATGATAGGATGAGAGGTTCTTTTCAATGATTTTTCATATATATCGCAAACAAAACATACAATTTTGTTGTCATGTGTAAGTACTTTATTCGACATTTTCGTGTAAATCCATAAATGTAAAAACATTTTTAATTTTCTTAATTTTTTGCAGGGAATTACTCAACTAAATTTGATTTAATACCCAGCAAAAACTTTACTTACATTCTTAATTTTAATGACTTCAAGAATGCATTATTTTGCACTTTTTGTATTATTAATTATATATTAAAGAATTACTTTAAAAAGATCATAATTATAAAATTCTAAAAAATTTTACTTCAAATAAATAGATTTAAAGAAGTTAGTCCGCTTTCACACATTTTAATTCTGACTCCTCAAGGCAAGTAATGTTAGATGAAAAGGGAAAAGAAAATAAATGGTATACATACTAGTATACAGTACTAGTCAATTTTCTTACTTCCTTTTGCTTTTGTCTTTTATTTTCTATGTGTTTTTCTGCGCAGAATTGTTTACATAAGAAAATAGCAGCTTGACGGTAACGAGCACTAAAATTGAAGATACGTCTGTGAACGATATGGCAGCTTCAAAAAGGAATTGAAGAAAAACTGGTCAGATAAAACTGAAACGTGTGAAACAGCACTTACTATAAGATTATAAATCTTTAATAATATCATTTTACAATAAATTTCCTTCATATTTATTAAGTTGGTTTATTTATTTTAAAGCATTTTGTTTCAATCAGTCTAGAACTACATATTTTCTAAAACTTTTAAGTATAAAAATAAGATATAAATGTTGTGGTTAAAAGTAAAAATAAGCACTTTATCTAGTAGATTTGTAAGTATGTAGTCTGGTCTACAATTCCCTATTACTTTTTAACTTAATTTGTAAGTGAAGTTTTTGTTGGGTAGTTAAATTTTATTGTTTTAATTTTATGCAGGGCCCTTCGAAACTATTTGACGGGCATTTAAGTTACTTTAATTATTTTTTTTGGCTTCTTGTTTTTTCTAAAAACTTCTGTTTTTTTTATTAGATCTTGTAGATGTAATTTTGTTTTTGTTCTTATATCTCTACTTGCGAAGGATGATCCCTTACAAGTACTCATAAAGTAAACATACATATAATATGTATAAATAAATTGTAGAATATAGAAAATAAACTACAAACATAAATGGAAAAATCCCTACAAAAAGATGTATGAAGTAACACATATGTAAGTCTTAATAGAAATATAACTACCCAGCAGTTTTAAAATTGTCGACTGACAAACTAATACGAACTATATTACTAATTGTATAAAGAAGTAGTTTTCTGTGGTATCTAGACATGACGTTTATATATTAACATCATTATCAGCCATTAGTTTTTATCAATTACCAAATTTGGAATGACAGAAAATGCCGGGTACTTACAATCCCCCCCTTGCAAGTAAGTTTTGTGAGCTACGCTAAATTATGTTGTCACATATAATACAGCAGGATATTATAACTATAGTGGGATTTCATAATTTTATACTCAGTGACCTTTTCTAGACAAGCACTACATGTATTGTATATAAATCACTTAAGTAAGTTTTAGAAGTTTGCTTGTTTAAACCTTAAATTGTGTGAATTTTTTGGATATAAATATCATTTATATAAAGTGGCGCACAGTGCTTTGTCCCCATATAGTAAATGGCAAAATTAGAGAAGTTATTGTAGACGAATGAAACGTAAAGAATTCTGATGAGAGAAAGTGGTGTTTCTCGAAACATATGTAAATTGAACCAACAACCCAGGTTCGAATCCTAAGCCAAGAAAAACTATCAAAAAAGTCAGTAAAAATAATTCAATGAAAAATTAAATTTAATGAACTCGAGCCGAAATAAAAGAAATATCAATGATTTAAAATTAACAGTTCAAAATAAAAATAATAATTGTTCTTATATGGAAAATTTTTAATTTTTTTTAAACTTTTAAAATTTCTACGAGACATTTTTCCGAATTTAGTTTAAAGACAACAAATATATTAAAGACAGTATTTTTCTGAGTAAAATGAGAAGTCATTTGTTGAAATCGGTGGAGAAATGAGGAAGTTATAGTACTTTTTACGAACAAAAGAGTGGAAACCTGTTTCGATTAGATTAGCATGATTTTTTGGTCTTTGTAAAACTAAAAAATATAGATGTTTTAAAACAATACAAAATTTCAAATTTCCGGTTAAAAACCTTAAATTTTTTTTTACTAGTGGTTAGATTTGTTAACAAAGTCTATAAATTAAAAGTAAAAAATCGCCTACTTTTTATTTATATATTTTTTAAATGTTTTTAAAAGTTTTCAGAAATTTAGGGTTTCCGCAAAAAAAAAAAGAAAAATAATTCTTTAAATGTTTGGTAAGTTTTTGGCATTATTTAATAAAAATTATACACTACATCAAAATTTGATTAATTTTTATAGTAATAAAAAAAAAAACAATTGTATAAACTATTTTTTTTTTAAATTTTGGCAGTACCATAAACTTAGGTATTTGTAACTTTTTCTGAAACTTAGCAAACATTTGTTAAAAAATTCATATCACTTTTACATTTCCGGGTGAAAAATCTAAAACTTCTTTACATATTCTATTTGAGCCCTTTAAAATGTACCAAAATCACAAATGAAAAATTACCTACTCTTAAAAAAAATTTTTTTTACTCTATCAAACTTTTGCATTTTGGTAATTCCAAATAAAAAATCGCAAAAGTTTTCGATGGCACAAACAACTTTTCCGTAAAAAATATTTATCAAAAATTATTTTTGTTTTTTTTTACCTGACCCAGTATATGTGTAAAAACAGATTCAGAAATGGGTTGTCTATGGGAGCTTTGACCTATTATGGACCGATCATGCAAAAATATATTGGCATGACTTCTGCGCATATAAAAATTATTTGTGTTAAATCTTATTACGATATAAACACTTACAAAAGATTTACAGATGTTAAAGTGATTTTCAAAGGGGATCTTATACGGAAGCTGTGAATAATTATGGACAAATCATTATAAAATTAGTTGTCATGAAATATTATGTGCCAAACTTTATCGAAATATCTTCAAAACTGTGACCTGTATTCTGAGTTACAAGAACACCCAGCCAGCCTGACAGAAAAATGGACAAAAATGTTTCTGAGTCGATTGGTATTCATTTTGGGGGGGTTACAAACATTAAACATTAAATCCAATATACTTTTCCAACAATGGTGGTGTAGGGTATAAATATTGAAAAATCGTTTTTCTTTAAATGTATTGGTGTTTGCTCTTCCATAAGGAACTTTTGGGCAACCCTGATATAAAGTATCAACACTTTAGTTTTCTGGCAAATTTTTGTAAATATAAATAAAAAATTAAAAAGTTTAAATATAAAAGTTTTAAATTATTTGAGATTTTTATATGATCAAGATTTGGTGGCTTTTTTTTTAGTAAATTTTTTTTATTATAAAAAATTTGCTACGAATATATGTATAATCTTATGAAATTTATAAGCAACAATAAGAAACACTGAACCCGTTAATGTTTCAATAATTTTCAAGATTTTCTCTCTATTTTAGTTTTCATATTTACAAAATAGCTTTTTTTAATAAAAGTTATAAAAACACGAAATTATAGCTTCTAGTCTTCAAAAATCTCTAGTATAGTATGGCCGGATTTTATGTGAATAATGCTTTAAATTAATATTGAAATTTGCATATTTTTTTTGCCGCAACATCTTACCACAAAATTTGAACTTTAGCTTTGTATTGTTCTATTTGTTTATAAATATATCAATAATTTCGCATAATTACACACAAGTGCGTTTAATTTCAATTCAATTTCTCAATATCTATTACATACATAAATACTATTACATAGTAAATGGAGGGCATTAAGAATCGTTTTTATTGCAGTATTGATTAGTAAAACTAATGTTATTTAAAAATTAAATTTAGTGAATTAATTCATATTAGATTTTTCTTCCACTAGATAGTCATTAATAAGGCTTTGTTATTTAATTAATTTATTTAGGTTCTTTTTCTTACATACCAATTTCCAGTTCAATGCAATTGGTGAACTTTCAAATCTGTCAAACAACTTGCTATCTTTACTGGTCCATAAACCAAATAGAATGATTGAAGAGTTCATTTTATTGTGTTTAGTGACCAGTAACTATATGAATAGAAGAAAAAGCAATTGTGAGTTTCATGTGCTACACACAATGACTTTTAACATTTCCAAAGTACGAGAAGTACGAGCATTAGAAGTGATGATGTCAGATAAATGATATTGGTTGCAAAAGTCAGTGCAGCATTTAACAAGATTCTTCAATTGCAAATGCTGTATGTTTGTTGATATGGAAGAAATAAAAACTATCAACATAATGTAATCATAAGAGAGCATAATATGAAACCAAACAAAAACATACTTACTGACATACATACATATATACACATTTTTTGAATACATACAATTATGTACATATATACAAATGTATATATCTTTGTATGTATATATATCTAAAGTACCAATGTTCAGCCAAGTACATAAATGTTCATTCCTGACAACTTTTGAATATCGTTAGTTTGTAAGTAGATTAATGTTTGTGTTTGCATGTGTTGGCATGTTATTTTAAAAATCTTTGTATGTGACTGTGTTTTTTATTTGAAAATGTATAAAAAATTGCTGTATATAAACTTTAACAAATTTAGTGTCAAAAAGCTCATCTGATATCAACTGATGAAGAACTGTGAGTTGTTTGGTTTGAGCAGAACGAAATCTCTCATGAGGTTAAAATGTAATTAAAGCTTCGTTTAAAATTCGGCATGAAGGTATTTAAGAGTACAAGTATGTTTACATGAGTTTGATTTGTATTTATTAGGAGGGCATCTGGAGCAGAGATTTTAATTGGTTTTGTGTTGAAAGTTTGTCTTTAATTTATAAATAGAAAATGTCTTTGTTTTGCTTAAAACTTCAAACTTAAAATTCAACACATTCAACTCATTCTATTTGGCATATCAGAAAAACACCTTTGTGACATTGCAATTGCCGGGCATTGAGTTTTCAGTCACTTAGTCAAATGTTTGATATTTTGTGAAAAGGCGCCCATTATTCTCTCGTTTAATTCTATATAGTCTGGAAACTAATAAGAGATTTCAAGGCTCCCGGCCAGTCGATGTAAACTCGAATAACTACCTTTCATTGTCGATATAATCTAGGCTAATTTGATTACCGAAATTTTAGCTTGAAGGCTACTGTAATAGTAGTTAAGATAAGTATGTTTCCATGAACAAACTACCATTGCTAGAATCTCAGAATTGATATTAATTCTATTTGATTTAAAACCGATTTTCATAGCCATACTGTTGGACGTGTCTCTCCAACACGTGTAAATTATATTAGCCGCTAAAGTTATTATTACTTTTCGCAATTCACCACTCTTCAATAGTGTATCATTATCATAGTTGTCATTATTCTAAAGCTAAAATACGAACAAGACCCTAACCAGACTTGCACAATGTACCATAATAAAACCGTTTACATTTTCCAAAAACAAATTCCTTTATACTACTGAACTGCACAAGTGTTTGATATGAATATAAATAGATTTATATGCGCATAGATCCTCTGAGTATTAATTAATTTTTGATTAGTTTAACTACTCGAATGTATTTGACATTTAACATAACATACATACTTTAAATATTAAAAAAAATTCTATAAAGTTTGAAATTTTATTGCTGGCACACCCACCTACAAGCGGTAAAACAAGTGTGTGCATAAATTACTGTGCGGGTGTAATAAACAAATGATATAATTGTATAAAAAAGGAAAAAGAAAAAAGAAAATTTATAAATTAATTTCAAAAGTTTGGCTTTTGCTGGGAATTGCTGTTATGAAGAAAAATTTTTCACTTGAGTGACCCTTTTAAGAGTTTTTTTTTTGTACTTGCCTCACTAGTGATCATTAATCATTGTGCGTTTGGTTGTGCGAGTTTTTTTCCATTACCAATTTCTGGTTGGTACTGGGTTTTTTCCGGCTTTTATCCCCATCTTTTCTGTAGATTCAAAATCGTTCATTTCGTTCTTAGCTCGCAGAAGATGAAAAAGACTAATGATGATTTTTGTTGAAAGTTAAAAAACACAAAGCTTTTATAATGATTACAATGCAGAAGGAATAAGAAAAAAAATATGAAATGAGTATACGATAAGTTTAGTTTTGTTGGCCTAATTCTTTTTTGTTTTTCTCATTTAATTTTTTTTTTTTTGGATTGTTAAACTGCCTTCCCTTAAAATGACTAATTAAGCGGTTAAGCGTAAGTTTGGTTATAACATGCAAATTGAAATGTATTATTTTCATTGCGAACTAAAGCAGGAGGAAAATAATTAATTTGTTAAGGCATTTCGGGGAGAAAATAGCAGTATTATCAAAGGATCATTGAAATTTTTGATTGAATTCTGAAAGGTGTAAAATCGAAAAGAGAAATACACAATGCATATGTATTAAGCTTAGAACAAATATTTAATTGGGGTTGGATTTAAATAGATTATTAGGTATTACATGCTCTTTTTTATTTGGTTAATGTATATAATAGTTGCAAGGCAAATTCAGGGAATTATTAATTCTGATAACCAAAAATTTCAAAGTACAAGCAGAAGTATAAGTAGTATTGAATACATAGTTTGTTTATTAATTATTAATCATACGCTCCCATGTACTTTCAATAGGAAGACGAACTAAAAATTCGCGTTTGCGTCTGTACGTATACGTAATATTAG